>CM046874.1:645173654-646373654 GCA_025667525.1 Glebionis coronaria
TATATATTATATATATATATATATATATATATATATATATATATATATATATATTATATACATATACATATATATATATATATACATATACATATATATATATATATATATATATATATATATATATATATATATATATATATATATATATATATATATATATATATATATATATATATATATATATATATATATATATATATATATATATATATATATATATATATATATATATATATATATATATATATATATATATATATATATATATATATATATATATATATATATATATATATATATATATATATATATATATATATATATATATATATATATATATATATATATATATATATATATATATATATATATATATATATATATATATTAAAGTTTAAACGCACGCGAAAAATAATAATATAACGACTCGATATGTAATTAAAACGATATCGTCGAAAATATTAAATATCGAAACGATCGATAATAAAATATAAAATTTTTGGCATCCGTCGGTATCGCCATCACTAGTAATCCTCGTTACTCGTCAAAATATAAAAATAAAATATTCAATATCGGTTTTGTTGGGAATTATTTGTTAAGTGTCAAGTACCGTCAGTGTATTTTAAGTACTGTTAGTGTTATGTAAGTACCGTTAGTGTTAACGCGGTACATAGTAAGTACTGCTACTTATAAAGTAAGTACTGCTATACTGACTAGGACGAATATATCTTTGTATAAGATATGTCATAGTTATAGTTAGAGTATATCTTATGTTATATACTTAAATAGTTAGAATATTGATAATATATCGTGTGTGATATAGTTATCTTTATAGAATATTCTAAGGTTTCTAGGGTTCCTTACTCTATAAAAGAAACATAGGTACAATGTCTTTCATGTACCTCATTCAAGTCGATTAATAAAAGAATCGAATAGTTAAAAGTAATTTTGTTCTTCTGTGCTTTATAAGTTAGATTCCGCATAACTTATTTAGTGTTAGTAAGAGTGCCCAAAGTCTTTTAGTTTGATTCCAAACTACTATACTAGTTCTTAATAGAATATAGATCTAATCAAAGGGATCAACAAGTGGTATCAAAGGTTGTTGAGAAACTCTGAAAAAGAAGAACAAAACCCCAAACACTTCACACACACCAAAACTCAATGTTTCAACCAGAAGGTGATGATGCTCACTTGGATGATGTTCAGAACCCTGATCCTATACCACAAGGACAACCACAAGTTGTGCATCCTGCACTAGTACAAGGTATTCAAGCCATGAATGCGGTAGCTACCTCTACAACAACACCTTCTCATACTTTATCTGCTGTTAAACTCCCAGTTCTCAAAGGTGACAATTATAAGACATGGGCTATACAGATGGAACATTACTTGAATCACACAGATCACACTGTGTGGCAAGTTATCAAGAATGGGAACACACAAAAGAAGCTACACTGGTTGCCAGACGGTACATGCTATGCTCTACCTGCTGTGACTGCTGAGGAGGTACAAGCAGAGATCAGAGAGAGAAAAGCCAGAACTACTTTGGCTATGGCTCTTTCTGAAGACATCCTACCAAGCTTCCATCATTATAAGGATGCTAAAGATATGTGGGATGCTATAAAACTTAGATTTGGGGGTAATGACAAATCTAAAAAGATAAAGAAGATTGTTCTTAAGCAAGAATTTGATAACTTCTCAATTACCAGTATAGAGGGGATACATGATGGCTATAGAAGGTTCATTAAGCTGCTTATTCAATTGGCAGTTTATGGACAAGTAATTCCTAATGAAGAAGCTAATTTAAAATTCTTAAGAAGTGTTCCACCAGAGTGGAAAGCAATGGCTATGCACTTCATCACAAAAGATGATCTGGAAACAATTCCTTTTGATCATCTCTACAACAATCTTAGAGCATACGAGATGGATGTGAAAGGCACTGAAGTAAAGGCAGCGACTACTACAAAGTCTAACTTGGCTTTTGTGTCAGATGGAAACAGCGGTACTTATTTTCATAATACCGCTAGTGGATCTAGCAGCGGTACATACTTCACAAATACCGCTGGAGGACTTACAAGCAGTACTTACCCACAAAGTATTGAAGGCAGCCCTATAGTCTCTCAAAATATACATAGAAGGTCTTCACCATTGTTTGGTGACAATGATTCCTTCTCATTCTTCGCTGGACAAGACAACAGGCCAAGATTAACACTCAATGACTTGTTCCAAATGGATGATGCTGATGTTGAAGAGATGGATCTTAAATGGCAAGCTGTTATGGTATCAGTAAGATCTAATAGGTTCTTCAAGAAGACTGGAAGAAAAATGACTGTTGATTCTAATGAGCCATTAGGATATGACAAGTCCAAAGTTGAATGCTATAACTGTGGAAGGAATGGACACTTTGCAAGAGAATGCTCTAGAGACAAAGCTGAGAGTAGCAGTCAGAAGTCCAAGCACATCTATAGAACCAGTCCAAGAATAACTGAAAGCTTTCCAAAAGGAAACAGCAGGAGTCCTAAAGGAACCAAAGCATTGGTAACTGTAGATGGAGTGGTGAACTGGGTTAAAGATGAAGAAGAAGAAGAGCTTGGTTTAATGGCTCTCTCTAATGAAGATACTGAGGTACATCCTTGTTCTAAAGACTGTGTTCTTAAATTTAATAGCCTAAAAGTATAACTAGAGGAACAATATCAAAAGGTTAACACATGCACTGTAGAATTAAATACTTTTAAATAGGGTGTTGTTAAATTAGAAGAAAATATAGTTTTGTATAAAAAGGCTCAACAAAACTATGAAGAGAAAATAAGAATTTTAACTCTTCAAATGAGGGAAAAAGATGTGGAAATAAAAGCTTTTGAAAGACAACTGTTAAAAATATCAACAAAAAATGAAGCTTTAAAAGCCAGTCTTTATAATGAAAGGGAAGTGATTAATCATTAGAAAAAATCCTCTAAAGGATTGGGAAAATTGATTAATTTACAAATGGGGTATTATGATAAATCAGGCCAAGGATATATTGAGGACTAACCTAGGATAACTTTAACTGACAAGGACTTACCAAAAAGGATTTTTGATAGTTCTAGTGAGGTAGATGATACACCTGAAAATGATAGATATGCTGAAGGAATGAAGGCAGTTCCTCCACCACTATCAGGAATTTTCATGCCCCTAGTAATGATACAAGTATAGAGTTAGAAGAACCAAAGGCTAAAAATACCTTAAACTCTAGTACTTTGTCCCAAGAAAAGACTGTTGTGACCAAAAACATTGTTTATCTACCTTTGATGAACAACTTTGTTTCTGAAGAATCTAAGACTAGTTCTGCTCCCAAGCAGGTAAAAACTCCTAGCAAGATATTGGAAAAGAATGTAAAACATAATAAATCCAAAAGGGGTGGGCTAGGTTTTGAGAAAGTTAAGTCAAAACAACCTTTTGGGTCTTCTTTAAGAAGAAAAGGATGTTATGTTTGTGGTAGTCTAAGTCATTTTATCAAAGATTGTACTCTACATGAAGATAAGATTGTGAAACAAAATACTGCACAAAATGTCATGAAAAACAGTATTGGGATAAATGCACAGGTTAATAGGAATCAGAAACTTAAGAATGACAAACCTAAGTTTGATCACTCAAGGGTAGCCAAACAGATTAAATATAACCCTACCAAAAGTTTTGTTCCTATGGCAGTACTTATGAAACAAGGTCTAGTACCTTTAAAGTCTAGTAAATCAAGTACCGGCAAGTCTAGACCTGCAAGTACTGCTAGACCAAACTTAAGTAATGTTGGTTTAAAGTCTGTAAAACCAAAGTTCTCTAAGACTTCTAAGAAGGTTTTTGAAAAAGTTAAAACACCTAGAAGTAAGGATAAAAACAAACCAGTGCAAATGTGGGTTCCTAAAAGAGATAAATCATGTGTTAAAGCAAGTACCGCTAAAGCAGTACTTAAGGCAAAGAAGTCTGAGCACACAGAGTCACCCTATGTCTTTGACTACATAAATGAAACCATGAAGTATAAGAGCAAAAGTAGCATTACTAGGAATGCTTCAGAACAAACTCTTAAATGTGTAGGTCCCACAAGATCCGAGCCAAATGTGGCTTGGGTCCCTGTTAAAAACTAACGAGTTTTATTTGTGTGCAGGGGCATCTAATTGATGAATTGAAGGATAAAGGTATAGTAGATAGTGGATGCTCAAGACACATGACAGGAAACAAAGATTTTCTTGCTGAATTTGAAGAATTCAGAGGAGGTCCAGTAGCCTTTGGAGGTAGCAGAGGTAGAATCACTGGCAAAGGGAAAATCAACACAGGAAAGTTGGAATTTGAAGATGTGTTCTTTGTAAAAGAATTGAATGAGTTCAATCTCTTTTCTGTATCACAAATGTGTGATAAGAAGAACAAGGTGTTGTTCACCGACAAAGACTGCTTGGTGCTGTCTAAAGACTTTGAGATGCCTAAGGAATCTCAAATACTGCTTAAAGTACCCAGGCAAGAAAATATGTACACCTTTAATCTTCGTACTATTACTCCAACAAGTGGTATTACATGTTTGCTAGCTAAGGCTTCTTTTGATGAGTCTAATTTATGGCATAAAAGGTTAGGTCATGTGAATTTCAAGAATCTTAATAGATTAGTGAACATGAATTTGGTTAGAGTTTTACCTAACAAATATTTTCAAAATGATTTCACATGTGCTGCCTGTCCAAAAGGTAAACAACATAGAGCCTCTTGTAAGACCAAAACTGTCAACACTGTGACAAAACCTTTACAGCTTTTGCATATGGATTTGTTTGGCCCAGTTTCTATAAGAAGCATTAGTCATAAGACCTTTTGTCTAGTCATAACTGATGATTATAGTAGATTCAGTTGGGTTTTCTTTTTGGCTCTTAAAAGTGAAACAAATGAATTTTAAGGATTTTATCACTTTAGTTGAAAAGCAGTTCACTAAACAGGTTTTAATCATTAGGACTGATAATGGGACAGAATTCAAGAATGTTGAATTTGATGAATTCTGTAGGTCTAAAGGAATTAAGAGACAATTTAGTAATCCTAGGACTCCACAACAAAATGGAGTAGCTAAAAGGAAGAATAGGACACTGATTGAGGCTGCTAGAACTATGCTGGCTGATTCTCTTTTGCCAAATACCTTTTGGGCAGAAGCAATCAACACTACATGTTATGTGTTAAATAGAGTCTTAGTAACCAAGCCTCAAAACAAAACACGTTACGAACTTTTGACTGGTGTGAAGCCTACCATAAGTCATTTAAGACCTTTTGGGTGTCATGTTTCTATACTAAATACTTTTGATTATTTGGGAAAGTTTGATGGAAAGTCTGATCCAGGATATCTTGTAGGATATTCAGTGCAAAGTAAAGCATATAGGGTTTATAATTTGGCATCTAAGAAGGTTGAAGAAAATGCTCATGTTAATTTCTTAGAAAATAAACCCAATGTCCCAGGAATAGGTTATGCTTGGATGTTTGATTTAGATTATCTAACTAACTCCATGGATTACTATTCTTTGCAAAAGGATTGTCAAACTAACAATGTAGGTGAGGAGTCAAGTGCAACTAATGCAGGTACTCAAGAAGATGTTTCTTTATCAGATGATGATGTTCATATCTATGTGCCCAATATGCCTACTGTCACTCCCATGTCTGCTACTCCCAAGAAGCAAACCATGCCATCAAAAGATGATCAAGCCTTCTAAGAGCTTCAGAGGCTTCAAGATCAAGAAAAGAATGCTACATCTGCTAATAAGCATTCAGGAGAAGAATCGTTTGAGTCACAACACTCAGTAGTACATACTACACCTAGCGGTACTTCATCTGCAAGTACTGCTAAGTCAAAATGTGACAAATCTGTTGACTCACTAGAAGAGATTTTACAGGCTATGGACGATGAAGACTTATATGCTAGTCTAGCTGAAGGAATCTTCTCCAAAGCTTCCTATGATGAGCAGGGTGCAGTAACTGATTTCAATAATTTGGAAACAGAAATTCCAATCAGTTCTATTCCCACTCATAAAGTCAACAACAACCATCCTACTACACAGATCATTGGAGATCTCAAATCTGCTGTACAAACCCGAAGACAACTTCAAACCAATATTGAAACTCATGCACTTGTGAGTTATGTCAAACAACAGCAGAGAACAAATCATAAAGATACTCAACATCGTTTGTTCGCCTGTTTCTTATCACTAGTAGAGCCCAAAAACATTTCTCAAGCTCTTGATGAAGAAAGTTGGTTAGATGCCATGCAAGAAGAATTAACACAGTTTGAGCTACAAAAAGTTTATATTCTTTTGGATCTTCCCTCAGGTAAGAGAGTAATTGGTACTAGATGGGTTTTCAGGAACAAGAAGGATGAAAGAGGAGTCGTTGTGAGGAAAAAGGCAAGACTTGTTGCTCAAGGCTATAGACAGGAAGAAGGGATAGACTATGATGAGGTTTTTGCACCAGTAGCAAGGATAGAAGCCATTAGGTTATTTTTGGCCTTTGCATCATATATGAGATTTATAGTCTATCAAATGGATGTGAAAAGTGCCTTTCTATATGGTACTATTTCAGAGGAGGTATATGTCTCACAACGTCCAGGTTTTGTAGATCCTAAATTCCCCAATAGAGTCTACAAGGTTATTAAAGCACTTTATGGTCTGCATCAAGCTCCAAGAGCCTAGTATGCAACTTTATCCAATTTTCTGCTAGAACATGGATATAGGAGAGGAACCATTGACAAAACTTTGTTCATCAAGAAGAATGCTAAGGATATCATTCTAGTTCAAGTTTATGTTGATGACATCATTTTTGGTTCTACCAAGAAGACATGGTGTGAAGAGTTTGAAGCTTTGATGAAAGGAAGATTTCAAATGAGTTCTATGGGAGAACTAACTTTCTTTTTGGGACTATAAGTAAAACAAAGGAAAGATGGAATATTTATCAGCCAAGATACATATGTCGCTGAAATCTTGAAGAAATTTTCATGTATGGATACAAGGAGTACAAGCACACCTTTTGAATCCAAGAAGTCTTTATCAAAAGATGAACATGGAAAAAATGTTGATATTCATCTATACAGATCAATGATTGGTTCATTGATGTATCTTAATGCTTCAAGGCCAGATATTATATTTGATGTGTGTGCATGTTCAAGGTTCCAAGTTCATCCAAAGGTGTCACATCTACATGCTGTGAAAAAGATTTTTAAATATCTTAAGAGTCAACCCAATTTAGGATTATGGTATCCTAGAGATTCCTCCTTTGAATTGGAAGCTTACTCAGGCAGTGATTATGCTGGAGCTAATCATGATAGGAAATCCACAACAGGAGGTTGTCAATTTCTAGGCAGAAGACTCATGTCATGGAAGTGTAAGAAGCAAACCATTGTTGTGGACAAGTACTTTGGATTCAAAATCAGTTGTTAGATTATGGGTTTAATTTCATGAACACCAAGATTTACATTGATAATGAAAGTACTATATGCATTGTCAAGAATCCAGTATTTCACTCCAAGACCAAGCATATCAAAATAAGACATCACTTTATAAGAGATGCTTATGACAAAAAGCTTATTCAAGTCTTGAAGATTCAAGACAGACAACAATGTAGTTGATTTGTTGACCAAGGCATTTAATGCAAAGAGATTTGAATTCTTGGTGACACACATTGGTATGCTCAATCAATAACCTTCTGCATATGTAGTCTATGTTTTGTGTTTTTTATGTAATTGCAGGTTAATAGAAAGGATAAAAGAGGTTACATTGATAATAGAAAGCATGAACTGGTCAAAATTATGAGGTACCGTTATAACTCCAAGTACTGGTAGCACAAATTCAAGTACCGCTTATGTTCCATATACCGCTACATGTTCGTTGTACCGTTAAGGGTCTCTTTTGTAAATTTGGTGGTTTCTTCGCGCTTGGGTTTGTTATTTACTTAAATACTTACTCCCATTATACAATTGATTCACCTAATCTTTTATTTTTATCTCTTGATTCTATAACCTTCTCTCTAATTTTTCGATCATAAAAAATACTAATGGCTGCTTTACAAGTGATCTGTAAGCATAATTTGGTTGCGAATCTTGCTACGAATGATGACTCTCTTGGTTTCCATGAGATTCTCGGTTTCCTATCTCGAAGTCATATTCGCTTTACACTCACTGTAAGTCTAGTTGTCTCTATTTCCATTGTTGAACAATTTTGGAATACTGTTGTGTTAGGTACTCGGTTTAATCAACCTTGCATTAAGGCTAGGGTGAATCATAGAAATATATATGTAACTGAGGTACTGCTAAGAGCAAGTTTGAGATTAAATGATGAAAATGGACTTAGTATGCTTAATAATACAGAGATTCATGATGGCCTTGCAGCCATGGGCTATGGAGGTGGTAGGGAAAGTCTTACTTTCTTTAAAGCTTTATTTTCACCTCAATGGAAATTGCTTTTTCATGCTATTATTCACTGTTTAAGCTCTAAAAGTACATCTTTTGATCAAATTCCTGCTGCATTGGCATCAGCTGGTATTTGTCTAGCAAATAATAGAGTTTTTAATTTTTCAAAATTAATTTTTGAAGGCATGACTAGGAATTTGGAAGGGACTAAAAAGTTTTTGATGTATCCTAGATTCATTCAGACTTCAGTTAGTGACCAAATACCTAACCTACTACAGTTAACTGATACATGGGATGTTCCTACATTCACAAAGAGAACTTTCTCTTTCTTGACCAAACAAGGCAATGCCTTTACTGGAACAATTACACCATTGTTTGCTCATATGTTAGCCCAACCTGCCAATCAAGAAGGTGAGGAACCTAGCAATGCTAGTGCTTCTCAGCAAACTCCTTCTCACCAGAGTTCCCATTCCCTAGAAGATTCACAATCTTCTTCTCATAATGTTGGTGCTCCACCAAAAAATGATGACATGATCCACACACCTACTGCTTATATTGCTGCTAGTGGTTCACCACAAGCACAAGCACCAGAGGTGATTGATGTTGCACATTTAATTGCTTTGTGTACTAGTTTGTCCCAACAGGTACATGCGTTGCAGAAAGAAAAGCTTGTTCAAGACAAGAAAATTGCTGAATTGGAAGCTAGCCTAATCAAGTTGAGGAACAAAGTATCACCTTGGATGAGGCAACATAGATCTATTCAGAAGTCTGCACTCAAGAAGCAAAGATTCAGTAACCACAAGAAAAGGCAACTGAATGCAACCAAACAGGGGAGGAATAATGAAGAACAACCACCTTCTTTTGATAATCAGACAAGGATATCTAGAAATGACATCAATTTGAGTTGGATGAAGATGTCATGGGGACTTATGAAGATGTAACTGGTTTAGAGACTGGTGTGGATGGACCTTCAAATATGGAGATTCAACAGGAAGAACCACAACCTACTCATGAGGAGCCACAAGTTGAAGAAATGATGGTAACTCAGCCAGCACCAATACCTCAATCACCACTTCAAGTAAATTGGAGTACTTTCTATGAGAAGTTAGAGGAAATTAACATTCAGTTTCCTGTATCTTCAACTCCACCACCACAAAGACAAGTATGGTTTCAAAGGAAACAGACTTTGCAAGTACTGTCTAGATCAAGAATGAGCAATGGATCAGACAAGACTGAAGAGGTGCAAGTTGAAATGATGGCTTCTATGGAAGAAAGAGTATCTGGGGATACACAAGTGATTGAAGAAACAAGTGTGTCTAATACTGGTGAAATCAACATTGTTGAAGATCCAAGTACTGCTAAGCCAACTAAGCCGACTGCAAGTACTGCTGACATTGTTGAAGACCCAAGTACTGCTAAGCCAACTAAGCCGATTGCAAGTACCGCTGGTGATCATCCTTCACTAGAAAGTCAAACTCCTTTTGGAGAGGATGAGACTTTAGCCCAATTACTGCTTGACTTAAGAAAGAAGAATTTAGTTGAGAAGACTAAACAAGCAGAGACAGAGAAAAAGACACAACAAGAAGTTCTTGCCAAAAAGAATCAAATTCAAGGTAAGAAAGTTCAAGCTTCACACCCTACTAAAGGTATAGTTATTCAACAGCAAGCTGATGAGGAAAGATCTTCCAAGCTGAAGAAGAAGCTACCTAAGATTAATCCAAAGGATAAGGGGAAGAAGCAAATATTATCAGAATCTGAAGATAAAAGTGATTCAGATGATGATATAAACAAAGTCATGTACAGATTTAATCAATTGGACCATGATGAGGAATATGCTTTCAAAATGCAAGCACAAAATTCGTGAAGATGAATTACAAGAAGAACTTGCAGCAAAACAGCATTTGCTAGAAGCTAAGAGAATACAGCAAGAATGGAACATACAAGAGTATGATAGGATTCAAGCTGAATTACATGCAAGTGAGCTTCTTGCAGACTCATTGATAGCTGAAGAAAGAGATTCTTATGATGAAGAAGAGAAATCAAAGTTGATTGATGATCTGGTAAGGGAGCAACAAAGATTCTTTGCTGAAAAGAAAAGAAGAGAAAAGATTAAGCCTCCAACTACTATGCAGATTAGGAATCAAATGATGAATTTTCTTTAGAGAGTTAAGGGTTTTACTCATATTCAGCTTGTCAAGAAGAATTTTGAAGAAATCAAGACTTTGTATGAGCAAAATAAGAGAACTGAATTGAATTTTGTTGAAATTGGATCTGAGGCAGATAGAATAGCTGTTGAAAGACATAGAAGACATCTGCAACAACAAAGGCAATTTGGAAGTACTCCTAGAATTGAGCCAAGTACTGCTGAACCTACAAATACTTCTCCAACTATCAAGACCACTTATGTGAGGAAGAATAGAAAGGAGAAATGAAGTTCAAGGGAGGAAGATACTGCTCAAAGAATGAATACAGGAGTTGAAGCTCAAGATATTGCTTAGACTGAAAACGTACAAGCAGTACATACACAGTCAACAGTTTATATAACAGTACATACTGAAGAGACGGTACATACAAACTTGGAAGAGGGTTCAACAGATCTCGAGGGAACCTCCAAGGGTGTTAAAAGGAAAAGGTCAACAAAGACAAAGAAGAAAGCCAAGAGGGCTAAATCAACAGCAGAAGATAGTGATGATGATGAGAGCTTGAAGAAGTACTTGAAGATTGTAAAATTTGAAGATCAGTGTATTGATACAGAGATTTTTGGAAAGAGATCATCTATTGCTAGATGGATTTACTCTATGGATCAAGGACTTGAAGCTCATGGAATTGAAAGAACTGATGGCACAACAAGGATATTCAGACTTTTGGAGGATATTCTTCACATTTTTTACAGACAAGATATTCAGGATCTTTTCAAGTTAGTTCAAGAAGCCAGTGCAGGTAAAACTAAAGTATCACTATTATACAGGGAATTTCTCTTTATGTATGAGCCACACAATTGTGATCAAGAAACGTTGAAGGAATTAGAGAATCAGGTTCCTAGTTACTGGAGATATTATAGGTCATGTGGATTGCATATTTTAGATATAGATGATGTTACATACTATATTCTGCAAGAGAAGACTTACCCTTTCAAAAGAAGATTGTTGGAAAGGATGTTAGAACAACAATTGGAAGTTACAGATTAATCTGTTGATGCTTTGGAGTTGATAAGAATAGTTAAACAACAAATTAATGATTTGGAAGATGAGGAAGAAGTTGAGAAAGAGCCTTAAGTGTTTGACTTTCAGTCACACTTCACAAATGGTTCTCAGTTCACCATGTCTAACACACATAAGAACTGGCTAGTCCATAAGCAAACGGTTTGTGGTAAAGACTTATCAAATCCGTTGAAAGCTGATAGTTTGCTAAAAGCCATATGGTTCTAACTCACCTTGTTTCGAGACAAAGAGTTGGCTAGTCCTAGACAAACGGTACTAGGTAAAGACTTCATCAAATCCGTTGATGGTTGATAATTTACCAAAAATTGTAAGGTTATCAATACACCTTATTCTTTATGAATAAAGTATTGGCTATTCTAGAGTGTACGGCTAACTAGTAAAGAATTTATCAAATCCGTTGGTAGCTGGTGATTTGCTAAAAATCATGAAGCCAATACAAATTGGTTTTTGTTGTTACTGTTTTATTTCAGGTATGAAGATTGCAAGCAAAGAAGTATTCAAAGAAAAACTCTTAGAAGGTTTTGTCTCATCAAATCAAGACTAAGGTTCATGATTCAGAGTTCAAAGATTTAACTCAAGAAGACAATGACTGATGCTGCAAAGATAAATGAATGTTTAGAAGACACAAAGAAGATCATAGTTTGAAGACAAAGATGATACTCATGATGTTTGAAGATTATCTTATCAGAAGAAGATCTACATTTGAAGTGTTTGGCTACATTCAGTTGGATACAAATACAAATTACCAAGTTTAATCCAAGGATGAAGGAAAGACTGAAGACATGTATTTTAATACATCTAGTACAAGAGAAACAAGAAGACAACAAGTTATCATTCTTGTTTAGGGGAGGATTGTTGGGAATTATTTGTTAAGTGTCAAGTACCGTTAGTGTATTTTAAGTACTGTTAGTGTTATGTAAGTACCGTTAGTGTTAACGCGGTACATAGTAAGTACTGCTACTTATAAAGTAAGTACTTCTATACTTATTAGGACGAATATATCTTTGTATAAGATATGTCATAGTTATAGTTAGAGTATATCTTATGTAATATACTTAAATAGTTAGAATATTGATAATATATTGTCTGTGATATATTTATCTTTATATAATATTCTAAGGTTTCTAGGGTTCCTTACTCTATAAAAGGAACATAGGTACAATGTCTTTCATGTACCTCATTCAAGTCGATTAATAAGAGAATCGAATAGTTAAAAGTAATTATGTTCTTCTGTGCTTTATAAGTTAGATTCCGCATAACTTATTTAGTGTTAGTAAGAGTGCTCAAAGTGTTTTAGTTTGATTACAAACTACTATACTAATGATTTTCTAATTCTTAACGTTATAAAATACTTCAAAAATATTTGAAATATATAATTAAATTATGACCTTATTTTTACGGGTTTTACATCCTCACCACCTTAAGGGGCACCGTCCCGGGGCTCGTTTCTTCTTATACACTACTTTTCGAGATTTATTTTAAACTCAGAATAAAATAGTGGTCTTCAATGCAAGGAACATAATGAGATAGAATTAATTTGATAAACGCATAAATGAA
Source organism: Glebionis coronaria (assembly GCA_025667525.1). Lineage (NCBI taxonomy): Eukaryota > Viridiplantae > Streptophyta > Magnoliopsida > Asterales > Asteraceae > Glebionis > Glebionis coronaria. The sequence goes on from CM046874.1 coordinate 645,186,828, forward strand.
AGCGATGAGCTAAAATGATTTAAGGTTAACGTTCGATGAGGGATCTCGAATCACGTAACCGTAAAACATAATAGTTCATAATACTAGGGAATTGAGGGCGAAGAATGAATTAAATATTAACATTAAAATAACGTTTGTCACAATTATTCGTCCCAGATTTGTATTACCTTAAAACTCAGTTGAGGTACTTTCTTGATAAAGATGATATATTAAAAATAGAAGTAAAATAGCTTCAAAATTTATTTTGGTCGTCTTAAGAAGCTTTGAAAGTATGACATGAATTTTTTAATTAAACTTGTATTGATGGTTAAAATTAGAAAATATAATTCCAAATTAAATCATTATCAGGAATATAAATGAAACCGGTAATTTCATTACATTAAAAGTAAGGTATGATAAGTCAATTAGTTCAAAAGATAGAGCATAATTTTATATTAAACATTAGTTTTAGTTATACAAAAGATGATGTATAAATTTGACATTTTTCTTATGATAGTTATATCGATAATTGAAAATCATTAGAAAATGTATAAAAGTTCCATAAAAGATTTATAATACGTTGTAGAAATACATAAAGGTGTTCATTATTTCAAAATAAACATGGGATATATTCGGGTTTCAAAATGTGACAAGATAACAGACGAATACGAATGGAAATAATGGTCAACAATTAGTACGAAATCAATGGTACAAAAGGGGACGAAACAAATGTCGTATGGATTCTTAAAGAGAATGATAAAATAAAGGCGTTGATGGTAAGACGATAAGAAATAATAGATTAAACAAGTTGTCAATTTTGTTAGTGCGGTCGGTGGTTCACAAACATCAGCTCGTTAACTTAGTGGTGGTCGGTACATGATCGGAAATAAGATCCATACAAAAAAATTTAATCAAAGAAAACTCCTAATAATCACTTTCAATTAAAATAAATCAAATGAACGATGTTAGTGTTTAAAGAGAGAAGTCAAAGCACGGTTCACAAGAGTGGATTTCGAGACAAACGAGAGTGACGAACGTCATCCCGGATATACAAAAATCACTCTAGTTATAATTCATTATTCACGTGCGGAGACATTCCAAAGATCTACCCAGTCGCATAAATAAGATTGGACGAGAAGGAAAGATAAAGCATCGAGACTTTCAAGTCTTTTTTCAACAGTCAGTAATTAGACGAACGGTCAAAAGAATTTAGTTATAAGATAAAATGAAGTAACAAGTTGAAAAACGATCGTCGAGTAAAAACGTATTCGTAAGCGCGTAATTCGTTCAAGAAAAGGTAAGAAAACGTATGCGGATGCATAGAAATTGCGCTACTTGCATAAAATATAAAGGTTTTCAAAACTTCTTTTCACTTTGTTTCATTTTATTTATCTTTATCATAAATACAAGTATAAAGTTGATTATTATCAAGATTATTAAGGTGACTACTATTCAGCCTAGCATGGCTCCTTCTAAATTAGACATAGGTGATCAGGCCATGTATAATTTAGGGCTAGCAATGCAGTGTGATGAGACTGCTTTTATACATAGTCTCATCGTCCAAATAGGGCTTAAAATGCATTAAATATCATCAAAATACCCAAATATATGCTTGTGTTTGTTGCTTGTGTATTTTAGGTACGGATATTGAGAAAATGACAAAAGATCACAAGAATCATGCAAAAACGAACACGGGAAACGAAGCCGCACCATGAACCAAGCCCTAATGAAGAATTTTCCAAAGAAAACCCTTGAAGATTTGAAAAATTATGAAGAAGGGTCCTCCAATATGGAATAACTGACACTTTATACCCTTGTATCTTCATAATTACAAGTTTGGTCCCTAAAGTTTGTCAAAATTACAAAAAGGACCCTTAACTTTGAAGAATTGGCAAATTTAGTCCCTCAACAAAACTAAATTGTCAACATTGGTCCTCCAAGAAGTCAACAAACAAAGAAAAACCATGAAGAATGAAGAAAATGCCAAATTCAGTCCTTCAAATATCATGAATTGGCATATCTAGTCCTTGATACAAGTTTAAAAACTTGTTGTGCCATTTTTGACAAAATGCTGAAAGTTATAAACAAGGAAAAGGAGTATTTGGCTATTTATTACAAAATGAACAAAGAAAAGAACTTGAGGGGTAATATGGGCCAGACAACAAACTTGTATCCACCTATGGCAGCCTGCCACGTCACCCAAAACCCATTTACCCATATCCACCACTCAAACCCGGATCCAACCCACACCCCTGCCCTTATCCAACAAAACTTGTTTAATATTCTAATTTAACTTTTAAACAAGCGGGTAACAAATCCCCTTTCCCCTAAACAAGATTAACCACCTTTGTTCTTCACCTATAAACCCTAATACACCATTACAAACAAATCATGGGGGAAACTAAAATTACCTATAATTGTGTTCAATTTACCCCACACCCAACTATTTACCTCACCCAGAATCTATCTACATCACCATATGGTCCCCCCCACCAGCTCACGGTTTGTCTCCAAGTGAAGAACAAGACAAGGCTTTGCAGAACATCAACGAACCAAAATCATTGCTTTGAGCCAAAGTATGATCCAACGTTCAGAATCAACTCATCACAGCCTTTCCATCACAAAACTCCAAACAAAGATCACATGGTTTGAAGACGAATTCAAAAAGAGGAATCAAGACCAGCATATTTGATTTATAAACGAATCTTCAAAGGGTATTTCTGGATTTTCAAACAATTAGGGTTAGCATTTTTTTATCTTCTAGAATCATCTTGTAAACCCTATATAAAGGGTGGTAGGATTAGCTTTAGTTCCTGTTCTTGCTTTCCTTGTTCACATCCTTGTAATGCCCCTTTTATGAATAAAAGTTGGTTAAGTGTTATGTGAAGAAAGCTAGTCCCGATTTATTTTTCATCTGATTAAGTTATTTGTATAATCATTGTTCAGTTTGGTTCTAAGTTTTCAAAAGTTTTTGAAATCTCAACTAGTTATCCTTGCTAAGTACATTGGGCTCAACAGCTTAAGACACGAGACTTATATTTGATCATAATCCCATAAATCTTAGTCGGGTTATGGGATAGTGAAGATATAAGGCTTGGGGTTAGTAGTTCGTGGTGCTAAAGTCTTGCAAGAGACTAGCTTACTTTTCCGTTTTGCTCTTTATATAAATCTTGGCTAACCCTCATTGATTCAAAGCCTTCAAACTTTGATCCTTGAGTTCTGTTTTTTTTTCTATTTTAGCATTGGGAAGCTTGTGCTTTTACTGCTAGCACATAAGCTCGAAAATCGGGGGTATGGACGTATATCCCTGAGGTTTGTCGATTTCCTTATTTTTCTGCCTAAAATGATTTGCAAGTGATTTTGTAACTGCATGATGTTTATTTGACTTATATTGTAGAAACTAGCTATTTGAGCGCTATATAATCTATTTCAGTGTGAATCTTGTTTGTTTAAAGTTGTCTTCAATTGATGTATGCATGGATGTATTTGCTTCATGAGTTTCTTTCTAGTATGTTAGTAATTTGGTTTGTGTTCGGTATTCTTTGTAAGTTGCTTTCCTAACTTAAGGTTATCTGAGCTAGTGAATAGACTGGTATCACGTGCTTGATAGGGGAGTATTTGCAAGCTTTGGTTCGCTTACTGAGTTTTCGTACTAGCATAACACATCAGTCCAGTTACCTTGTCGTTTTTTAGTAATTATCAGTTGCAAAGGTGTTAACTGTGCTTGGTTGACTTAATTCTTTGTAGGTTTATTATGGTGTTTTTCTGTTCTTTATGGCTCGATTGGATTAATGGTTGTGTTATTGAGGTGCTTGTTAACTGAATATACCAATTGAGCCATAAACAAACATAAAATATAAGGGGTACCAACTGGTATTTGTGGTTAAAATCGAGGAGTGTTGTGGGTTAATTGTTTGCGTTTAGTGCGTGTGGTTTATGCTTGTTTCCCTTGTGCATATACTAGTTGTTCATCATTCAGTTTTGTGTTAGGTCTGTCGTGATTGATTGTGCCTTTATGTTTTTTTGTGTTTACTGATGTCCTGCCTAACCTAAGCAAAACCTAGCAGTAACGTAATCTAAGAACAAGTGTGACCCACTGATTGCTTATTTTTGTTCGATGTGCATAAGTTTTAGATTCTAGGTGACTGCTGGTTTCGTGTTCATTGTTTCATCATAAGTATTTGACTGTTAAGTTATAAGCATAATTATGCCCTCTTGCTGATTTAAGGTTTGGTTTCGGGTTAACATAGAACTGGACGTAGTTAGAATTTAGGATAGGGTAAATTTTAGCAAGCTTAGCCTACTATTATGCTCCTAAGACTAGCTTTTTAGAACAAGTTGCATCTTAACAGCCTCACTCTATTACTTTTCTGCAAATCATTGATTCATTGTCTGCTTAACTGATTGTCGTGCTTATTATGAATTGATTGTTGTTGCCTTGGTTTTTCCTTGTGTTTGAGTCTGACTCCCACAAGCACACTTGCTTGTGGGGTGCCGTCTGTAGTCCAGCAACATCCACTACCCTTGTCCCGGGCTCCAAATTCCCCCAACAGCTAAGAACAAAGAACAAGAAGATAAAAGTACAAAGTGGGTAATCTGTGTGATCATAAGCAACAAAATTGGTTTTAATTGTGTTAAACTAGATGAATGTAAGTGTTTGTGAGTAAATTGAGTCACTGTGATCAAGTAAAAAAACAAAAAGCTCAGCTTGGCATGGCTCGAACACGCGACCTACAGCTCAGGAGTAACGTGCCCGTCCATTGTACCAAGTACTTTATCTTGGTAAAGCCTTGCAACATTTGATATATAACCTTTTCTTGTTTTAGCTTTTCAAAACTAAGTCGTAGCTTATTGTAATTTTTCCAGCTTAATTGGTCGTAGTTTTTCGTGTTTCTTATTTTTCCCTTATTCTTATTTACATTTTAGACTTTTCTGCCAAGTTTTGTATTTTTCCCACAAGTAGTTTATTTTTTATTAATATTTTCTTTTTAAATCATTTTTTTGGTAAAAAAATAGAAAAAATAGTTTTAAAATTTTACAAAAAATATTTTTAGGATTTAAGTTAGTATTTTGAGGTTTACACCTATCAAACTTTTCATTTTAATTAATTTTTGATTTTATTTAATTTTGAGGTTTTTCATTAACTTTAAAAATTAATATTAAATTATTAAATAGTTTTTAGAAACTTTGGTTTTCAAATTAGTGATTCTTGTATTTTTCTTTAATTAGGATAAAATTTTGGTAAATTTTGGGTTACTTTATCGTTTTGTCGAATTTTACGTTTTTGCGTTTTTTTACGTCCTAGGGTTATTTTTAGAGTAATTAGTCTTTTTCTTTCTCTTTTCTCATCAAATATAATCACAAATCATTTATCATCTCTTAGCACAACGCACCAAGCCTCCTCGAGAACGATCTCACAAAAGGGTCATAAGTGTTTACGTTTTCCTAAACGTACGCTTAATACTTACCGCTTTTACCTCGTTTTCCTAAACGAGTGTTAATATACAACTATCATTTTGGCGCCACTGCCGGGGAGGCGTGTTGTGTTTTGATTTGGAAATTGTTGTTTTTATATATAGCCATAATAGTATTTGTATTAGTAGCACTCTACTAATAGGTATTATCGTTTTTTCATTTTTTTGTGAATACTATTACTATATTGTATACGTGGAACAATAAATTCACAAGTACTCCAAATACGTGAGAAATCACAACCTTAACTTGGGAGGTCATTACCCAATCATTGTATTCGAATCTCAAACCAAAGAAAAAGGAAAAAATAGATAAATACTTTCGTGAAGCTCGATTTTGAAAAATACAAACTATAAGGTGGGTATAAGGCGGATATTATAAAATATATCCTAAGGAAAAAGGCTCTTAAGTGCTTCGCGCCGCCTCGTTTCCCCGCTTGCTTGTGAGTATTTGATTTTGAGAGCTAATCGAGGGTTTTGCCGCCCAAAGTATTATTAAGTATCATATATATTTTCTTGGTTTCATTTGATTAAACCCTCTTGAACGTTTTGGTGTTCCACCAACGTTCTAAAGTCATCGAGAACGTTCACTTCACGTGATCGTTTTCATTCCTTGAGGCTTCTTTAATCGAGAGATTTGATTAAGGAGGAGATTTGTAGATTTTGGTCTACTTAATACAACCAAAAAAATTCCAAAAAAAAGTAAAAACAATCAAAAACCACAAAAAAAAAATTTGAAAAAGTAAAAACACCAAAAAGAATCTTCTTTACTCACCCTCTCGTTGTACGTGACGTTTATGCAAACTCGCTCCAAAGCAAGACGTGCACGTAAACGTCGTCAAAAGGAAGGAAACCAAACATTTTCTAGTGAAGAATCTCCCATTGTCGAACCCATCGTAGTGAAAGAAGCACCCATGGCTAATCGAACTATGATGGATTTGCTTCAAGCACCCACCGAGGGTTATGGGGAAGTGATTGTGATTCCCGCTATCCTTGCGGAGAATTTTGAGGTTAAGACGGGTTTGTTATCCATGATTCAAAACAACAAGTTTCGTGGTGACGAAAAGGACAACCCTCATAACCACATTCGCCAATTTATTCGTCTTACCGCCACTTGCAAGTTTAAGGACGTCTCTAACGACTCGATTTAGATGATGCTTTTTCCGTATTCCTTAGCGGGGCCTGCAAAAATTTGGTTAGAGAAAGCGCCACCCAATTCTATATTGACGTGGAAGGATCTCGTTTCAAAATTCGTAAACCAATTTTTTCCGCCCTCTAAGACTACGCATTTGAAAAACGAGATTTCAAAGTTTTCACAAGAGTATAATGAGAGTTTTTCAACGGCTTGGAATAGGTTTAAGGAAATGTTGCACGAATGTCCTCATCATGGTTTTTCCGACTTGCATCAAATTGGCACGTTTTACAATGGCTTGAACGATCATGAGCGTGATTATCTTAATGCCACCGCGGGTGGTAATTTTTTGTGTAAAACGGTCGAGGAAGCATTGTTAATCATTGAGAATAGGTCTAAGGTTTATAGTCCTCGTAGCACGTCGAGTGTTCATAAGACTTCGTCTACACCTTCGCCTTCATTGTCACATACCATTGATGCTTGCCAAATCGAGGCTAATTTGGAGAACAAGATTTTTGATAAGCTTAAAGGATTGTTAATTGAGTTTAAAGTTGGTGAACAACCCACTCCCGCTACGGCTAAATCGGTTGAGGTTTCTTGTATGTATTGTGGTGGAGCTCACGATTACTCCGAGTGCATTACCAACAGTGGTAAAACTTCGAGTGCCTACGCGGCCCCGGGAACTTATAACCAAAACGGTCAAGTTACCCGCACTAATCAATTGACTCCACCGGGTTTTCCACCAAATCAAAATGCTAACAATTATCGAAACAATCAAGTTGGTTACCAAAACAATCAAAGAAACAATTACAAGGGTAATAACAACTATGGGAATCAAGGAAGTAGTAGCCAATTGCAAAATCAAAACCAAAACCGTAATTTTCAAAACACAAGTCAAGGTCTTCAAAATGTTTACACTAAAGAACTTCCAATGGACTTTTTGAATTACGCTACGGCAAATGATAAGATTTTGGAAAACATTCAAGAGCAATTGGCTAGTCAAGCTAGGGAAACGGCTAAAAACACAAAGGAGTTAGCTAATTTTGTTAAGGAAAATGTTAACATGAGAAATGAGTTGAAAAATGATTTTGCTAATCAATATAGAGGTCAAAACAATAAAATTGAGCAAAGTCATGCTAGGCTTGAACAAAGGATTGACCAAAAAACCACTAGTCAAGATGTTAAGCTTAATGCTATTTTAGAAGCGGTCATGGGGAACAAAGCCTCTACTTCGGGTAGTTTACCTAGCAACACCGTATCAAACCCGAAGGGAGAGATGAAAGTGATTACCACACGAAGTGGTAAGACACTTAAAGAACCGACTCCTCAACCAATTACTCCAACGGTGGAGGAAATTGAGGAAGAACCCGAGGTGGTGGTCGAAAAGGAGCATATCTCAAGCCCACAAAGTACCGCTCATGCCACACCTACGGTTGACCCATTACCAACATTGGAACCCGAGATTCCAAAGGCTATGCCTATGCCCCAACCCACACCACCCTTACCTTACCCATCGAGACTTAGGAAGGAGAAACGACAAGAGCGCGACAATTATCAATTTGAGTTTTTTATGAAAATGTTTCGTGATTTGCACTTTAATGTGAGTTTCGCCGATGCTTTGGTCATGATGCCTCGATTTGCCGCTAACTTTAAGAGTATGTTGAACAACAAGGAGAAATTGCATCAATTGTCTAGTTGTTCGTCTGTTTATCTTAATCGCATACCTCAAAAAGTCGGTGATCCCGGTAAATTTTTGATCCCTTGTACAATCCAAGATATGGAAGAATGCTATGCCTTGGCCGATCTTGGTGCTAGCATTAATTTGATGCCACTTGCAATCTTCAAGTCGCTCAATCTTCCTAATCTTAATCCTTCACTAATGTCTATCGAGATGGCCGACCATTCCACGATTCGTGCTTGTGGTTTGGCGGAAGACGTTTTTGTGAAAGTGGGGAAGTTCTACTATCCCGTAGACTTTATCGTTGTTGATATCCCCACGGATCCTCAAGTTCCTCTCATTTTAGGTTGTTCGTTTTTAGATACGTCTATGGATTTGATCGATGTTCATGCTAGAAAGATCACCTTACGTTTCAACGACGAGGAACTTGTTATAAACGCAACTCAAAATTCTCAACTTTCTCATGTTTATTCCGTTGCTACCATAAACCTCGTTGATATGATCGACGTGGTTTGCGAGGAATTTTCACAAGAAGTTCTAGGGTTTGGTGATGTTGAAACTAGTGGCAATCCCACTATGTTAGATCCAATCCTTGATAATTCGAGACCAACCTTCACTCCATTTGAAGGCGGTGGTTTTACGTTGGAATAATTCGATGTTCCACGTACTTGTAACGAAGACCTCGACAATGATGAGGACTTCTCGATTATCAAGGATTTTCTTAACGATTTCCCATTTCCTCCACCCGAGGAGGTTATGAGTATCGAGCCCAAATCTTCACTTGAGGAACCACCTATCATCGAGTTGAAAGATTTACCTTCTCATCTCGAATATGTCTATTTGGAGGAGGACGACAAGTTTCCGGTTATTATTGCGAAGGAACTTTCGAATGATGAAAAAACCGCACTTGTCGATGTTCTAAAGGATCACAAAGGGGCAATTGCGTGGAAGTTATCCGACATTAAGGGAATCGATCCCAAGTTTTGTACTCACAAAATCTTAATGGAGGAGGATTACAAGCCCGCAATCCAATGTCAAAGGAGGGTGAACCCCAAAATTCACGACGTCATCAAAAAGGAGGTCCTTAAACTCCTTGACGCGGGAATGATTTACCTTATTTCCGATAGCCCTTGGGTGAGTCCTATTCATTGTGTCCCTAAAAAGGGAGGGATGACCGTTGTGCCAGACGATGCCAACGAGTTAATTCCCACTAGACTCGTGACCGGATGGAGAGTGTGCATTGACTATCATAAGTTGAATGAAGCCACTCGTAAAGACCATTTTCCCTTGCCCTTCATGGACCAAATGTTGGAGCGTCTTGCGGGAAACGATTTCTATTGCTTTTTAGATGGTTTTTCCGGTTACTTCCAAATTCACATCGATCCTCGTGATCAAGAAAAAACTACGTTTACGTGTCCATATGGAACGTTTGCCTATCGTAGAATGCCATTCGGACTTTGCAATTCACCGGGAACCTTTCAAAGGTGCATGATGGCTATTTTTCATGATATGATCGAGAAGACGATGGAAGTCTTCATGGATGACTTTTTCGTGTTTGGTAATTCGTTCACTTCGTGTTTGTCGAACCTAGAGAAAATGTTGAAACGTTGTGAGGAAACCAACCTTGTGCTCAATTGGGAAAAGTGTCATTTTATGGTTAAGAGTGGAATCGTCTTAGGGTACAAGGTCTCGAAAGCGGGGATTGAGGTAGATCAAGCTAAGGTAGACGTCATCGCCAAATTACCTCATCCCAAAACCGTTAAGGGAGTTAGGAGTTTCCTAGGCCACGCGGGCTTTTATCGTCGATTCATCAAGGATTTTTCAAAGATCACTCGACCCATTACACATCTTCTTGAAAAAGAGGCACGTTTTGTCTTTGACGAAGATTGTATACGAGCCTTTGAAATCCTTAAGAGGAAACTTACCGAAGCTCCCATCCTTGTTGCTCCCAATTGGAACCTCCCTTTTGAGCTCATGTGTGATGCTAGTGACTACGCTATTGGGGCCGTTTTAGGGCAACGTCATGAAGAGCACTTCTTACCTATTCACTATGCTAGCAAGACGATGACCGAGGCTCAACTTAAATACACTACAACGGAGAAGGAGTTCCTTGCCGTGGTGTATGCATTTGAGAAATTTCGACCTTATCTCGTCTGGACGAAATGCATAGTGTATACGGATCATTCGGCTATTAAGTATCTCATGGCAAAGCAAGATGCTAACCCTAGATTACTTCGTTGGATTCTCCTCCTTCAAGAATTTGATCACAAAATCGTTGACAAAAAAGGAGCCGAGAATCTAGCGGCCGATCATCTTTCTCGTTTGGAAGATCCTCACCAAAGTGTTTACGAGCCCAAGGAAATCACTGAAACATTTCCGCTCGAGACACTTGGTGTAGTGAATTCTAAGCTTGATTCTTCCACCCCATGGTTTGCGGATTTTGCAAATTACCATGCGGGTAACTTCATCATTAAGGGTATGACGACTAAAGAAAAACGAAAATTCTTTCGTGACGTCAAGTTCTACTTTTGGAACGACCCTTACTTGTTTCGAACTTGTGCGGATCAAATCATCCGACGTTGTGTATTTGGCACCGAAGCTTCTAACATCCTTAGAGCTTGTCACGAGGGACCCACGGGTGGTCACCACGGTGCTAATCTCACGGCTAAGAAGGTGTTTGATGCCGACTTCTTTTGGCCTACTATTTACCGAGATGCACAAGATCTTATGAAGTCGTGTGATGCATGCCAACGACAAGGAAAAGCCTCACAAAAAGATGAAATGCCACAAAATATCATCCAAGTGTGTGAGATCTTTGACGTTTGGGGTATAGACTTTATGCGGCCGTTCCCATCATCTCGTGGTAATAAGTACATCCTTGTTGCGGTTGACTACCTATCTAAGTGGGTGGAGGCCAAAGCCTTGCCCACTAATGATGCTCGTGTGGTAGTCAAGTTCTTGAAAAGCTTGTTTTCTCGGTTTGGAACCCCTCGTGCGATCATAAACGATCGTGGAACCCATTTTTGTAACGACCAACTTGAAAGGGTCCTAAGGAAATATGGGGTTACACCTCGGATTTCTACGACTTATCACCCACAAACGAGTGGGCAAGTCGAGGTTTCAAACCGAGCGTTATAGAGGATCTTGGAGAGATCCGTTGGGGAAAACCGACAAACTTGGTCGGATAAGTTGGACGATGCTTTATGGGCCTTTAGGACCGCTCATAAGACGCCCATTGGGTGTACTCCCTATAAGCTTGTGTATGGAAAGAATTGTCATTTACCTATCGAGTTAGAACACAAGGCTTATTGGGCCCTAAAGCATTGTAATGATGATATGGAGACCGCGGGAAAACACCGGAAAATGCAATTGAATGAATTAGATGAATTGAGGGACATTGCTTATGAAAATTCATTGATTTATAAGGAAAAACTAAAAAGTTGCATGATTCTAAAATTAAAAACCGGGTTTTTAACATTGGGGATCAAGTTTTGCTTTTTAATTCTCGCTTGAAAATCTTTTCCGGTAAGTTGAAGTCCCGTTGGTCCGGTCCATTCACCGTGACTCAAGTGTTTCCATATGGGACCATCAAGCTAGCTCAAGATGACGGTCCTAACTTCAAGGTGAATGGACATAGGTTGAAGCACTACTTTGGCGGGGAAGTTCCATCTTTGAACTACCTCGACCAAATCACTTTCCCCAATGATAATTAGTATTGAGGGGATCGAGTCGAGCTCATGACTCGGTAATAAAAAATGAGGTGCCTCGTGGGGGAGTCCCATGCTTATCCTATGTACATATTATCGCTTTCTAATATAGTTAACGTGTGGGGATTTGTGCCCTTCCAACCTTTGTTCCGTGGTTGTTTGTGAATTGTGGACTTTAGATGATCATGATCTTCACGATTGGAGCCTCTCGTGTTCGTTTTATGAGAGCACTCGATCGTTTGCTTTGAAGACTTTCTTAATATCCATGATATATCCTTTGATGTTCTAACCTTAGGTTATTAGCACACTTCATAAACAGCTATTAATTTATTGGTTACACCCTTTTCATGCTAGATTAGGCATTCGACTACGTCTCTAGTATGGGGGTGTTTGCACCCCTAGACTCGAAACATTGAGGACAATGTTTAACTTTAGTATGGGGGGGGGGGGGGTGAATAGATACTTGCCTTGCCAAACCTTCACGCTTTCCAAAGTTTATCGTTTTGTTTACCGTTTTGTTGCAAAATAAGGCTAAAAATGGCCAAATTTTAAAATTTTTCTCATGTTTTATAAGTGTTTGAAGACACGAATGTAGATTTTCCGATGGCGAGAATAAGAGTAATTTTTGACTCGACCGTGCGTGTTGAGCACTTAGCTTTGATTCCTTAACTTCACATTAGGCTAAGTCTCTTAAATGAGGACGAGAAATGATAGGTTTAATTATAAGTTACTATGCTAAACGTAGAGTACTCGTATACTTTCAAAAACTCATGTGTTCTCGTTGTTTGCTTATTCTCCCTTCGCATGTAAATATTTTTTGCTTAATAAATATTGACTTAGCGGTTTAGTTAGGATTGTTGGGTTTCTAGTCTTTTCTAGTAGCTTCCGTGTAATTAAATTGGGAAGACATTAAGGTATCGCCAGCGTCACGGTTTTGAAGTATTGGCACCCGAATAATCAAAAGCTTCACCCAATAATAAGATTTCAAGTGCTCACCTAAATCAAGCAAACAATTTGAAGCCCTACAAGGCCAAAAAATCTATGCAAAATTGAAAGTGAATCAAGCCTTAATCTTCGAAGCTTTAAAGATCCAAAATTCGCCTTAGCGTGAGGATATACGTCTTTGGCTAATAAAACCACCGATGAGGCGGATAATAAAAGGAAAGGCAAGACCGAAGTCATAATAAAAGCTTCATGGAGAAGTTGAATAAAAGATGGAGGTAAACCAAATATAATAAGGCCCTTCCGTTAGGGGGCGTATAAAAGTCTTGGTAATAAGTCTCATGTTCAAAACCGTTATAAAACCGTGTTTATCGATTCTTCTTGTTGACTTAATTTTTTGACATCGTTGTCTATTAGGAGGGGTTATTGATTTGATGGTCTTGGTTACACCGTTTGGACTCTATTTTTAGACCTAAATCTCTATTATCGCATAAGTCAAACAATGTAACCTCGTGAAACATTCAAGACAAAATAAAATATAAGAGATACAACCTAGGAATAATGGGAGGATAAGTACGTGATTAGGGCATATGAGTAGTGTTAGCATTACTAACTTATAATGACAATGATCTCCTTGCACGCTTGGCTTGGAATTGGGTGAAAATCGAGGACGACGAAATTATTTCTAACCCGAAGCATTCACGTGTTCTTATTCTATGAACCTAAACGTCCTATTTTGCGATGAAAATCATTCATTATGTCTAAAACGCAAGTAGTAGTAGAAATAGTAGAAGTGTAGCTAGTTTATCATTCAATAAAGTGAATAAAATGAATTTTGGAGGTGCTACGATACTTTATTCTAGCATTGCGTGAGGGCACGGCAATGGTTTAGTATGGCGGAGTGATGAGACTGCTTTTATACATAGTCTCATCGTCCAAATAGGGCTTAAAATGCATTAAATATCATCAAAATACCCAAATATATGCTTGTGTTTCTTGCTTGTGTATTTTAGGTACGGATATTGAGAAAATGACAAAAGATCACAAGAATCATGCAAAAACGAACACGGGAAACGAAGCCGCACCATGAACCAAGCCCTAATGAAGAATTTTCCAAAGAAAACCCTTGAAGATTTGAAGAATTATGAAGAAGGGTCCTCCAATATGGAATAATTGACACTTTATACCCTTGTATCTTCATAATTACAAGTTTGGTCCCTAAAGTTTGTCAAAATTACAAAAAGGACCCTTAACTTTGAAGAATTGGCAAATTTAGTCCCTCAACAAAACTAAATTGTCAACATTGGTCCTCCAAGAAGTCAACAAACAAAGAAAAACCATGAAGAATGAAGAAAATGCCAAATTCAGTCCTTCAAATATCATGAATTGGCATATCTAGTCCTTGATACAAGTTTTAAAACTTGTTGTGCCATTTTTGACAAAATGCTGAAAGTTATAAACAAGGAAAAGGAGTATTTGGCTATTTATTACAAAATGAACAAAGAAAAGAACTTGAGGGGTAATATGGGCCAGACAACAAACTTCTATCCACCTATGGCAGCTTGCCACGTCACCCAAAACCCATTTACCCATATCCACCACTCAAACCCGGATCCAACCCACACCCCTGCCCTTATCCAACAAAACTTGTTTAATATTATAATTTAACTTTTAAACAAGCGGGTAACAAATCCCCTTTCCCCTAAACAAGATTAACCACCTCTGTTCTTCACCTATAAACCCTAATCCACCATTACAAACAAATCATGGGGGAAATTTAAATTACCTATAATTGTGTTCAATTTACCCCACACCCAACTATTTACCTCACCCAGAATCTATCTACATCACCATATGGTCCCCCCCACCAGCTCACGGTTTGTCTCCAAGTGAAGAACAAGACAAGGCTTTGTAGAACATCAACGAACCAAAATCATTGCTTTGAGCCAAAGTATGATCCAACGTTCAGAATCAACTCATCACAGCCTTTCCATCACAAAACTCCAAACAAAGATCACATGGTTTGAAGACGAATTCAAAAAGAGGAATCAAGACCAGCATATTCGATTTATAAACGAATCTTCAAAGGATATTTCTGGATTTTCAAACAATTAGGGTTAGCATTTTTTTATCTTCTAGAATCATCTTGTAAACCCTATATAAAGGGTGGTAGGATTAGCTTTAGTTCTTGTTTTTGCTTTCCTTGTTCACATCCTTGTAATGCCCCTTTTATGAATAAAAGTTGGTTATGTGTTATGTGAAGAAAGCTAGTCCCGATTTATTTTTCATCTGATTAAGTTATTTGTATAATCATTGTTCAGTTTGGTTCTAAGTTTTCAAAAGTTTTTAAAATCTTAACTAGTTATCCTTGCTAAGTACATTGGGCTCAACAG
Source organism: Glebionis coronaria (assembly GCA_025667525.1). Lineage (NCBI taxonomy): Eukaryota > Viridiplantae > Streptophyta > Magnoliopsida > Asterales > Asteraceae > Glebionis > Glebionis coronaria. Next base: position 645,202,130 of record CM046874.1, read on the forward strand.
CTTAAGACACGAGACTTATATTTGATCATAATCCCATAAATCTTAGTCGGGTTATGGGATAGTGAAGATATCAGGCTTGGGGTTACTAGCTCGTGGTGCTAAAGTCTTGCAAGAGACTAGCTTACTTTTCCGTTTTGCTCTTTATATAAATCTTGGCTAACCCTCATTGATTCAAAGCCTTCAAACTTTGATCCTTGAGTTCTATTTTTTTTTCTATTTTAGCATTGGGAAGCTTGTGCTTTTACTGCTAGCACATAAGCTCGAAAATCAGGGTATGGACGTATATCCCTAAGGTTTGTCGATTTCCTTATTTTTCTGCCTAAAATGATTTGCAAGTGATTTTGTGACTGCATGATGTTTATTTGACTTATATTGTAGAAACTAGCTATTTGAGCGCTATATAATCTATTTCAGTGTGAATCTTGTTTGTTTAAAGTTGTCTTCAATTGATGTATGCATGGATGTATTTGCTTCATGAGTTTCTTTCTAGTATGTGAGTAATTTGGTTTGTGTTCGGTATTCTTTGTAAGTTACTTTCCTAACTTAAGGTTATCTGAGCTAGTGAATAGACTGGTATCACGTGCTTGATAGGGGAGTATTTGCAAGCTTTGGTTCGCTTACTGAGTTTTCGTACTAGCATAACACATCAGTCCAGTTACCTTGTCGTTTTTTTAGTAATTATCAGTTGCAAAGGTGTTAACTGTGCTTGGTTGACTTAATTCTTTGTAGGTTTATTCTGGTGTTTTTCTATTCTTTGTGGCTCGATTGGATTAATGGTTGTGTTATTGAGGTGCTTGTTAACTGAATATACCAATTAAGCCATAAACAAACATAAAATATAAGGGGTACCTACTGGTAGTTGTGAATCGAAGAGTGTTGTGGGTTAATTGTTTGCGTTTAGTGCGTGTGGTTTATGCTTGTTTCCCTTGTGCATATACTAGTTGTTCATCATTCAGTTTTATGTTAGGTCTGTCGTGATTGATTGTGCCTTTATTTTTTTGTGTTTACTGATGTCCTGCCTAACCTAAGCAAAACCTAGCAGTAACGTAATCTAAGAACAAGTGTGACCCACTGATTGCTTATTTGTGTTCGGTGTGCATAAGTTTTAGATTCTAGGTGACTGCTGGTTTTGTGTTCATTGTTTCATCATAAGTATTTGACTGTTAAGTTATAAGCAGAATTATGCCCTCTTGCTGATTTAAGGTTTGGTTTCGGGTTAACATAGGACTGGACGTAGTTAGAATTTAGGATAGGGTAAATTTTAGCAAGTTTAGCCGACTATTATGCTCCTAAGACTAGCTTTTTAGAACAAGTTGCATCTTAACAGCCTCACTCTATTACTTTTCTGCAAATCATTGATTCATTGTCTGCTTAACTGATTGTCGTGCTTATTATGAATTGATTGTTGCTGCCTTGGTTTTTACTTGTGTTTGAGTCTGACTCCCACAAGCACACTTGCTTGTGGGGTGCTGTCTGTAGTCCAGCAACATCCACTACCCTTGTCCCGGGCTCCAAATTCCCCCAACAGCTAAGAACAAAGAACAAGAAGATAAAAGTACAAAGTGGGTAATCTGTGTGATCATAAGCAACAAAATTGGTTTTAATTGTGTTAAACTAGATGAGTGGAAGTGTTTGTGAGTAAATTGAGTCACTGTGATCAAGTAAAAAAAACAAAAAAAAAAACAAAAAGCTCAACTTGGCATGGCTCGAACACGCGACCTGCAGCTCAGGAGTAACGTGCCCGTCCATTGTACCAAGTGCTTTATCTTGGTAAAGCCTTGCAACATTTGATATATAACATTTTCTTGTTTTAGCTTTTCAAAAATAAGTCGTAGCTTATTGTAATTTTTCCAGCTTAATTGGTCGTAGTTTTTCGTGTTTCTTATTTTTCCCTTATTCTTATTTACATTTTAGACTTTTCTGCCAAGTTTTGTATTTTTCCCACTAGTAGTTTATTTTTTATTAATATTTTCTTTTTAAAACATTTTTTTGGTAAAAAAAATAGAAAAAATAGTTTTAAAATTTTACAAAAAATATTTTTAGGATTTAAGTTAGTATTTTGAGGTTTACACCTATCAAACTTTTCATTTTAATTAATTTTTGATTTTATTTAATTTTGAGGTTTTTCATTAACTTTAAAAATTAATATTAAATTATCAAATAGTTTTTAGAAACTTTGGTTTTCAAATTAGTGATTCTTGTATTTTTCTTTAATTAGGATAAAATTTTGGTAAATTTTGGATTACTTTTTCGTTTTGTCGAATTTTACGTTTTTGCGTTTTTTTACGTCCTAGGGTTATTTTTAGAGTAATTCATCTTTTTCTTTCTCTTTTCTCATCAAATATAATCACAAATCATTTATCATCTCTTAACACAACGCACCAAGCCTCCTCGAGAACGATCTCACAAAAAGGGTCATAAGTGTTTACGTTTTCCTAAACGTACGCTTAATACTTACCGCTTTTACCTCGTTTTCCTAAACGAGTGTTAATATACAACTATCACAGTGCTCCATTTCGTCGAAGAGTATTACGTTTCTTATGTTTATATATAAACCATGCCATTTGTAAAATGTATTTTAAAAATATTTTATAAATTTATAGGATAAAAGTAATTTGCGAGATTTTTAAGCAACAACTTAAATGTTATAAAATATTATTTCATAATATCAAAGTAAAACAATTTGTGAAAACAATTGTAATAAAAATGTCAATTAAAATTATAAGATTACATTTTGATTAAATATATAATAACCAAAGGTTTGCAAAAAGTTTTAAATAGTAGCTTATAGGAAAACCAATATGGTCACGAGTTAATAAGTTTTCAAAAGGTTATAAGGTTTAGACGGAAACGCCATGAGACACATGATGAGAATGTCGACGAAGAATGTGAAGGCAAAACTTCAAAACTCAACCCAAATCAGTGGAAGGTTAGAAGAAAATAAAAATAAAATAACATCGAATGACAAATGAGTCATATATAAAAAAAGAATAAATCAATCCATATGTGTATTCTATGTAAGATACTCGACACAACATACTTTTAAGAAAGTATATTATTCGTTTTCAAATTACACCATTAATCCGGTAATTGCTAATCCTGTAATGTTTCTATTTTAAAACATTTTCACATGCAACTAGTATTCGTTAGTTGTAAAATAATATTCGTTAATATTTTACGATCTCAAATGAACTCAAAACTGCTTAGAAACGTTTAAAACCCATGTTCCGAATTTTCTATCAGATTTGACTTTTAAATATGAGCCGATAAATTGACCCGATAAACGATATCTCCAAGACTCGGAGTCTAAAGCATTTTGATGCAAAACGACGTTTCAGACGACTTTCTAGTTTTACCCGAGACCTGAAACCCAATAAAAATGACCAAAATACCCCTGCAAGTTATGTGGAGGTTTGACTATTTTATTTTAAAAACGCAGGTTTTACTTTTAAGTTTTGACCTGTTTATACACCCCTTGTAGTTTCTCCATTAGATGTATTTTTTGACACTTCCTAACGACTCAAAATATATATACACACATGTCTTGTGGATTTTACAACAATGAAAAATAAATCTCATAATGAGCATCAAATAAAAATATAGCATAGTGAATGACAGAAGATGTTTCAAGGTATCCAACATGAAATTTAGGAAGCAAAACGGTGAATGACGTCCATAATTTAGATTTCGAAATGTAAGGTAGACAAATCTCCTTGGTGTCACGATTGTCCAAAAACACAAAACATAACAAGAAAAGAATGGAACATTAACGGGTTGCACTCCGGGAGCAAGAAGGTTAATGGAAGAGGATAATACCAGTTTATAGAACTAAAATCGTATTCCAATCTAGCGCCATAATCTAGACGATGATTTATAAAATGACGATGACGTTACCGAGATATAAGCGAACAATACACTTCGGAGTCGATACATATAAATGTCAATGAATTAAATCTTCGCATGCCGTGTATAACGGTGCTAAAAAATCAACAAAATATTATGAAAAGCCATGATATTATTCAATACTATTTTAAGAAATGTTTCAAGATGTGTGACTCACACGATGGCGTTTAGTCTTTTCCAGGGACACATTGAGCTACACAATGGTCTAGAGACTACGTTTCAAGGCGTCCAAGCACAAACAGCCGCAAAACAATTTGGATATCTATATAGATATCTCAAAGGGTTAAACAATGAACATAGCACACGCAAATGAAGATATGTAAGGTTATAATATAAAATTTTTGCAATAAAAGCAATTTAAATACTTCAAAAATAAATACAGAAAGATCTGGAAAATTCATTGTATTTATTTAAGTTAATCATTAATAAATGATAAACTTTTATCGAAAAGTTTAACGACATAAATATATATCGATAAAGGGATCCTAGATATAAATATATATCCATAAATGGCTCATAGTATTTATTTATAAATACTTGCCAATAAGGTATACGTAATAACGTATACTAAAATTGTAATACCAGAAGTAGCTTGAACCTGAAGTCACGCGAAGTCATGTGCACCGACTCTTTGAAAAATAAAAACTGACAGTTATAGTTCAGGTTTTTAAAATAAAGACCTAGTTCTCTATAACTCATGGCTCTGGTACCAATCTTTAACACCCCCAAATTTACACGCAGCGAAATATATCTTTGGGTGCTAAATAATGATACAATAACACATAATTTATAAAGAACGACTCAAAAAGAGACGTTTTAGATTTATCGTTCCTAAAGCAGTTATCAGAGTAGCGTAGTCCCAAGTAATCGTTACCAAAAGATAAGTTAAAACAACATATTAGTTTGTTTTAAAAATGGAACGGTAAATAAATCAAAGAGTTTGAACAACAAAAGCAGTGCACAACTTCATTCTCGTGACCTCCAAGCTTCCACTTCTTGATTACCTGAAATACATGTGAATAAACAATCAGCAAAATTTCCGAGTAAAATCTATAGGTTTATGTAATCATTTTGAACACAAGCAAAGATTATAAGTTTATGGCATACTTGAAGGCAACAAGCATCAAATAATAATTTGCATCAACAATAATAATTGTATATAGCATAAATTGAATTAAGCTCATGGAACCGAACCCTTAGACACTCCCTTGTAGGTCTAATAAGACAGGAGATTTATTAATTGTCATTACCCCCAGACTATTGGTACATTGTCGTATACCTGACTTCTCAATACAGTATGTTCAAACAGTGTGGAGGTTGGGCCTAAGCTTCTGTGACAAGTCCACACAAACTGAACCGGGGCGGCTTCCCCCATAGAGCTATTAATTGTACTAGCGGTTAACCCGTCATAGGTTAATTAACGGTCCATAATTGAGGCTTTAACAATGGTAATCACTTAATGCAAGTTAGAGGCAACCACGAGTCCATTCATTGAGGGACAAGCATACCATAAAAGACTTGTGTTCCAAGTTTATAAAACATGTATTCCCCCTCGCGGGTTTTAAAATCATTTAATAACTAGTATAAAGCGAGGCTATAGACTCACCTTAAGTAGTAGGAGTAGTTGAAGACGATCGCCGATGATAGTAGATGCCCGATAAACACGACAACCGCAACCTAGCAAATAAGGTGCGTACAATAATAATAGTCTTGAGAAATAAATCATACATAAGAATACCAAACTAAACTATAAAGTCACAACAAACTCGAGAGAAAACGATACAAGTGATACTATTATACTCTCCTATTCATTCACTTTATTATTCTATGCTTTTAATAAAAATTTGCCGGAACATACCGAATGTCCAAGCTGTTTTCCTATATTTAGACACATCAAAATTTCATGATACTACCTGAGGAACTCACATACTATATATAGAAAGTTCTCCCAAGATCCATCAAAAGATTTTACTTCTAAAGTTCCCTGCCCGACACATCTTTGACTTACAAAATTCGGACAGTTTAGCGACCTTGACTTACAAAACCATTTTGACCATTCTAAACAACTCCATTTAGAAAACCGACACTTGATTCTAAAAATAGACTCAAAATACTAAACTTTGAGCCTGAGAACAGCCCTTGACTCCTTTTGAAACTCATTTTATAGTCCCCGAGATTCGATCCAAATATCGATAACAATTTTCGGATTGTGTCAACACTCGTTTCTCGGTACACGAAAATCAAACTAGCGTATCTTCCACCTCGTTTGGAGTTGAAAGGCCTACTTTATATAAAATCAAAGCTCTCGAAATTCTCTACAACAAGATCCCATCATATCAACCTATACTCAGACTTAAGACCTCCGAAAATGACCTCAAACCCACTGCCCAAAATCAACTATTCAAAAACCATACTAAATCAATTTTCCAACACAATTTATCCATTTTCATACCCCTAATAACAACTAATAATCATCCTAATCAAACACTAACAACCCTAGATCACTTCCATGTCCAAATCTTACAAAACCCACATTAAAAATCTTACATGCAAACATCCCCACTTATAATATAATAATAATAACACCTACTTACAACCATAAAATAGATCAAAACAAGATGATCTTTCAAGAAAAATATTTTTGAGAAAAAGTTCATGCACGTTGTAAATACTTATACCAAAACTAGTAGGGTACCCGCGCGATGCGGCGGCGGGTTCAATGTTATAATTCGTATTTTTTAATTATAGTATCTGAATCAATAGTTTTCATCTAAAAACATGTCCTAAAAACGTAATTTAATCGAAGAATACTATTACTTTTAACATTATATAGCAGGGTATCCGCGCGTTGCGGCTACGAGTACTCAGTAACCAAAGTTTGGACAAAAAAAATAAGAATAACGATATGATTAGCTGAAAAAATGATTAGAATCTGGTATGATGCACTTGTTCTCCCCGATTTTATGGGTCCAAAAGTATTTGAACCATTAATGTACATATAAATGACATGAAAATTTATGTCTTTTACTAGTTTGTACAATATGTATAAGAACATAGTATATTTTAATTTTATGATGTTAACATTAATTAGTGTATTTAATTAGTTATTATTGTACCTTATGCTTTAATGTGTATTGATTAAATTTTAAAAATTTAAAAGACATTTAATGAATGAAATGTTTGTGAGTATTATTTAAGATTAAGTTTTATGCATTTAGAGATTGTATCATGTGTTTCAAGAGTTGTACTACTTAAAATTTAATGAGAATAGAGATAATAAAATGTTTTATATGTAGTATAGATGATCTAAATCATATTACAAACATAGGACTTACTTTGGTTTTCAAGGATTCAAGCTAGAAAAAATTTAGATCATGATTTTGTAAAGGGAGGGGGTGGTGGAAATAGAGAGAAAAAAGAAAGGATGTGTGTGTTTTTTGGTGATAAAAATGAGGGTAAATTAGGTGAGAAATGTTTTTATATGGTGGAGTGGGTGAGAGTTGCAATTATTGTATAGTTTTGGACTAAAATATAACATTTAAGTTAAAAAGCGGGAAATGACTATTAGTCGACTTTTCAAAAATTCCCGGGAGTCGGGTTTTGTAAAAAAAAAATATATATATATATATATATATATATATATATATATATATATATATATATATATATATATATATATATATATATATATATATATATATATATATATATATATATATATATATATATATATATATATATATATATATATATATATATATATATATATATATATATATATATATATATATATATATATATATATATAAAGTTTAAACGCACGCGAAAAATAATAATATAACGACTCAATATGTAATTAAGACGATATCGTCGAAAATATTAAATATCGAAACGATCGATAATAAAATATAAAATTTTGGGCATCCATCGGTATCGCGATCACTAGTAATCCTCGTTACTCGTCAAAATATAAAAATAAAATATTCAATATCGGTTTCAACTTAAACCGTTGATCATAATAGTATTTAACGTTATAAAATACTTCAAAAATATTTGAAAAATATAATTAAATTATGACCTTATTTTTACGGGTTTTACATGTACATATACCCCGACCTAATGTCGGGGTAATTTGGTCTCGGGTCCGAACAAACAAAAACCAACCGAGCCCCTTTGGGGTCTCGGTGGTGCCTCGGTGCACACAAAACGAACCAAACACCAACCCTAAGCATACCCCGACCCTTGGTCGGGGTTTCTTGTTGCTTCGGAGCCACCACCAAACCAAGCCGAGAGTCATGAGACTCTCGGTGGTGGTGAAGAAAACCAAGTCGAACCCCTTTGTGGTCTCGGGTGTCTCGGCCGAACCACAACCCACACAAACCAAACCCAAAACCATGCTTTAATTAATCCTATACATGTTTTATTCTTGTTCTTGATGATTAATTAAATAATAACATGAAATCAAAAAAATTAAAAGAAAAGAAAAAGGGTTTGATTTATACCGAATGCGTGAAAAGAATAAGGGAATGATCACGAACACAAAACCAATAACAAAAATCGTCCGGTTTCTCCTTCTTGCTTGTTGTAGCCGGCGGCTCCAAGAGACAAAAGGGAGAGAGCAAAAGTTTTATTTAACCTAAAATAATGAAAAGTGAAATCCTTAGTGTTTTGATAAAAGTTGGTGTGGGGCCAAAGGCCCACTTGGCCTCCCTTCTTGCCCTTGTCGCGGCTATGGGGCCCATTAAGGATAAACCCAAAGTTTCTCGTGTCTAATAATTAGTCGTGTATGTTCGTGATTTAATATTCATGAATTTGGTATTCGTGATCGTGTCACATTTATAATATTCATGATTGTTCGTTATTTATTGTCGTGACACGTGTACTAATATTATAAATGGAAAGTTTAAATTTTATCGTGTTTCATAAGTCACTGTTCACATGTACTGTTCATGGTATTTTAATGCGGCTTTTACAAGAACTCTAAATGCAACCCAAAAAATTACGTCATCACTGGAAAAAGAACTCATGGTTGTAGTTTATGCATTTGACAAATTTCGAGCATACCTCTTTTTGTCAAAAACAATAGTTTTCACCGACCACTCAGCTCTAAAATACTTGTTTAAAAAGCAAGATTCCAAACCTCGTCTCATACGATGGATATTGCTTTTACAAGAATTTGACATCGAAATAAAAGATAAAAATCTATGATTGCAACTGATCATTTACGATGGATGTTGCAACTGATCATTTATCTCACATTGTTAATGTTGATTCAAGCGATGATGAAATCTATGATGTTCCCGACGAACATATCATGCAAGTAAATACTAGTAATACACCATGGTTCGCAGACTTTGCAAACTATTTGTCTGTATGTATTTTACGTAAGGGAATGACATACCAACAAAAGAAGAAATTATTTTCTCAACTCAAGAAATACTTTTGGGATGAACCTCATCTATTTAAAGTATGTCCCGATGGAATGATCCGACGATGTATTTTCGGATCCGAAACACGAAAAATTCTCGATGAATGTCACTACGGACCGACTGGAGGACATTACGCCACTAACACAACTGCTAAAGTGTTTGATGCAGGTTTTAACTGGCCTACAAATGTTCGTGAAGCTCATACCTTAGTCCGCCTTTGTGTAGCATGTCAAAAGACTAGAAACATTACCAAAAGAGATGAAATGCCTCTCAATAACATCCAAGTCTGTGAAATATTTGACGTTTGAGGTATCGACTTCATGGGATCATTTCCTAAATCGTATAAATGTGAGTACATTTTAGTCGCCGTCGACTATGTATCAAAATGGGCTTAAGCTCAAGCCTTGCAAACCAATGATGCAATAGTTGTTATAGCATTCTTAAAGAAATTATTTTGTCGCTTTGGAATTCCAAAAGCACTAATAAGCGACAGAGGAACTCATTTCTGTAACAAGCTCATGGATAAAGTCATGAAAATATATGGAGTTAACCACCGATTTTCTACACCTTACCACCCTCAAATGAGTGGCCAAGTTGAGACTACTAATAGATCTCTTAAACGAATACTTGAAAAGACAGTAAAAAACCCTGCTTATTGGTCTATGAAATTAGAAGATGCTCTATGGGACTTTCGTACCGCATTCAAAACACCAACTGAAACCACTCCATACAAGCTTTTGTATGGAAAGACATGCCATTTACCGATTAAAATTGAACACCGTGCATATTGGTAACTAAAGAACTGCAACCCAGATCTTATTGCAGGTGGAGAAAAACGAATATTCCAACTTCATGAGTTAGATGAATTTCGACATCAAGCTTATGAAAGTTCTCGTTTATACAAAGCACGAATGAAAGTTTGGCATGATCGAAAGCTAAGAATGAGAAAAGAATTAAAGCATGGAAATAAAGTACTCCTCTTTATCTCGAAATACGAATTCAAACAACCTAAACTCACTTCGAGATGGACCTGACCTTATACAGTGAAATACCAATATCCATCCTGATATGTTGAACTGTATGGTAGAGACAACATGACTTTTATTGTCAATGGACAGAGACTTAAGCTCTACCACGAGGAGGAAAACTGTAATGAACTCGATAGAGAAGATATCCCATTCTTCATGTAATAAACCCGAGTAGCCGAGTCTGGCTGAATACTCTAAACTTAGTGCTTCTCGGAAGGCAATCCGTTGTTTTTATCCCCATTTTTTACCTTAACTGTGGAGGAGGACCTATAAATAAATAAAACCGTCCTTGTATATGTTGAAGGTTTATTAGTTCATAACAATTATACAAAACCCTAAACGAGATCAAATCACACATATAGCGGAAGCGATTTAACAAGATCATAATAACACAATTTTAATTAATCGAATTTTGGTTACGTACCTTTTAGCTAATGCGATTCCACAAGATAAAGAACGAATCACCAATTAGGGTTTATAACAAACACCACCAAGATATAGTCTAAAGTAAGACTATATTACGTTCTTATACACACGTAATACAACGATCTAACCGTGATTCTAGCACGTGTAAACCGAGTTTCAACACTTGTGGAAAATCTACCCAACAACCCTAGAGAGGTGCTAGGACTAGATTATAAGCAAAACCGAAAAAACAAGAAAACCAACCGAAACCCTTTGTGGGTTTCTTGTTGCGATCGGCTAAAGAGGAAGAGAAGGGAGGGATAAAATTTATGAGGGCCAAGGGGTGTTTATATAGTCTTAGCAAACTTGCAAACCAAGTAAAACAAATAAAAGGAAAAATTTCCTTCCCCCTTGTCTCCATAACCGACCGATGAACACCCCCTTGTGGGGTGTTCTGGAACCTTCTTTTCTTCTTCCAATTTATTCCACAACGCTCGTTAATACTTAACTCTTAATTATATAACGATCGTTAAAGTTATAGCTTGATTTAATTTAATAAATATAATAAATATATTTATTAAATAAATTACTCTTTACGTATTGAGTGCAATCCCGTAATCTCGAGTTCGATCCTATCACACGAATATTAAATATAAGTCCATAAACTTTCAGCTCTCACTTGGACATATTTTGAATATCGTGATTACATTGACTAGCGTCTAGTTACACTAGCAATGTCTCTAGTACAACTCGAGTAAGGTCTCTTGGATAAAACCTTTTAATGATTCATCATTACTATTTTCCTTTTATTTCTAATACAACGTTAATAAAGATATGGATCTCAGTCATTCCTTTCATTAACCATTATGTTTCTCGTTCACAGATTAAGCAAGATTACCAAAACAAATTTAGGTGTGGCCACACAAACATCTTACTAATCCCACGAGGGCCCCAGCTGTATTGAAACTCCAAAATGAAATTGGAGGAAATAAATTCCATATTGACTACAAGCAAAACCTATGAATTTTGCAACACTTTTGAAAAAAAATCCTTATAGCTACTAGTTACATTTAACGTTAGATTACTCCACAAAAATGCACTAGATTCAAAATAGTTTTCTGATATCTCGGGTCTAAGGATAACTATTTATGATTTACTTGATGACAAAGATCCACAAAGTAAAATCATATAGTTGGGATAAGTCTAATATTCGATTTATCGAATATCATCCAAAATCGATCAATATACTTTCAAGTATACTCTATCGCAATTTTGATTTGTCTTAATTTAATAATATTCCTATATTATTAATCGACAACGGACATTTAGCATAACAATTCATTCATAGATTAAAACATGTAAAATAGGATACAACATTAAGTAATAACAATAAACGAAACCCAATCTTTATTTATTAAATAATAATGTCTTAACATCCTTATCCAAATACTAATCGTAGATTTATTGCATGAAATCGCTAGCTAGTTGCAGCCCAAGAGCCTTGGCATGCTTATGAAAGTTTATGGACTTATATTTAAAGAGTTAATTTATTTAATAAATATATATATTATATTTATTAATTTATTTAATAAATATGTTTATTAATTTATTTAGTAAATATATTTATTATATTTATTAAATTAAGATTTTTCTAACATGTGCCCTTAAAAACATGTTAAGCCATATTTAATGAGCACTAACTTTCCTTTTATATCAAAAAATACACTTAATTTGTATTAAATACACTCAAAATTCACCATAAATAATTAACGATTGTGTTTAATAAGCTCAAACTTTACTTTTATATTACACAAACATGTACATTGAGGGCACATGTTAGAAATTACCATTAAAGTAAACCGAGCTATAACTTTAACGACCGTTAAATAATTAAGAGTTAAGTATTAAAGAGCGTTGTGGAATAAATAGAAAGTAGAATAAATAGAAAGAAGAACGGAAAGTTTCGGAACACCCCAAAGGGGTGTTTGGGCCGTCGGTTATGGAGGGGTAAAGGGGAAGGAAAAAACTTTCCTTATATTTGTTTTGGGCTACCAGATTTAGGTCTATATAAAAAAACACCGACCCTCATAATTCAACACACCATTCTCCCCTCTCTCTTTCTCTAGTCGATAGCAAGGAGAAACCCACAAAGGGTTTTGGTTGTTTTTCTTGTTCTATCGATTTTACTTATAATCTAGTCCTAGCCCCTCTCTAGGGTTGTTGGGTAGATTTTTCCACTAGCATAGAAGCTCGGTTTCCACGTGCTAGAATCATGGTTAGCTCGTTATATTATGTGTGTACAAGAACGTAATATAGTCTTACTTTAGACTATATCTTAGTTGTGTATGTTATAAACCCGAATTGGTGATTCGTTCTTTATCTTGTGGATTTGCTTTAGCGTTAGGTATGTAACCCTAATTCGATTAATTATAATTGTGTTAATTATGATCTTGTTAAATCGCTTCAGCTATATGTGTGCTTTGATCTCGTTTAGGGTTTTGTGTAATTGTTATGAACTATATAAACCTTCAGTGGCATCGAGAGCCGTTTTAACATGCTATAATTGTCGAAAATCTAAAGTTTTTAACTAATAATTGTTTTGAGTTAAAACTACATATTTTTTAGGTTTTCTTAAAAATTAGGGTTTTGTTTTTTTTAAATTAGAGTTTTGGCCGAATTTTATAAAAAAAAGAATTGTTTTTGTAACCCTAAATTACATGTTGGATAATTTTAGATTAAATTGCATGATTAATTGTTATGTCATGTAAATTAAAGGTTACGATCCGAAGATATTTAATTGTTAAGATTTGAGGGTGGATCCATGATTAACGTGCATGTTGTCATGGATCATAAAATCGTATGTTTATATGATTTTATGTGCTACTTGTTTTATTTGATTCAATAAATCTTGAATTAGGGAAGACTTTTATATGAATATAAAAACCTAGATTATTTAATAAATCGTATGCATGTGGCTATTTGATTTATTTATCGGACATATAAATTGTTATTATGTGTTTATGATTTAGTTTTTTACTTGTTTATGTTAAAAATTATATGAATTGTTGTAAACAAGGTTCTTTTTTTCAGAAAAACATATATGGACTAAATCATATTAAAATTGAGATTTGTTTGAGATCTAAATTACATAGAATTAAGTTGATTGGTGAATTGCAAAAATACTCTAACGGTCCACTCCTTTGGACAAACTATAAAGTGGGTATAACGCAGCGCTGGTCATGTACCCGGTTAAGGAAGGAGGTGTTAAGCCATTAGTCACTGACCAAATTCCCGGCTCGCCTGTGCGTCAAATTGAAATTACCTATGATTATTATTTTCATTATACCTTAAGGTGGATTTACCAGAAATTCACATCTGAATCACAATGAATAACGTTATTGCTTTGTGCTTTAGCCGTAAGTACGTTGTGAATAGTTGTGGGTAAATTCTTTGATTGGTTAAACCAATACCTCAACGTAATTTATGTAAAAATTTAGTCTCGTGAAAAAGTTTACTAAATGTTTTTATTAAAATTATGCTATGGAGTTGTATGCATGGTTACGCATACATTAACTTTGACATCAAATTTATACCCTTAAAATTTAAGTCGAATGCTCATAATTGACGAACACTTGAAATTACTACGTCATCAAATGAGATTTTTGGACGATGTTGTAATGGAGAGAAAAATTTCATAGAATGAGAATTCGTATGATGGTTTTACGTTATTCAGATTAAACGACTTAATTAAGTTACTCAGTGAGATCTGGAAACTTAAGGCATTCAGAAGGGATGAAACATGTTTACAATGCAAAACGTTTTTTGGTAATGTAAATCCCTTAAATATCTAGAAATTGAAATTTGTTTGTTAATTGGATTGTTCGACAAGTCGCTATGTTGAGTACATTCATTACTAGCAGATCAACTGATGTAATGGATCTATGTCAATATATGTTCTAGGATTCAAGGAAAATTTAGTATATTGAACTTATTTCTGTAGAAATGGCTCAACCCGACAATAACACTATAAGTTTTGCGTTCAAAATGTTTTTTGATTGTCCTGAACTTACTGGCCCAAACTTTAATGATTGGTATCGCTCACTAAGAATTATCTTGAGAGTAGTGGGTACTATTGATATCTTGACTACTTCTTATCTGGATGATCTTGCTGAAGGAGCTTCTGAAGCGCAAAGGCTTGAAGACGTTGTTAATGTTAAGAAGCACTCGGAGGTGGCTTGCTTAATGTTTGGTAAAATGTCCCCTCTGCTTCAAAAGAAGTATGAGTTATTTTCGCTTAAGCGTATGCTTGATGAACACAAGGCGATGTTCGAAAAGCCGCAAGCTGTGGAGATCTACGAGTTAGTAGATGCTTTGCATAGCTGCAAGCAAACTCCTGGAAAGTCTGTTAGTGCACATTACATGGAGATGAGGGGTTATATGGAACACCTCATTGCACTAGGACAACCCTATGATCATAATATGAATATCAACTTGATCAATAGGTCTGTTAACAAGGACTTCAATGATTTTGTTAGAAACTATAATATGCATTGCACGGGGAAGACAGTAAATGATTTGCATGCAATGCTCATTGACTACAAAAGGGTTTAAAGGACAAGGCATCAAACTCTACTCCTCTTGTACTAGCATTACAAAAGGGTAGAGTAAGTAAGCCAAAACCGCAAGCGAACAAGAATAAAGGCAAAGGCAAGGGTGATAAGGGCAAGCTAGTTGCGACTTATTCAAAACCTAAGCAGAACTTTGTCAAGAAGAATCAATCTCAAAAGGATGAGACTTGTCACCATTGCAAGGAAAGTGGTCACTGGAAGAGGAATTATCCTCTTTACCTCGAAGAGTTACGAGAAATAAAGAAGAAGTCTAAGCAGAGCGGTGCAACTTCAAGTACTTTATTTATGATCGAATTATTTAATTTGACATACAAATTAAATTCCTGGGTATATGATACGGGATGCGGTATTAATATTTATAATACGCTGTAGGGATTTAATCTGGAAAGGAAGCTATCCTATGGGGAATAATTTCTGCAAGTGGGAAATGGCGCACAAGCAGCGGTTGAAGCTATAGGAACATTTAATTTAGTTTTACCTTCGGGTTTAGTACTGATTTTAAATGATTATTATTATGCACCAATAATTGTTAGGGGTGTTATTTCCTTTTCTAGTTTGTTGAATAATGGATTCGTTCACACTATTGATTATAATGGAATTTCAGTTTGGAAAGATGGTATTTTCTATTTTAATGGAATGGCTGTGAATGGTGTGTTTGAAATTGACATGCATGATAATGATTCCAAGTATAATAATAATTTTGTTTTTAGCATGAATACGAAGAGAAAGTTTGACAAGAACTCTTCTTATCTTTGGCATTGTAGACTTGCCTATATTGGGAAGACTCGTATATAAAAGCTTCAACGTGAAGGTTTTTTAAAAAATATCAATGATGAATCATTTGATAAATGTGGGTCTTGTATCTCTGGAAAGATGACCAAGAAACCTTTTAATAGTAATATTGAAAGAGCTACTGATCAACTTCGTTTAATACATACTGATGTGTGCAGACCACTTAGAAATTAGTCAAGGAAAGGTGCAAGCAACTTCTTAACATTTACGGATGATTATAGCTGTTTTGGTTATGTTTATTTACTTAAGCATAAACATGAGGTATTTGAAACATTCAAAGTGTTTAAAGCAGAAGTAGAATTGCAACTAGGAATGAAGATTAAAGCTCTTCGTTCTGATAGAGGTGGTGAATATTTAAGTCAAGAGTTTATAGATTATCTAAGTGAGAATGGAATTGTTCAGCATCTTACTTCTCCCTATAATCCACAACAAAATGGTGTATCCAAAAGGAGAAATCGTACATTATTAGATATGGTGCGATCTATGTTAATCTTACAACTTTACCATTATCCTTTTGGGATTATGTCTTTAGAATCTGTTGTTCGCATTTTAAATATGGTTCCCACGAAGAAGGTGAGTAAGACACCATATGAACTATGGCAGGAAAGAAGCCATATTTTTCTTATTTAAAGGTATGGGGTTGCGAGGTGTATATGAAACATGACTCGGGTGACAAACTCCAACAACGATCTGTGAAATGTATCTTTGTAGGATACCCTAAGGAAACTATGGATTACTGCTTTTATTATCCACCTGAGAACAAAGTGATGGTTGCTAGGTATGGAGACTTCCTTGAAAGTGATCTTGTAAATCAAGAATTCAGTGGGAGAAATTATGATCTTGAAGAGAGTCATATAGATACATTACCTTCTGAAAATACTAGCGAAATAGTTCCTATGAACCAGAAAGTCTGGCGGTTCCACCAGAATTAGTTCCTCTGCGTAGATCCGAAAGGATTAAAAACGTAAATAGCAATATATAGCTTAATATAGAGGATGATGATGAAGTAGGTGATTTTGGAGAACCTGCTAATTATAAATCCGCCATGCTTGATCCTGAGAGGGATAAGTGGATGGTTGCTATGCATGAGGAAATGAAATCCATGAAAGTTAATGATGTTTGGATTCTTGTAGATCCACCACCAAATGCTATAGTAGTGAGACATAAGTGGATATAAAAGATGAAAACCGACATGGACGAAAAAGTACAATCCTATAAAGCTCATTTAGTAGCTAAAGGTTTTACTCAAACTTTTGGCGTAGACTACGAGGAGACATTTTCTCTTGTAGCAGACTTAAGAGCTATTAGGATTCTCATAGCAATAGCAGCATACTATCACTATGAGATATGGTAAATGGATGTTAAAACTACCTTCTTGAACGGTTTCTTAGATGAAGACATCTATATGCAACAACCAGAAGGGTATGTTGATCCTAAGAATCCAAAACACATGTGCAAACTTCAAAGATCTATTTATGGTTTGAAACAAGAATCACGTCAATGGAATAAACGATTTGATGAAGAAATCAAAAAGTATGGATTTATTTAAAATCCTGATGAGCCATGTGTATATCGCAAAGCTAGTGGGAGTGATGTAGTATTTCTAGTCCTATATGTTGATGACATATTAATCATGGGATGTAACATTCCAAGACTTAAAGCTATTAAGGATTATCTTGGTAAATGTTTTTCTATGTAGGATTTAGGAGAAGCTGCATACATTCTGGGAATTAAGATCTATCGAGATAGGAAAAGACGGTTAATTGGTCTAAGTTAAGATGCTTATATAGATAAGATATTGAAGAAGTATAATATGCATAATTCCAAGAAAGGTTTTCAACCTATGGAAGTTAAGCATAATCTGAGTCATGAGATGGATGCATCAACTCCTGAAGAGGAGGCATACATGCAGAAGGTTCCTTACGCTTCGTTTGTAGGATCTATTATGTATGTTGTAAGATGCACAAGGCCTGATGTGGCGTTAGCTCAGAACTTGGTCAGTATATACCAGCAGAATCTAGGGAAGCTCCACTGGACTGCTGTTAAACATATTCTAAAGTATTTGAGGAGTACGAAAGATATGTTTTTGGTATTTGGAGGGAAACCAAACACAAAACTGAATGTGACATGTTTCTGTGATGTGTCCTGGCAATGTGATAAAGACGATACGAAGTCTCAGACGGGTTATGTAAAACCCGCATGCTTTTACCATGAATAGTACCCTTAAGATCGTACGTACTAGATTTAAACTTTCCTAATATAGCATGATTACGATTACGTGTTAGGATTTTACGTATTACGTACGTGTTAGAACACGATAAGTATTTACTACGCACGAGCACGTAATAATTATTTGACAATAATTAATCACGAACATGCGATCATGATATCATGAACGTAATTAAAACACGAACTATTATTAATTACGTATATATATTTATTACGAGCGTAATTAAATATATTAGATCACGATATTTACGTAACGAGAACACTTAAAACGCGAACAAAAATAATCACGAATGTATAACTTAACACACGAGAACACACCAATGTTTTAGACACGGAAAACATTCGGGTTACCCCTGGTGGGCCCCATTACCACGAAATTAGGGAGGGAGGATGGGCTTAGCCCATCAATTTTTCACTAAAAAGGAAAAGGGATATTTTTTTACTACTCATTTTCATTCACAGAAGATTTTTAGAAAAACCCTAAAACCCTCTTCCTTGTTCTTCTTTGTGCCGCCACCTTAAGAACACCACAAGGAGGTGGTTTGTGATCTTGGATCTTGGATCTTGGAAATTTAAGTTGGTGATCGTGTTTGTTCTTCATCCTTTTGATTCACGAATTCGGTAAATCCTTTTTAAACCTTTTCTTTTGATTTGATCTTTTTATAAATCAAGAACATGTTATGTTTTTACAAAAACCTAATAAATAAACATGGATCTAACATGATTTGGGGTTTAATAAAATCAAAAGTATGTTTTTAAGGGGTGTTTGTTTTGGCCGTAGGCTGCACCGAACCCGAAGGGGTGTCGGTTTGGCCAACCGACCACCACCAAGACCATATGGTCTTGGTTGGTGTGTGTGGGTCCCACGGCAACATCAAGGCACGGGGTACCCCGAGTTGGTTTGGGGTACGGTGTCGATTTCATGTCCAGTTCATGCTTTTTAGTCTAGATCCGGTTCATGGTGTATGTTTAGTTTTATTTTTTTTTATGATCTTATGTTAAAAATTAAATTAATAAATGACATGATTAATTTAATAACATGACTTAGGTTATTTTAATTATTAATAATAATGAAATTAATTAACCTAAGTATTTTTACATTTTAGACTTATAATTAATTAATTATTTGAAAACCATGATTATAATTAATTAATTAACATGACTTAGGTTATATTATTATAAATAATAATACATGTTTTAACCTAAGTATTTAATTTTTCTTAATTAAAAACATGTTATACTTTAATTAAATATTTTAACCTATAGTTTAATTTAATTACATGAAATAATTATTAAACTATACCTTATATCATATGACTTAGAAAATAATCATGAAAACACTTAGGCTTATATACTTAGCTTATTTAACCAGCTTATTTCTACTTATGGAAACTTTCTATTTTTAGAAACTTAAATAAATAAGGCAGCTAGTCTATTTATGGAAACCTTCTATTTTTAGAAACTTATTTATTTCAGGCAGCTAATCTATTTATGGAAACTTATTTAATTAAGGCAGCTAATCTATTTATGGAAACTTTCTATTTTTAGAAACTTATCTATTTTAAGCAGTAAATCTATTTTTGGAAACTTTCTATTTTTGGAAACTTTCTATTTTTGGAAACTTTCTATTTTTGGTAACTTTCTATTTTTGGAAACTTTCTATTTTTGGAAACTTTCTATTTTTGGAAACTTTCTATTTTTGGAAACTTTCTATTTTAGGAAACCTGCTATTTTTGGAAAGTTACTTATTATTGCACAGTAAGTATAATAACACATGAAATACCAGAAATACTTAATCAGATTTAAATAGAATATAAGTTAAACACGGTTTAAGGCTTTAAAACAGTAAAACATGGTAAGAACACATAAAATAAGCTAAGACATGACATAAAACCAGCTACGTATTTTGTAAGCAGATACTTATTCATGTATGTATCTATGTAGCACTAGTGATTCGGAAGTAGGATTCCTCTCAGCTCATCTTCTTCGTTCACTCGACATAAGGTACGGATTCTCGTCCTTTCAGTATGGACATTCTTTCCTTATTAGGATTCCCCGTATGCAGCCAACTGTTTTCCCGTAGTATAAGTTACGTGTTTGATTTCTTATGTTTAATTAAGATTACCTATAGCCATATACATGCATGACCAGTTTCACCTAGTTATGGAGGTACCATAACCATAACATTAGAGGCACTGGTGTTATGACTTCACCACGGCGGAGTGATTGCTCGTGGCGTCCCTTCAACTTTTGGCCATTTATTTATATTTATCATGTGGGGCGTATGGGTGCATCCTAGTTACATGTTTTATTCAGGATTTCATGGTGAATGTGGTGTGTGCCTTGCATCCTTCACAAGGAGCTGATCCCTCCTACCCAAAAACCAGTATATTAAATTAGAGGCAGCCCCTCTAATTTGCATGATGAGGTCGCCCCTCCAAGTATTCTTGCACGGTGGATTTTCATGACCTATATTGGCTAATGGTAAAATATGACAAACAATTTTTATAAGATAAACATAAGACTTTCAAACTATAAAACCAGTTTATTTAAGACTTAACCAGGTTACTCGGGACTTAGTTTTCTTCCGCTGTTATATGTTATATGCTTATTCTATTCATGCTTTATTGTACATCCGTGCACTGAGCGTTTTGCTCAGCTGTTACTTTCTTTTCCATGTCCCAAAACGGTAGGTACCCTAGGAAAGACTCGAGCATTGGAGGACGTGCTTAGGATGGAAGCTGCTAGAGACTTCTTTTCCTTTTTGCCTTCATATACTTATGCTTGCTTAGTCTTTCATTCTTTTCTTTTGCTTTATTATGTTTTGGGCTTATGTTTGGGAACCGATGTTTGATTCCGGTTATCCCTATGGTCATATATGTTTTAGTACATTTACCTTGTATGCTTTGATGACACGCCATAATTACGCGTGACATTCCATTTATCAAAATGGGGTGTTTCAATTATGGTATCAGAGCCAAGGCTTCGACCTGTAGGCTCTAAAACTCGACCTATGACTAGTGGGTAGTCACCAGGAGCTTCCTAAGCCAACGTTGTTATTCCACGTATTGATGTTTTCAGCGCTTTGTTGTTTTAACCATGATGTTTTCAGCACCTTGAGGTTTTAACCTTGATGTTTTCATCGATATTGTTTTACTAATATGGATGGACAACCGTCATTCATATTTAGTTATGTATCATTTTTTCATGCATAATGTTCCTCGTGAACTGTGGCTATGTGGACTGAACCCTAGTAGTTCATAATTAGTCACATAAAAAAAAATTTCCTGATAAGTTTGACATATGAGTTTCATTTATTTATGTTTCATGTATCATTGTTGTAGGGATTATGACTAAGTAATGGTTGGTACAGGACTGGCCCTATTTAGTCGCATGTGCTTTTATCGAAACTTTTAATTTTGGGACCGAGACATAGGCGTCCCCTCGCCATGTCTTTTGTTTTGGGACCGACCCATCGGCGTCCCCTCGCACATATAAAGGTTTTTATAAACTACATTACGCATTCATGCACTGTTTTTCATGCATAAAATTTTTCTCATGATTTAAATTGGCATAAAAATTTTTTTCATGTCCCCTCATAAGTTATTATGTTTTATGTCAATTATGTTTTCATAATGTCATGGTTAACTTCAGTTTCATGCTGATTATGTTATACACTTCTTCCTGATAGATGGTTTCATGTTTCTTCATGATAATTTCGTCTTCATGTTGATTATGTTTTACGCCTCTTTTGTTATTTACGTTGTCCTGCAAGACATTGTTAGATTTCATTGAATCATGCTTTCATGATAGTCATGGTTGGTTTTCATTGATCATGCTGTCAGGCAAATCATCGTTGAATTTTGTGTAACCACACTTTAACGTTTCTGTTATAACCGGAATGATGTCTATGATAATACTGCTAGGTTATCATGATGGTTTTCCTAACCGTTTAACCGATTTACTTTCCTTAAATCATGACAAATGATCGACCCCCATACCGATCATTTCATGTACATTCCATGTGTACTCCATGTACCTTATCCCACGTGCGTATTTCCACTTGCTGATACTCTACAAATTGCTGATGCCACTCATAACTTGGAGATGTTACTAAAGGTTGATGCTGCTGACGTTCGGAGACGCTACGAGATGCGGATGTTGTTCACAACCTGGAGATCCTACAAGACGAAGACAAAGGCGTCGGAGCAAATAAATTGGACGAGAAGATGCTTCACCATCAGACGATTCCCATCAATCATTGTCCCTAATTCTTAGTTACATGTCACACGTCATTCGGCTGTCATTTCAGCCATATATGAGTGCAAACCGGTACCAGCCGGCCACTCAGCTGAATAGTTACATGAATCACGGTCATGAGAATGACCGTCATGGAACTGACAGACAGGACGATAGTAACCAGTACTATGACAGAAACTATTCTAGAAATCGCAACCGAGGCTCCGGCCACGGACGTGATCAGAAATACAAGGATTAGTAGTCCAACCGATCCGCCAATTCTGGCATAATAACCTTATATTGTGGTTATATTTGTTTCACAACTCGAGACACATGTCAAGACATCAGTCAAGACATATGTCTCACATATACTCCTGAAGACACATGGCAAGACATCAGTCAAGACACATGTCTCACGTATACTTTCTGAAGACACATGTCAAGACACCAGTCAAGACATATGTCATGCTTATAATTCCAAGAAACGAGTCAAGACACATGACTCACGTCCAACTATGGAACATTTCTAAGAAATTCAAGGTACCCTCCAAGGGTATATCTATTTTGTTGTGCCATGTATTAATCAGGCCACAAGAATTTCTATACCATTATTGGCGCATCAGTGAGAACTGTCACGTTGCCGATGTCACTTTCATTTCTTTCACCATAGTTCATATATTCATGACCATGAAGGACGCCTTTCGTATTCCCACGTATACGAAGGTTTTACTTCAGCTTAATGATGAGATGCAAGCTGTTAACGCAGTTCCTCGGACAGACACGAGATGAATTTTATCCAAATTATGAACTATGAACAGCACACCATGCTACGATTCATAATTATGTACAGTAATGTTCAGGCTCCTGAATACTTTCAGCTTGATTTTCCATCAGGAAAATCTGTACAAATTATCTAGGCTTACAAGCATGTGCGTTGTTACCCATGGTCGCTAAAATTTTCTAGCTGTGAGTAAGACACGACCCTTTAAGTCCTTTTACGCATAACCAGTTGATTATTCCAAAATCTTCCCAGATATTCCAGAAGAACCTTCAAGGAGAAGAACGGTACCATGAGATTATGTGTCGACTACCGTCGGCTTAAACAAATCACCATTCATGACCGTTATTCTCCTCCACGTATTGGCGACATGTCCATTCAACCGTATAGTGTTAATCACTTTTCCAATATCGAACTCATGATCATGCTGCCAACAGTGACGAGTGAAAAAGCAGGACATGTCCATGGATGCTATTCGTACACGACTCGGTCATGCTAGATTTATGATTTTGAATTAGTCTCATCAATGCGCCAACGGCATTATAAGAATGAGTTTCCATGAACTCATAGCAAATTCATCAGTGTTTTCATTGAGGATAACCTGATTTCCTCTAAGTCTAGAGAAGAATAGGAAGACCTTATCTGCACCATGTTGCAAATTCTATGACAAGAGGAATTTCACCCTGGAAATATTTTCCAATATCAATTCTGGTTGATTACAGTGACACGCTGGATCACATGGATTTGCATGGTTAATCTGACCATGACTCAGCTTATGCGTAAAGGAGAGAATCCTACATTACATTAGGTGTTATAGAAAATCCTACGCTAAGAGAAGTTTAGATTCATAGACTCAGAGTTTCGCAAACTCCTATGTATCAAGTTCGATGAAGCAAGATACAGTTACGTTCATATCTTCATACCTGACATACCAACAGGTTAAGATAGGACACCAACAAACTGGGATGTTTTCATCATCTGAAATTGTGAATTGAAATGGGACAAGACCTCCACGGATTTTGGCTACCAGTTTAACGCAAACTCCGAAGAAGCATGATGCTATCTGGTTTATTGCAAACAGTTTGATCAAGCCTGCAGAATCCTTACATCCGTAAGGATTTCAGAAACAACATATTGATCGGACATGTTCCAGCCAAGGCTCATCCGATCACATGGCAATTCCTCAGTTATCAGGTCAGACAAATATTCATAATTATGCTCCTTATTTACTTCACGTCCTTGTTCTAATTCCACGCCTTGCTTTCGCGCTCGCGTTCATGACACTATTCACGTTCATGATCGAATTTTGGTTTACGATTTTACGTTCATTTCTTTTCTCATTATGGGTAGTTTGCAAGAACTTGAGAGACCAGACCCAAGTTTAGTATAACTCCCTATCCTCAGATAGACGTTTCTCGTCATAATCTATGCCTCACCTTCTAGCGTTTGTCGTTACCGCCATTATATTCTATGATCACGATATGTTTCACATGTCATGTTCATTCCACGTTCCTCGTATCATGATCAAGATATGTTACACGTATCAGGGATCTACCTTATGTTGATAACCAAGAACTTCTTCGTATTCCAAGTCAAGGTCAGGAGGACCAAGACTTATCATTCGTGTCAAGATCTTATAAAGGAACCGTTCCAAGAGGGAAGCCACTTGGAAACGGACAAGTTCATCCGAACTTCTTATCCGTTTTCTCTTATCAATTAGATATGTCCTTTCAGCCACGTCACGTTCCATGTCCTTTTATAGACATGTCGCGTTCCTCGTTCTTTCTGCCAGGTCACCTGCACGTTAATTTATCTTACATACCCTCTCAGTTTGATTCAGGTATGTTTCTCTTTCAGTTACGTTATCTATAATTCGGGGACGAATTATTCTTTTTAGGGGGGAAGAGTTGTAAAACCGCATGCTTTTACCATGAATAGTACCCTTAAGATCGTACGTACTAGATTTAAACTTTCCTAATATAGCATGATTATGATTACGTGTTAGGATTTTACGTATTATGTACGTGTTAGAACACGATAAGTATTTACTACGCACGAGCACGTAATAATTATTTGACAATAATTAATCACGAACATGCGATCATGAAATCATGAACGTAATTAAAACACGAACTATTATTAATTACGTACATATATATTTATTATGAGCGTAGTTAAATATATTAGATCACGATATTTACGTAACGAGAACACTTAAAACGCGAACACAAATAATCACGAACGTATAACTTAACACACGAGAACACACCAATGTTTTAGACACGGAAAACATTCGGGTTACCCCTTGTGGGCCCCATTACCACGAAATTAGGGAGGGAGGATGGGCTTAGCCCATCAATTTTTCACTAAAAAGGAAAAGGGATATTTTTTTACTACTCATTTTCATTCACAGAAGATTTTTAGAAAAACCCTAAAACCCTCTTCCTTGTTCTTCTTTGTGCCGCCACCTTAAGAACACCACAAGGAGGTGGTTTGTGATCTTGGATCTTGGAAATTTAAGTTGGTGATCGTGTTTGTTCTTCATCCTTTTGATCCACGAATTCGGTAAATCCTTTTTAAACCTTTTCTTTTGATTTGGTCTTTTTATCAATCAAGAACATGTTATGTTTTTACAAAAACCTAATAAATAAACATGGATCTAACATGATTTGGGGTTTAATAAAATCAAAAGTATGTTTTTAAGGGGTGTTTGTTTTGGCCGCAGGCTGCACCAAACCCTAAGGGGTTTCGGTTTGGCCAACCGACCACCACCAAGACCATATGGTCTTGGTTGGTGTGTGTGGGTCCCACGGAAACATCAAGGCACGGGGTACCCCGAGTTGGTTCGGGGTACGGTGTCGATTTCATGTCCGGTTCATGCTTTTTAGTCTAGATCCGGTTCATGGTGTATGTTTAGTTTTATTTTTTTTTATGATCTTATGTTAAAAATTAAATTAATAAATGACATGATTAATTAAATAACATGACTTAGGTTATTTTAATTATTAATAATAATGAAATTAATTAACCTAAGTATTTTACATTTTAGACTTATAATTAATTAATTATTTGAAAACCATGATTATAATTAATTAATTAACATGACTTAGGTTATATTATTATAAATAATAATACATGTTTTAACCTAAGTATTTAATTTTATTTAATTAAAAACATGTTATACTTTAATTAAATATTTTAACCTATAGTTTAATTTAATTACATGAAATAATTATTAAACTATACCTTATATCATATGACATAGAAAATAATCATGAAAACACTTAGGCTTATATACTTAGCTTATTTAACCATCTTATTTAACCAGCTTATTTCAAATTATGGAAACTTTCTATTTTTAGAAACTTAATTAAATAAGGCAGCTAATCTATTTATGGAAACTTTCTATTTTTAGAAACTTATTTATTTTAGGCAGCTAATCTATTTATGGAAACTTATTTAATTAATGCAGCTAATCTATTTATGGAAACTTTCTATTTTTAGAAACTTATCTTTTTTAAGCAGTAAATCTATATTTGAAAACTTTCTATTTTTGGAAACTTTCTATTTTTGGAAACTTTCTATTTTTGGAAACTTTCTATTTTTGGTAACTTTCTATTTTTGGAAACTTTCTATTTTTGGAAACTTTCTATTTTTGGAAACTTTCTATTTTTGGAAACTTTCTATTTTAGGAAACCTGCTATTTTTGGAAAGTTACTTATTATTGCACAGTAAGTATAATAACACATGAAATACCAGAAATACTTAATCAGATTTAAATAGAATATAAGATAAACACGGTTTAAGGCTTTAAAACAGTAAAACATGGTAATAACACATAAAATAAGCTAAGACATGACATAAAACCAGCTACGTATTTAGTAAGCAGATACTTATTCATGTATGTATCTATGTAGCACTAGTGATTCGGAAGTAGGATTCCTCTCAGTTCATCTTCTTTGTTCACTGGACATAAGGTACGGATTCCCGTCCTTTCAGTATGGACATTCTTTCCTTATTAGGATTCCCCGTATGCAGCCAACTGTTTTCCCGTAGTAAAAGTTACGTGTTTGATTTCTTATGTCTAATTAAGATTACCTATAGCCATATATGATAGTTGTGAAAACACCCATCCTTTTTACCACTTAATTACAATAATAACCGAGCCAAAACGTGTATTTTATGTCATTTATGTCGGAATTATGCGTGGTTTGTGTTTTTGTTGTGATTTAGGACGAAAAGATGAAAAGTGGAGAAAACACGGCATTCACGGGCTTTTATCGAAGAAAAAGACGAAAGATGAAGTCGAAAGATCAACAGTGGAAAAAGAACGGAAGTCCAAGACCAATTCTGAAGATTTATCGAAGAAAAAGTCAAAAGACGGAAGTTTACTAAAAGCCGAAGAACTCGAGTCTTATTTATGAAGAACATTCCAATCAACATTCCAATTAGCATTCCTATTAGCATTCCAATCAACATTTCAATCAGCATTCCAATCAGCATTCCAATCAGCATTCCAATCAACATTCCAATCAGCATTCCAATTAACATTCCAATCAGCATTCCAATCAACATTCCAATCAGCATTCCAATCAACATTCCAATCAACATTCCAATCAGCATTCCAATCAGCATTCCAATCAGCATTCCAATCAACATTCCAATCAACATTCTAATCAGCATTCCAATCAACATTCCAATCAGCATTCCAATCAACATTCCAATCAGCATTCCAATCAACATTCCAATTAGCATTCCTATTAGTATTCCAATCAGCATTCCTATCAGCATTCCTATCAGCATTCCTTTTAGCATTCCTTTCAGCATTCCTTTTACTTATCGCAATTTACATTTTCATTTTACTTAGTAATAGATAACCAAACCATTTTCATTTCCACCAAGAACAATTGAGTCGCACTTTGAACCGGAAATCAATTCGAGAAGATACCGAGAAAACGAACTTTTTCAACTAGTAAAATCTCTACATTAATATACATGCATGACCAGTTTCACCTAGTTATGGAGGTACCATAACCATAACATTAGAGGCACTTGTGTTATGACTTCACCACGGCGGAGTGATTGCTCGTGGCGTCCCTTCAGCTTTTGGCCATTTATTTATATTTATCATGTGGGGCGTATGGGTGCATCCTAGTTACATGTTTTATTCAGGATTTCATGGTGAATGTGGTGTGTGCCTTGCATCCTTCACAAGGAGCTGATCCCTCCTACCCAAAACCAGTATATTAAATTAGAGGCAGCCCCTCTAATTTGCATGATGAGGTCACCCCTCCAAGTATTCATGCACGGTGGATTTTCATGACCTATATTGGCTAATGGTAAAATATGACAAATAGTTTTTATAAGATAAACATAAGACTTTCAAACTATAAAACCAGTTTATTTAAGACTTAACCAGGTTACTCGGGACTTAGTTTTCTTCCGATGTTATATGTTATATGCTTATTCTATTCATACTTTATTGTACATCCGTGCACTGAGCGTTTTGCTCAGCCGTTACTTTCCTTTCCATGTCCCAAAACGGCAGGTACCCTAGGAAAGACTCGAGCATTGGAGGACGTGCTTAGGATGGAAGCTGCTAGAGACTTCTTTTCCTTTTTGCCTTCATATACTTATACTTGCTTAGTCTTTCATTCTTTTCTTTTGCTTTATTATGTTTTGGGCTTATGTTTGGGAACCGATGTTTGATTCCGGTTATCCCTATGGTCATGTATGTTTTAGTACATTTACCTTGTATGCTTTGATGACAAGCCATAATTACGCGTGACATTCCATTTATCAAAATGGGGTGTTTCAGGTTACGTGTGTGTTATCAATGGAGGAGCAGTTGACTAGAAGAACAAGAAACAGACATCGATTGCAATGCATGCTACTCAATCTGAGTACATGGATGCTTCAAAAGATGTAATGGAAGTTATTTGGATTAGGAAGTTTATTGGAGATCTTGGATTGATGCCTTCAATAAAAGAACCTATTGATATATATTGTGACAATTCTGCTGCAATTATATTCGCCAATGATTCTAGAGTCATGAAAGGCGCCAGACACTATAAACGTAGACATCAATACGCCCAATAAAAAGTTGAAGCTCGTGAAATCAAATTAATAAAAGTTCACACACATGATAACGTGTCTGGTCCTTTTACTAAGGCTTTTCCTAGACCAAAGGTAGTTAAGCATGCCAAGACTATTGGGCTGCAACTAGCTAGCGATTTCATGCAATAAATCTGTAATTAGTATTTAGATAAAGGATGTTAAGACATTATTATTTAATAAAATAAAGATTGGGTTTCATTTATTCTTATTACTTAATTTAGTATCCTATTTTACATGTTTTAATCCATGAAAAATTGTTATGTTAAATGTCCGTTGTCGATTAATAATGTGGGAATATTATTAAATTAAGACAATTCAAAATTGCGATAGAGTATACTTAAAAGTATATTGATCAATTTTGGATGATATTCGATGAATCGAATATTGGACTTATCCCAACTATATGATTTTACTTTGTGGATTTTTATCATCAAGTAAATCATAATAGTTATCCTTACACTTGATATACCAGGAAACTGTTATGAATCTAGTGCATCTCTACGGAATAATCTAACGCTAAATATAACTGGTAGTTATAAGGGTTATTTTCAGAAGTATTGAAAAAATCATAAGTTTTGCTTGTAGTCAATATGGAATTTATTTCCTCCAATTTCGTTTTGAAGTATAATACAGTTGGGGCCCTCGTTGGATTAGTAAGATGTTTGTGTGGCCACACCTAAATTTGTTTTGGTAATCTTGCTTAATCTGTGAATGAGAAACAGAATGGTTAATGAAAGGAATTACTGAGATCCATATCCTTATTAACGTTGTATTAGATATAAAAGGATAATAATAATGATGAATCATTAAAAGGTTTTATCCAGGAGACCTTACTCGAGTTGTACTAGAGACATTGCTAGTGTAACTAGACGCTAGTCAATGTAATCACGATATTCGAAATATGTCCAAGTGGGAGCTGAAAGTTTATGGACTTATATTTAATATTCGTGTGATAGGATCGAACTCGAGATTACGGGATTGCACAGAATACGTAAAGAGTTAATTTATTTAATAAGTATATTTATTATATTTATTAATTTATTTAATAAATACATTTATTATATTTATTAAATTCAACCGAGCTATAACTTTAACGATCGTTAAATAATTAAGAGTTAAGTATTAACGAGCTTTGTGGAATAAATAGAAAGTGGAATAAATAGAAAGAAGAACGGAAGGTTCCGGAACACCCCAAAGGGGTGTTTGGCCGTCGGTTATGGAGGGGTAAAGGGGAAGGAAAAAACTTTCCTTATATTTTTTTTGGGCTACAAGATTTAGGTCTATTAAACAAACCCCCACCCTCATAATTCAACATACCATTCTCCCCTCTCTCTTTCTCTAGTCGATTGCAAGGAGAAACCCACAAAGGGTTTTGGTTGGTTTTCTTGTTATATTGATTTTACTTATAATCTAGTCTTAGCCCCTCTCTAGGGTTGTTGGGTAGATTTTTCCACTATCATAGAAGCTTGGTTTCCACGTGCTAGAATCACGGTTAGCTCGTTGTATTACGTGTGTACAAGAACGTAATATAGTTTTACTTTAGACTATATCTTGGTGGTGTACGTTATAAACCCGAATTGGTGATTCGTTCTTTATCTTGTGGATTTGCTTTAGCGTAAAGGTATGTAACCCTAATTTAATTAATTATAAATGTGTTAAGTATCATCTTGTAAAATCTCTTCCGCTATATGTGTGCTTTGATCTCGTTTAGGGTTTTGTGTAATTGTTATGAACTATATAAACCTTCATCTTAACTACCTTTGGTCTAGGCAAAGCCTTAGTAAAAGGTCGTTATCATCTGTGTGAACTTTTATTAATTTGATTTCACAAGCTTCCACTTGTTCTCGGACGTAGTGATGGCTACGCTTAAAGTGTCTGCAGCCTTTTATGACTCCAGAATCATTGGTGAATATTATTGCAGCAGAATTGTCACAATATATATCAATAGGTTCTTTAATTGAAGGCATCACTCCAAGATCTCCAATAAACTTCCTAATCCAAACAGCTTCCATTGCAGCTTCTGAAGCAGCCATGTACTCAGCTTGAGTAGCATGCATTGCAATCGTTGTTTGTTTCTTGCTCTTTCAGTCAACTGCTCCTCCATTGATAAGAAACACGTAACCCGTCTAAGAGTTCGTATCGTCTTTATCACATTGCCAGGACGCATCACAGAAACCTGTAACATTCAGTTCTATGTCTGGTTTCCCTCCAAATACCAAAAACATATATTTCGTACTCCTCAAATACTTTAGAATATGTTTAACAGCAGTCCAGTTGAGCTTCCCTGGATTCTGTTGGTAATGACTGACCAAGTTCTGAGCAAACGCCACATCAGGCCTTGTGCATCTTACAACATACATAATAGATCCTACAGCCGAAGCATAAGTCACCCTCTGCATGTATGCCTCCTCTTCAGGAGTTGATGCATCCATTTCATGACTTAGATTATGCTTAACTTCCATAGGTTGAAAACCTTACTTGGAATTATGCATATTGTA
Source organism: Glebionis coronaria (assembly GCA_025667525.1). NCBI lineage: Eukaryota > Viridiplantae > Streptophyta > Magnoliopsida > Asterales > Asteraceae > Glebionis > Glebionis coronaria. The sequence continues at coordinate 645,234,176 of CM046874.1, forward strand.
CTTCTTTAATATCTTTTCTATATAAGCATCTTGACTAAGACCAATTAACCGTCTTTTCCTACCTCAATAGATCTTAATTCCCAGAATGTATGCATCTTCTCCTAAATTCTTCATAGAAAAACATTTACCAAGATAATCCTTAACAACTTTATGTTTTGGAATGTTACTTCCCATGATTAATATGTCATCAACATATAGGACTAGAAATACTACATCACTCCCACTAGCTTTGTGATATACACATAGCTCATCACGATTTTGAATAAATCCAAATTTTTAATTTCTTCATCAAATCGTTTGTTCCATTGACGTAATGCTTGCTTCAAACCATAAATAGATATTTGAACTTTGCTAACGCGTTTTGGAAACATAGGATCAACATACCCTTCTGGTTACTACATATAGATATCCTCATCTAAGCGACCGTTCAAGAAGGCAGTTTTAACATCCATTTGCCATATCTCATAGTCACAGTATGCTGCTATAACTATGAGAATCCTAATAGCTCTCAAGTCTGCTACAGTATAAAATGTCGCCTCGTAGTCTACGCCAAAAGTTTGAGTAAAACCTTTAGCTACTAAACGAGCTTTATAGGATTGTATTTTTCCGTCCATGTCGGTTTTCTTCTTGTATATCCACTTATGTCTCACTACTTTAGCATTTGGTGGTGGATCTATAAGAATCCAAACATCATTAACTTTCATGGATTTCATTTCCTCATCCATAGCAACCATCCACTTATCCTTCTCAGGATCAAGCATGGCGGATGTATAATTAGTAGGTTCTCCAAGATCCCCTACTTCATCATCATCCTCTATATTAAAACATATATTTCTATTTGCGTTTTTTAATCCTTTCAGATCTACGCAGAGGAACTAATTCCGGTGGAACCGCAAGACTTTCTAGTTCTACATGAATTATTTCGCTAGTGTTTTCAAAAGGTAATGTATCTATATGACTCTCTTCAAGATCATAATTTCTCCCACTGAATTCTTGATTTACAAGATCACTTTCAATGTAGTCTCCATGCCTAGCAACAATCATTTTGTTCTTAGATGATAATAAAAGTAGTAACCCATAGTTTCCTTAGGGTATCCTACAAAGATATATTTCACAGATTATTGTTGGATTTTGTCACCCGAGTCACGTTTAACATACGCCTCGCAACCCCATACCTTTAAATAAGACAAATATGGATTTTTTCCATGCCATTGTTCATATGGTGTCTTATTCACCTTCTTTGTGGGAACCATATTTAAAATGCAAGTTGCAGATTCTAAGGCATAATCCCAAAAAGATAATGGTAAACTTGTAAGATTAAACATAGATCGCACCATATCTAATAGTGTACGATTTCTCCTTTCGAATACACCATTTTGTTGTAGAGTATAGGGAGAAGTAAGATGATGAACAATTCCATTCTCACTTCGATAATCTTTGAACTCTTGACTTAAATATTCACCACCTCTACCAGAACGAAGATTGGTTGTGGTGTTTTACTACCCTTTAGGAAAAGAGCGTAAATAGCGGTAAGTATCGAGTGATGATTTTAGGAAAAATCAACACTAATGACCCACAATCAAATAAAATGAGAGAAAGATTCGTTTCCCAAGGAGGTATGGTGTTGTGAATTAACTTGTATTTCTTTGAGATTAATATTGAGAAGATGGAATGACGGTTTCTTGGAAATTACACTATGACGTAAAAAACGAAAACGTAAAACCGTAGAAAAACCACAAAAATTAAAAATTATTAAAACCAAAAACAAAATATCAAAAATAAAAAGACTAAAAAGAAGTCTCAAATAATATAAATAAAGATAAAAATTCAACAAAGATATTTTAAAACCTTTTATTAATTAAATAATTAATTTTAAATGCTAATTAAAGCCCTAAAATTAAATTTAATTAATTCAAATGTCAAAAATATGATTTTATTGAATAATTACTCAACTTATATTATTATAAGACTAAAAAGTAATTTTCTAAAAATTAAAACCTATTAAAACTATTTTTAAAACCCTAAAAATGATTAAAAATGATTAAAACCTAATTAAACTTAAAATAATTATAAAAATAAATCCAAAAGTGATAAAAATAATCTAAAAATGGAAATAGTCCTATTTAATGCTATAGAACTTAAGAAAAATGAAAAATAAAGAAAAAGAAAATTTTGAAAATTAAATAATAAAATAATATTAAAATAATACAAAAAAAATAAAAGTCACTTAGTTGCGCCGCAACGTTTGTGTCTTGCGCCGCAACTAGTGTTGCGAGATCACCAAGATCAGCAGCACCTTCAGTTGCGCCGCAACTAGTGGGGTCTTGCGCCGCAACTAGTGTTGCGGGAGCACCTTTGGTCAGTAACTCCTTCAGTTGCGCCGCAATGCTTCTGTCTTGCGCCGCAACTTGAATGACGGACTGGATGTTTTCTGATGAACCAAACAAGTGCACACTTGTGCACTTTTGATGCCAAGAGGAGCTTGGTAATGAGCTTGTTTGATGGTATTTTGGATCAATTGGGGCACCCTTGAGCTTATTGAAGCTCAAGGAGTCAAGTAACACACAAATAACAACAAGAATCAAAGATTTAGCATCAAAATCATGAAAAACCAAGCAATTTAGCAATATGCAGATTTTTAACTTACTCTTTCCTTAAAAACCTAACAAACTTGTTCAAATCTTGTTCCAAACTAATTAACTACTTACTAAATACCTTAATCAACCCTAAACAAGCAATCTAACACCTTTTAATTATCAAAACAAATCTAGATGTCCTGCTTAAACCTGTTGCCAAACACCCTTTTAAAATCTAAAAACCAACTTTTAACATACCAACATGCTTACAAAAGCTTCCAAATTGATTCCAAGTGCATCTAACATGTAAACATACACACTAGAACACAAATCATGCAATATAAACACACTTAATCACCAAATCACTTAAGATCATACAACTTGCTATTTTTGAACTTTCAAAAGAAAAAGGAGTTTACCTAAGGTTCTTACATCCAAGAACCTAGAGGATGAAAATCCTCCTCCAATCCAACTCGGGTTGGAGCTGAACTAAATCAACAAGCCTTCAACCTATTGTAATCACAAAACAAGAAAACAACAAAATAATATAACAATATATATTTTTTATGGTTCCTTTTTCTTCTTTCCAAAATACTTTCAAAACCTTAACCAACCTTTTAAATACGTTTTAAAACACTAATTAATCCAAACTTCTTAACATCCAAACCTTAGAACAATTCTCACCAAAATTTTCCAATTTTCAAAAACTTGAAAACAAGTTTTGAAACACAAATCACTTCACCAAAATTAAAACTTGGAACTCAGAATTAAGCTTGACACAACACTCAACTTTTAAAAACAATAAAAAAGGAATTACACTTGAATATTTCAAAAACCAAACTTTTTATTTCTTTAAAAAGGTATTACATGTGCAAGCTTAAAAACTGGAACAAAGGGATCACCACAGCTTGGGTCTCCTTTTATAGAGCCTATAGAACAATCTAGAATAGAAAAAACTAAACCCTAATCATAAGAAAATCCCAAATGTGCCCTTGAGTGCATTTTGTCCTCTCATTTGATCTTGGACGTTTATTTTGCTTTGGGAGGAAGCAAATAATCTTGGCCATTGATTTAAGCCACGTCATGATGCTTGGGGGCTAAGGAATGATGTGATTGGTGGATTGGGGAATTGGGGTTTTGGTGCACATGTGTGGGATGCAGGTTTTTAGGAGTGGGAAGGGTTTGTGAGTGTGTGAATTACTTGTGTGCAAGTTTAATTGAGTTTTACCCAAGTAATTGTGGTGGTAATTTCTGGGAAGTAAAAATGATGAATAGTACTCCCTTTGATCCGATTTTGGGGGTGGGTTGGGTGTTAGGCGCCCCTTTTTTTAAATGTTTCAGGTTTGGCACAAATGGTCCTTGTGTTTTGTTATTTTTGGCTTTTAAGGTTTCCAGCCCTAAAACTTGACTTTCCTTCACAAATAACTTCCATGACTTGTCACTTTTGGCTCAAATCTTTTTCCAAAGTGTTTTAAAGGATGAATTTTGCCATTTTGAATATTTCAAGGGCTGTTTTTGAACATTGTTGATCTTCCAAGGTCTTCTTTGTATCTTTACTTCATGAGGGACCATAATTGGCAATTTGAATTTGTTGAGGGACCAATCTTGCCATTTCTTCAAAGTTGAAGGACCTTTTTGTAATTTTGACAAACTTAAGGGACCAATCTTGTAATTATTAATATACAAGGGTTTTAAGTGTCATTTCTTCATTCTTGGAGGATCAATCTTGTATTGTCTTCAAGTCTTCAAGGGTATTTGATGAAAATTCCATGATTAGGGCCCGGTTCATTGTACGGCTTCGTTTCTCGTGTTCGTTTTTCCTTGTATCTTGTGATCTTTTGTCTTTTTCACGATATCCATACCTAAAACACACAAGTAAACAAACACAAGCATATATATGGTATTTTATGACATTTTAGTGCATTTAAAGCCCGAAAAGAACGATGAGATCATGTATAAATGCCATCTCATCACTCCCCCATACTAAGCCATTGTCGTGCCCTCACGCAATGCTAGAATAAAGTATCTAAGCATCACCAAAGTTCAATTTTATTAACCTTTATTGAAGAGTAAAAGACTTGCAACATACTACGAGATTGTGTAAAGACATAATGTATGATTTTCATCACCAAAATGTGACTTTTAGGGTCTAAGAATAGAAACAAGTTAATGTCCCTTAGAGTAAATTTCGTCATCCTTGATTGTCATACATTCCATGCTAAGTGCAAAAACAAGATCATTGTTGGTACAAGTCACAATGCTAACACTACTCATACGTTCAAATTGTGTAATACTTTTTCTCCCCGCAATCCTAGTTATTATAAAAGGAAATGGGTTACTAGCATTTTTTATCTATTTGTCATGGATCACAAGTGATTCATATTGACTTATTTGAGTAGTTATTAGTCCGAAAGCAAAGTAGCACGATTTGATCAATAGTTAGCCGAAGGACAAAATCTTTTAAAACGGCTTCTCGTGTATCTCCTTAAGTTCATATCTTGGCATAACTCGTTTCACGATTTGAGACCTTTCTCGGACCGATATTTGGCATGTACTTCATACTTTAAATCTTGGGAAGACGTTCTTGAAATTATGGTCTTCTCTTCATATATTTGGAATTTCTTCTCTTGACGTTTTTGAGAGATTCTTCATATAGGACCACGACTTCATCATTTTTCTTCAATCTTTATTTTGGATTTTGATATACAACGATCCGCCTCCTTTTCGGACTTGGATATATTTATCCTCATACCTTGTTAGGGTCTTTTTGGATAGACTTTCTCCAATCTTTAGGGGAGTAATAGCTTCTCGTCGTGTGTCTCGATCCTTCATATTGATTTTGGAATAATGATACTTCACATCATCTTTGGATCTTTAGCAAAAATAGAGCTCCTCATGCCTTGTTAGGGCCTTTTTGGATAATCGCCAATCTTCGCGTCCCGTTTCAATAAGTTATGCCTTGGCTATGAACTCTATTCAACCCCGAGCAACTTTTAAACGATCTTGCGCTAGAGGCTAAGTAACCTTTCAAACCGTACGACCTTACTTATTGCAATTATGTTTTATTCCTAATGCATTGATCTTATGGGAAGAAAAAGCCACAATTAAAAACACATGAGTTTTTGAAAGAACATTTTCATGTTCTACGTTTAGCATGATCACTTGTCTAACTCTATCATTTCTCGTTCTTCACTATTTAAAGACCTCTAATTAAAGAGACTCGTGAATACTTAGCCATGCAAGTCAAAATTAAGCCAAATTTGGATTAGCTTTCATTAAGACTATATCAAATCAAAGTTTTGGGTTTTTAAGCTACCTATAGGATCTTGCACTTTCTTGGACTTTTTCAAGTTTAGAGAATGCGTTTTAAAGTTCCCTTGATAAGTGACTTTCTAGAATCAATTATAGGAACTTGCGAAAAGTTCTTGTTCTTAATCCGAATGAATTAAGACTTTCGCGTTTTAAAGCTCCCTATATAAAAGTCTAGCAAAACTTGAATTGAGCGGGTTAAGGAATGTAAAGGGCTCCAAATGCCCATCAAGTCAAAAATTAACTCTTATTCTACCCATCGGAAAATATACATTCGTGTCTTAAAAACACTTATGAAAACTAAGAAAAATTTTAAAATTTGGCCATTTTTAGCCTTATTAGCAAAACAACACATTGAAGGTTGGAAAACGTGAGGGCGTAGCAAAGCAAGTACCTATTCACCCCCCCATACTAAAAGTAAACATTGTCCTCAATGTTTCGAGTCTAAAGGTGGAGCACCCCCATACTAGAGACGAAGAATCGAATGCTTAGGATCTAGCATGGAAAGGGTGATCAACAATATATCTAAAGCCGTTTATTAATTATGCTAAAAGATAATTGTTAGAACAATAAAGGATATGTCATGGAATCGTAAAAAACTTCTTCAAACGAACGATGGAGGCTCACGTAAACGAACACGAGAGTCTTCAATCGTAGACGATGATGATGATCTAGATAACACAATCACAAACAACCACGAGACAACGAGTTGGAAGGGTACAAGTCCCCTTATTAGTGAATAATAAGCATAAAGATAAGCATGGGATCTCCCCCACGAGGCACCTCGTTTTTGATTACCGAGTCATGAGCTCGACTCGATCCCCTCAATGCTAATTATCATTGGGGAAGGTGTCTTGGTCGGGGGCAACCATTGAAGGAATTTCCCCACCAAAGTAGTGCTTAAGCCTATGTCCATTCACCTTGAAATTGGGACCATCATTTTGAGCTAGCTCAATGGTCCCATATGGAAACACTTGTGTAATGGTGAACGGACCCGACCAACGAGATTTCAATTTCCCGGAAAATATCTTAAGACGTGAGTTAAAAAGCAACACTTGATCACCAACGTTAAAAACACGGTTTTTAATCTTTGAATCATGAAACTTTTTAGTCTTTTCTTTAAAAATTAATGAATTTTCATAAGCATTATCCCTTAATTCATCTAATTCATTCAATTGTATTTTCCGGTGATCTCCCGCGGTCTTTAAGTCAAAATTAGCATGCTTAAGGGCCCAATATGCCTTATGCTCCAATTCAATGGGCAAATGACAATTCTTCCCATAGACTAACTTATAAGGAGTACAACCGATAGGTGTCTTATAAGCGGTCCTAAAGGCCCATAAAGCGTCATCGAGTTTGTCGGACCATGAAGCACGGTTTTCTCCAATCGACCTTTCTAAAATCCTCTTCAAAGCTCGGTTCGAAACCTCGACTTGCCCACTCGTTTGCGGGTGATAAGCCGTAGAAAGACGATGTGTAACCCCATATTTCTTTAGAACCTTTTCGAATTGGTCATTACAAAAATGGGTTCCACGATCGCTTATAATAGCACGAGGGGTTCCGAACCGAGAGAATAGTTGCTTCAAAAACTTCACTACCACACGAGCATCATTAGTAGGCAAAGCCTTAGCTTCCACCCACTTAGAAAGGTAGTCCACCGCGACGAGGATATATTTGTTGCCATGAGACGATGGGAACGGCCCCATAAAGTCTATTCCCCATATGTCGAAAATCTCACACACTTGAATTATATTTTGCGGCATTTCATCACGTTGAGACGATTTTCCTTGACGTTGGCACGAATCACACGACTTTACAAGTACGTGTGCATCACGATAGATAGAAGGCCAAAAGAAACCGGCATCGAACACTTTCTTAGCCGTGAGATTAGCACCGTGGTGACCACCCGTGGGTCCCTCGTGACAAGCTCTAAGGATATTAGAAGCTTCGGTACCAAACACACAACGTCGAACGAGTTGATCCGCACAAATCCGAAAGAGATAAGGGTCGTCCCAAAAATAGAACTTGACGTCACGAAAGAATTTTCGTTTTTGTTGTGTCGTCATACCCTTGATTATGAAATTGCCCGCATGGTAATTTGCAATGTCGGCAAACCATGGGGTGGTGTCTTTAGAATTCACTACACCGAGAGTCTCAAGAGGAAATGTTTCGGTAATTTCCTTGTTCTCAAAAACATCTTTGTGAGGATCTTCTAGACGAGAGAGATGATCGGCCGCTAGATTCTCGGCTCCTTTTTTGTCAAGCACGGTGACATCAAATTCTTGGAGGAGGAGCATCCAACGAAGCAATCTCGGCTTAGCATCTTGCTTAGCTAAGAGATACTTGATAGCCGAATGGTCGGTATACACAATGCTTTTAGTTAGGACGAGATAAGGTCGGAATTTCTCAAAAGCATAGACCACGGCAAGGAATTCCTTTTCCGTTGTGGTGTACTTTAATTGAGCCTCGGTCATCGTCTTACTAGCATAGTGGATAGGACGGAAATGCTTGTCGTAACGTTGCCCTAAGACGGCCCCTATAGCATAATCACTTGCATCGCACATGATTTCAAAGGGTAATTCCCAATTAGGAGCAACAAGAATGGGAGCTTCGGTAAGTTTCCTTTTTAGAGTTTCGAAAGCCTTAACACAATCCTCATTAAAGTTAAAAGGAGCATCCTTCTCGAGAAGGTGTGTCATAGGACGAGAAATCTTCGAAAAGTCCTTAATGAAACGACGATAAAAGCCCGCGTGGCCTAGGAAACTACGAACTCCCTTAACGGTTTTGGGATGAGGTAACTTGGCGATGACGTCTACCTTAGCTTTATCGACCTCAATCCCCGCCTTCGACACCTTATGTCCTAAGACGATTCCTTGTTTACACATGAAATGACATTTCTCCCAATTAAGCACAAGATTGGTTTCTTCACAACGTTTTAACATTTGTTCGAGATTAGATAAACATGACGTGAACGAATTACCAAACACCGAGAAGTCATCCATAAACACTTCCATCGATTTCTCGATCATGTCGTGAAAAATTGCCATCATACACCGTTGAAACGTACCGGGTGCATTACAAAGTCCGAAAGGCATCCTACGATAAGCGAACGTTCCATAAGGACACGTGAACGTAGTCTTCTCTTGATCACGAGGGTCGATAGGAATTTGAAAGTAACCGGAAAAACCATCTAAAAAGCAATAGAATTCATTTCCCGCAAGTCGCTCCAACATTTGATCCATGAAGGGCAAAGGAAAGTGGTCTTTACGAGTGGCGTCATTTAACTTTCGGTAGTCAATACACACCCTCCAACCGGTCACAACACGAGTGGGAATTAACTCGTTGTTTTCATTAGGCACAACGGTCATTCCTCCCTTTTTAGGGACACAATGGATTGGGCTCACCCATGGGCTATCGGATATAGGATAAATCATTCCCGCGTCAAGGAGTTTAAGGACCTCCTTTTTAATGACATCGTGAATTTTGGGATTTACCCTTCTTTGACTTTGAATTGCGGGTTTGTAGTCCTCCTCCATTAAAATCTTGTGAGTACAAAATTTTGGGTCAATACCCTTAATGTCGGAAATTTTCCACGCAATTGCCCCTTTGTGAGCCTTAAGAACTTTCAAGAGCTCGGTTTTTTCATCATTAGCAAGATCTTTTGCAATAATAACCGGCAATTTGTCATCACCTTCCAAGAATGCATATTCAAGGTGAGAAGGAAGATCTTTCAATTCAAGGATAGGCGGTTCCTCGATTGAAGATTTAGGTTCAACACTCATAACTTCCATCGGCGGAAGGAATGGTGGAATAGAAATATCATCACTAATCAACACCTCATCTTCATTGTCGATTTCATTTGAAGTGAAATCGCCTCCTTGGAATGGAGTGAGATTTGGTGTGGAATTAGCAAGAATCGGATCCAAAATAGTGGGATTGCCACTTGACGAGCTATCGGAAAAGCCTAACACTTCTTGTGAAAACTCATCGCAAACCACATCAACGATGTCAATGTGATTGATGGTAGCGATTGCATAAACATGAGAAGGTTTCGAGTTTTGAGTAGCGTTTATAACAAGTTCCTCTTCGTTGAATCTCAAAGTGATAGTTCTCGCATGAACATCGATAAGCGATCTCGAAGTGTCTAAAAATGAACGACCTAAAATTAGAGGAACTTGAGGATCCGCGGGGATGTCGACTACTATAAAATCAACGGGATAGTAGAACTTCCCCACTTTCACGAAAACATCTTCGGCTACCCCACATGCCATAATCGTAGAATGATCGGCCATCTCGATGGACATGTTCGAAGGAATAAGAGCCGGAAGCGAAAGCGATTTCCAAATGGAAAATGGCATCAAATTAATGCTCGCACCAAGATCGGCCAAGGCGAGGCATTCTTTCATCTCTTGTATGTCACAAGGAATGAGAAACTTTCCGGGATCACCAACTTTTTCCGGTATGCGGTTAAGATAAACCGAAGAACAATTAGCAAGCTTTGAAAGCTTTTCCTTATCGCTCATCATACTTTTAAAAGTGGAAGCGAAACGAGGCATGTATAACAACGCGTCGGCTAAACTCACATCAAAATGAACTTGTTGAAACATCTTAATAAAAAGCTCGATTTGTTGTTTGTTACGTTCTTGCATTTTCTCTTTGTTTCGTCTTGAAGGGTAGGGTAAAGGTGGTGTGGGTAGGTCATTAGGCAACGGCCTTGGAAACTCGGGTTCCATACTTGGTATTGGTATAACCGTAGGTGTGGTATGAGCGGTACTTCGTGGGATTGTAATGTGCTCCTTTTCGACCATCACCTCGGGTTCTTTCTCGATTTCCTTCTCCGTAGAAGTACTTGGTCGAGAGATTGGTTCCTTGAAAGTTTTACCACTTCGTGTAGTAATAACCTTCATTTCTCCCTTCGGGTTTGCAATGGTATCACTAGGAAGACCGCCCGAAGAAGAGGGCTTACACATGATAGCTTCAAACATCTTAGCCATACGGTCCTCAAATTTAGATTGCCTAGCATCCGCTTTCAATAATTCTTGCTTAATCTCATGTTGTCCTAATTCCATCTTTTGTTGGTTTTGTTGAAGACGTTGGACATTTCCTTCCATTTTATTAGCATGAGTTTTAAGTTCATTAGCAAGTTCATTTTTAAGCTCGTTTTTCAACTCGGATCTTAAGCTAATCATCTCACGTTGCATATTATCAAATTTAGCATCATTTGCTTTTGCATAATCCAAAAATTCTCCTTGCAAATTTTTCGTGTGAGCATTTTGAAAACCTTGTGTAGTGTTTTGAAAATCACGGTTTTGGTTTTGATTAGAGATTTGTCCATTCCCACTTTGATAATTCCCTTTGTTGTAATTGCGTGTGTTGCCTTGGTAATTACCTTGGTTGTTGTTTCGATAATTGTTAGCATTTTGATTTGGTGGAGCTTGATTTTGGCGGGAACCTTGGCCGTTTTGGTTGTAAGTTCCCGTTGCTACATAAGCACTCGAAGTGTTACCATCCGCGGTAATGCACTTGGATAAATCATGAGCTCCTCCACACGATAAACAACTCTTAGCAACCGCTTTAACCAAAGCGGAATTGGAAGCTTCTTGAGCCTTCCAATGGGACATTAGATTAGCAAATCTATCAAAAAAACGATTTTCCTCATTAGCTTCATCATGTAAGGCATTAATGCTACGAGACGATTGTGATGACGATGACGAACCCATGTTGGCAACACTCGGTGTGTTACGAGGGCTATAAACCTTAGATCGATTTTCAATGATTTGTAAAGCCTCATTTGTCGTCTTGCACAAAAAATTACCACCCGCGGCGGCATTCAAATAATCTCGTTCATGATCATTAAGCCCATTATAAAAAGTATCAATTTGATGCAATTCCGAAAAATCATGATGAGGACATTCATGTAACATCTCCTTAAATCGTTCCCATGCCATAGAAAAACTTTCATTGTTACGTTGCACAAATCGTGAAATCTCATTTTTTAAGTGTGTTGTTTTCGATGGTGGAAAAAACTTGTTCACAAACTTAGAAACGAGATCGGCCCATGTCAAAATCGAATTTGGCGGTTCTTTCTCGAGCCAAATTTTTGCGGGTCCATCCAACGAATATGGAAACAACATCATCTTAATGGCGTCATGCGGAACATCTTTGAATTTGCTAGTGGCGGTGAGACGGTTGAAATTCCTAATGTGGTAATGCGGGTTGTCTTTCTCGTGACCTCGAAATTTGTTTGCTTGTAGCATCGACATTAAACCCGTCTTAATCTCGAAATTCTCCGCAAGGATGGCGGGAATAACAATGGCCTCTCCAAAACCCTCGGTGGGTGCTTGTAGCAACTCCATCATAGTACGATTAGCCATTACGACTTCTTGTTCTATAATAGGTTCAACAATTGGAGGTTCTTCAACAATCAACGATCCTTGATTTGCTTGCTTTTGAAGACGTTTACGAGCTCGTTTAGCTTGATTACGAGTGATCATAAACTTCACGAAGAATGGGAGGTGAGCAAAGAAGATTCTTTTTGGTTGTTTTGTGGATTTTCAATTTTTTTGTGTTTTTGATGATATTTAATTTTTTTGGTTTTTTGGTGTATCTTCGTAGACAACAATCTACAAAATCTCTCCTCGAATCAAACTCTTGATTAAAGAAGCCTCAAAGGAATGAAAACGATCACGTGGAGTGAACGCCTTCGAATGACTTTAGAACTTTGGTGAAAACCAAATTGTTCACGAGGGTTTAATCACAAAGAAAACCAAGCAAATATAGTATACGTATTAATACTTTGGGCGGCAAAACCCTCGATTAGCTTTCAATCTCAAAATACTCACAAGCAAGCGGGGAAACGAGGCGGCGCGAAGCACTTAAGAGCCTTTTTCCTTAGGGTATATTTTATAATACCCGCCTTATACCCACCTTATAGTTTGTATTTTTCAAAATCGAGCTTCTCGAAAGTATTTATCTATTTTTGCCTTTTCTTTTTGTTTGAGATTCGAATACAATGATCGAGTGATGAAATCCCGAATCAAGGTTGTGTTTTCACACTTTTGGAGATATTGTATATTGATTGTGATACTTAATACAATATATTAATAATATTCACAAAGAAAAACCGAGAAAACCGATAATACGTGTTAAGGGAGTTCCACTTAACACAAATACTATTATGGATAATATCAAAAACAAAATTTTCCAAATTAAGACACGACACACCTCCCCGGCAGCGGCGCCAAAATTGGTTGTGGTGTTTTACTACCCTTTAGGAAAAGAGCGTAAATAGCGGTAAGTATCGAGTGATGATTTTAGGAAAAATCAACACTAATGACCCACAATCAAATAAAATGAGAGAAAGATTCGTTTCCCAAGGAGGTATGGTGTTGTGAATCAACTTGTATTTCTTTGAGATTAATATTGAGAAGATGGAATGACGGTTTCTTGGAAATTACACTATGACGTAAAAAACGAAAACGTAAAACCGTAGAAAAACCACAAAAATTAAAAATTATTAAAACCAAAAACAAAATATCAAAAATAAAAAGACTAAAAAGAAGTCTCAAATAATATAAATAAAGATAAAAATTCAACAAAGATATTTTAAAACCTTTTATTAATTAAATAATTAATTTTAAATGCTAATTAAAGCCCTAAAATTAAATTTAATTAATTCAAATGTCAAAAATATGATTTTATTGAATAATTACTCAACTTATATTATTATAAGACTAAAAAGTAATTTTCTAAAAATTAAAACCTATTAAAACTATTTTTAAAACCCTAAAAATGATTAAAAATGATTAAAACCTAATTAAACTTAAAATAATTATAAAAATAAATCCAAAAGTGATAAAAATAATCTAAAAATGGAAATAGTCCTATTTAATGCTATAGAACTTAAGAAAAATGAAAAATAAAGAAAAAGAAAATTTTGAAAATTAAATAATAAAATAATATTAAAATAATACAAAAAAAATAAAAGTCACTTAGTTGCGCCGCAACGTTTGTGTCTTGCGCCGCAACTAGTGTTGCGAGATCACCAAGATCAGCAGCACCTTCAGTTGCGCCGCAACTAGTGGGGTCTTGCGCCGCAACTAGTGTTGCGGGAGCACCTTTGGTCAGTAACTCCTTCAGTTGCGCCGCAATGCTTCTGTCTTGCGCCGCAACTTGAATGACGGACTGGATGTTTTCTGATGAACCAAACAAGTGCACACTTGTGCACTTTTGATGCCAAGAGGAGCTTGGTAATGAGCTTGTTTGATGGTATTTTGGATCAATTGGGGCACCCTTGAGCTTATTGAAGCTCAAGGAGTCAAGTAACACACAAATAACAACAAGAATCAAAGATTTAGCATCAAAATCATGAAAAACCAAGCAATTTAGCAATATGCAGATTTTTAACTTACTCTTTCCTTAAAAACCTAACAAACTTGTTCAAATCTTGTTCCAAACTAATTAACTACTTACTAAATACCTTAATCAACCCTAAACAAGCAATCTAACACCTTTTAATTATCAAAACAAATCTAGATGTCCTGCTTAAACCTGTTGCCAAACACCCTTTTAAAATCTAAAAACCAACTTTTAACATACCAACATGCTTACAAAAGCTTCCAAATTGATTCCAAGTGCATCTAACATGTAAACATACACACTAGAACACAAATCATGCAATATAAACACACTTAATCACCAAATCACTTAAGATCATACAACTTGCTATTTTTGAACTTTCAAAAGAAAAAGGAGTTTACCTAAGGTTCTTACATCCAAGAACCTAGAGGATGAAAATCCTCCTCCAATCCAACTCGGGTTGGAGCTGAACTAAATCAACAAGCCTTCAACCTATTGTAATCACAAAACAAGAAAACAACAAAATAATATAACAATATATATTTTTTATGGTTCCTTTTTCTTCTTTCCAAAATACTTTCAAAACCTTAACCAACCTTTTAAATACGTTTTAAAACACTAATTAATCCAAACTTCTTAACATCCAAACCTTAGAACAATTCTCACCAAAATTTTCCAATTTTCAAAAACTTGAAAACAAGTTTTGAAACACAAATCACTTCACCAAAATTAAAACTTGGAACTCAGAATTAAGCTTGACACAACACTCAACTTTTAAAAACAATAAAAAAGGAATTACACTTGAATATTTCAAAAACCAAACTTTTTATTTCTTTAAAAAGGTATTACATGTGCAAGCTTAAAAACTGGAACAAAGGGATCACCACAGCTTGGGTCTCCTTTTATAGAGCCTATAGAACAATCTAGAATAGAAAAAACTAAACCCTAATCATAAGAAAATCCCAAATGTGCCCTTGAGTGCATTTTGTCCTCTCATTTGATCTTGGACGTTTATTTTGCTTTGGGAGGAAGCAAATAATCTTGGCCATTGATTTAAGCCACGTCATGATGCTTGGGGGCTAAGGAATGATGTGATTGGTGGATTGGGGAATTGGGGTTTTGGTGCACATGTGTGGGATGCAGGTTTTTAGGAGTGGGAAGGGTTTGTGAGTGTGTGAATTACTTGTGTGCAAGTTTAATTGAGTTTTACCCAAGTAATTGTGGTGGTAATTTCTGGGAAGTAAAAATGATGAATAGTACTCCCTTTGATCCGATTTTGGGGGTGGGTTGGGTGTTAGGCGCCCCTTTTTTTAAATGTTTCAGGTTTGGCACAAATGGTCCTTGTGTTTTGTTATTTTTGGCTTTTAAGGTTTCCAGCCCTAAAACTTGACTTTCCTTCACAAATAACTTCCATGACTTGTCACTTTTGGCTCAAATCTTTTTCCAAAGTGTTTTAAAGGATGAATTTTGCCATTTTGAATATTTCAAGGGCTGTTTTTGAACATTGTTGATCTTCCAAGGTCTTCTTTGTATCTTTACTTCATGAGGGACCATAATTGGCAATTTGAATTTGTTGAGGGACCAATCTTGCCATTTCTTCAAAGTTGAAGGACCTTTTTGTAATTTTGACAAACTTAAGGGACCAATCTTGTAATTATTAATATACAAGGGTTTTAAGTGTCATTTCTTCATTCTTGGAGGATCAATCTTGTATTGTCTTCAAGTCTTCAAGGGTATTTGATGAAAATTCCATGATTAGGGCCCGGTTCATTGTACGGCTTCGTTTCTCGTGTTCGTTTTTCCTTGTATCTTGTGATCTTTTGTCTTTTTCACGATATCCATACCTAAAACACACAAGTAAACAAACACAAGCATATATATGGTATTTTATGACATTTTAGTGCATTTAAAGCCCGAAAAGAACGATGAGATCATGTATAAATGCCATCTCATCAAAGAGCTTTAATCTTCTTTCCTAGTTGCAATTGTACTTATGCTTTAAACACTTTGAATGTTTCAAATACCTCATGTTTATGCTTAAGTAAATAAACATAACCATAACGGCTATAATCGTCCGTAAATATTAAAAAGTAGCTAGCACCTTTCCTTGACATCTGTTTAAGTGGTCCACACACATCAGTGTGTATAAAACCAAGTAGATCATTAGCTCTTTCAATATTGCTATTAAAAGGTTTCTTGGTCATCTTTCTAGAGATACAAAACTCACATTTATCAAATGATTCATCATTGATATTTTTCAAAAGACCTTCACGTTGAAGCTTTTGTATACGAGTCTTCCCAATATGGGCAAGTCTACAATGCCAAAGATAAGAAGAGTTCTTGTCAAACTTTCTCTTCTTAATCATTCTAAATATACATAATTATTATTAAACTTGGAATTATCATGCATGTCTATTTCAAACACACCATTCATAGAAATTGCTTTCAAATAGAAAATCCTATCTTTCCAAACAAAAATTCCATTATTATCGATAGTGTGAACAAATCCAATATATAACAAACAAGAAAAGCAAATAACACCCCTAATAATTGTAGGTGCATAATGACAATCATTTAAAATCAGTTTACTAAACCCGAAGGTAAAACTAAATTAAATGTTCCTATAGTTTCAAGCGCTGCTTGTACGCCATTTCACACTTGCAGAAATTGTTCCCTATTGGATAGCTTCCTTTCCAATTTAAATCCCTGTAACGTATTACAAATGTTAATACCGCATCCTGTATCATATACCCAGGAATTTAATTTGTATGTCAAATTAAATAATTCGATGATAAATAAAGTACCTGAAGCTACAACGCTCTGCTCAGACTTACTTTTTTATTTCTCGCAACTCTTCGAGGTAAATAGGGCAATTCCTCTTCCAGTTACCAATTTCCTTGCAATGATGACAAGTCTCATCCTTCTGAGATTGATTCTTCTTGACAAAAATCTGATTAGGTTTCGAATAAGTCGTAACTTGCTTGCCCTTATCACCCTTGCCTTTCTTCTTGTTCGCTTGCAGTTTTGGCTTACTCACCTTACCCTTTTGTTTGGTTAGTACAGGAGGAGTAGAGTTAGATGCCTTGTCCTTTAACCCCTTTTCGTAGTCAATAAGCATTGAATGCAAATCATTAACTGTCTTCCCCGTGCAATGCATATTATTGTTTCTAACAAAATCATTGCAGTCCTTGTTAAGGGACCTATTGATCAAGTTAATAGCCATATTATGATCATAGGGTTGTCCTAGTGCAATGAGGTGTTCCATATAACCCCTCATCTCCATGTAATGTACACTAACAGACTTTCCAAGAGTTGGCTTGCAGCTATGCAAAGCATCTACTAAGTCGTAGATCTCCACAACTTGAGGCTTCTCTAACATAGCCTTGATTTCATCAAGCATACGCTTAGGCAAAAATAGCTCATACTTCTTTTGAAGTGGAGGGGACGTTTTCCCTAGTATTAAGCAAGCCACATCTAAGTGCTTCTTAATAGTAGCAGCGTGTTTAAGCCTTTCAGCTTTAGAAGCTCCTTCAGCAAGATCCTCCAGATAAGGAGTGGTCAAGATATTAATAGTACCTGCTACTCTCAATACAATTCTTAGTGAGCGGTACCAATCATTAAAGTTAGGGCCAGTAAGTTCAGGACGATGAAAAATTGTTTTGAACGCAGAACTTATAGTGTTATTGTCGGGTTGAACCATTTCTACAGAAATAAGTTCATACATTTGTATTTTCAATAATAAAATACTTTCAAGAAAATAAAATTACCCCGATATATAAACCATAGTATTTTCCTTGAATCCTAGAACATATATTGACATAGATTCATTACATCAGTTGATCTGCTAGTAATGAGTTCACTCAACATAGTGACTTGTTGAACAATTCAATTGACAAACAATTTTAAATTTCTAGATATTTAATGTGACAATCTAACATTTTCAGGTAGTAAATCATTTTCTCGTATAATATTTTGAAACTTATTTTTTGTGTTGGTTGATGAACTCACAATTTACAGATTTAAATTTGGGCTTACGTGCATAATTTAACGTCCTTTATGACTAAACCGGAAACCTTAGGATTACGTATTTACGTTTTTGAACTCCGTTTTTTATGAAACAATTTTTATTAGATTCGTTTTGTGTTGTTGATTCATAATTTATAAAAACGTTTTTCGTAAAACGACCCGAGGGTACGCAAATCAAGGAAACTAGAATCGAGGAATACCCGTAAATTAGTGGTATGAGACAAAACAAGTTTTGTCCCACCCCACTCAAAAGGGACGGCCAAAACTATGATACACATCTCATGATGTGTCAAAGTTGTAACTAACAAGTTACACTTGTTAGCTAAGTTTAACATGTAAGCTACACTTAACACAAAATCACAAAACCACTTCACTTATACCATTTACACATAGCTACTCATGCAAACTACTCACAAAACTCTCTCATCTCCTCCCCATTTTCGTCCCACTCCTCCATCAAACACCCCCATTTGATCAATTCTAGCCATAAACATTGTGTTATCTACACATATAATGAAGAAACCTTGAAGCCTTGTTGATTGGTGATCATTATAACATCAAAGGAGGTGATTTGATTGTGTCCTAGGGCTGATTTCTCAACAAATATTCTTGGTGGTTGATGATCTTGAAGATAAATTTGGTGTACATCAAGTTGTTGGTCATCCAAAAACAAGATATAGTCTTGGTTTGTAAACAAGATTATCCTTTCCATTTTCTTTGTTATTTTTGTAAAGATCAAATGTATTTTCTTTCCTATTTTATATGTATATGATGAATATATGATAATAAAAATGTTGTGTGGGGATCAAGTGTTGATAAACATGGTTAAAAAGATGGAAAACCATATGTAAAAAGGTTAAAATCTTGCTTAATAAGTTGGCTGTATAAAAACAGTAACTAACCAAATGATAAACTGATAAAATGGCAAAGTAGAATAAATATACAGTAAGTATCAGGTCTTATACACATCTGAGAGTTGTCCATGCAATGGAATCATCAAAATGAGTGAGATATGATCAAAACAAAATTAGTGTATCAATCTGAAGAGTCTGTTTTGTAAGGACTGTTAAGGATACTTAGACATGGATTGAGCAGTAGCTAAAACTAAGTTATTTGTAACAGATAATATGAAGTTTATGTCATCCAAAAATGAGCTTCTATCTTCTTGTAGAACTCAAGATATAATAAAAATGGTTAAAGTGAAACTAAAAATCAGATTTTGTGAAATTAAAGTTTAATAGTATTATATAAGCACTCAAATAAATATAGTATAAAATGTAAATTAAAACCCACTAACTTATATATTACATTTATATAAATATGTATAAGGATAAATAAATGGACATTTTATAAAAATGGTAGTTTGATAAGTTTTATAAGTTATAAAACTATAAACACGATTTTTACGTCTTTTCGGCTAATACCGTAAAACTAACGTTTTTCGTCAATTAAAACTTAGATGGTCGGACCCGTCTAATGTAAACTTTTTAAAAGTCATATACTGATATATAAGTACTTATTACAAGTAAAAACCGATAAAACCCGAACTATATAACATATGGACATTAACGGGCCAAGTTAGCTTTATTGGACTATTAATCCAACTAATTTGGCTAAGCACTTATAAACTTACTTATTGGGCTTAACCCACTTGGGCCCAACATGTAAAGTATAATACTGATAATAAAAGTGTAAAATGGACTGATATAAGGTATTGGGCTTATGATAGGCTTATTGGGCCTAAAACATGTAAATAAGTAAAACTAGTAAACTAGTATAAAAGTTACCAATACATAATACTAAAATGAGTAAATGAGAATGTATAAACCCACTTGATCATCATCATATGTATAAAATCATCATATGTATACATAATAGTTATTTTGATAAAGTCATTTGACAAAAGTCTAAGACCAATTATTATTTATATAGGTTTCCGTGATCGAAGCACGCCCGTAGTCGATAATCCGCCTTTCATTATCAACGTGAGTTCATATCCTCGCACTCTTTTAAATGTTTTATAAAATGATTTGTAAACCCGCGAGGGAGATAACATGCTAGTTTTTGATAAAAATAGAACACAAGTAGTCCCGATGGTATGTTTAATGATATGGACCCGAATGATGCTATGACCCAATAAAATAGATAAAAAGGATTATTAATAGTTAGGTTAAGTCACTTAAAGTCCCATTAGCATGAACTGTGAACTACCGGGATTTGGTAGACGCTTATGCATATGATAGTACTATTTGGGGACGATCACCCCAGTTCGCGCCTTGACGGTTGATCCCCGTCGTACCACATTGATTGGTAAGCGAATTTATGTATGAGAAGATTTACATAGCGTGATTATTGTGACGACACGCTAACTTAGATGGGCAAATTGTTTGTCGGGTTCGCGGCCTGTTGTTTGTGATAGTAAGGTAACAATGTCATGCGGCTAATAATAATCCAAATGTATTCCAATGTAATCCAGTAACGATGCAAATAACGATAATAATATTACCTATAATGGTAATATTGAGGCTACGGTCTCATGGACGATTTAAGATGTATGCTTTGCTTTATATATTACCTGACTATCAATACGAGGACTTACTTCTGATATTATACTTGTGTTCTGATTTCAACGATTGTTTTATATAACGGTTCTATTAAACTCTATGAATTCACTCTACATTCGCTGATATGATTTTTGCATGTTTTTATCTCAGGTGCTTGAAGGTAATTCGGATGGATATCGAATCTGATAGCCCACATAATAATATAACTGTTCATTCGATCTATGTTTTGCAAACTTAATGACCTGTATAATTGGGACCTGTTGTACACTTGAAACTTTTTATCGAATGAATGTATGTTAAACCTTGTACAACCATTTTTATGTGTTGTCTGTGATTGGAGTTATTGTGCTATCTCGTAACACTCTAAAGACTCTTTCGCTGTACCGATATGAAATTTTGAGAGTGTTACAGTTTGGTACCAGAGCTCTCGTTATAGAGAACGAAAGATTTTAAAAACCAAGGTTTTGAACAAAACTTTTCAAAATCTTTTAACTATAAACATTTGAGAAAATATTTGAAAAAGCTTTTGACTATAACGGTGCCAAAGATCTCCGATGTTACCGACAAGCCCTATTGATAAGATATATATTTTGATATATATAATTTAATTTATATATATATGTGTGTATATATCGTGGTTTCAGTATGTAACTGTTTAATAATTATGAGAGAATGAGAATGATAATGTTGGTATTGAGAATGATGATGAGATTGGGATAGATAATATAGATAATAAGGATGACGACGAGGATGTGGAGGAGGATATAGGTATAGACGATGAGGTTGATGATGATGATGAGGCTGAGCTTATTTACCCTTATGATGTTCCGGAGGGCGAGCCCTTACTCCCTCCAGTTTATTGGTCTGATTCTGAGATTGAGCTACCTAGAGATGAAATGTCTAAATCGTCTGAATCTGATTCTGAATGAGAGGATGATGAGGATGATGATGCACCTGATGGTACTGATGGTATTGCTACTCGTAGACATGTGATAGGAGAGTCGTCTAGGGTTCGAGAGGCTACTCATATTGATGGTCTTGCACCTTGGGCCTTGAGACGTGATTTAGATGCTTCCCATGCTCAGAGTAGTATGACAGAGGTTGGACTAGGTGTTGTTCAGACTCATGTTGCTTATTTGGAGTCGAAGACTAAGGTTGGTGAGAAAGAGCGGGAATTTCTTAGTTTGGATTTGACTGATGTAGAGCGTGGTTTGAATGAGGCTTTTAGGAGGTTATCTGTGTTAGAAAGTTGTGAGTTTGCTGAAATGAAGAGAAAGGTGAATACTATGGAGATTCAGTTGAGTGTAGCTCGTGCGATGCGTGAGAAAGCTGAGAAAGAGTTGAATATATTTGTGGGTTGGAACAGTAGATTTTATGCTGAGATGGTTGAAAGAGGAGTGATCCGTAAACGCCCAGCTGAAGATGTGTCTTGTGATCGTCCGACAAAGATCCAGAAGACGATGGATGATGGACCATCTGGCGGTTCTCAGTAGACCAGTCTATATTTAGTAGTGACCTTTGTATCTTTTGTACCTTTTGTAACTTTGACTGAACCGACTTATTAGTTAGTAGATCTGGCACGAATTTTGGGTATGTATAGTGCTAGAACTTTGATATGGAATGTAATTAAGACAATGCTTTTGTTTCAAATCCAATGAAATATGTATCTTGTCTTGAATTCCATATTGTGCCTTATTTGTATTTTGCTTATGAATTCAATCCATATTATATGAATCCCTTGTTGGGTAAATGCTTAATACTTTGAAATTGTGAAATTATAGAACTATACCGCCCAAGAAAGTTGTGACTGAGGATGATGTACGTAGGATTATTGCGAAGCAAGTTACCGCATCTATGACTGAAATTATGGCAAATGCTAGAAATGAAGCTGGCGATAGTGGAGCTGGCGGTAGTGGAGCTGGCGGTAGTGGAGCTGGCGGTAGTGGAGCTGGCGGTAGTGGAGCTGGCGGTAGTAGAGCTGGCGGTAGTGGAATTGGTGGTACTAATGTGAATGTGAATGCTAATAATGTGAATGCTAATGCTGGAGGAAATGAATGAGGACTTGGAACTAATGCACCTGAAGTTGGTGGCTGTACTTATTTGATGTTCATGAAGTGTGAACCTCTACCTTTTAATGGAACTGAAGGTGTTGTAGGATTAAGCCATTGGATTGAGAAGATTGAGTCGGTGTTTAGGATTAGTAAGTGTAAGGAGGAAGATAAGGTGACTTTTTCTATGGCTACTCTTAAAGGTCGTGCGTTGACTTGGTGGAACGGGAGAATTGCTTTCATGGGTATTGATGCTGCTAATGCTACTCCTTGGGCTGAGATTAAGAAGTGGATGACTTTGGAATTCTGTCCCCGTAGTGTGATCATTAGGTTAGAACAAGAGATGATTCATCTGAGAATGAAAGGTGTGGACATTGATAGTTACACAAACCGATTCCATGAGTTGGCCTTGTTGTGTCCTCGATTGGTGGAACCCGAAGAGATCCGAATTGAGCAATATATTAAAGGGTTAACCAAGAACATCCGAGGGGACGTGACATCATCGAAACCACTGACCATTGATGATGTTGTTCGACTGGCTTACCAACTCATTGGGCAGATAATTCAGGATAGGTAAGATGAAGCACGTACTGGTGAGAAAAGAAAGGGTGATGGTGATCGTGTATATTTTAACACCCCCAAATTTACACGCAGCGGAATACATCTTTGGCTGCTAAACAATGATACAAAACACATAATTTATAAAGAACGACTCGAAAAGAGACGTTTTAATTTTTATCGTTCCTAAAATATTCGTCAGAGTAGCGTAGTCCCAAGACATCGTAACCAAAGTAAAATTAAAACAAAAGATTTAAATTGTTTTAAACAAAGGAACGATAATTATTCAAAGAGTTTTTATTGCAAAAGCAGTGCACAACTTCATTCCCGTGACCTCCAAGCTTCACACTTCGTAATTACCTGAAATACATGTGAGAAAATCATCAGCAAAAATGCCGAGTGAATCTATAGGTTTATATAATCATTTTGAACACAAGCAAAGATTATAAGTTTGTGGCATACTTGAAGGCAACAAGCATCTAATAATTTGCATCAACAATAATAATTGTATTTAGCATAAATTGCAACAAGCTCATGGAACCGAGCCCTTAGACACTCCCATATCAGTCTAATAAGACGAGAGATTTATTAATTGTCAATTATCTCCAGATTATTGGTACATTGCCGTATACCTGACTTCTCAATACAATATGTTCAAACAGTGTGGAGGTCGGGCCTAAGCTTCTGTGACAAGTCCACACAAACTGAACCGGGGCGGCTTCCCCCATAGATCTATTAATTGTACTAGCGGTTAACCCATCATAGGTTAATTAACGGTCCATAATTGAGGTTTTAATAATGGCAATCACTTAATGCAATTTAAAGGCAACCACGGGTCCATTCATAGAGGTACAAGCACACCATAAAATCTTGTGTTCTAAGTTTATAAAAACATGTATTCCCCCTCGCGGGTTTTTAAAATATTTAAATGAGCTCAAACGAGGCTATAGACTCACCTTAGTATTTATAGTAGTTGAAGACGATCGCCGACGATAGATGATGCCCGGTAAACGCGATAACTGCAACCTAGCAAATAAGGTGCGTATGTTAATAATCTCAAAAATCAATTAAAATGCATACTTAGAAAAATTTGACAACTTTGACTTTTTGGTCAATTTTGACTTTTTGGTCAACTTTGACCTTCGGGTCTGACCCGATTAATTGACCCACTAAATGACATATTCATGATTCAAGATTTAAGCTTTTTGATGTAAAACGACGTTTCGGATAACTTTCCAGTTATACCCGTGACGTGAAACTTAATAGAAACTGTCCAAAATACACATGCAAGTTCTGTGTAAAATTACAATTTTACCCCTAAACATCTCAGATTTTACTATTAACTTTTACCCTATTATCACTTGTTTGCAGGTCTGATTTCTAAGCGGTAAAGGTAAAACATCATTCTGAACAACTTTCGTGTTTCGACCGAAGGCTGAAACGGACCAGAAATGACAGATGTACCCCTCGCATCAGATCTGTTAAAGATGACGGTTTTTAGAAAATGCAGATTTAATTTTTAAGTTTTGCCCCGTCTACATTCGTTTTCAGAACTGGTTTCTTCGCGGTAGAAGTAAAACGACATTTTAAACAACTTTTTAGTTTTACACGAAAGCTGAAACGAACCAGATCTGGACGATTTTGCCCTTTTTCGGATCTGCATCAGATAGTGTGCGGGAAATAATTTGATAAATTTTCAGAATTTCAAACATGCGTAACTTTTCGCTCGTTTGGAGTTAGAAGCTCTACTTGGTATCAAATCGAAGATCTCGAAATTCTCTACAACATGATCCCATACTATCAACCTATACTCAGACTTAAGACCTCTGAAAATAGCCTTAAACCCACGACTCAAAATCAAATATTTGAAAAACAAGTAAAAATTAATTTTTCAACACAATTTATCCATTTCCAATCAACTAAAAATCATCCTAATCAAACACTAATAACCCTAGACCACTTGCATGTTCAAATCTTACTAGATCCATATCAAAAATCTTACATGCAAGCATTTCCACTTTTAATATAATAAAGATAACACTTATTTACAACTATAAAATAGATCAAAACAAGATGATCTTTCAAGAAAAAATAATTTTAAGAAAAAGGTCTTGCATGTTATAAATTTTTATACCAAAATGACCCAAATGATATTACAAACATGGGACTTACTTTGGTTTTTAAGGATTCAAGCTAGAAATTTGAATCCAAGGGTATTTTGGTTTGAGGGTGTCACGAAAAAAAAACAAAAGAAAGGAGAGAAGAAAAAAAATTAATTTGCTTGTGGTTTTTATATGTTTTTAATTAGTAGAAGTTGATCAAAATTTATAAAATCAAAAGAAATGTAATGCATGTAAAATTTTAACAAAGATCAAATACAACTTTTTAACATGAAAACATGATGATCTTACCTAGATCATCACATGCATGATGATTTAAACATAGATCTACCATGGAAATTATAAAATATTGAAAGTGTAATGCATGTAGAAGATTTTCATACCAATGTGTAGATCTCGAGATTTCCAAGATGGGTCTTTGATTTGTTTTTGAAGATTCAAACAAGAAAATCAAAAATTTGATGATCTATGTGGTGGGTGTTCACGGCTTCAAGAAGAAAAAAAAAGGAAGAGAGAGTTTTTGTGTTGGTGAGTTGTATGTGTGTGTAAAAATGAAAGAAAGTTTCCTTTTATATGGTGGGTGAAGGGTAATTCTTCAATTTGAGCATTCTTTTGGACTAAAAGACAATTAACTATTTTATAGGGTAGAAAATGACTATTAGTCAATTTAAAATTATTTACGAGGCTCGGGTTTCATAGGAATACTTTTTAAAAGTTTAAACGCACACGAAAAATAATAATATAACGACCTGATACATAATTAAAATGATATCGTCGAAAATATTAAATACCGAAACGATCGATAATAAAATATAAAATTTTGGGCATCCGTCGGTATCGCGATCAATAGTAGTCCTCGTTACTCGTCAAAATATTAAAATAGAATATTCAATTTCGGTTTCAACTTGAACCATTAATCAATATAGTATTTAAAGTTATGAAATACTAAAAAAAATATTAGTAAGATAGAATTAAATAATGACCTTATTTTTGCTGGTTTTACATCCTCATCACCATAGAGAGCACTGTCCCGGGGCTTATTTCTCCTTAGGTTCGTCTATGAATAAATGTGGATATTTGCTCTTGAAGTAGTCCTCTCGCTCCCAAGTGTATTGGGGTCCACGTCGGGAATTCCATCGCACTTTTACTATCGGGATCCGACTTTGTTTAAGCCGTTTCACCTCTCGATCCATAATCTCCACCGGTTCTTCAATAAAATGCAACTTGTCATCCAGTTGAACCTCCTCAAATGGAATTATCAAATTCTCGTCCACCAAACATCTCTTATGATTGGAAACGTGAAAAGTGTTGTGGATAGCACTTAACTTATCTGGAAATTCCAACTTATACGCCACAAGACCAACTCGATCAATGATCTTGAATGGACCAATATAGCGTGGACTAAGCTTTCCTCGCTTGCCAAATCGAATTACTCCTTTCCAAGGTGATACTTTCAACATAACCATGTCGCCAATATCAAACTCCAATGGTTTTCTCCTCTTATCCGCATAGCTCTTCTGCCTACTACGGGCTGTCAATAAACGATTCTTGATTTGCACGATCTTCTCAGTCGTCTCTCTAATCAATTCAGGACCCTTCATCCAACCTCACACCAACCAACTGGTGATCTACACTTTGTTGGGAATAAATCTATGCTTAGTTTGTTTCCCCTGCTAGTTGATTATTCGTACCCCTGCTAGAGTAAGTTCCCCCTGCTAAATAACAAAGGCATGGGGATTGGTTCCCCTGCTGAAGTCAAAGGCCCTGCTGTCAAAAATAAACATGGAATAGATTTTTACGCGTTTCAGTTATTATTCCTTAATACTTTCCATAGTTTGTTAGTAGTGATCTTGTACGTGAGTCCTTGTGGCTATAAAAGGACTCACTAGGTTAGCATGCAAAGTGTGTCTTTTCTCATCTGTCTTTCATTATATTACTTTTAGGTTTTGTAAACCCTAATACCATTTTGGGTATTCGTATATCTTTGATATATTAAAGTTCAACATTTCAATCACATTTGTTCTTGTGCTAAACATTACATTCCGCATCTTGTTTAGTTACTTTGCTTTGCAAAGTTTCTCTAGTGTTAGATTGAATTCTTTCTCTCTATCACAACCCTTAAACAAGCTATTAAGGTTTAAGATCTGACTTTGGGATCAACAAGTGGTATCAGAGCTTGTTGAGAAACTTTCTCTAAATCAAGAACAAAATCCTCATAGCAAACATGTCTTCAGACTCATCTTCAAACAGCAACAACCACAATAACCTCAAGTTACCCATGCTGGATCCTGAAAACTTTGAGTTATGGGAATTCAGAATCCAACAATACCTGAAAATGGAACACTATGTTCTTTGGGAGATTATAGAGTTTGGTGATCAATTCACCAAAACAATGGTGGTTGATGATGGCAAGGAAGAAGAAAAAGGTGAAAGTTCCAAATGTAAGGACAAGAAGAAATCTGCTGCTCTGTGTGATAAGGAGATACTGGCTAGAAGGCATGATGTCAGGGCTCACAGCTCATTGCTGTTGGCTCTACCTGACAGACATCAACTCAGATTCAGGAAATACAAAACAGCTAAGGATCTATGGGAAGCCATAGGCAAAACCTTTGGAGGAAATGAAGCCACAAAGAAGAAGAAGAAGAAGAATCAAATGCTGAATGATTTTGCTTCCTTCAAAGCAATTAGTGATGAATCAATTGGAGCTATTTACAATAGGCTTCAAGATATGGTGGCCCAGTTGGAATTCTTTGATATTGAGATATCAAAAGAGTAGGTGAATACCAGGTTTCTTAACAGCCTCCAGAAAGAATGGTTTGTCTATAAGGCAATTTGGCAGAATAAGGATGACTTGGACGAAAAAGATATTGATGACATATATAACAACTTAAAAGTCTTTGAACCTGTTGTCAATGAGATGAAGTCAAAAGGAACAATTCCCACCAAGTCAAGTGGATTCGTTGATTCCACTGCTAACATGGCATTCATATCACAAAGCAGTGGAATCTCCAAGAACAGTGGAATTGAAGTAGCCCCTGCTACTTATTCCCCTGCTACCAAGTCTGGACCTTCCTATGATGAAGAAAGACCAGCTACATTCAGCCTTGATACTGCTTGTGCTTTTATAGCATCTCAAGGGCCACAAGGATCTACTGTGTTACATGAAGATCTAAGTCAAATCAGTAAGCAAGGGCTAGAAGAGATGGATATCAAGTGGAATATGGCTCTGCTCAGCATGAGAGCCAACATGTTCTACAAGAAGTATGGGAAGAAGATCTCAATTAATCCCTTTGATGTGGCTGGGTTTGATAAAACAAAAGTTGAATGCTACAATTGTGGCAAGAAGGGTCATTTTGCCAGGGAATGCAGAGGACCTAAGACTGGAAATAGCTACAGAAAGGAAACAAGAGATGATGATTCTGGTGCTAAGGCCATGGTAGCCATGCAGGGGATAGATGGAGCAAGTGGATGGGGCTGGAGTGCTATGACAGAGAATGTGAAAAGAAATCAAGCTTTGATTGCTGAGGAAAAGGAAGAAGACTTTTCACTTATGGCCATGTCAAGTTCCAGCTCTGACAATGAGGTATATGATGACTCATATTGTACTAAAGCTTGTAGGAAAAATACTGAATCTTTGAATGATCAAATCAGAAAGATAAAATCTGACTATATCAATTGTGATAATGATCTTGATAATTATAAACGTGCTTTAGAACAGTTAGAGTCCACCATAAGAGAGTATAAGCAAAGAGAAAGTGATTATAGGGATCACATTGTGATTCTAGAAAGAGATGCTAAGGAGAATAACCAATCTATAAAGACATTGACTGCTGAACTTGAAATTTTCAAAGCTAACCAAAAGATTGATGAGGAAACTGTTGAAAATTTTGGAAAAGCTTCAAAAGATTTAACCAAAGCAGTTGAGGTTGGTCAATCTCCTAGGGACAAAACAGGGTTTAGGATTAAAAATATGCATGCTACCATACCACTACCCCCTGCTAACATCCATGCTCCTTTTCCTAGAAAAGACCTATCCTGGTCTGGTCTCCCTTGTTTTGAAAAACAGGATGACATTGAGTTTGACTTGAGTGCTTATATACCTAATAATCTTGATACAGAAGAGTCTCTTGTTAAAACTAGTGTTATTAGGGATGTTGAAAAGGAACAGATTGGTTTAAAACAAATTGATAACCCAGTTCGATTTTCAAAAGAAGGAATTTCTGGCAGTAATTCTAGTTCCAAGAGCAGCTCTCCCAAATCTAAGACAAGGTCACAGTTCCCTAAGTCCACCATTAAATATGCTGGTATGTACAGGAATGTCAGAGGTAATCAAAGAAATTGGAATGACCAAAAGTCTCATCAATTAGGAGAAGACTTTGTGATTAATACCAAGCCCTGCTTCACATATGGCAGCTTTGAACACAATTATCAAGAGTGTAAGGCACCAATGGAGATGGTGGCTGCAAATCCCTTAAAGGATATGCAACCTAAAACCATTCTTCTAAATGCAGGGGCAAAATCCTTTTCCCCTGCCAAGTATGTTGCCCCTGCCTTGAGAAATAGGGTGACTGATAAATATGTTGTTCCTACCCTTAGGAAGGAGAATGATGTTCACTCAAAGCACAACACTTCTGTGACCACCCCAACACCTTATACTGCATATAGAACTGGCTCTAGACCTTACCAACACATGTCTAGAGGTCAAAAAAAAGTTGGTTCCCTCTGATAAGCATAGAGATTCCCCTCCTAAAACTGGGGTATCCCCTGCTAGCAAAATTGTGTATTCTAGGAACATGGGAAGATGGGGAAAAGCTGTGAAAGCCTCAGCTCGTTGGGTTTGGGCACCCAAAAGGGGTACTCAATCTAATGGTGTATCTCTAGTTTTTGATAAGTTATCCTACATTGATACACGAGGTAGATCCAAGTATGTAATGGCTTGGGTCCCCAAGAAAAACTAATTTGTTTTTCTTTTTGCAGGTGACAAAGAAGACAATGGATGATAGAGCATATTGGGATAGTGGATGCTCAAGAAGTATGACTGGACAAAAAGCTTATTTGTCTAACTTTGTGCCCCTGCATGACAATGATGGTGTTTCTTTTGGAGATGGGCATGGAACTATTACAGGAAAAGGAACTATTGTCACTAATGGGATGACCTTTGACAATGTGTACTTGGTGAAAGAACTCAAGTATAATCTCTTCAGTGTGTCACAAATGACTGATAACAAGAATTTTGTCTTGTTTACTGACACTGAATGCTTGGTGTTAGGAAAGGAGTTTGTCTTGCCAAAAGACACTCCTATTGTACTCAGAACACCAAGACAGAAGAATATGTACACAATTGATCTCAAGGACATATCTCTCCAAGACAATGAAACATGTTTCATTGCCAAAGCTTCAGTAGATGAATGTAAGAAATGGCATTGAAGACTTGGTCATCTTAATTTCAAGAACATGAACAAACTAGTAAAGTATAATCTGGTTCATGGTCTTCCTTCCAAGTCCTTTGCCAATGAACATACTTGTACTGCATGTCTGAAAGGGAAGCAACACAGAGCATCATGTAAATAAAAAACAAGTATGTCCACCACCAAGCCATTGGAACTACTGCATATGGATCTATTTGGTCCTACTTTTGTGGCAAGCATAATGAAGAAATGGTACTGCTTAGTGATTACTGATGATTTTTCAAGGTTTACATGGACATTCTTTCTATTTGAGAAGAGTGACACAACTGATGTACTCATTGGGTTCATCAATCAAATTGAACTATCAAAAAGCATGAAGGTGGTTACCATGAGATCAGACAATGGTGGTGAGTTCAGAAATCAGAAACTGGACTCTTTCTGCATTAACAAAGGCATCAAGAGGCAATTCAGCATAGCAAGAACACCTCAACAGAATGGAGTTGCAGAAAGAAGGAATAGGACACTCATTGAAGCTGCTAGAACTATGCTGTCTGATTCTAAACTTCCAGTTATCTTTTGGGCTGAAGCTGTATCCACTGCTTGTTATGTACAAAACAGGGCCTTGGTAATTAAGGCACACAACAAGACCCCTTATCAGCTGTTCAATGGAAGACCTCCTTTAATTGACTTTTTCAGACCTTTTGGATGTCATGTGATCATCTTGAACACTATTGATAATCTAGGTAAATTCAGTGAAAAGGGTGATGAGGGATACTTTGTGGGTTATTCATTAAACAGCAAGGGATATAGGGTCTTCAACAAGAAGACAAGCAAAATCACAGAAAATCTTCATGTGAACTTTCTTGAAGACAAACCTGAAGATGTTCAAACAGGTCCTGACTGGTTCTTTGATATAGATGTACTTTCAAAGTCTATGAATTATGTACTTGTTGTTTTGCAGAACACTAACATTTCAGGTACTCAAGAAACAACTGGTGCAGAGAAGTCACCCCTGAGGTACATGAATGTACCCTCATTGTTTCCTATTGAAGCTGATGTTCAAGAAGATAATTCTTCTCTAGGAAAAGAACAGCCAATCTCATCCCCTGCTATGACTGAAGGCAGCGGAATGGCTGAAAGCAGTGGAATCCAGGATTCCCCTGCTAGACCAATTGATTCCTCTTTTACAAAGGATCATGATGCTAATGAGACTACTGATGCAGAAAGAGAATCCCCACTCATTTCATCATCTACACCCATAAATGATGGTCCTATTATATCCAGTAGTGGAAGCAGAATCATCAGGAGTGGAGGTCCTAGTTATTCAGAGCTTCATTCTGCTCACAAGCACCCATCTCTAGGTCATGCTGTATCATTTGGAAGTGCCTTTGAGGACTTCTTTCCTAATCAAAATAGCCCCATCAATTCTGATTTGGAAGAAGATGAAACAGAAGTCATCATGCAGCCTACCTACAGAATCAATAAGGATCATCCTATCTCTCAGATCATTGGTAATCCTGAAGCCCCCAGACATACAAGGTATACAGCAAAGTAGCACAGCTTCATTGCTAACATCACCATGAAGTTCAATCATGACAACATGCAATGTTGTCTGTTTACTGCATTTTTGTCACAAGAAGAGCCAAAGAAGATTTTTCAGGCTTTAAATGACCCAAGCTGGGTTGAAGCCATGCAAGAGGAACTCTTACAATTTGACATACAAGAGGTTTGGATTCTGGTAGATTGTCCCAAATGGGCAAGGCCTATTGGGACAAAGTGGGTACTCAGGAACAAAAAGGATAAAAGGGGAATAGTGGTCAGGAACAAAGCAAGATTAGTGGCACAAGGGTATACTCAGGAAGAAGGAATTGATTATGAAGAGGTGTTTGCTACAGTAGCCAGGATTGAAGCTATTAGATTATTTCTTGCTTATGCCTCATTCATGGACTTCACTGTTTTCCAGATGGATGTGAAAAGTTCCTTCCTATATGGAACCATTGATGAAGAAGTCTATGTCATGCAACCTCCAGGGTTTGAAGATCCAGAACATCCTGACAAAGTATACAAAGTGAAAAAGGCCATGTATGGACTTCACCAAGCTCCCAGAGCCTGGTATGGTACTCTCTCTAAATATCTCTTAGACAATGGATTCAGCAGGGGAAAGATTGATCAGACCCTGTTTACCAAGAAACAAAAGGGTGACCTTCTGCTAGTACAAGTCTATGTGGATGACATCATTTTTGGATCAACTAACTCTATGCTTAGCAAAGAGTTTGCCAAATTGATGCAGGATAAATTCCAAATGAGTGCCATGGGAGAACTAAACTTCTTTTTGGGGTTACAAGTTCAGCAACGGAAAGATGGGATATTTATCTCACAAGACAAATATGTGGCTGAGATTGTGAAGAAGTTTGGCATGTCTGATGGAAAGAAGGTGTCCACTCCAATGGACAAGGATCATCCATGGGGTAAGGATGGTCCTGGAAAGCCTATAGATGTCAGGAATTACAGGTCTATGATTGGGTCTCTTATGTATCTCACTGCTTCAAGACCTGACATCATGTTTGAAGTCTGCTTATGTGCAAGATACCAGGTGTCACCAACAAAGTGTCACTTATTTGCTGTGAAAAGGATTTTTAGGTATCTAAAATGTCATCCCACCTTAGGACTCTGGTATCCAAAGGAGTCACCATTTGAGTTGATAGCCTATTCAGATAGTGATTATGCTGGTGACAACAATGATAGAAAGTCTACAACAGGGGGATGCCAATTTTTGGGAAGCAGGCTTATATCTTGGCAATGTAAGAAGCAGACTATCATGGCAACATCCACAACTGAATCTAAGTAAGTAGCAGCTGATGCATGCTGTGGTCAAGTTCTTTGGGTGCAAAATCAACTGTTGATTATGGGTATAACTTTCTTAAAACCAAGATATTCATTGACAACAACATCACTATTTGCATTATAAAGAACCCTGTTTTTCATAGCAAAACTAAACACATTGAAATTAGACATCGCTTTATCAGAGATTGTTTTGAAAAAGGACTGATTATTCCTGAGAAAATTGATACAGAACTTAATGTTTCTGATCTTTTAACAAAAGCTTTTGAAGTAGGGAGGTTTCAGTATCTCGTTGCAGGTATTGGAATGGTTACTCCTTAAAATCTGATGTCTATTTTGTCATGTATGATCAGGGTTGCTTCACTACTGTTGTTGTATAACTGTTAGTCCATTTTACCATCTCTTTCATTCCACTGCTTTTTAACACAGATTCCCCTGCTGGGGGTTCATTCCCCTGCCAAGAGAATTTTTCTCTTAAGCTGGGTGTGTTCTTTTTACAAAAGTGGTTCTATGTGGTTTTAGACTAACAATGCAGAGGTTCATTTGGTGCATACTACTCTATGTTTCAGGAGAGGTTAGGTCACACCTTTAGGACTCAGGGTATCCTTAGGATACTCATATATGATCTTAAATCATATCCACTGGTGAGTGAGGGTTCAGGGTAATGATGACTTGCTGCAAAGCTTGTCAGAACTCTGAAACCTTGAGGCACTGTAGTGTGTGCTTACATTTTTCTATTAAAACAGCTTGCTGTTCAAATACAGAGGTGTGGCACACATTGCCAAGACTGACTGACCATAGGTAAGGGACAAGGTTGGGATGGTGACTGGGGTATGCATGGTTTCTTGGGATAACCTGGTGTAGGGGGACTTATGTATTGACTTTTTGTATTGGGACCATTGCTGAATAGAGGACTCTTGAGTTTCTATGTATCTATCTTGTGTATACAAGTGTGTGCAATTAGAGCAGAGCTAGTTAGCATTAGTCTCTCCATGACTAGTCCAATACCCCTAGGAAAGTTTCCCCTGCTTTTATATTTTCATTCCCCTGCTATCATAACATTCCCCTGTTTGACCGTTGACCGACAATACCGTTACCCTGCTCATAGCCGTTGGGCCTGCTTGCTTGAATTTTGGTTAGGGAATATTTTATTGTTTTTAAAAGATATTTAAGGCGCTTTCTTCGCTGATTGGTAATCTTTTCCTTTTATTTCAAATAAATTAATTTTTTATCAAGATTTATCTTTGATATTTTTGCAATTTGAAAATTCTGGTCCAATCACAGCTCTTCAATTCGCCTATAAAAACTTAATTCCCTTCACCAGCAGGTCCATCTTTCTCCCTCGACTTAATCCCACTTACCTCTCATCTCTATAAACCTTCAAACTATTTTCAAAATTTATCATGACTCTTAAAATTGCTCCTAATCATAACCAAATCGCTTTGCTTCATGATGAACCAGCCGAGTTTGCTGATGCTGTGGCCTTTCTAAAGTCTTCGTACTTTAGAGTGGCCCTTCTCATCAATCCTCGAAACTACACCTCACACATTCAACAGTTCTGGTCTAAAGCCATGACCAAAACAGTAAATGGAGAGGTTATAATTCAAAGCACGGTTGATGGTCATTCCAAGGTGATTACACTTGCCTCCATCAGGGAGAATCTTCTCCTTGATGATGAGGATGGGATAACCAACTTTTCTGAGGCTGAAATTTTTGCAGGTCTTGTTAAATTGGGGTACAAACTTTCTGAAAATCAAAAATGTAAGTTTGCTAAAGGCTAGTTTGCCCCTCATTGGAAATATTTTATTCATACAATTATGCAATGTTTGTCACCAAAAACCACTGCTTTTAATGAGGTTGGTAGTGAGATAGCTTTTGTCCTGATCTGCTTTGCAACAGGGAGGAAGTATTGTTTTTCTCAAATGATTTTTAAATGCATGGTTAAAAATGTTTCAAGCACCTCAAAGTTTTGTATGTATCCAAGGTTTATAGAAATTCTGCTGAATATGAGTGATCATGGTCCCATTAAACACAAAAACTATTTTTCAGCAACCCAACACACCACCAAACTCTTCACCACACTACTTGCACCATCACCTTTGTTTTCTGGCAAAAACATTCCACTCACTTCAATTATGATGGACCAAATTAGAAGGGAAGAAGCCAAAAATCAAACAGCCACAAATCAACCTT
The DNA here is from genome assembly GCA_025667525.1 of Glebionis coronaria. Classification (NCBI taxonomy): domain Eukaryota; kingdom Viridiplantae; phylum Streptophyta; class Magnoliopsida; order Asterales; family Asteraceae; genus Glebionis; species Glebionis coronaria. The sequence continues at coordinate 645,270,177 of CM046874.1, forward strand.
CTGATTCCCCTGCCAAGAACCTACCACCTGCTGATCCACAACAAGAAAGGCGTTCAAAATCCAGGTTTACCAGGTCTCCCTTGCCTGGTGAATCTTCACAAGCAGCAGAAAGGAGAGTCTCCAAGAGTTTGGAGCAACCTAAGGGTTTGGCTGCCACTACTGTCTCATCCTCAAGGGGTGAGCAGGACAGTGACACCATCAATAAGTCCTCTCCCTCACTCCATGATATCCAAAAAGGGGAGAAATTCCCTTCTAGGATTGAGAGCAGTATGCAACTTTTGACTAATTTGTAATTGACGAAAATGTGTATGAGTCTGAAAATGCAGAATGCACAACTGGTACAAGATGTCAAAAAGCAAGGTCTGGTTATCACTCACTTGGAAACTAGACTTGCTACTCTTGAGGGGAGGAGAAAGCCCAGACTGATTCTTTCAATAGATGAGGATGCTTCCAAAGGGGAGGAAGTTCCACATACAGAAGGGTCTACTGAGTACTATTCATATCCTGGTGGGGTACATGGAAAGATAACAAGTGCTCAGAAAGGGATGGAGAAATGAAGTGCTGATAAGGGAAGTGACAAGGGGAGTGCAACCAAAGATATTGCTCAAACATTGCTCACCATGGGCAATCCAGAAGAAGCTCCTGCTTCAAAAGTTTCCCCTGCCGTTGCTGATTCCACTGCTGTAAGTCAATCCCCTGCTAATAGTATTACTCAATACTTTGTTAGAAAGAACAGAAAGCAGCCAGCTCAGAAGGGGATTACAATCAAAGAACCTGCATCTAAAGCGAAACCAGCACCAGCAGTGGATCCAAAAGACAAAGGAAAAGGAATCATGGTGCAACAGCCCAAGAGAAAATACAAGCATCTAACTCCTGAACAGCAAAGGGCTCAAGAAGCACATGATGCACAAGTAGCTCTCAGGCTACAACAAGAGGAGATGGATATGCAGGACCAAAGAATGCAAAAGATGAGGCCCAAAGATATGCTCAAGCAGGTTGAGATTATGCATAGAGAACTAGATGACAGGGTACCTCATGTTGGAGAGTTTCTTGATCAATGGGAGAAGGAGTTGATAAATGCTCCTTTGGAAGACAGGTATGAGTTGACTTGCCTTGTTTACAAATATCAAACTGAGTATCTGGAAAGAAGGGCAATTCAAATTCAGAGTGAGAAGTATCTAACTTCAGAGAAAGGGCAACTTGATCACTACAAAGTTCTGCTTAAGAGACATAGAAAGTGGAAGGATGGTGACTTCAGTGATATGAGTTTTGAAGCCATAAAAAGAGCAGTCAGACCAGTTCTAAAATTGTATGATGTGGAGGATTGGATGACTATCAACACTCCTGAGGAAGCTGAGTATCTTAGGAGACTGATATGAGCTTAAACTCATATCCTTTTATCAACAAATAACCCTAAAACATGAAGCAAAATACCAATTTATCTTGCAAAAACAGTGTTATGTGGTATGTTTGTGTTTGTGTACACTTGTGTAGGTAAAAGGATACATTTTCAAGCAAATAAAGAAAAATCAAGCTCAAATGGATGAAAAAGACAAAGAAGGATCAAAAGTGACAAGAATTTGAAGTACAAGGACCTATCTTGACAAGTTGTCAAAGTTGAAGGACTAAAGTGCAAATTTTGTAAAAAGTCAAGATCAAAGTCAAAATTGGTCAACTCTCAAGTCAACTCAGTCAAAGGACCATTTTATTCAAGAATGAAAGTTGAAGGACCAAATATGTCAAAAGAATGAAGCTCCTAGCTCAAAACAACAATATGCTAAATCAAGGGACTAATTCTGCCAACATTTGAAAGTTATTCAAAGTTTAATCCATGTGTACAAGAATCAACCAATGAGAGGAGAGTAAACAAATCACACGGATCACCAAGCTATGTAATTAATTCCCACTCACAGCCGCCATGCAATTAATACCCAATCACAACAGTTGGATCCGTGTGATCAATTTTTAGCCAATTACATGTTGACACGTGGCATCTTCTTCATCAAAAATATTTGCCAGGATCGCGTTTGAGCTACAATCCATTTCATGAAAAGATGTCAACACCAAAATTGATCATTTTGAAGAGACGAACACAATGGTACAAGTCAATTAACATGAAGATCAATAATAAAGAAAAGCCCAAATCATTGTTCATACCTGCAAATGCAATTATGCAGAATTGTCCACGTGGAGAGCTGGGATTGGTCCTGACACGTCACCAACCCCAACAACCATCTTCTTCATGCCTATAAATATACGGATAGGACTTCATTTGTACTTGTAGCTTAGTTTTGTAAAAACACACACTTCTAAATTTCCTTTCAATTTTCCTCCATTTTTACCCTAGCTACTCAAGAGTCTGACAAACTCTTGAGTTAGTTAGTTAGTTACTTACCTTCTAACAACTTTGTAACCGTTTTCCATTAATAAAATTTGAATTCATCCTTTCCCGCCAAAACTGTTCTTCATATTCTTGCTCATTTCCTGCTGCTATTGGTTACTTGTGTTGCTGTTTTGTGTTTGTTATGATCATAGATTGATCATAACTGACCTTGAAGAAGTTTGAGAGCATTTTGTTGATATTCCAGTTCAGAACTAGTTCCATTGAAGTTTTCAAGAATTTTGATGATGTCTGTTGATTGTTAGCTGTTCTTGTTGATTGATTGTTGTCCTAGTGATAAGGTGGTGGTTATCACTAGGCTAAGAGAGCACAGCGCTCCTCTTCTTCCCAAAGGTTTACTACAATAGGTTTTAAAGCTCTCATTTTTGTTCCACTGAATTTGTCAAAAGCATGCTATTTTTCTTAGTGTAATCTTGATGTTTGCATGATAAAAGCTGTTTAGAGTTGCTGATTGTTTGATCTTTGGTTGCTTGTAGCTTAATTCTGTTTACTTGTTCTAAGAATTGGATTAAGTTCTAGCTTATAGCCTTATCCAGTCATATTTTGGCCTTTTACCTTGATTGTAGTTCTAGTAGTGATAAGTACTTGCATTCTTCTTTCAAACCTTTCATTTTGATCACTGAGTCTAGCTTGCTATAGATTTTCATTCAGTTCAATTTCAAAATCAAATAGTCTTCACAAATTTTCATAAAAATCAGATAAAGGAGTGTTTGGGATTAGCTTAAAAGGAGTTTTCAAGAATTGAGTCCTGGTGTTTTAAAGTTCATTTGCAGTCAAAAGGTGGTTATAAAGTGTTTTAAGTCATTTACAAGTCAAAAAGATAGTCAAACAGGCAAATGGCATTAAAAAGGTTTGGGTTGATTTCAGTCAGTTTTGTCATTTAGAACTTGTCATTTTGATTTGGCTAGTATTCATTCAATACTTGATGAAATTGTACCAAATTTGCTCTCATTTGTAGCTTATATCATATAGATTCAGAATCCAAGAGCATTCAATACAGTTTTCAATAAGCAAATAGGAATTAGCATAAATCAGTTAAGCAAAGTTGAAGCAAGTTTCTGTAAATGGAAACTGAAAATTTGAATCTCCTTATCCTCTTCATTAACATAGCCATTTTTCTTCACAAATCCACTTAAAACATTGAGTTACTTGATTTTTGAAAGTTTCAGCTTTTTGAAAAAATAAGCTGGTCAACGCTTGGTCAACATAAGCCCATTTTCAGCTTAATTCATATTCCCAGCTTATTACTTGATGAAAAATGTTCTAGTTTGATTTCCCGTTCATTAATTGAGTTGCTTAATCAGTTTCAATAAGAAAATCAAGTTGTGATTGTCTAGATTTTGCTACAGCTTATTTTGGGCTTATTGATAAGTGCTCATTTGCTTATTTCACAACTTTAGCCAATTTCCTTTTACACACGTAGCTTATTTTGGATTTTAAGTGTTTTGAAACTTGTTTCATTGAATTTGGTTAAGTAATAAGCTCAAACGAGCTTATTTCCATGCTATACCCGTTTTTGGCTTAAATAGTTTTAAAAATTGCAATTTGGTCCTTTTTGTTTTAATCAGATTCTAAACTTGGCTAAACTTCAAAGTTTTTAGGGTTTGCAAGTTTTAAGTCCTTGCAGTTTTGGAAGTTGTTATTTTCAGTTAGAAAGTTGTTTAGTTTGTTAAATTTTGGTTAGTTGGTTATAAGTTTTGCATAATTGATCCTTTTAGTTGACTGATTTACACTTTTAGTCCATAGACTTGTTAGAATTTACATTTCAAGCATTTATCTTTCCTAGAATTTACATTTTCAGTCCTTTAAGTTTCATATTTTACATTTTGAATTTTACTTGAATAAAAACTTGGTATTTGCAAATTGTTTTACATATAAGTAGGTAATATTTTTCCGTTTTGCAAGGTTTTGTTGAATTAGCAAATAGAATATCCAAACAAGTTTAACAACCAAAAACAGTTAAAAACCCGATATTGGTTGGACTTTCCATTAGCAAGAACTGAGAAAAAACGAACTGCATTATACAAAATTTCAGAGACAAAGTGAAATGCTATAGAAAGCTAGAGAATCAAAGAAAAGAAAAGCTGAAGAAACAACTTTGGAAACTACACAAGCAGGTGCATCATCCCAAGCAGGTGCATCATCACAAGCAGCAGGTGGAAGTTTTCCAGAAATACTTGAGAAGTCTGTACTTAATGTACAAAGAGCAGCAAAGAGACTCAAGAGAATGGAGAAAGTGGGCACAGTTACTAAAGAGTCTCAAAGGCCTTCAAATGATGAGATTGATAAACAGCTAATTCTGCAGGAAAATGATGATATCTCACCTAGTGAACTTGGAAAGAAGGTTGCTATCATAGAGTATGCTGTTTATGAACACAAAGGGAGGACTTGGTGGAAGCTTACAAGAGCTGACAATACAGCACAGACATTTCTAAGTCTAGATGTCATGTTTCAAATTTTGGATAGTGAAGACTTAGAAGATTTGTGGAAAATATTGAAGAAGACGTTTGATGCAAAACCTCCTACCATGGATGGTGTGGAGAAGGATTGGGTAATCTGGGAGTGCATGCATAGAATGTATGAGCATGAGTTATTTGATCCCATATTTGATGCAGTGAATAAAGGAGATTTGTTGTATTGGAAGCTGTTTACCAATTCTGGGGTTTATGAGGCAGTGATGGAAGGTGTGAGTGTGTACTTGCTCAATCATAGGTATTATCCCTTCTCTCAGGACACCTTGAAGAAACTGGCACAGGCTAACCTAATTGTAGATGCTAAAAAGCCTGTTGCTTATGATCTGGTAAGAATGGTTCATAGTCAGATTTGGCCAGAAAGTTTGTAAGCATCCTCATCAACTAGTATTTATTCAGAAACTTATCTTTAGGGGAAAGCACAAGTTTAGGGGAGGATTGTTGGGAATAAATCTATGCTTAGTTTGTTTCCCCTGCTAGTTGATTATTCGTACCTCTGCTAGAGTAAGTTCCCCCTGCTAAATAACAAAGGCAGGGGGATTGGTTCCCCTGCTGAAGTCAAAGGCCATGCTGTCAAAAATAAACATGGAATAGATTTTTACGCGTTTCAGTTATTATTCCTTAATACTTTCCATAGTTTGTTAGTAGTGATCTTGTACGTGAGTCCTTGTGGCTATAAAAGGACTCACTAGGTTAGCATGCAAAGTGTGTCTTTTCTCATTTGTCTTTCATTATATTACTTTAAGGTTTTGTAAACCCTAATACCATTTTGGGTATTCGTATATCTTTGATATATTAAAGTTCAACATTTCAATCACATTTGTTCTTGTGCTAAACATTACATTCCGCACCTTGTTTAGTTACTTTGCTTTGCAAAGTTTCTCTAGTGTTAGATTGAATTCTTTCTCTCTATCACAACCCTTAAACAAGCTATTAAGGTTTAAGATCTGACTTTGGGATCAACACACTTTCGCCCGTAAAGTGCTTAAAAAGGCGCAGCCTTGATACTTGCATGATAATTGTTGTTGTATGAGAACTCCACCAAAGGTAAGTGTCGATCCTAACTACCTCCAAAGTCTATTACACACACTCGTAACATATCCTCCAAAGTCTGAATAGTCCTTTCACTTTGTTCGTCCGTTTCCGGATGATACGTATTGCTCATGTCCAACTGAGTCCCCAAATCTCGCTGAAGCGATCTCCAAAACTCATATGTGAATCGACTGTCTCGATCAGATATAATTGACAAAGGAACTCCATGTCTACAAACAACTTCCTTCAAATACAACCGAGTAAGTTTGTCTAAATCATCAGTTTTCTTTATCGGCAAGCCGACTTAGTCAACCGATCAACAATCACCCAAATTGTTTCATAACCACTAGGAGTTCTCGGAAGTCCCGAAACAAAGTCCATAGTGATCTTCTCCCATTTCCATTTTGGAATTTCGGGTTGTTGCAGTATACCTGAAGGTCTCTTGTGCTCAAACTTCACCTTAGCATATGTCAAGCATTTACTAACATAGGTAGCAATGTTAGCCTTCATGTTCGGCCACCAGTAGCATTTCTTCAAGTCTTGGTGCATTTTATCCGATCCTGGATGAATCGAATATTTAGACTTATGAGATTCGTGCATAATTAAATCTCTCAATCCTCCATATGCCTGTAACCATACACGATTCTCAAAATACCGAATTCCGTCATCACGAATTTCGAATATAGGTGTCATCCTTCTACCCAAGTCTTCATTTCTCACATTCTCCTCTTTCATCGCCTTTGTTTGAGCTTTAAGTATTTGATTAGATAAATCAGAATAAGTTGTCATGGCTAAAGCTCTAACCCTTTTGGTTATTTCTCTATCCTTCCTACTAAGAGCATCGGCAACTACATTCGCCTTGCCGGGATGATAGCAAATTTTAATGTCATAATCACTCAACAATTCTACCCATCTTCTCTGCCTCATAATGCTCTCCTTCTGATCTAAAATATGTTATAGGCTTTTATGATCGGTATATACCACACTCCTTGTACCGTAGAGATAGTGTCTCCAAAGTCTAAGAGCAAAGACAACAGATCCTAATTCCAAGTCATGTGTAGTATAATTCTCCTCATGCTTCCTCAATTGACGAGATGCATACGCGATCACTTTATCCCTTTGCATCAACACAGCACCATAACCCTTACGTGATGCATCACAATATACCACAAAGTCTTCAGCTTCATCGGGCAAAGCCAAAATTGGTGCAGAACACAGCTTCTCTTTCAAAGTTTGGAATGCTTCTTCTTCTGAACCCCACTCATACTTCTTGTTTTTCTGTGTAAGTTTAGTTAGAGGTTTAGAAATTAGAGAGAATCCTTCTATGAATCGCCGGTAGTATCCAGCCAATCCCAAGAATTGCCTAACTTCAGTCGGGGTTGTAGGCGTAGCCCAATCTCTAATATCATCAATTTTGGAAGGATCAACATGAACACCGCTACTATCAATCACGTGTCCAAGGAATTGTACAGAATCCAACCAAAAATCACACTTGGAGAATTTTGCATACAACTTCTCCTTCTTCAACAATTCCAAGATAATCTTTAGATGACCTTCATGCTCTTCCCGACTCTTAGAATAAATCAAGATATCATCAATAAATACAATCACAAACTTGTCGAGGTATGGTTTACACACACGATTCATTAAGTCCATGAATACCGCAGGTGCATTAGTTAACCCAAACGGCATTACTTGGAACTCAAAGTGTCCATAACGCGTTCGAAAAGCTGTAATATGTATGTCCTTTTCTTTAACACGAAGTTGATGATAACCCGACCTTAAGTTGATCTTCGAGTACACACACGAACCTTGAAGTTGATCAAACAAATCATCGATCCTCGGAAGTGGATAACGATTCGTAATAGTTAGCTTGTTCAAATCTCGGTAGTCTATGCACATTTTGAACGATCCGTCCTTCTTCTTCACGAACAATACTGGAGCTCCCCAAGGTGACGTACTTGGTCTAATGAACCCCTTATCCATTAATTCCTTCAGTTGATCTGCCAACTCCTTCAACTCAGACGGTGCCAAACGATAAGGTGCACGCGCCACCGGTGCAGCTCCGTGCACTAGATCAATCTTGAATTCGATTTCTCGCTAGGGCGGAAGCCCTGGCAAGTCATCAGGAAATACTTCAGGAAAATCATGAATAACCGAAACATCTTCCACACGCCGTACCGGTAGTTCTTTCTCCACTACTTGAGCCAAGAACATGTGACAACCTCTTTCCACATATTTCCTCGCCTTGATACAAGATATCACCGTCAGATGAGATCTATCGACATCACCTTCAACTACTAATACCTTGTCCTTAACTGGTATGTGAACAACGTTCTCCCCACATACAATCACCGCATCATGTGCAACCAACCAATCCATACCAACAATCACATCGAATGAACCTAACTCTATCGGCATCAAATCGATTTCAAACAAATGATTTGCTAATTTAAAATGGCACTTCTTAAATATAGTGGTAGTACTAACTAATTGTCCATCAGCTAACTCGACCTCATAACTAGCATTTAGGTTTGTTGGCTCAATATCAATTAAACGACTAAAGGAAGTGCTTATAAAGATCCTATCAGATCCTGAGTCAAACAACACACTAGCATATCGATGGTTGAGTAAGAACGTACCCGTCACCACATTTGGACCTTGTGCCTGATCAGCATCCTTAACAGCATAAACTGCCCCAGCAGCTTCACCTGCTTTCTTGTTCTTCAACTTCGGGCATTTGGGACGAACATGATCACGTTCTCCACATTCAAAGCAAGTTTTGATTGGAATAGCATTTGCTCCAGTGGCAGGGACCCATGGCTTGCATTTCTCCACAACATGCCCAACTGATGAGACTGCTTTTATACATAGTCTCATCGTCCAGATCGGGCTTAAATTGCATAAAATGTCATTAAAACTGCCAAATATATGCTCGTGTTTGTTACTTGTGTATTTTTAGGTACGGATATTGAGGAAATGGCAAAAGATCACAAGAATCAATCAAAAACGAACACGGGAAACGAAGCCACACAATGAACCAGGCCCAAATCTGGAATTTACAAAAATGCCCTTGAAGTTTTGAAGATTGTCAACATTGGTCCCTCATTTTTGAAGACTTGGCAATTTATACCCTTGCAAATCTCATTTATTGCATTGGGGTCCCTAAATTATCAAGATGTTACAAGAACAGCCCTTGAAGAATGAAGAAAGTACAAAAGAAGCCCTTGGAAAAGTTTGTAAACAAGTTGTGCCAATTTTGACAAGTACTCCAAAGTTGTTACATGTAAAAAGGGCGTTGATAGCTGTTTTTCACAATATGAACAAAACAAGGAACTATGGGGACTAATACTGCCAGACATCCAAACATATCCCCACCAATCATCCATCCACCTCACCACCAACAACCAACCACAAACCTCCACCTCACAACACCTTCCCACGTCACCTTCCACCCAGGTTTATTTAATTAACCTGGTCAAACAGTCAAAACTCCCTTCCCTCCTTAACACCTTTTTAAAATAATTAACCCCTAATCTTGATTAAACACACACACAACACACACTTATGAACTTATAAACCCTAATCTATTAAACCCTCAAAACAAAGGCTTTTACCCTCTAAATTTACAGATTAGCAATTTACCCCTTCCACATCAAAACCCACATCCCAAATCAACACAAGACACACCCATGTGTCTTGTGGGACCACCCCTGCAATGTCCCTTTCACTCAAAACCCCAAAAACCGACCAGATAAACGTCCAAGATGGTGTCCTTGGTCCCCAAGTGCAAACAAACGACTAGGATCAACTTCAAACAGCTGGCCATCACTCTCATATCACATGGAGCCTTTTTGACTGATTTTGAAGATTGAAAACCAAGGGCTTTTTGGAGATTTCAGCTACTAGGGTTTAACATTCTAGATAATTCCATGTACTAGTATATAAGGGTGTCGCATGTGAACCCTTATCCTTGTTCCAGATTTTGCTTTAAAATATTTGTAATTCCTTTTTAAAGTTATAAAAGTTGGTATTTGTTAAGCAATTTAATTCCTTTTTATTATTTAAAAGTTGGTGTGTGTTTGTAAGGCAAAAATCTGAGTTCCATTAATACTTTCTCAAACATTTTTGTGTTTGAAGTTTTCAGAAAAAGGGTTTCTGAAAAAGGGAAATTTTTGGTGAAAATTGGTTTCAAGGTTTGGTGTTTCATGATTTAAAGTTAATTTGTTAAGTGTTTTTGAAAGGAAAAACATTTGAGAAAAGTTTTTGAAAAGTTTTGAAAAGGACTGAAAAATCAGAAAGTTGGAATTGTGTTCTATTTATTTTCTTAGCAGGATTAAACTTGAAGCTTGATTTGCCCAAGTGTTCAGCACAGGCCCGGGCCTGTTTGGAGGTGGTTAAGCAACCACTGAGGGACCTGGATGTAGGTCCCTCTTGGTAACAATCTTGTCCCTTTTCAGTTTTTTGTTACTTATGTGATTTTTCTTGAAAATTGTGAAGTAAGTGTTTAAGTGTTTGTTAATTGGTTTGATTATGCTTTCTAGTGCCTAATATGCATGTAGTAGTGATTGGAATCAGTTTGGATTTGATTTGGTGTGATTTGCTTTGTTAAAAGTTCAAATTCAGAAACTAAAGGGGTGTTTGGATTTGTGTTTTAGGCAGAGTTATTGACAAGATCTTGTATTTAAACTATTCTAGACATGTTTGTATTGGTAGTTTAGGGTGATATTGTTCATAGGGTTTCATATTGATAAGTTTTAAACACTTTTGCATGCTAAAAAAATGGCCATTATAGCATAAATTCAGTAAGCCTCATTCCTACCAGTTTTAATTGATATTTGTTTATCAAATCTTGTTGACTGCTAGGAGATAGGTCATTTAAGGATTGTGATTTAGTTACATGCTATTTGGTGGATTTGTGTGCTAGTTATGAGCTTTTGAAATTGGTTTTTGTGCATATAAAACCAGCAAACTGTTCATCAGATATCATTGTGCTTAATCAGAAACTTTCAGGTCTATTTGTCTGAAATTCTTGTTAAGTGATTGCTAGTTTTTGTGTTTACTCAGACTCCCCACAACCCAATTGGTGTGGGGGTGCCTTGCTGTCCAAAAATAAGCCACCAAAATAAGCTTTCCTAAGCTTATTGTCAACTGAACAAGAATTTACACTAGCAGTGGGAACTCCTTTCCCACTGGTAGCACACTTTTTGGTACTGCCGAGCTAAAGGACAAAAGTCCCCACATGTCACTTTCAGTAACCTAGGATTTTTGTCTTTAGTGCACTTATTTGTGAATTAGACCTTCAAAATTGTTTCTTTATTTTCTTATTTTAATTAGAATTTTTCTGTTTAATTATTTTTTATATTACTGTTCATTTAGCATTTTTTTAGATTAAATAGCATTTTTAATTATCTTTTTAAGTTTCTGTTTTTGGCATTTAGTGCCAAAAATACATATTTTTCAGTTTTAACATTTTTCATAGATTAAGAAAAAGATTTTAAGATTTTTGGTTAAAAAAGTTTTTACTGTTCATCTTTTAATTATTTTTTAGAATTAATTTAATTTAATTAGGGTTTTAAATTAAACTGTTTTTGTCTTTTAGTGAAAAATTTATTATTTTTCAATCTTTTTCAATTTTCTACTATTCATTAGAGTAAAATAGGATTTTTAAAATTGGTAAATTATTTTTAGCATTATTTTATTATTTTTTATAATTATTTTGGTTTTAAAACAGTTTTTAGTGATTTAAAAATAGAAAAACAGTTTTTAAAAATTAGGAAAAATACTTTTTAGTCTTTAGATAATATAAGTTAGTTATTAGTTCAATAAAATCATATTTTGGACATTTTGATTAATTATATTTAATTTTAGGGCTTTAATTAGCATTTAAAATTGAATATTTAATTAATAAAAGGTTTTAAAATATTTTTATTGGATTTTTATTCTTATTTATATTATTTTAGACTACTTTTAGCTTTTAATTAATTTTTAGCTTTTAAAAATTTTAATTTTGTAGTTTTTACGGTTTTACGTGAACGCGTTTTCGTCTTAGCTCGATCCGTCTTCGTAACCGTCTTTTCTTTCTCATTTCTATTTTCTTTTCTTTTCTCTAATAAAATCACAAACATAAATCAATTCATTACACAACACACGTGCCTCCTCGAGAACGAACTCGATCACTTTAGGGTCATTCACACACGGTTTTCCTAAATCGTCGTGCATACTTGCCCTATTTACGTTCTTTTTCCTAAAAGACGTATTTCTACGACTATCATTTTGGCGCCGCTGCCGGGGAGGCGTGTTGTGTTTTGATTGAACATTGTTGTTTTTTATATAGCCATAATTAGTATTTGTATTAGTAGCACTCTACTAATACGTATTATCGTTTTTAGGTTTTTGTGTGAATACTATTACTATATTGTATACGTAGAATAATAAATTCACAAGTACTCCAAATACGTGAGCAATCACAACCTTGACTTGGGAGGTCATTACCCAATCATTGTATTCGAATCTCAAACCAAAGAAAAAAAGGCAAAAATAGATAAATACTTTCGTGAAGCTCGATTTTGAAAATACAAACTATAAGGTGGGTATAAGGCGGTTGTATTTCACGACCTAAAGGAAAAAGGCTCTTAAGTGCTTCGCGCCGCCTCGTTTCCTCCGCTTGCTTGTGCGTATTTGATTTTGAGAGTGAATCGAGGGTTTTGCCGCCCAAAGTATTATTACATATCATATATATTTTCTTGGTTTCTATTGATTAAACCCTCTTGAACGATTTGGTGTTCCACCATCGTTCTACAGTCATCGAAGGCGTTCACTTCACGTGATCGTTTTCATTCCTTGAGGCTTCTTTAATCAAGAGATTTGATTAAGGAGGAGATTTGTAGATTTTTGTCTACTTAATACATTTCACCAATTTCCAAAAAAGTTAATACCATCAAAAACCACAAAAAAATTGAAAAATACAAAACACCAAAAAGAATCTTCTTTGCTCGTCTCCTCGTTGTACGTGACGTTTATGCTAACTCGTAATCAAGCAAAACGTGCACGTAGACGAAAGAACAAAACTCCCACTCCAACTCATTCTAGTGAGGAGTCTCCTATTGACGAACCCATTGTACGAGAAGCACCAACCATGGCGAATCGAACTATGATGGAGTTACTTCAAGCGCCCACCGAGGGTTATGGAGAAGCTATTGTGATTCCCGCTATCCTTGCGGAGAATTTTGAGGTGAAAATGGGTTTGTTGTCGATGATCCAAAACAACAAATTCCATGGTGATGAGAAGGACAATCCTCACAACCATATCCGCTAATTTAATCGTCTTACCGCCACTTGCAAATTTAAGGATGTCTCGAATGACTCGATTAAGATGATGCTTTTTCCGTATTCCTTAGCTGGGCCCGCTAAAATTTGGTTAGAGAAAGAGCCACCCAATTCTATATTGACGTGGAAGGATCTCGTTTCGAAATTTGTGAACCAATTTTTTCCGCCCTCTAAGACTACGCATTTGAAAAATGAGATTTCTAAATTTTCACAAGAATCAAATGAAAGTTTTTCAACGGCTTGGAATAGGTTTAAGGAAATGTTACATGAATGTCTTCATCACGGTTTTTCCGACTTGCACCAAATAGACACGTTTTACAATGGACTTAATGATCATGAAAGAGATTATTTGAATGCCGTCGCGGGTGGTAATTTTTTGTGTAAAACGGTTGAAGAAGCTTTGGTCATAATTGAGAATAGGTCTAAGGTTTATAGCCCTCGTAACACACCGAGTGTTGCCAAATTGGGCTCGTCATCGTCTCGTAGTATCAATGCCTTACATGATGAAGCAAATGAAGAAAATCGATTTTTTGATAGATTTGCTAGCCTTATGTCCCATTGGAAAGCTCAAGAAGCTTCAAATTCTGCTTCGGTTAAAGCGGTTTCTAAGAGTTGTTTGTCGTGTGGTGGAGCTCATGATCTTTCCGAGTGCATTACCGCGGATGGTAACACTTCGAGTGCTTATGTAGCCACGGGAACTTATAACCAAAACGGTCAAGGTTCCCGCCAAAATCAAGCTCCACCAAATCAAAATGCTAATAACTATCGAAACAACAACCAAGGTGGTAATTATCAAGGAAATAAAAGGAATTACAACAAGGGTAATTATCAAAGTGGAAATGGGCAAATTTCAAACCAAAACCAAAACCGTGATTTTCAAACTTCTACTCAAGGCTTTCAAAATGATCACACCAAAAATCTTCAAGGAGAGTTTTTGAATTATGTTAAGGCAATTGATGCTAAGTTTGATAATAGGCAACGTGAAATGGTTAGCTTAAGGTCCGAGTTGAAAAACGAGCTTATAAACGAACTTGCTAATGAACTCAAAACTCATGCTAATAAAATGGAAGGAAATGTCACACGTCTCCAACAAAATCAACAAAAAATGGAGCAAGGTCAACATGAGATTAAGCAAGAGTTGTTGAAAGCGGATGCTAGGCAATCTAAGTTTGAAGACCGTATGGCTAAAATGTTTGAAGCTATCATGTGTAAGCCCTCTTCTTTGGGTGGTCTTCCTAGTGATACCATCGTGAACCTGAAAGGAGAATTGAAGGTTATTACTACTCGTAGTGGTAAAACTTTCAAAGAATCCATTTCTCGTCCAAGTACTTCTATGGAGAAGGAAAAAGAGAAAGAACCCGAGGTGGTGGTAGAAAAGGAGCACATTCCAAGCCCACGAAGTACCGCTCAAACCACACCTACGGTTGAACCAATACCAATCATGGAACCCGAGATTCCAAGGCTGATGCCTATGCCTATGCCCCAACCCACACCACCCTTACCATACCCTTCAAGACGAGACAAGGAAAAGGCACAAGAACGAAATAATTATCAATTTGAACTTTTTATGAAAATGTTTCGTGATTTGCATTTTAATATAAGTTTTGCCGACGCCTTAGTCATGATGCCTCGATTTGCCGTGAACTTCAAAACTATGTTGAATAACAAAGAGAAATTGCAAAAATCGTCTAGTTGTTCATCGGTTTTTCTTAGCCGCATACCTCAAAAAGTCGGTGATCTCGGCAAGTTTTTAATCCCATGTGCTATACAAGACATGGAAGAATGCTACGCCTTGGCCGATCTTGGTGCTAGTATTAATTTGATGCCTCTTGAGATTTTTAAATCGCTCAATCTTCCCAATCTCACTCCTTCAAGAATGTCAATCGAGATGGCCGATCATTCTACGATTCTAGCTTGTGGAGTTGCCGAGGACGTCTTTGTGAAAGTTGGAAAGTTCTACTATCCTGTAGACTTTATTGTTGTTGACATTCCCATCGATCCTAAAATTTCGTTAATTTTAGGTCGATCATTTTTGGATACCTCGAGAGAACTTATCGATGTGCATGCAAGGAAAATCACTCTTCGTTTCAATGAGGAAGAACTCGTCATTAATGCAACTCAAAACTCCACTCTTTCTCATGTGTATTCTATCACATCTTTGTACAATGTCAATCCCATCAAAAACATTTGCAAAAAGATTTCAAATAGAGTTTTAGAAGTTGTTGATAAAAATGAAGTTCCGTCCCCTCCGCCGGTGGAGGTTAAGAGTGTTAAGCCTACGATTCCAATCCCGAGTGATTCTTCGGATGATGAATATGTTGATCCCGATGGGGGAGTTTTCTTTGTTGAAAAAAGATTTGAGAACTTACCACCACCTATACCAAAACGCTTTTCAAATGTGAGAATTTTTAGTGTGACTAACATTGCTTTAGAAACACCAAATATTTTCGACATAATTAAGTCGGGTTTTCACAAGGAGAGTTTAAAAGATGAAAAAGGAAAAGATTTTGAATTAAATTTAAAAGATTTTTCTACAATTCTAACTCCGTCATCACCACGTGTATTGAGTACTACAAGCTCGTCTTCTCCTTTTGACGATGCTTTGTGTGGACTTAGTGTGGGGGAAATCCCTTATGTTCCCTCCCCTTTCTCCACCGAGGACGAGATATTTGATCCTGGAATTGCTTATATAGGGAAATCTCGGTCTTCCACCGATGCAATAAATGGAAAATCTTTCTATTTGATTGGTGCGAGTCTACCTCGAGTAGCTCAATGTTTCTATGACTTACCCATTGTCCCACCCTTCTATTTCTTCTCTCCTATTTTCTTGAAATCCTTTGGGTTTATGTTGTCTCATGATGAAGTGGCGTTGATTTGTTTTTCCAATGAAAACGAGAACGCCATCTTCGATCCCGGTATTTTGCACCATCTAAGGACTTAGTCCTTTATACCGGTTGTTTTTTGGCCTTGTTTATCATGTAACCCCACCAAAAATTGACCATACCATGATATCCCTAAATGATCACATTTATGGGGATTCGAGTCGAGATTTTGACTCGGTTATCAAAAACAAGGCGCCTCGTGGGGGAAACCCATGCTTATCCATGTACATATTATTGCTTTCTAATTAGTTTAATGTGAGGGGATTTGTGCCCTTCCAACCTTTGTTCCGTGGTTGTTTGTGCATTGTGGATTTTAGATCATGATCTTCACGATTGGAGCCTCTCGTGTTCGTTTTATGGGAGCACTCGATCGTTTGCTTTGGAGACATTTCTCAATATCCATGATATATCCTTTTATGTTCTAACCTTAGGTTTTTAGCACACTTTATAAACGGCTATTAATTTATTGGTTACACCCTTTCCATGCTAGATTAGGCATTCGACTACATCTCTAGTATGGGGGTGTTTGCACCCCTAGACTCGAAACATTGAGGACAATGTTTAACTTTAGTATGGGGGGTGAATAGATACTTGCCTTGCCAAACCTTCACGCTTTCCAAAGTTTATCTTTTTGTTATCATTTTTGTTGCAAAATAAGGCAAAAATGGCCAAATTTTAAATTTTTCTCATGTTTTATAAGTGTTTGAAGACACGAATGTAGGTTTTCCGATGGCGAGAATAAGAGTAATTTTTGACTCGACCGTGCGTGTTGAGCACTTAGCTTTGGTTCCTTAACTACACATTAGGCTAAGTCTCTTAAATGAGGACGAGAAATGATAGAGTTAATTATAAGTTACTATGCTAAACGTAGAATACTCGTATTCTTTCAAAAACTCATGTGTTCTCGTTGTTTGCTTATTCTCCCTTCGCTTGTAAATATTTTTTGCTTAATAAATATTGACTTAGCGGTTTAGTTAGGATTGTTGGGTTTCTAGTCTTTTCTAGTAGCTTCCGTGTAACTAAATTGGGAAGACATTAAGGTATCGCCAGCGTCACGGTTTTGAAGTATTGGCACCCGAATAATCGAAAGCTTCACCCAATAATAAGATTTCAAGTGCTCACCTAAATCTAGCAAACAATTTGAAGCCCCACAAGGCCTAAAATCTAT
The DNA here is from genome assembly GCA_025667525.1 of Glebionis coronaria. Lineage (NCBI taxonomy): Eukaryota > Viridiplantae > Streptophyta > Magnoliopsida > Asterales > Asteraceae > Glebionis > Glebionis coronaria. The sequence goes on from CM046874.1 coordinate 645,287,460, forward strand.
GCAAAATTGAAAGTGAATCAAGCCTTAATCTTCGAAGTTTTAAAGATCCAAAATTCGCTTTAGCGTGAGGATATACGTCTTTGGCTAATAAAACCACCGATGAGGCGGATAATAAAAGGCAAGGCAAGACCGAAGTCATAATAAAAGCTTCATGGTGAAGTTGAATAAAAGATGGAGGTAAACCAAAGATAATAAGGCCCTTCCGTTAGGGGGCGTATAAAAGTCTTGGTAATAAGTCTCATGTTCAAAACCGTTATAAAACCGTGTTTATCGATTCTTCTTGTCAACTTAATTTTTTAACATCGTTGTCTATTAGGAGGGGTTATTGATTTGATAGTCTTAGTTACACCGTTAGGACTCTATTTTTAGACCTAAATCTCTATTATCGCATAAGTCAAACAATGTATCCTCGTGAAACATTCAAGACAAAATAAAATATAAGAGATACAACTTAGGAATAATGGGAGAATAAGTACGTGATTAGGGCATATGAGTAGTGTTACCATTACTAACTTATAATGACAACGATCTCGTTGCACGCTTGGCATGGAATTAGGGTGAAAATCTAGGACGATGAAATTATTTCTAACGAAGCATTCACGTGTTCTTATTCTATGAACCTAAACGTCCCATTTTGCGATGAAAATCATACATTTATGTCTAAAACGCAAGTAGTAGTAATAGTAGTAGTATAGCTAGTTATCATTTCAATAAAGTGAATAAAAATGAATTTTGGAGATGCTATGATACTTTATTCTAGCATTGCGTGAGGGCACGGCAATGGTTTAGTATGGGGGAGTGATGAGACTGCTTTTATACATAGTCTCATCGTCCAAATCGGGCTTAAATTGCATAAAATCTCATTAAAACTGCCAAATATATGCTCGTGTTTGTTACTTGTGTATTTTTAGGTACGGATATTGAGGAAATGGCAAAAGATCACAAGAATCAATCAAAAACGAATACGGGAAACGAAGCCGCACAATGAACCGGGCCCAAATCTGGAATTTACAAAAATGCCCTTGAAGTTTTGAAGATTGTCAACATTGGTCCCTCATTTTTGAAGACTTGGCAATTTATACCCTTGTAAATCTCATTTATTGCATTGGGGTCCCTAAATTATCAAGATGTTACAAGAACAGCCCTTGAAGAATGAAGAAAGTACAAAAGAAGCCCTTGGTAAAGTTTGTAAACAAGTTGTGCCAATTTTGACAAGTACTCCAAAGTTGTTACATGTAAAAAGGGCGTTGATAGCTGTTTTCACAATATGAACAAAACAAGGAACTATGGGGACTAATACTGCCAGACATCCAAACATATCCCCACCAATCATCCATCCACCTCACCACCAACAACCAACCACAAACCTCCACCTCACAACACCTTCCCACGTCACCTTCCACCCAGGTTTATTTAATTAACCTGGTCAAACAGTCAAAACTCCCTTCCCTCCTTAACACCTTTTTAAAATAATTAACCCCTAATCCTGATTAAACACACACACAACACACACTTATGAACTTATAAACCCTAATCTATTAAACCCTCAAAACAAAGGGTTTTACCCTCTAAATTTCCAGATTAGCAATTTACCCCATCCACATCAAAACCCACATCCCAAATCAACACAAGACACACCCATGTGTCTTCTGGGACCACCCCTGCAATGTCCCTTTCCCTCAAAACCCCAAAAACCGACCAGATAAACGTCCAAGATGGTGTCCTTGGTCCCCAAGTGCAAACAAACGACTAGGATCAACTTCAAACAGCTGGCCATCACTCTCATATCACATGGAGCCTTTTTGACTGATTTTGAAGATTGAAGACCAAGGGCTTTTTGGAGATTTCAGCTACTAGGGTTTAACATTCTAGATAATTCCATGTACTAGTATATAAGGGTGTCGCATGTGAACCCTTATCCTTGTTCCAGATTTTGCTTTAAAAATATTTGTAATTCCTTTTTAAAGTTATAAAAGTTGGTATTTGTTAAGCAATTTAATTCCTTTTTATTATTTAAAAGTTGGTGTGTGTTTGTAAGGCAAACATTTTTGTGTTTGAAGTTTTCAGAAAAAGGGTTTCTGAAAAAGGGAAATTTTTGGTGAAAATTGGTTTCAAGGTTTGGTGTTTCATGATTTAAAGTTAATTTGTTAAGTGTTTTTGAAAGGAAAAACATTTGAGAAAAGTTTTTGAAAAGTTTTGAAAAGGAATGAAAAATCAGAAAGTTGGAATTGTGTTCTATTTATTTTCTTAGCAGGATTAAACTTGAAGCTTGATTTGCCCAAGTGTTCAGCACAGGCCCGGGCCTGTTTGGAGGTGGTTAAGCAACCACTGAGGGACCGGGATGTAGGTCCCTCTTGGTAAAAATCTTGTCCCTTTTCAGTTTTTTGTTACTTATGTGATTTTTCTTGAAATTTGTGAAGTAAGTGTTTAAGTGTTTGTTAATTGGTTTGATTATTCTTTCTAGTGCCTAATATGCATGTAGTAGTGATTGGAATCAGTTTGGATTTGATTTGGTGTGATTTGCTTTGATAAAAGTTCAAATTCAGAAACTAAAGGGGTGTTTGGATTTGTGTTTTAGCAGAGTTATTGACAAGATCTTGGATTTAAACTATTCTAGACATGTTTGTATTGGTAGTTTAGGGTGATATTGTTCATAGGGTTTCATATTGATAAGTTTTAAACACTTTTGCATGCTAAAAAATGGCCATTATAGCATAAATTCAGTAAGCCTCATTCCTGCCAGTTTTAATTGATATTTGTTTATCAAATCTTGTTGACTGCTAGGAGATAGGTCATTTAAGGATTGTGATTCAGTTACATGCTATTTGGTGGATTTGTGTGCTAGTTATGAGCTTTTGAAATTGGTTTTTGTGCATATAAAACCAGCAAACTGTTCATCAGATATCATTGTGCTTAATCAAAAACTTTCAGGTCTATTTGTGTGAAATTCTTGTTAAGTGATTGCTAGTTTTTGTGTTTACTCAGACTCCCCACAACCCAATTGGTGTGGGGGTGCCTTGCTGTCCAAAAATAAGCCACCAAAATAAGCTTTTCTAAGCTTATTGTTAACTGAACAAGAATTTACACTAGCAGTGGGAACTCCTTTCGCACTGGTAGCACACTTTTTGGTACTGCCGAGCTAAAGGACAAAAGTCCCCACATGTCACTTTCAGTAACCTAGGATTTTTGTCTTTAGTGCACTTATTTGTGAATTAGACCTTCAAAATTGTTTCTTTATTTTTCTTATTTTAATTAGGATTTTTCTGTTTAATTATTTTTTATATTACTGTTCATTAGCTTTTTTAGATTAAATAGCATTTTTAATTATCTTTTTAAGTTTCTGTTTTTGGCTTTAGTGCCAAAAATACATATTTTTCAGTTTTAACATTTTTCATAGATTAAGAAAAAGATTTTAAGATTTTTGGTTAAAAAATTTTTTACTGTTCATCTTTTAATTATTTTTTAGAATTAATTTAAGTTAATTAGAGTTTTAAATTAAACTGTTTTTGTCTTTTAGTGAAAAATTTATTATTTTTCAATCTTTTTCAATTTTCTACTGTTCAATAGAGTAAAATAGGATTTTTAAAATTGGTAAATTATTTTTAGCATTATTTTATTATTTTTTATAATTATTTTGGTTTTAAAATAGTTTTTAGTGATTTAAAAATAGAAAAATAGTTTTTAAAAGTCAGGAAAAATACTTTTTAGTCTTTAGATAATATAAGTTAGTTATTAGTTCAATAAAATCATATTTTGGACATTTTGATTAATTATATTTAATTTTAGGGCTTTAATTAGCATTTAAAATTGAATATTTAATTAATAAAAGGTTTTAAAATATTTTTATTGGATTTTTATTCTTATTTATATTATTTTAGACTACTTTTAGCTTTTAATTAATTTTTAGGTTTTAAAAATTTTAATTTTGTAGTTTTTACGGTTTTACGTGAACGCGTTTTCGTCTTAGCTCGATCCGTCTTCGTAACCGTCTTTTCTTTCTCATTTCTATTTTCTTTTCGTTTCTCTAATAAAATCACAAACATAAATCAATTCATTACACAACACACGTGCCTACTCAAGAACGAACTCACTTTAGGGTCATTCACACACGGTTTTCCTAAATCGTCGTGCATACTTGCCCTATATACGTTCTTTTTCCTAAAAGACGTATTTCTACGACTATCACCAACCTTTCCACATTTAGTGCATATTGGTGGACAATCACCAAAGTGACAAGCACCGCAGCTCTTACATCTCTGGGTTGGTCCCCCATGGTCAGCATTATTATTCTTGTTAGTTGTAGCTCTAGCCCCATCATTTCTCCTCTGATTGTACTGCTTGTGGCGGTTATTACCCTGGTAATTCCCACGATTATTGTTACCCTGGTTATTACCTTGGTTACCACTCTGCAAATTCTCCCATTTCCTTTTACTACTCTCAGCAGCTTTCTCAGCCCTATCTTGAACTTTCTGCCCCATGAGCGTATGAGCCATTCTCACGGTTTCAACAAAGTTCTTGGGTCGAGATGAAGTTGTCTCACCTTTAATGTACCCAGGCAACCCTTTAATGTATTGGTCCATCTTTTTCTTCTCAGTAGCAAAAGCATCCGGACACAATAAAACTAACTCATTGAATCGGCTAGTATAGGCAGCAATGTTGTTATCTTTCAGCTTCAAGTGCCTCAACTCATCCTCCAAGGCAGATAACTCTTCTTCTGGACAAAACTCTTCCTTCAACAACCTTTTGACTTCATCCCAAGGTTTCCTGTTGGCAGCTTCTAACCCAACTGTAGCAACTTGAGTCTTCCACCAGCTTAAAGCTCGATCCTTGAAAGTAGCAACTGCGAACTTAACGTTGTTCCTTTCTGAGCAATCCACTGATCTCAAATGTTGTTTCAGTTTTCTCAATCCACCTGAATAATTCCAGTGCTCCACCAGTTCCTTGAAATGTAGTGGGCTCACATTTCATATACCCAGAAAAATTACACTCTTTTACTGCAGTAGCAACCTGAGCAACCTCATCTGCAGGATTCTCAGCTACACCAGCTCCTCCGACAGTTTCTGGTTCAACAGGTTCACCTGCACCTTCAGCACCAGCACCTCCAGCATTAGCACCTCTAGAGCCACATGCTCCTTCAGTGTTAACACACGCAGCTCTATCCGCAGCTAATGCTTTCGCTACCTCTTCAGCAACTAGCCTTGCAATGGCATCATTTGTCATTCTCCTAGGTGGCATGATTCTGTCATATCACATAGAGAGAAGATAAAATGAATGAGTTATTGTAATCATGGTATAGTCATATCATGTACAGAATTCAGTCACCAAATGCATGCACATTATCAATACAAGGTATCACAATCATTATAAGGGTCAAAGGGAACTATTATTGTTTATCAACAAGTAATGATCTTAAAGATAAATAGAGTACAATGACACCAAAATAATACACACCAGTCACGTGGGGATCCACATAGCTTAGTTGACTGTGACTCACTTGCAATAGTGGAACCTGCTTCCTCCTCTTCGAAGACGTAATTAAGCGGTGATAATTTCGCAAAATAGGTATAAGGTCATAACTAAATGAAATAAAATAATTTCCAAAATTTAAATAAATATAGAAAATCCTTCAAATAATTACAGGAAGTTTCATAAATTTATTTAAATAAATCATTTGTAAATGATAAACTTTTATCGAAAAGTTTAACGATATTAATATATATCGATAAAGGATTATAGTATTTATTTATAAATACTTAGCAATAAGGCATACATAATAATGTATACTAAAATGGTAATCCCAGAAGTAACTTGAACCTGAAGTCACGCGAAGTTATGTGCACCGACTCCTTGAAATATAAAAATTTAAAGTTATAGTTTAGGTTTTTATAAAAATGACCTAGTTCTCTATAACCTATGGCTCTGGTACCAATCTTTAACACCCCCAAATTTACACGCAGCGGAATACATCTTTGGGTGCTAAACAATGATACAAAACACATAATTTATAAAGAACGACTCGAAAAGAGACGTTTTAATTTTTATCGTTCCTAAAATATTCGTCAGAGTAGCGTAGTCCCAAGACATCGTAACCAAAGTACAATTAAAACAAAAAATTTAAATTGTTTTAAACAAAGGAACGATAATTATTCAAAGAGTTTTTATTGCAAAAGCAGTACACAACTTCATTCTCGTGACCTCCAAGCTTCACACTTCGTAATTACCTGAAATACATGTGAGAAAATCATCAGCAAAAATGTCGAGTGAATCTATAGGTTTATATAATCATTTTGAACACAAGCAAAGATTATAAGTTTGTGGCATACTTGAAGGCAACAAGCATCTAATAATTTGCATCAACAATAATTATTGTATTTAGCATAAATTGCATCAAGCTCATGGAACCGAACCCTTAGACACTCCCATATCAGTCTAATAAGACGAGAGATTTATTAATTGTCAATTACCTCCAGATTATTGGTACACTGCCGTATACCTGACTTCTCAATAAAATATGTTCAAACAGTGTGGAGGTCGGGCCTAAGCTTCTGTGACAAGTCCACACAAACTGAACCGGGGCGGCTTCCCCCATAGATCTATTAATTGTACTAGCGGTTAACCCATCATAGGTTAATTAACGGTCCATAATTGAGATTTTAATAATGGCAATCACTTAATGCAATTTAAAGGCAACCACGGGTCCATTCATAGAGGTACAAGCACACCATAAAATCTTGTGTTCTAAGTTTATAAAAACATGTATTCCCCCTCGCGGGTTTTTAAAATATTTAAATGAGCTCAAACAAGGCTATAGACTCACCTTAGTATTTATAGTAGTTGAAGACGATCGCCGACGATAGATAATGCCCGGTAAACACGATAACTGAAACCTAGCAAATAAGGTGCGTACGTTAATAATCTCAAAAATCAATTAAAATGCATACTTAGAAAAATTTGACAACTTTGACTTTTTGGTCAACTTTGACCTTCGGGTCTGACCCGATTAATTGACCCACTAAATGACATATTCATGATTCAAGATTTAAGCTTTTTGATGTAAAACGACGTTTCAGACAACTTTCCACTTATACCCGGGACGTGAAACTTAATAGAAACTGTCCAAAATACACATGCAAGTTCTGTGTAAAATTACAATTTTACCACTAAATATCTCAGATTTTACTATTAACTTTTACCCTATTATCACTTGTTCCAGGTCTGATTTCTCCGCGATAAAGGTAAAACATCATTCTGAACAACTTTCGTGTTTCGACCGAAGGCTGAAACGGATCAGAAATGACAGATTTACCCCTCGCATCATATCTGTTAAAGATGACGGTTTTTAGAAAATGCATATTTAATTTTTAAGTTTTGCCCCGTCTACATTCGTTTTCAGAACTAGTTTCCTCGCGTTAGAAATAAAACGACATTTTAAACAACTTTTTAGTTTTACACGAAAGCTGAAACGAACTAGATCTGGACGATTTTTCCCTTTTTCGGATCTACATCAGATAGTGTGTGGGAAATAATTTGATAAATTTTCAGAATTTCAAACATGCGTAACTTTTCGCTCGTTTGGAGTTAGAAGCTCTACTTGGTATCAAATCGAAGTTCTCGAAATTCTCTACAACATGATCCCATAATATCAACCTATACTCAGACTTAAGACCTCTGAAAATAGCCTTAAACCCACGGCTCAAAATTAAATATTTGAAAAACATGTAAAAATTAATTTTTCAACACAATTTACCCATTTCCAATCAACTAAAAATCATCCTAATCAAACACTAATAACCCTAGACCACTTGCATGTCCAAATCTTACTAGATCCATATCAAAAATCTTACATGCAAGCATTTCCACTTTTAATATAATAAAGATAACACTTATTTACAACTATAAAATAGATCAAAACAAGATGATCTTTCAAGAAAAATAATTTTAAGAAAAAGTTCTTGCATGTTGTAAATTTTTATACCAAAATGACCCAAATCATATTACAAACATGGGACTTACTTTGGTTTTTAAGGATTCAAGCTAGAAATTTGAATCCAAGTGTATTTTGGTTTGAGGGTGTCACGAAAAAAACAAAAGAAAGGAGAGAAGAAAAAAAAATTGCTTGTGGTTTTTATATGTTTTTAATTAGTAAAAGTTGATCAAAATTTATAAAATCAAAAGAAATGTAATGCATGTAAAATTTTAACAAAGATCAAAGATCAAATACAACTTTTTAACATGAAAACATGATGATCTTACCTAGATCAATGCATGATGATTTAAACATAGATCTACCATGGAAATTATAAAATCTTGAAAGTGTAATGCATGTAGGAGATTTTCATACCAGTGTGTAGATCTCAAGATTTCCAAGATGGGTCTTTGATTTGTTTTTGAAGATTCAAACAAGAAAATCAAAAATTTGATGATCTATGTGGGTGGGTGTTCACGGCTTCAAGAAGAAAAGAAAAGGAAGAGAGAGAGTTTTTGTGTTGGTGAGTTGTATGTGTGTGTAAAAATGAAAGAAAATTTCCTTTTATATGGTGGGTGAAGGGTAATTCTTGCAATTTGATCATTCTTTTAGACTAAAAGACAATTAACTATTTTATAGGGTAGAAAATGACAATTAGTCAATTTAAAATTATTTACGAGGCTCGGGTTTCATAGGAATACTTTTTAAAAGTTTAAACACACACGAAAAATAATAATATAACGACCCGATACATAATTAAAATGATATCGTCGAAAATATTAAATATCGAAACGATCGATAATAAAATATAAAATTTTGGGCATCCGTCGGTATCGCGATCAATAGTAGTCCTCGTTACTCGTCAAAATATTAAAATAAAATATTCAATGTCGGTTTCAACTTGAACCATTAATCAATATAGTATTTAACGTTATGAAATACTAAAAAAATATTAGTAAGATAGAATTAAATAATGACCTTATTTTTGCGGGTTTTACATAGATAGAGGTGATAATAGGAAGAATTTTAATCGCCGTCAGAACTAGAGAAAGGGGAATGAAAATGCTCTTACCAACAACACACCGCGCAACGATGAAAGATGTCCCAAGTGTGGCAACAAGAGGCAGACTGCTGGAAGTGCCGAAATTGCGGAAAGCTTGGACACAAAGTTGAAAGGGGTAAGAAGGGAATCATTTGCCTCAAGTGTAACGAAGAGGGTTATAAGAAATCGGATTGCCCTAAGTTGAAAACGAATGTACCTAGAAGAAACCCCCAGGGTGGTGCTTATCAACTTGGAACAGTCGAGGTGAAGAAAGAGTATCTGAATGTCGTTATTGGTACGTTTTTACTCAACAATCATTATGATGTTGCTTTATTTGATTCGGGTGTTGATAGGAGCTTTGTATCCACTAAATTTAGTGCCCTTATTGACATTGAACCTGTTGAGATAAATACCAGTTACGAGTTGGAATTGGCTGATGGTAAATTAGTGAAAACTAATAAGCTATTAGAAGGATTCTCTCTAAATCTCTTAAACTATTCCTTTCTGATTGATTTGATGTTGATAGAATTAGGAAGTTTTGATATTATTATTGGTATGGATTGGTTGTCATTGAATAATGCTACTATTTTATGTGGAGAAAAGAAGGTTAAGATTCCTCTTAGGAATAGGACGTTAGTAATTGATGGTAATCGAGGTGAATCCCGTTTGAAAATTGTTTCATGTATTAAAGTCCAAAAGTACATCACGAACGGTTGCGAGTTATTCTTAGCTCAAATGACCGGGAATGAGTCTAAGGAGAAACGATTGGAAGATGTACCTATTATCTGTGAATTTCATGAGGTATTTCCTAAAGATTTACCCGGACTTCCACCGATAAGGCAAGTTGAGTTTCGAATCGATTTAATTCTTGTTGATGCACCGGTGGCACGCGCGCCTTACCGATTAGCACCTTCTGAATTAAAGGAGTTATCTGAACAACTTAAGGAGTTGTGTGATAAATGTTTTATTCGACCGAGCTCGTCGCCTTGGGGAGCTCCAATCTTGTTCGTTAAGAAGAAGGATGGATCTTTTCGTATGTGCATTGATTACAGGGAACTGAATAAGTTGACGATTAAAAATCGATATCCTTTACCAAGGATTGATGATTTGTTTGATCAACTACAATGATCTAGTGTGTATTCTAAGATAGATTTGCGGTCTGGATATCACCAACTTCGCGTCCGTGAAGAAGATATTCCTATAACTGCATTTAGAACTCGTTATAGACACTATGAATTTCAAGTAATGCCATTTGGGTTAACTAACGCACCTGCGGTTTTCATGGATTTAATGAATCAAATGTGCAAACCCTACTTGGACAAATTTGTGATTGTGTTTATTGATGATATTCTAATCTATTCTAAGAATAAAGATGAACATGGAGAACATTTAAGGATGATTTTGAGTTTGTTAAAGGATGAAAAGTTGTATGCTAAATTTTCGAAATGTGATTTTTTGTTAGATTTCGTACAATTTCTTGGTCATGTGATTAACAAGGATGGAATTCATGTTGATCCTGTAAAGGTTGAAGCCATTAAGAATTGGTTTGCACCAACAACGCCAACGGAAGCGCGACAGTTCTTAGGATTGGCTGGCTATTATAGGCGATTCATTAAAGAATTTTCTTTAATAGCTAAACCCTTGACAAAGCTTACCCAGAAGAATAAACCTTTCGTTTGGGGAAGTGAAGAAGATGGAGCATTTCAGATATTGAAGCAAAAATTATGTAGTGCGCCAATTCTATCATTACCCGACGGGAGTAAAGATTTTGTAGTATATTGTGATGCATCTCTTAGAGGTTATGGAGCTGTTTTGATGTAGCGAGAAAAAGTAATAGCTTATGCTTTTAGGCAATTAAGGAAGAATGAGGAGAATTATACTACTCATGATCTTGAGTTAGGAGCTGTACTCTTTGCTCTTAGGTTGTGGAGACATTATCTGTATGGCACCAAGTGTACGGTATTCACCGATCACAAAAGCCTACAGTATATTCTCGATCAAAAGGAATTGAACATGAGGCAACGAAGATGGATAGAGTTGTTAAGTGATTATGATTGTGATATAAAATATCACCCAGGAAAAGCCAATGTTTTTGCCGATGCATTAAGCAGAAAAGATAGAGAGCCTATCAGGGTACGTTCTCTAGTCTTGACCGTGCACAATAATTTGCCTGAGCAAATTAGAAATGCGCAAATAGAAGAAAGAAAAATTTGTTAATGAAGGGTTCCGAGGAGAAGGAGATCCTTTAGAGGTTAGAGCTGATGGAGTGAAACGTTTAAGAGGTCGTATGTGGATACCTAAGTTTGGAGGCTTAAGAGATTAGATTATGTTAGAATCCCATAAATCTAATTATTCCATTCATCCTGGATCTGATAAAATGTATCATGATTTGAAGAAGTTCTACTGGTGGCCGAATATGAAAGCTGATATTGCTATGTATGTTCTTCAATTCTTGACTTGTGCTAGAGTCAAAGCTGAACATCAAAAGCCATCAGGACTACTTCAACAACCAAAGATTCCTGAATGGAAGTGGGAGCGAATTACGATGGACTTTATCACCAAGCTTCCTAGAACATCATCTGGAAACAACTCGATTTGGGTCATTGTTGACAGACTGACCAAATCAGCACACTTCATTCCGGTTAAAGAGCAGTTCTCACTGGAGAAGTTGACTCGTATTTATCTTGAGAATGTTGTATGCAAGCATGGAGTGCCTGTATCGATCATTTTAGATCGAGATCCTAGATTCGCATCGAATTTTTGGAAATCTCTCCAAAGATCTTTGGGAACGAATCTCGACATGAGCACTGCTTATCACCCCCAGAGTGATGGGCAGAGTGAAAGAACGATACAAACACTGGAAGATATGTTGAGAGCTTGTGTGATAGATTTTGGTAAGAATTGGGATAAACATTTGCCTTTAGCAGAGTTTTCGTATAACAATAGTTACCATGCTAGTATTAAGGCTGCACCGTTTGAAGCTTTGTATGGTAGGAAGTGTATATCTCCTGTATGTTAGAGTGAAGTTGGGGATACCCAGCTCACGGGACCGGAATTGATCCGGGAGACTACGGAGATGATAGTTCAGATTAAGAATAGGCTGTTGACTGCCCGTAGTAGACAGAAAAGTTAAGCGGATGTGCGGCAGAAACCGATGGAGTTTGAAGTGGGTGACTGAGTAATGTTGAAAGTATCGCCATGGAAAGGCATTATAAGATTTGGAAAGCGAGGGAAATTGAATCCCCGCTATATTGGACCCTTTAAGATTTTATCTAGAGTAGGTCCGGTGGCTTACAAACTAGAGTTACTCCCAGAACTTCATGGTGTTCACAACATATTCCATGTATCTAATCTGAAGAAACGTTTAGCAGTGAGTGATGAGAAAATTTCGTTGGATAAGGTTCGAATAGATGAGAAGTTGCATTTTATCGAAGAACCCGTAGAGGTTATGGGTCGTGAGGTAAAGCAACTGAAACAAAGTCGGATACCTATTGTCAAGATTCGATGGAATTCAAAGCATGGACCGGAATTTACTTGGGAACGAGAGGATGAAATGTGGAATAAATATCCGCACCTCTTTGATTTCAATAAGAAACGGACATCAAAATGAAATGGATCACGAGGACGTTGATCCCTTTTAGGAGGAAAAGTTGTGACAATCTAACATTTTCAGGTAGTAAATAATTTTCTCGTATAATATTTTGAAACTTATTTTTGTGTTGGTTGATGAACTCACAATTTACGGATTTAAATTTGGGCTTACGTACATAATTTAACGTCCTTTACGACTAAACCGGAAACCTTAGGATTACGTATTTACGTTTTTGAACTCCGTTTTTTATGAAACAATTTTTATTAGATTCGTTTTGTGTCGTTGATTCATAATTTATAAAAACGTTTTTTGTAAAACGACCCGAGGGTACGCAAATCAAGGAAACTAGAATCGAGGAATACCCGTAAATTAGTGGTATGAGACAAAACAAGTTTTGTCCCACCCCACTCAAAAGGGACGGCCAAAACTATGATACACATCTCATGATGTGTCAAAGTTGTAACTAACAAGTTACACTTGTTAGCTAAGTTTAACATGTAAGCTACACTTAACACAAAATCACAAAACCACTTCACTTATACCATTTACACATAGCTACTCATGCAAACTACTCACAAAACTCTCTCATCTCCTCCCCATTGTCGTCCTACTCCTCCATCAAACACCCCCATTTGATCAATTCTAGCCAAACATTGTGTTATCTATACATATAATGAAGAAACCTTGAAGCCTTGTTGATTGGTGATCATTATAACATCAAAGAAGGTGATTTTCTTGTGTCCTAGGGCTGATTTCTCAACAAATATTCTTGGTGGTTGATGATCTTGAAGATAAATTTGGTGTACATCAAGTTGTTGTCATCCAAAAACAAGATATAGTCTTAGTTGGTAAACAAGATCATCGTTTCCATTTTCTTTGTTATTTTTGTAAAGATCAAATGTATTTTATTTCCTATTTTATATGTATATGATGAATATATGATGATAAAAATGTTGTGTGGGGATCAAGTGTTGATAAACATGGTTAAAAAGATGGAAAGGTTAAAATCTTGCTTAATAAGTTGGCTGTATAAAAACAGTAACTAACCAAATGATAAACTGATAAAATGGCAAAGTAGAATAAATATAAATTAATTATTAGGTCTTATACACATGTGAGAGTTGGCCATGCAATGTAATCATCAAAATGAGTGAGATATGATCAAAACAAAATTAGTGTATCAATCTGAATAGTCTGTTTTGTAAGGACTGTTAAGGATACTTAGACATGAATTGAGCAGTATCTAAACCTAAGTTATTTGTAACACATAATATGAAGTTTATGTCATCCAAAAATGAGCTTCTATCTCTTTGTAGAACTCAAGATATGATAAAAATGGTGAAAGTGAAACTAAAAATCAGATTTTGTGAAATTAAAGTTTAATAGTATTATATAAGCACTCAAATAAATAAAGTATAAAATGTAAATTAAAACCCACTAACTTATATATTACATTTATATAAATATGTATAAGGATAAATAAATGGACATTTTATAAAAATGGTAGTTTGATAAGTTTTATAAGTTATAAAACTATAAACATGATTTTTACGTCTTTTCGGCTAATACCGTAAAACTAACGTTTTTCGTCAATTAAAACTTAGATGGTCGGACCCGTCTAATGTAAAAATTTTAAAAGTCATATACTGATATATAAGTACTTATTACAAGTAAAAGCCGATAAAACCCGAACTATATAACATATGGACATTAACGGGCCAAGTTAGCTTTATTGGACTATTAATCCAACTAATTTGGCTAAACACTTATAAACTTACTTATTGGGCTTAACCCACTTGGGCCCAACATGTAAAGTATAATACTGATAATAAAAGTGTAAAATGGACTAATATAAGGTATTGGGCTTATGATAGGCTTATTGGGCCTAAAACATGTAAATAAGTAAAACTAGTAAACTAGTATAAAAGTTACCAATACATAATACTAAAATGAGTAAATGAGAATGTATAAACCCACTTGATCATCTTCATATGTATAAAATCATCATATGCATACATAATTGTTATTTTGATAAAGTCATTGGAAAAAAGTCTAAGACCGATTATTATTTATATAGGTTTCCGTGATCGAAGCACGCCCGTAGCCGATAATCCGCCTTTCATTATCAACGTGAGTTCATAGCCTCGCACGCTTTTAAATGTTTTATAAAATGATTTGTAAACCCGCGAGGGAGATAACATGCTATTTTTTGATAAAAATAGAACACAAGTAGTCCCGATGGTATGTTTAATGATATGGACCCGAATGATGCTATGACCCAATAAAAGAGATAAAAAGGATTATTAATAGTTAGGTTATGTCACTTAAAGTCCCATTAGCATGAATTGTGAACTACCGGGATTTGGTAGACGCTTAGGCATATGATAGTACTATTTGGGGACGATCACCCCAGTTCGCGCCTTGACGGTTGATCCCCATCGTACCACATTGATTGGTAAGCGAATTTATGTATGAGAAGATTTACATAGCGTGATTTTTATGACGACATGCTAACTTAGATGGGCAAATTGTTTGTCGGGTTCGCGGCTCGTTGTTTGTGATATTAAGGTAACAATGTCATGCGGCTAATAATAATCCAAATGTATTCCAATGTAATCCAGTAACGATGCAAATAACGATAATAATATTACCTATTATGGTAATATTGAGGCTACGGTCTCATGGACGGTTTAAGATGTATGCTTTGCTTTATATATTGCCTGACTAGCAATACGAGGACTTACTTTTGATATTATACAAGTGTTCTGATTTCAACGATTGTTTTATATAACGGTTCTATTAAACTCTATGAATTCACTCGGCATTTGCTGATATGATTTTGCATGTTTTTATCTCAGGTGCTTGAAGGTAATTCGGATGGAGATCGACTCTGATAGCCCACATAATAATATAACTGTTCATTTGATCTATGTTTTGTAAACTTAATGACCTGTATAATTTGGGAACTGTTGTACACTTGAAACTTTTTATCGAATGAATGTATGTTAAACCTTATACAACCATTGTTATGTGTTGTCAATGATTGAGTTATTGTGCTATCCCGTAACACTCTAAAGACTCTTCCGCTGTACCGATATGAAATTTTGAGAGTGTTACATTTAAGGGATTTACATTGCCAAAAAACTTGTTTGCATTGTAAACATGTTTCATCTCTTCTGAATGCCTTAAGTTTCCAGATCTCACTAAGTAACTTAGTTAAGTCGTCTTATCTGAATAACGTAAAAGTATCATGCGAATTCTCATTCTATGAAAGTTTTCTCTCCATCACAACATCGTCCAAAAATATCATATGACGACGTAGTAATTTCAAGTGTTCGTCAAATAGATAGCATTTGACTTAAATTTTAAGGGTATAAATTGGATGTCAAAATCAATGTATGGAGAAGCATGCATACAACTCCATAACATAAGTTTAATACAACATTTAGCGAACTTTTTCACGAGACTAAATTTCTACATAAATTATGTTGAGGTATTGGTTTAACCAATCAAAGAATTTACCCACAACTATTCACAACGTACTTTTGGCTAAAGCATAAAGCAATATCCTTATTCATTTTGATTTGGATGTGAATTTGTGGTAAATCAACCTTAAGGTATAATGCAAATAATAATTGTAGGTAATTTCAATTTGACGCACAGGCGAGCCGGGAATATGGTCAGCGACTAATGGCTTAACACCTCCTTCCTTAACCGGGTACATGACCAGCGGTATGTTATACCCACTTTTTAGTTTGTCAAAAGGAGTAGGCCGTTAGATTATTATCACAATTCACCAATCAACGTAATTCTATGTAATTTAAATCTCAAAACAAATCTTAATTTTAATATGATTTAGTCCATATTTGTTTTTTATGACAACCCATATAATTTCACATGTATGTTATATGCTATAATTTAACAAAAGTGGAATATCCATTAGAAATTTTTGCTTTTTATACCATTACTTGGTAAGATAAACTGCTTCTCACAACCTGAACTGCCACTTCAACATATCGTTATATGTTGCAAATACAACGTATATATATCAAGTCTAAGGTCTAAAAGTAAATTAACAAGTACATTATGAATAAGAACATCTCAAATATAACTAGGATGCCCTAATTTCCCTTAGAAACTCTAGAATCCCTATAAGTGAATTACAAACTCAAGAATGGTAAAATATGATAGGATAACACATATGAATAAGTTATTATGAATTATAAACAAGTTATAAACTATACTATAAAGACATAATAATGCCTAAGAATAGTAAGAACAAACCATACAAAGCTAAGTACAAGCAATTGTACACAATACCTAATATCTATTTACAAGTATAAAAAACAATATACTAATTATAATCTATCATATAAAGGAAAGGTAATTGATCACAAAATGCTAATATTCACTAATCCAAGGCTAATTACAAGTTAAGACCTAGTAACCAAGATTAGCATATAAAATCCATTCTATAATGAATTAGAGTCTAATCTTTTGCCACTAATTATAAAACTCAATTTGTATCATATTAAGATTATACATTTACTTCTGTATAAAGTACAAGTTAATAAATCATAAGGTACAAGTTATCAAAGCATAGGATCTTAAGCTCCTATAATTATCCCTAGAATATGGTAAACCTATATAAACCCTTAAACTAAGAATGTAGAATCCATATAAGTCATAAACATACTATATAAGCCCTAGAATAAGCATACATTAGGATATAACCCTAATTACCCAAGATACAAAGACATTAGGATTAATGACCTAAAAACCCTTATATTAAGAAATCTACATAGAATCACTACCTAGTCTTTTAGGACAAGTCTACAAATACCCATAACACTTAATTAAGGTTATAAGGTTATATTAAGACAATGTACAAGTAACCTAATGCACAAGGTACAAGATTTCAATGCATGGCTTGTAAATTAGGTCAAAATGACTATTTTCACCCTTAATACATGTTTACTTAGAATAAATCAATAAACAAATGTAGGGACTTCATGAACACATTGAGGATAATGTAGGATTTATAAAATGAGTTTACATAAGTAGCTAATTGAAGGATAATCACTTTTTACTAAGATTTAACCATACATCATTAGAAACCCTAACCCGTTTAATTTTTCTTCCCATTTTCACATCAAACTTTGTTAAACTTCAAACCAAGGACCCAAACTTCTTAATTACAATATATATACCCTAATTAAACCCTAATCCATCACTCATCACATTCCTATACCCTTAATCACCAAAATTACAAAGTTACAAGCCCTAGTTTTCAATCCGCCTAGCTTTCTCCCTCCAAAAATACATTCAAACACTTTCCCTTCAATTTTTAAACTTAGTATTAGATAAAATAGATATTTTAGGATATTTGTAAGTAGGTGATGCACCTACTTGTGTGCTACACATCATTGTTACTATCCTAAACATGTCGTGTCTTCATTTTAGCCACAAATGGAAGATTGGAATGAACTAGCTTGTATAGTCACCCCTAAAACTTGCATAGACCTTCCATAGGCACCCTTAGTCACTAAGTTATCCATATGAAACGTCCTAGGCCAGAACTTGGAGCCTAAGGATTGGAATTGCTATAAATAGAGGTGAATTGCACACATAGAGACTTGCACCCCGGTTTCTTTATATCTCCTACCCATTCTCCATTTACACTTCTATAAACGTCCTAGGATATGTACCAAGACCAGAAACCAGGTATAGAAGGTAGCCATTGAAGCTCTTGAAGCTTTGATAGCAAGTAGTGTTCATAAGAAGCCATTAGGAGCCATTTTGGAGCATCCTAGGTAATTTCTATGTTACCTATGCTTTGATCTTGTTATAATGAATTATTAGACTTTTTATAATCCTAAAATTATGTTAGAAAGATAATCAAAAAAGAATTAAGTCATTTGGTCATATTAAATAAAAGTTATAAGTTAAAGATATCTTAAAACCCTAGTTTTATAATCTACATGAAATAATAAAAAAAACATTTCAAAATATATAATTCTGAATAAATGTTTTTATTATGATTTGAAACTTTGTTTTAAAATCATAGATCATTTGGTCCATTTTTGAGGTTGTTATGTGATTTTTACAAATATAGAGATAAAACTGTCATTTTTGAAACTATTTAACATTTTGGGCCAAAAGTGTCATTTTGTGAAACTTAAATATATACGAATAAATATTGGAAAGTTTGAGGTCCTAAGGTTAAATATTGAGGATTTAAAATGCATATACTAAAACTATATATTTAAGGGGTTAAAAGTATAATTAAGCCAAAGTATAAACCAAAAGGACTAATTTTGCCAGTTTTGAAACTAAAGAAGATTAATTATAAATATAAGGAAGTAATGAAAGTATCATGTTAGTAGGGAGCTTTGTACAAATATGTTCCATCTCGATATTACGTTCTGACTGAGTGGTTGGGTTTACGATTTAAAGTGCCCTCGCTCCTCAAACGTTTATAGAATGGCTTCTGAGTATGATGGCCCGAACAATGGTGTTAGAATTACAACCAAATATTGAATAAATAAAATATAACCAATACATAAGGAGATTGAACAAAATATTAAAGACTTGATACTATACACAATGTATTAATCCAGGTTTGTGTGAGATCAAGCTGTTGTTTATGAGACCAAGTTGTGGTTTGTGTGATCAAGTTGTTTAAACTGTAAATATATCTGATATAGCTCAGACTTTATGGATCCCGGGTGAGTTCATAACCTCACTAGAACTAATTTATAAATGATTTGAAAACCAGTGACGGGGATATATGTTAAAGTAGAATACAAGTATTTTTGGTATGCTTCTCAGATATGATTATTGACATACGTTTACTGCTGCCTTTAAAAGTCCCTTTTTAATCGTGACCGTTAATCATTTAATAAACACTAATGATGACGTATAGTCCCTAGTCGGGCTGGATAGTCCGACCCATGGGTACTACACGCATCCATCAGGAATGGATTGAATGTTTGTGTGATGCGCGCCCGCAGCCTAGGAGGCCCGGTAAGCCGTTGTCGCACATACGGCTAATTACTTAGCCAGGTCCTTGTCGCAGCGCGACAGGATCAGACAAGAATATAATATATCATATAGATACATTCGCCTAAAGGGAAGAGATATACACTTGCCTTGGTTATGCGATAAGGGTCAAACTATTTTAGGTCATTATCTCTTCCTTTGGCCGCAAGAGTAGGAGAGCCCGGCCAGGACTCTCTCGAGTATAAAAGGAACCCCATAGGTTCCACAAAGGTACGATACACACAATACCCTAAACACTACATACTCAAATCGATTACTTACTCTCACGCTTGAGTCTAATCGTGGGTCAAAAATCCACGGTAAGCCTAATGATGTCTGTTTCGTGCGAAGGGTCCTCAAAGCAAGTTTCACTTGGTGCAAGAGCCGGAGTCCACAAGGCCCCAAATTAAGTGTAATATGGTCAAGCTCGGTCTATCCAACTTTTGCATTAACAAGTTGACGCCATCCGTGGGACCCACACTAAGCTCTAAAGTGATGACGAAAAGCAGCGCAAACCCACCCCACCAAAGGGGGGATCCAAGAAGCCAACAGGTCCATACTCAAGCTTTGAACCTAATAACCCAAGTCGTGGAGGGAAGGGACTGCAAGTATCTTTCTCTCCGCTAGTCACTTCGACCCTGCTGGCAGTTGAGACTGCATCGTCCTCTCACGGGATCCCTAATCAAGGCCACAAGGATGCTCTGGACGCAACGGTTATGATAGATCCGCAAGCTGAGATAGAAATTCCCCCCTCGGTAAAGCAAAGTATGAGCGACTATGTCGTAGAAAACTATGAGGCTTTGATCCCACTCATGAGGGCGCAGATGAGGGCGAATCCAACAAGAGATCTTTTGATCAATCTAGAATTTGATAAAGAATTTAAGTCTAGGGAATGGTCAAGACCTAGCAAGGAAGTTAGAAAGGAGAAGAGAAAGAAGGAAAGAACGACTGAGATCCCAACATCCCCTTCGGATGCGCCTCTTATTGAAGACGCATCGTCCTCAGACAATTCTAAGAACTCAAGAGAAGAGGACGGTTTCATTACACCAGTCAATAACCATCGGCGCACAAGCGTGAAGGACAGATTATGGCCTGACCCTACTGGTAGACGAAGCGCCCTTAAAAGACTGGTCCCCTTAGAAGGAGATTCATCTCAGGATCTGCAAGTTCAGGAAAGGAATAAGAGCATTGGAAGGATGCGCAAGAGTAACTCTTCAAGTGAAGATTCCTCGGACTCTGATTATAGCGACCGCCACCCTCGTCATAAAAGTTTCTCCCCTTTATCCACTAAGGATTCTGATTCCTCTGACTACGACAGAAAACACCGCAGGGCACCCAAAAGACCAAGGATACAAGGTGAAGATCAATGGACCTTGCCATGGCGTTGAGAGAAAGGAAGTGCGTTTTCAGAGCGCATAACTACTTTCAGGGATAACCAAAAAAGACGCATGTCGTCCAATGTCAATACCTACGACGGTACGACGGATCCAGATGATCACCTAAAAGTGTTCGAATCTCAAGCGGGGATAGAACAATGGCCAGAAGCCGTGTGGTGTCACATGTTCTACTCAACGCTCATCGGGAACACTCGGACATGGTTCGACCGTCTCCCACGAAGGAGCATTCATGGGTTCAAAGAACTTCGGAGAGCGTTCTAAAGAAATTATGTGCAGCAGAAGAAGTACGACAAAAGCCCAGTTTCACTTACGAGAGTGAAGCAGAGGCACAACGAAAGCCTCGAAGACATCATGGAGCGCTTCAAATCTGAATGCAACCAGATTAAGGGTTGCCCGGAGATTCTTAAAATATCTGGATTCCTCGCAGGCATCACAAATCCGGACCTAATAAAAAAGTTGAACGACAGAACCCCAACAACATTTGACGGGGTAATGAAAAAGGTCCGAGCATTTATCCAAGGAGAAACCGCAGCAGCAGATAGCAGGCAGATGACGTCAGGCTACAAGTACCAAGATAGGCCCAAGAAACAATCATATGGGCAAAACATCAGTCGGACGTTGGACTTCCAAGGAGCGGCAAAGCAAGGGCGCAGCAACAACAACAAGTTCATCCCGCTGCAAAAAACCTCCAGGGAGGTATTCTTATCAGAAGGAGCAAGTTTTCCAAAGCCTAGCCCAATGATGAGACCAGCAGATAAATGGGATACCACAAAATATTGCGAATACCATGATGATAAAGGGCATGCTACTGATGAGTACATTCAATTGAAAAGGCACATTTGGAGCCTGGTGAAAGCAGGGAAGCTGAACCACCTGATAAGAGACTGGAGAAAGAACACGGATACGAAGAAGGGTGAAGCGAAGAAACAGAAGGATAAACCCATAACCATATACATGGTAGAAAGGGAAAAATCTTTCATGCAAAGAAGGGTGGTCGCGGAATTTTCGCACGATAAAGAAATAGTATTCCGTATTCTTTCAAATATGGACTATAGAGTCGGGTCTCTGAAATTGACATAGCCCTCGGGAACCACAATATAGAAGGCATGTGCATCGATGGGGGGTCTTCAGCGAACATATTGAACGAACATTGTTTCACGCGGCTGCTATGGGAAATAAGGAAGGAGCTGGAAGAAACAGCACAGATCCTCACAGGGTTTAGTGGTGATAAAACTCGACCACTGGGACACCTCTGCACATAGGTGACTATTGGAAACACAGAACACTCGACGATAGAGTGGATGGACTTCATGGTTGTGCGGTCTCAATCATCGTACAACGGGATAATTGGACAGTCAGCATTAAAGACACTGCGCGCAGTACCTTCCACAGCACATGGTATGTTCAAATTTCCAGTACAAGATGGAGTAGTCGCCATCCGTAACATAGACACACTGGAAGGGGGTAACAGTACTTCTAGCACAATCGCCAAAAGGAAGCACGTAGACAGGTGTCAACACGATATGGAACCCAGCTCACAGATGAAAAGAAGGAGGCGTATCTCAGAAGAGTCCCAGACGAAGACCACATTCGTACACGAGGGCTCGCTGTCAGAGCTCCCATGGGTCCTCTTCTCGACAGGTTTCGCAGGAAGGAGGACCAGATGCAGGGTTCATCCTCACGAACCAGGGCGACATAAAAATCACGTACGTATTGATGTTTGACTTCCCTACAACTAGCATGGAAGCAGATTTCGAAGCCCTCATAGCAGGTCTTAGATTGGCACTTAGAATGGGCATGAAGAGCCTAGTGGCCTACACATACAACCCTTTGGTAGCAAGTAGGGTCGAAGGGTCATACGAGCCACGAGGGAAGGTGCTAATCCAGTACACAGAAAAGATACGGGACATGACGGCACAATTCACAGAATTTGCTATACGAAGGGTTGCAGGAAAGAAGGGCGAAATCTCGGTGGACATGGACTAACTTTCAATTGTGGACATGGATAAGCCTCCTAGTCACGTTCTAATCGATTTTATCTTGCACAAAAATGTGAGTGCGAACATGGAGTCACCCACATGGATGACACCTATTATAAAGTTTTTGTCACATAACAAGTTGCCAAGCAGCAGAAGGAAGGCTAGGAAAATACAGGTGAGAGGTAGGCACTTTAAAATTGTCAAAGGAACGTTGTACAGACAATCGGGAAACGGTCGGATGTTTTAATGCTTAGCACCAGATCAAACACGGGCAGTGGTGGAAGCCGCGCACAGAAGAGTATGTCCTCGTGGCCCGGTAGTTGTGGTTGAGGAAGTCACTCGCTCAGGGTACTTTTGGCCATTTATACACAAGGATGCTCATAAGAGAGTGGTGCGTTGTCAGAGATGCCAGGCGGACTCAAGACGTAGGATAAATTCTACCATGGTTACTGGTCCATCCTCAACCAAAGGCGCATAGGGAGGAGGAATGCTCTCAAAGCTAGGGCGTACTATTGGCTCCCTAACAACATCAATTGGAAATATGGCGCGACGCGCAGCAACACTACTCCCATCCAAAGGTAACCACCAACAACAACGCAGGGGAACAGTCGCCCCCGCAGCCAGGATAACTGCACGCACTATGCGACAACGGGATCGTATAGGCATACTACCAGCAGCGCGAAGCACACAACGGCGCGGTGAGGCAAGAAAAGGACTCTCACGGACTGGGATGAGTGCGTGTAGCTATGCAGAGTCAGTATCCAGCCCTGCGAGAAGTGAATTGAGAGGCAGCCAGAATTTTGGACGATATTCTCCCTAAGATATCGCATAGTTAGCATGAACCATACTCTTGGCTACTGATAGCCCCAATAATGATCCATATATTTTTTATTTATTACCATTTTTAGGGTTTTCTTTTTGTTATTTGTTTCAATATTTGCAAAAAATATGAATAAAACGCTACGGTTCCTAGCTAGCTCCGCAGCCCGAATGATCTTTTTCTTTTTTATCTTTTATGCATAAGAGTATTGTTTCTTTTCTGAAATATATATAAATTTGGCCTTCCGGTGTACATGTACAATAAAACGTTTCCAGGTGAAATAAGAGGAATAAGTATACCCTACCAATTAAACTTATTGTGTAAGAGGGATGCACCCCCAGCGGCGCCGGATCAGGTATCCTTTGTTAGGCAGCTTCCCACAAGATGTTGTGGTAAGTGTAGCAGTCCGCATACTTTATGACGGATATGCACAAGACATAGTATGCACGCCTAACAAACTTGTCATTCTCTATGACATTGCTTATGGTAGTAGTGGCAGGACCACACGTAACGACTTTTGGCTCACCCATAAGTTTAGAGTCACTCTAATGAGTGTACTCATAAACAGACGTTCTGTCTCACAAACTCAGGCGTGAATGCAGAAACCTGGACACACGTATGTAACAAGGAACGTGAGCATAGCGCAGGACGCTACGTGTTGGCAAACATACGGGTTGCCATAAATATTATACAAATTCCTTAATTTACAAAGTTATTGTGCGTAGTTAGTACAAGGCGGATAGTATATAAAGGTGCCTTCTATAGAAGGTTGTTCGCTGAAAGCGACCTCTTCAACCTGCGGTGTGTCGGGTTCAATGACGCGTAGTGTTGTACCCATGCCTCCTTCATACACTGCAGCACGCGTGTATGATATACATCGATGGAAGGCAGGCTAACTGGTACACCATCGGATCGACTAGGGTGTGCTAAACCTAAACCAATAGCAACACCTTTAGTTGAAGTCCGGTTCTTCTTCGCAACACGTCTCACGTGCTGTTTCAACTTGTTTTCCATCGAAATCATTATTGGTGCACCAGAAATATAGACAGGGACCTGTAGTTGAGAAATATCTGGTTTGGCCAGGGCGTGGGGACCTTCTTCCGTTCTTTCTGCGCAATGGTTTGCTAAGGTAAGGCCGACCATGATCACACTTATAGGAAAATCTTGGTCTTTCTCAATGCGGTCTATGATGGGCAGTGGGAGGTCTTCTAGTCTGTGGAATGCAGCATCAAAGAGTTCTTGTGCGTACCTGGAGTAAATTTCACTACCCTCCAGGGGTCTTGTTAGTAAATTCTCCTTAAAGGCGCGCTCCATGGCGAGTCTTTGTCCTAGTAGCCACGCAACATCGAAGATATCCCTAATCGCTTTATTGAGGTCGGGCAGCTCCACGACACTTTTCGCAGCTAATGGTAGACCATGCTTTATTAACCAATGATTCTCCATGCGTACGGCGGTGAGGTGTGGATAAAGCTCTTCATCAAAATCGGTGCTCATATACTTCAGAATCTCGGATTTCTTAGCCATATCTTTGTGATAATTGGCAACAAAATTGTTACACTCATACCTTCTTCTAGCTTAGACATAGCCCAGCGATTTTCATCCTCTTGCTTCACACGCAAGCAACGCTCGCGATCTATAAGTTCAGATAATGTTTCCTTTTCGTCCTCTAAATATCGGATGGATCTGGCATTTATGCTGGACACAGCGCGTAAACGTGCAAGTTCGTACTTGGCAATTATGAGTTCGCGGTCTTTTTGTTCTGTTGCTTGGTTGACCTTTTGATTTGCATGTGCCAGTCGCTCTGATAGATGTGATACCTTCTTTTTCAAATGCGCGACTAGAGTTATTTCCTGTGAGGTAACTGTATACAACTCTCTCATTAGTATTGTGACGGGCATTTCCTGCAAGTGTTGGGCGCGGCCAGGGGAAGTTATGTTTTGGAGGAAATCCTCGCATACAGTTGCGCAGTCTAGTGCGCATGAGCGGGTGCACTTCTAAGAGGGAACGAATTTGGTGGACTTCGAGGTGCTTGCACCAGCTTTGGTCGTTGCAACGTGGGAGCTGCAAATTTGATACCCTACGATTATTAGAAAAGTGCACGCATTGTTTGTTTCGAACTGATGATAAGGAATGGCGTGGTGATGTACCTGGATATATGTGTCTTTTCCTGCGGCCTTGAGAGTATTCCCCACGAAGTCACATCGGCGCGAGGTCTAGTCTGCAGTGTTCTCCCCCTTTGGGGAATTTGATGTGTGGGGGATCACGGTAATTTTTTGTAACTAGGAACCGGTATGATCTCTTCTGGTGGACCTGTGTGGGAGTCCCCTTCGAAACCATGGTCTTCTTCATCTCTCAGATTTGTTTCTTCTGACGAAGACTTTATGGTACATGGCACACTTCGGATGGGGGTAGCATTTACTGCAGTTATCCTCTCGGTGCTCCCTCCAGGTGTTGGGGAAGGGAACTCCAGGGCTACGATGCGTTAACCAACACGCCATCCATTAGATAGCTCGAATGGTGTGAAAGGTCGAGCGCGCATAGTCACCGTGCATGGTTCTCGCGCTTCACATATAAGTTAGTTCTGCAAAAGTATGAGGAATATGTGAGTATATGCGGATAAGTCATTTGAATTTTTTGTTTTTGGAGTACAAGGTTCTTACCATGGTCGAATTCATCGAAGTATTGGGGAAGGTGGTTGGAAGGAAGGGTCGGTGTATGGCTCAGTCTTAGGGCGTATAGTAGAGCCTCTGGCTATTTCTGCATTGGTATCCGATCGGTGTTAATTATTTGTGCGTCTGCTTCGCTGTAAGAGCCAACTATGGGGCGGTCATCCTTCATCATTGTCTCGGGGGTGATGAAATCGTAATCGAATGGGAATACAACCTTATCTACCCAGAAGAATTTATTGTTCCACTTCTTCATCGAATCTATCTTTATCGAGTAACATTGTAATTGACCAGGGCGTTTTGCAAAGGATATCCACCCGTTTATCCACGAGGGTCGGTAGAAAGCACGGAACTGGTGTATTGTTGGGTCAACGTTCTTAAGTAAGAAGTTTATTTCAATATTTGAGATTTTGGCGGCACCTATACAATGCAGCTGTGACAGGTGTATGTTGTAGTAGCTTAGTATATCCATCAGAAAGCGGCTTAGGGGTATGCGATTGTTAGAAAACTCGATGAACCTAGTGTATATACCAGTTTTTCCATCAGTGAAACTTCCAATATGTGCTTGTGGATCTGGCACAGTTGGATGGAGATCTGAAGATATATGGTATTTCGTGACGAAACGGGAGAGTTCTTGTTCTGATATGCGGGACGTCACATCAAACAACTGTGCTACCATTTTTTCTTTGTAGATATTTTAAGACGGGATTGGAGTTGTTATTCTTTTTTGTTCAAAAGTGTTGTTTCCTGCTATTTTCAACAATGGTGGGAGGGTTTTTGGGATAGGCAAAGAAGAAGGTTAAATGTCTGTCAGACTGCATTTATATACACTATAGACGCATGGGATCTTGCGGCACGTGTCTAAAATGCTTTGTTCATCCTACGGTGTTTGCTAGTTGGCTCCTCTGATGTGATTAGTATCTTTCCCAGTTCTCGATGCAGGGTTGTGATAGTGGAGTCTGACAAGGGCATGAATGGTTTATAGTCTAGTAGCCATGGTTGGAAGTTGCGACCACTAGACTGGGGGGACATGATGACGTATAGTCCCTAGTCGGGCTGGATAGTCCGACCTACGGGTACTACCCGCATCCATCAGGAATGGATTGAATGCTTATGCGATGCGCGCGCACAGCCCAGGATGCCCGGTAATCCGCTGTCGCACATACAGCTAATTACTTAGCCAGGTCCTTGTCGCAGCGCGACAGGATCAGACAAGAATATAATCTATCATATAGATATATTCGCCTAAAGGGAAGAGATATAAACTTGCCTTGGTTATGCGATAAGGATCAAACTATTTTAGGTCATTATTTCTTCCTTTGGCCGCAAGAGTAGGAGAGCCCAGCCAGGACTCTCTCGAGTATAAAAGGAACCCCATAGGTTCCACACAGGTACGATACACACAATACCCTAAACACTACATACTTAAATCGATTACTTACTCTCACGCCGGATTCTAATCGTGGGTCACAAACCCACGGTAAGCCTAACGATGTATGTTTAGTGTGCAGGGTCCTTAAAGCAAGTTTCACTTGGTGCAAGAGCCGGAGTCCACAAGGCCCCAAATTAAGCCTAATCTGGGTCAAGCTCGGTCTATCCAACTTTCGCATCAACAACTAATATTATGAATACTACTATTTGGGGACTGATATCCCCTATCTGGGCAAGTCGCACTTGCTGGAATGCTGATGGCTCTGACCTAGGCTAAACGGATACACTTTATTTTGCTTATACAGGAGTTTGGCAGACTGCCTGCGTAAGGGCAATTTTTTGGGTTCCGGTATGTCAAGTAGCGGTGCATGAGCTAGTGCAATAATAATAAAGTGTTTTATGTGAGCGAATATTAACGTAACTCAAGAAAAGGATATTGTATTTAAAATGATTTTAAACCTATGAATTTACTCAACCATTGTGTTGATTTTAAGCATATATCTCAGGTTTAAAGATTGTTAGAATGAAGCAGCACGAGGATGGCATGGAATGGCACAAGACTGAAATTATTATAGATATTTGGGAACCTTATAATGTAAAACTCTGATTTTTCAATGATATATAAAGGAAGTTGATTTTGTCACTCTTTTGAGTTGTTTTTCTATTATTATGACTTGTGAACTATAAAGTAATACCCCAGATCAATATTCCCTTGCGTAAAGGTAAAATGGGGGTGTTACATTTTTCTTAAAAAAAACCTTGTTTACAACAATTCGTACAATTTTTAACATAAAGAAGTAAAAAAACTAAATCATAAACACATAATAACAATTTATATATGCGATAAATAAATCAAATAGCCACATACATACGATTTATTCAATAATCATCAAATCTAGGTTTTTATATTCATATAAAAGTCTTCCCTAATTCAAGATTTAATGACTTAAATAAACAAGTAGCACATAAAATCATATAAACATACAATTTTATGATCCATGAAAACATACACATTAATCATGGATCCACCCAAATCTCTTAACAATTAAAATATCTTCGGATCGTAACCTCTATTTTACATGACATAACAATTAACCATGTAATTTAATCTAAAATTATACAACATGTGTAATTTAGGGTTTCAAAAACCATTTTTTTATAAAATTCGGCCAAAACCCTAATTTTAAAAAACAAAACCCTAATTTTTTAAGAGAACTTAAAAAACGTGTAGTTTTAACTTAAAACAAATATTAGTTAAAAAAATTTAGATTTTCGATAATTATAACATGTTAAAACGGTGCTCTTATACCACTAAAGGTTTATTAGTTCATAACAATTATACAAAACCCTAAACGAGATCAAAGCACACATATAGCGGAAACGATTTAACAAGATCATAATAACATAATTATAATTAATCGAATTTGGGTTACGTACCTTTTAGCTAACGCGATTCCACAAGATAAAGAACGAATCATTAATTAGGGTTTATAACAAACACCACTAAGATATAGTCTAAAGTAAGACTATATTACGTTCTTGTACACACATAATACAACGAGCAAACCGTGATTCTAGCACATGTAAACCAGGCTTCAACGCTTGTGGAAAATCTACCCAACAACCCTAGAGAGGGGCTAGGACTAGATTATAATCAAAACCGAAAAAATAAGAAAACCAACTGAAACCCTTTGTGGATTTCTTGTTGCGATTGGCTAAAGAGAAAGAGAAGGGAGGAATAAAATTTATGAGGGCCAAGCGGTGTTTATATTGGCTTAGCAAACTTTCAAGTAAAATAAATAAAAGGAAAAATTTTCCTTCCCCCTTGTCTCCATAACCGACCGACGAACACCCTCTTGTGGTGTGTTACGGAACCTTCTTTTCTTCTTCCAATTTATTCCACAACACTTGTTAATACTTAACTCTTAATTATTTAACGATCGTTAAAGTTATAGCTTGGCTTAATTTAATAAATATAATAAATATATTTATAAAATAAATTAACTCTTTACGTATTGAGTGCAATCCCATAATCTCGAGTTCGATCCTATCACACGACTATTAAATATAAGTCCATAAGCTTTCATATATTTTGTGTAAGACCCGCTTTAAAATACTATGAACAGTACACGTGAACAGTAAATACATGGAGATACGATAAAAATAAAACTTCCCATTTATAATATTATTACATGTTTCACGACGTTAAATAACAAACATTTAAGATATTATAAGTGTGACACGATCACGATAACCAAATTCACGATAAATAAAACACGAACATACACGACATATTTTGTAACTTGGAAAAAACTATGGAATAGCTTATGGGCTATAAGGGGTCACGGCTAAAGAGAAAGAAAAAGAGAGAATGGGCATTTTGGCCCATGACCCATTAGAAACCCATTACAAGAAAACTACCAGGAGATTTTATTTTCATAATTTAGGTTAACAAGAAAATCAAGAAAACCTTAAGGGCTCTCCATCTTGTCGCCGGCTTAAAACAAAGAAAAACAAGGATAAGGAATTTGGTTTTGATCTAAGCTAATTCGTGTAGTGGTATTCATTAGACCTTAATCACACATTCGTAAACCTTTTCTTTTTAATTCTTTTTATACTTTTACTATGATTTCATGTATTAATCTTAAAAACAAGGTTAAAAACATGTTAGAATTTACAAGAAACCATGATTAGGGTTTGGTTTGGTTCGGGTTTTGTTAGCTGAGACACAACCGAGAGCTTTAAAGCTCTTGGCTAGGTTTTAGCACTTAAAGCTCTCGGCTAGTTTTTAGCACCACCACCGAGACCAATTAAGGTCTCGGCTTGGCTTGGGTTACTCGGGAACACGACATGGAACCCCGGTTAAGGGTCGGGGTATAGTTTTGGTTCGGTTTTAGCTTGACTTAGTGACAACCGAGACCTATAGAGGTCTCGGTGGGACTTTTGCTAAACAGTGGGATCGGGTAACAAAAACAAAGGGAACCGGCCTGAGCCGATGTGACCATCTGGCCTAGCAGTGGCTAGCCGAATGGCTAACCAGGGGGAACATTAGCCGTCAGTGGCAGTCGGCTAGCCAGTCTAGCCACTGACGGGCTGTTTGGTGTTAGTATATGGTTCGGCTTATGTTTAATTTATGGACTCGGGTTTCGGGAACTTATAAAATCAGTTATTTTATTAGTTTATCAAGACTTAGGTTAAATTATTTTGTTTAAATAATTCATGTCATAACCTAAGTATTTAATTTAATTAAACATGTATTTTAATTAAATTCGTATAACGTATAGTTTAATTAATTAACCAAGTTATTTAATTAATGAGCTATAACTTTTAAACCATGACTTGTATTTTTCTAATAAGTTAACTTTATATTTTCCTAGCCTAATAATCAAGATTATTCTATTTTTGGAAACTTACTATTTTTGGAAACTTTTTATTTTAGGAAACCTGCTATTTTTAGAAAATTATGTAGTATTACAATACAAGTATTATAATACACTAGTAAATGAATAATACACAACAGAACATCAGAATAACTACAGATAATACAGTAAACAGGAAAACATGAGAGATAATTATAACAAGCTAATAACACACAGAATCAGTAAAACACATGTATCTGAGACAACTCATTCATGTCCCTATTCTTATGTAGTATTATCCTTCAAGGCGGAGTAGCTTATTCAGTCATTTTCGTTAGCTTTTGATGGACTAAAGGTACGGATTTCCCGTCCTTCAATAAGGACAATCTCTTCCTTTATTCGGATTTCCTGTATGCAGCTAACTGTTTTCCCAGTAGTTACAAATTTAAATGCTTATGTTTTATTAGTTACCTTATCCATATACACGCATGCCAATTTCACCTAGTTATGGAGGTACCATAACCATAACACTAGAGGCACTAGTGTTATGACTTCACCATGGCGGAGTGATAGCTCATGGCGTCCCTTCCAGTTTATTTGGCCTTTATTATTATATTATCATGTGGAACGTATGGGTGCATCCTAGTTGTAGTGTCAGTCAGGATTTCATGGTGAATGTGGTATGTGCCTTGCATCCTTCACAAGGAGCTGATCCCTCCTAACCATTACTATATTAATTAGAGGCATCCCCTCTAATTGCATGACGAGGTCACCCCTCTAAGTATTCATGCACGTTGTTGACCTCGTGCCCTATATTGGCTTTCGGTATATTAAACTAATACAGATTTTCATAAGTAAACATAAGCAATGTTTTCAGAACTAAACCAGTAAAACTTGTTATACGCCTATGTTTTTTTTCTAGGACTTAATCATTTCCGCTGCTATTCATGTGTTATAGTTCTTTACTATGTTTTGTCATTCGTGCTATGTCATATATCCGTTCACTGGGCGTTTTGCTCAGCCGTTACTTTCTTTCCATGTCCCAAAACGGTAGGTACCCAAGGTTAGACTGGAGCATTTGGAGGACATGCGTGGGATGGAAGCTACCTTAGTCTTCTTCTCCTCTTGCCTTCATACATTTGTGCTTGTTTAGTCTTCCTTTAGTTCATTTATTTTATTTATGTTTTGGGCTTATGTTTGGGAACCGATGTTTGATTCCAGTTATCCCTTTGGTCATGTATGTTTATGACATATTATCTTGCATGCTTTGATAACACGCCATAATTATCCTGTGATATTCCATTTATCATAATTGTATTTTGATAAATGGAATATCACAGGATAATTATGGCGTGTCATCAAAGCATGCAAGATAATATATCATAAACATACATGACTAAAGGGATAATCGGAATCAAACATCGGTTCCCAAAACATAAAGAAAATAAATAAACTAAAGGAAGACTAAACAAGCACAAATGTATGAAGGCAAGAGGAGAATAAGTCTTAGGTATCTTCCATCCCATGCATGTCCTCCAAATGCTCTAGTCTAACCTTGGGTACCTACTGTTTTGGGACATGG
This sequence comes from Glebionis coronaria, assembly GCA_025667525.1. Lineage (NCBI taxonomy): Eukaryota > Viridiplantae > Streptophyta > Magnoliopsida > Asterales > Asteraceae > Glebionis > Glebionis coronaria. The sequence goes on from CM046874.1 coordinate 645,320,335, forward strand.
AAAGAAAGTAACGGCTGAGCAAAACGCCCAGTGAACGGATATATGACATAGCACGAATGACAAAACATAGTAAAGAACTATAATGCATGAATAGCAACGGAAATGATTAAGTCCTGGAAAAAAACCTAGCCGTGTAACAAGTTTTACTGGTTTAGTTCTAAAAACATAGGTTATGTTTACTTATGAAAATTTGTATTATTTTAATATACCGAAAGCCAATATAGGTCATGAGGTCAACAACGTGCATGAATACTTGGAGGGGTGACCTCGTCATGCAATTAGAGGGGATGCCTCTAATTAATATGGTAATGGGTAGGAGGGATCATCTCCTTGTGAAGGATGCAAGGCACACAACACATTCACCATGAAATCCTGACTGACACTGTAACTAGGATGCACCCATACGCCCCACATGATAATATAATAATAAAGGCCAAAATCTGAAAGGGACGCCACGAGCTATCACTCCGCCGCGGTGAAGTCATAACACTAGTGCCTCTAGTGTTATGGTTATGGTACCTCCATAACTAGGTGAAACTGGCATGCATGTATATGGCTAAGGTAACTAATAAAACGTAGCATTTAAATCTGTAACCACCGGAAAAACAGTTGGCTGCATACGGGAAATCCTAATAAAGGAAGAGATGGTCCTTAATGAAGGAAGGGAAATTTGTACCTTTAGTCCAGCAAAAGCTAATGAAAACGACTAAATAAGCTACTCCGCCTTGACGTATAATACTACATAAAAATAGGGACATTAATGAGTTGTCTGAGATACATGTGTTTTACTGATTCTGCGTGTTATTAGCTTGTTATACTTATTATGTCATGTTTTATTGTTTACTGTATTATCTGTAGTTATTCTGATGTTCTGTTGTGTATTATTCATGTACTAGTGTATTATAATACTTGTATTCTAATACTATATAACTTTCTAAAAACAACAGGTTTCCTAAAATAGAATGTTTCCAAAAATAGTAAGTTTCCAAAAACAGAATAAGCTTGATTATTAGGCTATGAAAATATAAGTTAACTTATTAGAAAAATACAAGTCATGGTTCTAAAGTTATAGCTCATTAGTTAAATAACTTGGTTAATTAGTTAAACTATACGTTATACGAATTTAATTAAAATACATGTTTAATTAAATTAAATACTTAGGTTATGACATGAATTATTTAAACAAAATAATTTAACCTAAGTCTTGATAAACTAATAAAATAACTGATGTTATTATTTACCAAAACCCGAGCCCGTAAATTAAACATAATCCGAACCATATACTAAAACCAAACAGCCTGTCAGTGGCTAGACTGGCTAGTCGGCTGTCACTGACGGCTAATGTTCCCCCTGGTTAGCCATTCGGCTAGCCACTGCTAGGCCAAATGGCCACATCGGCTCAGGTCGGTTCCCCCTGCTTTTGTACCCGATCCCACTGTTAAGCAAAAGTCCCACCGAGACCTCTATAGGTATCGATTGTCAATAAGTCAAGCCAAAACCGAACCAAAACTATACCCTGACCCTTAATGTGGGGTTCCATGTCGTGTGCCCGAGTAACCCAAGCCAAGCCGAGACCTTAATTGGTCTCGGTGGTGGTGCTAAAAACAAGCCGAGAGCTTTAAAGCTCTCGGTCGTGTCTCGACTAACAAAACCCGAACCAAACCAAATCCTAATCATGGTTTCTTGTAAATTCTAACATGTTTTATACCTTGTTTTTAATATTAATACATGAAATCATAGTAAAAATATAAAAAGAATTAAAAAGAAAAAGTTTACCGAATGTGTGATTAAGGTCTAATGAATACGAGCACTACACGAATTAGCTTAGATCAAAACCAAACTCCTTCTCTTTGTTTTTCTTTGTTTTAGGTCAGCGGCAAGATGGAGAGCCCTTAGGGTTTTCTTGATTTTCTTGTTAACCTAAATTATGAAAATAAAATCTCCTAGTAGTTTTCTTGTAATGGGTTTCTAATGGGTCATGGGCCAAAAGGCCAATTCTCTCTTTTTAGTTCTCTTTAGCCACGGCCCCCTTATAGCCCATAGTCTATTCCATAGTTTTTTCTAAGTTACAAAATATGTCGTGTATGTTCGTGTTTTATTTATCGTGAATTTGGTTATCGTGATCGTGTCACACTTATAATATCTTAAATGTTCGTTATTTGACGTCGTGACACATGTAATAATATTATAAATGGGAAGTTTTATTTATATCGTATCTCCATGTATTTACTGTTCACGTGTACTGTTCATAGTATTTTAAAGCGGCTTTTACAACTCTTCCCCTCTAAAAGAATAATTCGTCCTCGAATTAGGGTTGTGATCATGTTGCGGATTTTATCATTCTTCCCCTCTAAAAGGACCGTTCGCATTCTAATTAGAGATACAAGAAGCTGTAAAGGACGTGACACGACTGGAAACGACATGGAGCGTGACATGACTAAAGAGGACATGGAACGTGACGTATATGAAACGAATATATTTAACTCATGGACCGAACAGAGGATAAGAATCCAGATAGACTCCTCCGTTTCCAAGTGCCTTCTCACTAGGAAAGATCTTCTAACTAGTCTTGGCGAGAAATAATAATCTTGATCTTCATGACTCTGTCTTGATGATACAGAAATTTTCTGGTTCACCAACGTGAGATGGGTTCTCATGAGTCTGATCGAATGGCTAAGAAATAACGTATAAGGATAATAAGACGTTTCGATGCGAAATACTCTGGAATTATGAATTAAGAAACGTCTTAGTAAGGATGTACGAAGCATATAGAAACGTAATACGTAAACAATTATGAACGTGATACGTGAGCCATTGTGTACGTGATACATGGAGATATGGTGGGTGTAATATGAGAAACATAGGATGGATAATGATACGTATAACATATCATGGACGTGACATGAGAAACGTTGAACGAACATGACATGGGAAACATATCATGGACATGAGACCACTAAGGAGGTAACGCTAAATTATACGGGTGAGACGTGAAATGTGACATGAAACGTCTTGTCTACGGATTTAAAGTTTATTAAACTTGAGTCTGGTATCCCAAGCTTTTTGTAGCTTTCCAAGATAAAAGTAGAACTCAAATCGTAAGTTAGAATACGATCATGAACGTGAAAAGTTTCATAAACGTGAATGCGAAAGCAAAACGTAATATTTAACAAGGTCGCGAACGTAATAATGGATGAATGCGTATGCGAGTCTTCCTTTGAGCTGGTAGCTGAAAGGGTGTTCTGTGATTGTACGATCTCTGGTTGGTAATGTCTGATAGTCTGCTAGCTGTGAAGTCCCTACTGATGAAAGGACTTTGCAGACTTGGTCAAACAGTTGAAAACAATCCAGATAGCATCATGCTTCTTCTGAGCTTGCGAATAGTCTGGTAACAATTCCATGGAGGTCTTGTCCCTTCTTCGTGTTATAATTTCCAAGGGTGGAAATAACTCTTGACCTGTTGGTGTTCTATCTTAACCTGTCGGTATGGCAGATACTTAGATATGAACTTAACTGTATCTTGCTTCATAGAAACTGGATACATAGAAATTCATAGAATTAAGAGTTTATGTGGTTAGACTACTCTTAACGTAGAAACCTCTGGATCACATAATTTAGTGTAGGGTTCTCTCCTTTACGCTTAAACTGAGTCATGGTACGAATAGCTATGAGGATCAATGTGATTTAGTGTGTCATTGAAATCAACTAGAATTATACTAGAATTTTTTCTTTTTTTAAATTTTTTTTTGGTGAATTTCATGTTGTCTTAGAGTTTGTAACATAGTGTGAATATGTTCTTCATGCTCTTCTCTAGACTTAGAGAAGATCGGGTTGTCCTCGATGAAATTACTAACAAACTTGTTTATGAGTTCATGGAAACTCAATTTATCAAGTCCATAATGCTGCTGAAGCATTCGTGAGACAAAAGAAATCGTGGATCCAGCATGATCAAATCGTGTGCGACTAGCAGTCATGGAAATGTTATGCTCTTTCACTCGCCACCAATGACAGCATGATTGTAAATTGTTCTTGGAAAAAATGCTTAGCACTCTATAGTCGATCGTATACATCGTCAACACGTGGAGGAAATTAACGGTTATGAATGGTGATTTGTTTACATTGACGGCAGTCGACACATAATCTCATGTTACTGTCCTTCTACTTAATGAACAGGACCGGTGCACATCAGGGTGATGCACCTGATGGATGAAACTTGTTCAAGCATCTCTGTAGCTGAAACTTCAACTCGTTAGCTCAAGAAAGCCATGCTATGAAGAGCCTTGGAAACTGGTTCTACTTCCTAACTTGCTTGATGTTATGTTCCATCTTGCAGATAGGAAGTATATTCGGAGGTTTTCTTGGAATTACATCTAAAATTTTTGAAATATTTGGCTGATTCTGGGTAAGAGGAGTTTCAGAAGTCGTGTCACAACTTTCAGCTAGAAGGTCTTCGTAGCCCTGGAATGACGATCATATGCTTGTAAAGCATAAATGATTTGTACAGATTTTCTTGATGTAAAACCATGCTGAATGTATTCAGGAGCTACATATTCTGATATGAATGATGGCTTATCCCAGCATGGGTTGTTGTTATAGTCCATAGACAAAATCATATATAACTCCCCTCTATTGGAGGGAAGTGCGTTAGCAGATTGGATCCTATCGTCATACCGAATGAATGAGTTCGTACACATGGATGATACGAATCGCGTCCTTATAATCATGAATATATGAAATGTGGAATCAAACAATAAAAGTGCCATGCTAATACATGGAGTAAAACGTTGTAAATTCTATTGAATGCGCTTTACCTGCCTCTCGCAGAACGAACACTACGTGTTCAAACGTGAATAACACTTCGGTGATGATGTTGAAATTCTTATGGTCTGATTATTCATGGCACATCATAATGGTTATACCCTTTGGAGGGTATTCTGAATTACGTATGGTTGTTTCAGATAATAAACGTGAGTCATGTGTCCTGACTCGTGTTTTGAGAAAAAATGCGTACGACATGTGTCTTGACTGGTGTCTTGACATGTGTCTTGACTGGTGTCTTGACATGTGTCTCGAGATGTGAAACAATGAGATTTAAAATCTTAGGTCACTATGCCAGAATTTTATGCGGGTCGGTTGAACTGCTAACCCTTTGTATTTCTGATCATATCTGTAACTGAAGTTTCATCGTTGTAGTCAGAGTGTTTGCTGTCACGGTAGTTGTTACTACCTCCTTGCAGGTCAGCTTTATGACAGTCGTTATTATGACTGTGATTCATGTTACTTATCAGCTGAGTGACCGGATGGTACCGGTTTCCACTCGTATGCTGGAAAAGACAACTGGATGGCACGTGACGTACAGACTGAAAAGGTGAGGATATGGAATGAAACGGTACATCTGGTGGGTTAATAAAATTCTAGTCGGATTGCTATGATCTGTCGCCTTCTTCTTTGTTTTATAAAATCTCCGAGCTAAGAACGGTATCATCTTTTAAGAAACATTGGATAAGAAAAAATGTCTGAGAAATTGAAAATGGATTAGTATCACACATGGAGTGTGGTAACTAGAATAAGTCTGGAGCATGATACATGAAGTAAACATGGAACATGGTACATGGAGTACACATGGGATTCACATGAGGTGATCGATACGGTGTCAATCATCTGACTTGATCAAAGTAAGGTAATTGATTAAGTGGTTACAAATCAAACTGAATAGAACAACATAATAATCTAGCTAATTTAGCGTAGACATAATCCAGTTACGTAGAAAACACAAAAACATGGTTAAAATGGAATCGAATAATTGCCAGCATGAAAACATGATTAATGAAAATCAACCATGGTTGTCATGAGGACATGATTAAACATAATCCATCCGTGTGTAGCATGAAATCATAAACAACATGAGGAACCATGAAACAAAATTAACATAGAAGGGCATGAAACATAATTGGCATGAAAACAAGATTAACCATGATAGTATGACAATATAATCAACATAAGGAACATAACAATAATGAGAGTACAAGAAAAGTTATGACTACACTGAATTAAATTTTGAGAATCGATATTGTGGACGACTATGTGTCGTTTCACAATGCAACATAATTGGTAAGTCTGACACAATATAACATGACCTAAACATAAAAGATGCATGAAATAATTTATAAATCATGAAACAGTTTATAATGCATGAAACAGTTTAAAAATGCATGGTTAATAACTATAATGATATGTACATGAGTGAACGCCTATGGGTCGGTTCACAAAACAAAAGACAAGTGTGGACGCCTATGGGTCGGTCCACTAAACAACAAAAGTTTCGATAAAAGCACATGCGACTAAATAGGGCCAGTCCTGTATCAACCATTACTTCGTCATAATTCCTACGACAATGAGATGAGCATGAAATGAATCTATGAAATGAAAATGAAATGAATGCATGAAAACCAACTGTCTAAACCGAACAGAAACGTGCGACTAAGTATGAACTACTGTGGTTCAGTTCATACTGGTCAAAATTCACAAGAAAACATTATGCACAAAACAATGACATGTAACTAAGTATGGATGACGGTTGTTCAATCCATATTAGTAACACAATTCCGAGGAAAATATCATGGTTAAAACAACGAGGTTCTGAAAATATCAATACGTGGAAATTAGACGTCGGCTTGGGAAGATCCTGGTTACTACCAACTAGTCACAGGTCAAGTTGAGAGCCTATAGGTCGAAACCTTCGGCTCTGATACCATAACTGTAACACCCTATTTTGATAAATGGAATATCACAAGATAATTATGGTGTGTCATCAAAGCATGCAAGATAATATGTCATAAACATACATGACCAAGTGGATAACCGGAATCAAACATCGGTTCCTAAACATAAGCCTAAAACATAAATAAAATAAATGAACTAAAGGAAGACTAAACAAGCACAAATGTAAGACGGTAAGAAGAGATGAAATCTAAGGTAGCTTCCATCCCATGCATGTCCTCCAAATGCTCCAGTCTAACCTTGGGACCTGCCGTTTTGGGGACATGGAAAGAAAGTAACGGCTGAGCAAAACGCCCAGTGAACGGATATATAACATAGCACGAATGACAAAACATAGTAAAGAACTATAACGCATGAAGAGCAGCAGAAATGATTAATCTTGGAAAAAAAACCTAGGCGTATAACAAGTTTTACTGGTTTAGTTCTGAAAACATAGCTTATGTTAACTTATGAAAATCTGTATTAGTTTAATATACCGAAAGCCAATATAGGTCATAAGGTCAACAATGTTGCATGAATACTTGGAGGGGTGACCTTGTCATGCAATTAGAGGGGATGCCTCTAATTAATATGGTAATGGGTAGGAGGGATCAGCTCCTTGTGAAGGATGCAAGGCACACACCACATTCACCATGGAATCCTGACTGACACTGTAACTAGGATGCACCCATACGTCCCACATGATAATATAATAATAAAGGCCAAATAAACTGAAAGGGACGCCACGAGCTATCACTCCTCCGTGGTGAAGTCATAACACTAGTGTCTCTAGTGTTATGGTTATGGTACCTCTATAAGTAGGTGAAATTGGCATGCATGTATATGACTAAGGTAACTAATAAAACATAAGCATTTAAATCTGTAACTACTGGGAAAACAGTTGGCTGCATACGGGAAATCCTAATAAAGGAAGAGATTGTCCTTACTGAAGGACGGGAAATTCGTACCTTTAGTCCAGCAAAAGCTAACGAAAACGACTGAATAAGCTACTCCGCCTTGACGGCTAATACTACATAAGAATAGGGACATGAATGAGTTGTCTGAGATACATGTGTTTTACTGATTATGTGTGTTATTAGCTTGTTATACTTATTCTGTCATGTTTTACTGTTTACTTTATTATCTGTAGTTATTCTGATGTTCTGTTGTGTATTATTCATGTACTAGTGTATTATAATACTTGTATTGTAATACTACATAACTTTCTAAAAATAGTAGGTTTCCTAAAATAGAAAGTTTCAAAAAATAGTAAGTTTCCAAAAATAGAATAGCTTGATTATTAGGCTAGGAAAATATAAGTTAACTTATTAGAAAAATACAAGTCACGGTTTAAAAGTTATAGCTCATTAATTAAATAACTTGGTTAAATAATTAAACTATACGTTATACGAATTTAATTAAAATACATGTTTAATTAAATAAAATACTTAGGTTATGACATGAATTATTTAAACAAAATAATTTAACCTAAGTCTTGATAAACTAATAAAATAACTGATTTTATAAGTTCTTGAAACCCGAGCCCGTAAATTAAACATAAGCCGAACCATATACTAAAACCAAATAGTCCGTAAGTGGCTAGACTGGCTAGCCGGATGCCACTGACGGCTAATGTTCCCCCTGGTTAGCCATTCGGCTAGCCACTGCTAGGCCAAATGGTCACACTGGCTCAGTCCGGTTCCCCTGCTTTTGTTACCCGATCCCACTTTTAAGCAAAAGTCCCACCGAGACCTCTATAGGTCTCGGTTGTAACTAAGTCAAGCCAAAACCAAACCAAAACTATACCCCGGCCCTTAACTGGGGCTCCATGTCGTGTGCCCGAGTAACCCAAGCCAAGCCGAGACCTTAATTGGTCTCGGTGGTGATGCTAAAAACAAGCAGAGAGCTTTAAAGCTCTCTAATGACGTATAGTCCCCAGCCGGGTCATGAACCCGGCCCACGGGTACTACCCGTATCTGGCTGATCACAAATAGGTTGGAGTAATGTCAGTTAAGCTTATGGGCTTAGGTGAATAGTAACCGCACACACGTGTGCGGCCCACGGCCCGGCATGACCGGTACAGGGTTAGACAGAATCATATTTTGTCTATGAATAGGATTTACCCCAAAGGAAAGGATATTCACTCACCATAATTAGAAGATAACAATCAATCTAATTCTGGTGCTTATCCTTTCCTTGGGGCCGAAGCATCAGTGACAACCCATTAGGGTTTTCACTGCCTATATAAGGAACCCCCAAGAGTTCCACAAAGGTATCACGTTCTATACACTCTCAACTCATCCGATTCCTATAAACCCTAACCGATTACTTACTCTCACACCGGAGTCTAATCGTGGGAAACATTCCCACGGTAAGTCTAACGCGTGTTGTTTAGTGTGCAGGATCCCAACCATACAGTTCACTTGGTGCAGGAGCCGGAGCCCAGCCAGCCCGAATTAAGCCTAATTCGGGTCTAGCAAGGATCACCCAACTTTTGCATCAACAAGTTGGCGCCATCCGTGGGACCCATTACACTAAGCTAGAGAAAAACCTCATCTTGAACTCTCAATGACGAAGGGGCATCCGCAAGCTAACCTCAGGAACACAAATCCTGGAAATCGGAAGTCCCAAGGGGAAGGGATACTCATCCCCAATCAATCCCCTAGCCGTCTAACGGGCGGGCAAAACAACCACAGTGGTTTTCAGTCTATGGGGGTGACGAGCACGATCTCCATGACTCCTCCACCTACTTCGACCCTGGACAACCCTGACCCAGGGAGTGCGCCCAATCCCCCTAACAAGGATCCGCGCCGACCGTCGATAGAGGAAGAAGTAGAAGTCCAACCACTCTGCGAGGAGGATCTCACTCGAGTTCTCACGCAGAACTTTGATAGGATCGTCCCAGGGATTGCATCAAGGTTGAACCTAGGTAGGGACCCTCCAATATAGACTCAACTTTGGCAATACCGGACCAATCACCTCTTCCCAAAATCAGAGGAAGAGAAGGACCCGACCTCAGGAGCGAAGCCTCTTCGAGGAAACTCCCCAACCTAAGAATGTGTTCGAACGCATAGGGGATCGTCTTATGCAGGAACTAGTGCGATCTCGAGACGAGGGGGAGAGGTCCGACGGTTCACCTGAATGATAGGATCAGGAACTGACCAGAGCCAATCGCCGCACGAGTGTGTGGGATAGGATGAACATCGAGAAGAAGGCCCCTGGCTCTTCTCATAAGAGCGGCCCTCGTCCAAGAGATGGGGCACCGCCTCCTTCTCCTGATCCATCAGGAGAGGATTCGGATGACCATCCTCCCAAGCGCCGCCGGCCTAGGCGTACTCCTCCACCGCCACTAAACAATGAGGAGTACTATGGCGGTCCTTATTACCGAGAGACGGAAGCAGAAGATCTTTCCCAACCGTGGTGTGACCCTAGGCTCACCCATCCATGGGCGGATCCCAGGGAAGATCCTTTTACTCTCCGCATACGAAATTACTCCGAGGACACAAAACGTCGCATGCCGGCGTGTGTCAAGACTTATGATGGAACTGGTGATCCGGATGATCACCTCAAAATATTTGATACGTAGGCTAAAATCGAGCGATGGCCCATGCCTATATGGTGCCAAATGTTCAATTCAACCTTGATCGGCAATGCTCGTGACTGGTTTGAGGGACTCCCTCCGCGAAGTATTGATAGCTTCATTGAACTACGCACAGCGTTCAAGAATAATTATACTCAGCGGAAGAAGTATAATAGGGATCCGGTCTCATTGGCAACTATCAAGCAACGGCCGGGGGAGTCTACAGAAGCTTTCACTCAACGCTTCAACGACGAGTGCACACGCACGAAAACAATGCCGGAACTCCTGAAAATTTCCGACTACATGCATGTCATAACAGACAGGGAATTAATCAGGCGTCTCAATGACAAGCGTCCGGAGAGGTATGATGACCTCATGGAAAGGGTCAGAAACTTCATAGAGGGAGAAACAGCGGTTGCCGGGGCCTACCCTTCAGAAGGAAATGGATACCGATCGAACGACCAGTCCAAGAGACAGTCGGGTGGTCAAAGCAACCAGAACAATAGTAGGGGCTCAGATTACAAGAGCCAAAACAAAGGAGGACGGCCGGACGATAAGTTTACCCCTCTAAAGATGTCCTACCGGGAGATCTTGCTGACGGAAGGGGCCAATTTTCCGAGGCCTCCCCGAATGACGACTTCGCTGGACCGTCACCAAGGAAATCGTTTCTGTGAGTTCCATAACGACAAGGGCCATGGCACGGAGGAGTGTATCCAGCTCAAGAAGCACATTGAGTCACTGATCAAATCATGTAAACTCGAGCATTTGGTTAAGGATTGGAAGGATGGAAAAGACAACAAGAAGTATGACAAGAAGGATCCCCAGAAGGACAAACCTTCGACCATATACATGATCCAATCCAGAAAACGCCGCAAGAGGCAGAATATTGGCCAAATATTTTCACGCGGCAGGGAAATCTCATTCCCTCCCATCACAGCAAGCGATGTGATTGATGCGCCTCTCACTATTGAGATAAGCATTAGAACACACAATGTTCGTCGAATGTATGTGGATGGAGGGTCATCAGCAGAAGTACTGTACAAACACTGTTTTGTGCAGTTAAGACCGGAAATAAGAAGCCAATTGGTACCGGCCACGGCGCCGCTCATCGGTTTTAGTGGAGACACCATCTGGCCGATAGGGAAACTGCGTCTGCTTGTAACCATGGGGAATGAGGAACACTCCACCACTGCGTGGATGAACTTTATGGTGATACGCTCACATTCTCCATACAATGGGATCATAGGCAGACCAGGTATTCTGGCCATACGGGCGGTACCTCCCACGGCACACGGAATGATCAAATTCCCTGTGGAAGGAGGAATCGTCACCATTTACAACACAATCGTACCAGCATCCGAGTGTCATACTGTTACAACACCGGTTCCACCTGTTCCACCCAAGGATGGATAACCACCTCCCAATTGGAGGGTGGAAATCCATCCTGATTATCCGGAACAGGAGGTATCCATAGGGGGAACACTCTCGGATAGCGGCAAAAGGGCCATGTGCTCTCTTTTGAAGGCAAACTTGGATGTATTCGCATGGGAGCCCAAGCATATGACGGGCGTACCACGCGCGATCGTAGAACATAGGCTCTAGATCCGCCAGGGATACCCACCCGTCAAGCAAAAGAAGCGCGGTCAGGCACCTGAACGCAGCCAAGTGATACTGGATGAGGTACGGAAACTAGTGGAAGCAGGCATCATGTGCGAGGTATACTACCATGAGTGGTTATCCAACCCAGTTATGGTCAAAAAGCATGACGGAAGCTGGCGCATGTGCGTGGATTTCACGGATCTGAACAAAGCTTGTCCACAGGATTGTTACCCGTTACCGGAGATAGACTGGAAGGTGGAATCCCTATGTGGATATCCCTTTAAGTGCTTCTTAGACGCATATAAAGGATACCACCAGATCCAGATGGCGGAAGAGGACGCAGAAAAGACGGCGTTCCACACTAGTCAGGGCGTATACTATTATACAAAAATGCCGTTTGGACTAAAGAACGCCGGGGCTACATACTAGTGGCTCGTGGACAAAGCCTTTGACTCACAGATAGGCCGCAACCTGGAGGTCTATGTGGATGACTTAGTTATAAAAAGTCATACGGAGGATGCACTTCTCCGGGATGTCCAAGAGACGTTCGACACACTGAGGAGGATTAATATGAAGCTAAATCCAAAGAAATGCATGTTTGGGGCAATAGAAGGAATGTTCCTTGGATATATGATAGATCCAAATGGCATCAAACCTTGCCCAGAAAAAACAGACGCAGTAATACAGCTACCATCCCCTCAGACGCGGAAAGAGGTGCAGTCCTAAAATGGGAAGCTGGCCGGGCTAAATAGGTTCTTATCGAAGTCCGCAGAAAAGTCGCTCCCCCTATTCAAAACACCCAAGAAGTTCATGAAGAAGGGAGACTTTCGGTGGACAAAGGAAGCTGAGGAAGCCTTTGGTCAACTCAAGCAACACCTTGCATCTCTCCCCATGCTAGTAGCTCCCCGGCCAAAGGAGGATCTCATTATGTATCTATCAGCCACGCAGGGAGCAATAAGTGCGGTACTCATGACGGATAGGGACACGGTGCAAACTCCGGTCTACTTCATAAGTAGAACATTACAAGGGCCGGAGTTGAATTACTCCTCTATGGAAAAATTGGTTTTGGCACTGGTGTTTGCTACAAAATGGTTGCGCCGATACTTTCAGGCGCATCCAATTGTAGTCATTACTGACCAACCAATAAAACAAGTTATCTCTAGACCAGATGTGGCAGGTAGGCTACAAAAGTGGAGCATCCTATTGGGAGAACACAACATATCTTATAGGCCAAGGACGGCTGTTAAAGGCTAAATCTTGGCGGATTTCTTGGTAAAAAAGCCAGATGAAGAAGGACCAATCGTAAAACAAGACGAAACTCCAGCAGAACCATGGGTGTTATTCACGGACGGATCTTTGTGTACGGATGGGTCAGGAGCTGGCCTCATCCTTACGAATCCGGAAGGAATGGAGTTTACTTACGCCCTTTGCTTTGAGTTCACAGTCACCAACAATGAGGCGGAATATGAAGCATTAATTGCAGGTTTAAAAATCGCCGCTAGAATGGGAGTCCGCAACCTTGAGGCCTACGTGGACTCACGGCTCGTCGCGGACCACATTCTAGGTGGATATATGGCTAAGGAGGATAACATGGTCCGATACTTGGAGAAAGTCAAGTCACTCATCGCGGATTTCCGCAAGTTTTCTATCAAGCAGGTACCAAGAGGTGAGAACAAGAAGGCGGGCGCTCTTAGCAAGATCGCATCTACAAGTTTCGCCCACTTGTCCAAGCAAGTCTTGGTGGAAATACTCAAGTAAAAGTCTATAACAGAAGGGGAGGTCGCTACTATAGTTGAGGAGGATGGACCTACATGGATGACCCCGATCGTCAACTATTTGACTAATGAAACCCTTCCGGACGATAAAAAAGCGGCACGGCGCATTAGAAGGAAGTCGCAGCACTTCGAGCTTCGAGAAGGTATCCTTTATAAGCGCTCTTTCTTGCAGCCGTGGTTGTGGTGTGTTGGACCACGTCAAGCCACTTATGTGATCAGTGAGATACATGAGGGGTTATGCGGCATGCACGCAGGTCCACGATCTGTCGTAGCTCGAGCCCTACGTACATGATATTATTGGCCTACCATGCAAAGGGACGCACGCGACATGATTTGCAAGTGCAGTGATTGACAAGTGCATAGACCAGTGCCGCGACATCCGCAGCAGGAGCTTACACCTATTACATCCCCATGGCCATTCTATAAGTGAGGAATCGACATCGCAGGACCATTTCTTGTAGCTGCGGGGGGAGTTAAGTTCTTGATTGTTATAATGGACTACTTTACACGATGGATAGAGGCCAAGGCAGTCAAATCCATCACAGGCAAACAAGTTAAAAAGTTTGTTTGGGAGAACATTGTGTGCCGTTTTGGCTTACCAGGAGAAATCATCTCGGACAACGGTAAACAGTTCGCGGATAACCCATTCAAGGACTGGTGCGCATCATTGAATATCAAACGGCGCTTCGCATCTGCTAAGCACCCACAGACAAATGGCCTTGTGGAACGAGCAAATAGAAGCTTGGGAAACGGCATCAAGGCACGCCTGGAGGAACGAAGTGCCAAATAGGTGGATGAGCTACCACATGTTCTATGGGCGCACAAGACCATGATCAAAACAGCCAATGGGGACACTCCATTCGCATTGGCCTACGGCACCGAAGCTGTTATACCAGCAGAAATAGGAATGCCTACCATCCGCACGGCGGAGGTTATTGTTGTCACAAACGACGAGCAACTGCGGATCAACCTGGATTTATTGACAGAAAAAAGGGAGATACCAGCCATCAATGAGGCTAAGTCCAAGGCTAAAATGAAGGCTTATTATGACGCCAAGGTTAAAGGTGTTTCTTTTCGACCGGGAGACTATGTCTATCGTGCTAACGAAGCAAGTCGAGCGGAGAATACAGGAAAGCTGGGCCCTAAATGGGAAGGACCGTATGAGGTCACAGAAGCCTTAGGACGAGGCGCGTACAAGTTACGTGACATGGATGGCCGCGATCTGGAACGCACATGGAACATCTCTAATCTCAAAAGGTGCTATCTTTGAAAGCTACGGCTTCCGCATGGATACTTTCGCATGGATATCTTTGAAAGACGGTGTGGTAAGTTTCCGTATGCCGTACTCACACAGTGCTTTGCATAGTAAAGACGCACGTCGCACGTCTAGTAAATTATAGACTTGAATGTATTTCCTCTTTTGTGTAAGACGTGATATGTCATGCAGTATCGATATTTAACAAAATAAAAATACACAAGTTTCCAAATCATAACAAAATGGTCGTGGTTGTCACGGACTTACATACAAAAGACAGTTATTTCACACATCAGTCTTATCCGTGTACATGCACGGACGAATAAAAGCTACAAATGTTTACAAGATACATCACAATGGAGGTAGGAATTCCCCTATGTCCTTCTTCCCTTCTTCGATCAGAGCACGGAGGGCCTCCCCGCGAGCGTTCTTTCCATCCTGCGCCTTGATCGCAGTCGCATCCAACGCCTCAGCAAGCAGTTTTTCACCTTTCATTACTTTTGACACGGAGTCGTAAGTAGGCAAGGTCAGTTGGATGGGATCCATAGTGAGCTTGGACATTACCAGTTGGTTAGGAGCATCCTTCAGCGCCTCCAGCTCGTCCAAAAGAGGGTGTTGGATTTCCGCAAGTGCATCCATTGACGCGGTCATCTTCTCCGCAGCTGAGGGGTTATGGTAGGGATGCTGCATAATATCTTCGTTCTTACCTATAAATTCCGCAGCCTGGACCAAGCCCTCATGCCTACCACGGTCGATCCCATCAGACACGACCCTGGCGAATGCTTGCAGCAGGTACGGAGCTTCCATAACCTTGCTTACGGCAAGGTGCATTCCTTGTCCAATCATCCACCTGTGCCCAGCTATGGCAGATAGAAAAGGAGGACACATCCTTTCAGCACAATCTGTGACCATCTTGCTTAGCTCCTCCTCGGCTGTTGCAGCTTGCTCGTCCATATTGGTTCGCACTTGTGTTAGCTCATCCTTCAGCGCATCGCGCTCCTGGGCGATGTTGAATGCTTGTACGGTTACGGCTTTGGTAGAGGCTTCGGCCGCGGACACCTACATATGGAACTTAGAGTTATCACAAGGATAATATGTTTTTTTTCTTGGGTAAAAAAAATGTATAATATTCTTGTTGAAAGCATACCTTCTCGTTCGATGCAGCTAAGAGGGCCTCGAGCTCGGCGATGCGTTTTTCTCGGTTTTCGGCATGATGGGCTTGCTCCTTCACTGTAGCCTCGGCTGTAACCAGCGCCGTTTGCAAGGAAGCAATGGTCTTCTCATTCTTCACAACTAATGCTTTACGACGAGCTATCCTTTTGTCTGCACGCTTCACATTCGTCAGGGCCTTGATCAGACGACGTCTTAAGGCGGCACCCACCGTCACTTGATGTGCGGATGACACATCAAACTGCTCCAGCAAGGACTCATGGTCTAGCTCGTCCAAGTCTTGAGCAAGGGCAGGAGGGGTAATATGCTCGATAAATTCCGAACACTCAGACTCCGCTTCCAACCTTGTTAGACTAGAGAGATTCTATGCTAAGCGCAGGCTATTCTCTGGTCCTTCGGGAAGTGGCTCCTCGGCGTGTGTCGCAGCAGGGGATGGGGGTCTGATTGATGTTGTGGGGGAGGGGTTCCTTTCCACCTCTTCCTCTTGAGCTACAGTCAATGGATCTGCCCTGTTATTGACATATGCAACTTCTGTTTAGGCATTCTATATTTAACAAGCAAAAAGACAAGGACAGCCTGAAAGACGAGGGGTGCTTACGTGGTACCAGTCGCAGGTTCTGGGGCGGTAGGAGCTACGGCACTCACGGGGGTAGCTCGCCAGATTTGTTCATCCATGTGCGGTGTGGGGTTGGCCTGGGTCGTCGCAGTACCACTTCCCTCTTGGTACTGCGGATGGTCTTTCCTTAGTTTCTTTGGGGGAGCATTCGAGGCCCCCGCCTCATCCCCTATTGTCTTTGGGACCCTCCTGATGGTCTTTCTCTTTCTGGATGTGGGCTTGGCGGACCCAGAGGCTTCAGTGATGTCTTCATCCTCAAGGTTGAGGAAGTCACTTTCATCTTCCTGGTGCGTCACGGCGCCCTCTAACAGCAGCTCTCCACCATCTTCATTATGGAAATCCAAAGGGGATTTCTCAATGATAGGCTCCTCTTCATCTGATCTTGGCTCGGAAGTTTCTTCGAGTGGAATGGTGCGGTCTGCGGTCGCATCGAGAAGGGGGAGTTCATTCTCCTTCAATGGGCGGAATCCTTCAGGTACCTTCATTGGGTCACCCTGGCGCAATAATCCGTGTAGGTTCATTTCTGTGGACATTTATAAATACACGGGTCAGTAAGGTCCTACAATACAAATGACGTTTATCACATTTAAAAAGTATAAAGTAAACCTACCCTGTCCACGCTCCGTCAGAAAGCACGGATATAAGTTCTCCCTCCCATAATAACGACGGCTTAATCCTACTAAGCACAGAAAATGTTCCGGCAACCCCTTATGGAATTCTGTGCGGTGGGTATCTAGTATTTTAAGGTCTCTGCTGCTATAGTCTTTGGATTTGGGCGGAGAATCTTTGGGTACCCTGGTTTTAAGGACGAAGGGAGTGGGGAATACTTTTTCATCCACAAAAAAGTAATGGTCTTACCAGTTCTTAAGGGAGTCTAAGGGCTTCATATACGTCATGGGGGCATTCTCGGATCGTTTTTTAAATGATAACCACCCATTCACTAGTTGGGTGGAGTAAAACGCCCTAAATAGATTCACGGTCGGGGTTACGTCGCATGTATGGCATGTATTTTCAAATTGATTGATTTTACACGCCCCTATACAGTGGAGCTAGGTTATGTGGAAATCATAGTATAAAAGCAGATCTACAAGGAATTTAGACAGGGGGTACGGTAGTTGGCCGAGTCGAATAGGCGCGTGTATACGCCTATCTTCCCCTTGGGTGCATCCGTAATTGCCTCACCTTCACCTGGATAGGTGGGGTGTACGCTTTCGGGAATGTAATACTTCGACAAAAAGTCTATGTATTTTTCTGCAGACATCACGTTCAGGACATCCGTAATAAGAGGGTTGTCCTTTACCATGTTTTCTAAAAAGGGTTTGTAAGGCGTGATGATCTAACATGCGGCGGAGGAAATCCGTGGAATAGAAGGCAAAAGTTTGGAGGATGGAGCTTGGAAATAACAATGGCGGAAAAGAGTATGAACTGTGTGTGTAACAAACACACACACCAACTCTTATATAGGGTTGCCTCGATTTTCGAGGTAACATGGATGTTTGACACGTGTAGGCCACTACGCCTATCCAACGGATAGGATTTCTGACACTTCTGAAACGTCAGAAGGGACCCACGGGTCACTTCTTAGCAGTTTTACGTGGCTCAATGGTGGGCATTAATGGTGCACTTTTGCAGAAGTGCGGCTGACCAGTTGACTACCATTAATACATTTATTCCGGTGTCGGGATATGCGGTCTTACGTAAGACAATATTCAATGCTACATTTAATTTGTCTCGGCCATTACGTGCGGCTGAGGTACTATTGGAATAACATTCCTAAGACAGGCAGCCACGTGCGGCCAAAGCAAAATCTTAAATATTTGTCATTCCCTAGGTCTTTCTTGGTATGTCCGGAGAGCATCTTGATAGTCTAGAGGTTACGCCTACGGCTGTAACAACTAGACTGGGGGGACATGATGACGTATAGTCCCCAGCCGGGTCAGGAACCCGACCCACGGGTACTAACCGTATCTGGCCCATCACAAATGGGTTGGAGTAATGTCATTTAAGCTTATGGTCTTAGGTGAACGTAACCGCACACACGTGTGCGGCCCACGGCCCGGCATGACCGGTACAGGGTTAGACAGAATCATATTTGGTCTATGAATAGGATTTACCCCAAAGGAAAGGATATTCACTCACCAAAATTAGAAGATAACAATCAATCTAATTCTGGTGCTTATCCTTTCCTTGGGGCCGAAGCATCAGTGACAGCCCATTAGGGTTTCACTACCTATATAAGGAACCCCCAAGGGTTCCACAAAGGTATCACGTTCTATACACTCTCAACTCATCTGATTCCTATAAACCCTAACCGATTACTTACTCTCACGCCGGAGTCTAATCGTGGGAAACATCCCCACGGTAAGTCTAAAGCGTGTTGTTTAGTGTGCAGGATCCCAACCATACAATTCACTTGGTGCAGGAGCCGGAGCCCAGCCAGCCCGAATTAAGCCTAATTCGGGTCTAGCAAGGATCACCCAACTTTTGCATCAACACTCTCGGTTGTGTCTCGGCTAACAAAACCCGAACCAAACCAAACCCTAATCATGGTTTCTTGTAAATTCTAACATGTTTTATACCTTGTTTTTAAGATTAATACATGAAATCATAGTAAAAGTATAAAAAGAATTAAAAAGAAAAGGTTTACCGAATGTGTGATTAAGGTCTAATGAATACGAGCACTACACAAATTAGCTTAGATCAAAAACAAATTCCTTCTCTTTGTTTTTCTTTGTTATAGGCCGGTGGCTAGATGGAGAGCCCTTAGCGTTTTCTTGATTTTCTTGTAAACCTAAATTATGAAAATAAAATCTCCTGGTAGTTTTCTTGTAATGGGTCATGGGCCAAAAGCCCATTCTCCTCTTTTTCTTTCTCTTTAGCCGCGGCCCCCTTATAGCCCATAGGCTATTCCATAGTTTTTTCTAAGTTACAAAATATGTCGTGTATGTTCGTGTTTTATTTATCATGAATTTGGTTATCGTGATCGTGTCACACTTATAATATCTTAAATGTTCGTTATTTAACGTCATGACACGTGTAATAATATTATAAATAGAAAGTTTTACTTTTATCGTATCTCCATGTATCTACTGTTCATAGTATTTTAAAGCGGGTTTTACATTTTGCATGTGTTTTTTTGTTTTATTATGTCGTGTAGGAAAACAGCAATTTGGAGCTATAAGCCGGATTCATCCTGTGAAGTCCAACAATTTTCAACTAAACCCTGGGAAGTTCTCGTTTCCCTTAGAATTTTCCCTATTTTTAGTTTTATCAGTTCTCATGTAACACCTCATTTTGATAAATGGAATGTCACGCGTGATTATGGCGTGTCATCAAAGCATACAAGGATAAATGTCTAAACATTACATGACCATAAAAGGAAATACTGGAATCAAACATCGGTAGTCCAAAAGTAAAGCTCATCACACACAAAGATAAGTACTATAAATGAAAGGACTAAACAATGTCCATGGAAAGAGTATCAAAGTATAGATAAATGCATAAAGTAAAGAAGGCAAGAAAGCTTCCAGTCCATATGCACGTACGCTTAAAGTATATGAGCGTCCCTGAGTACCTGTCGTTTTGGGGAACATGAAAAGGAAAACGGCTGAGCAATACGCTCAGTGCACGGATGTACAAATAAAGCATGAATAATATAAGCATGAAACAGCGGAAGAAACTAAGTCCTGGATAACCGGATTAAGTCTTAGTAAAACTGGTTTTATAGTTTGAAAAGCCTTATGTTTATCTTGTAAAAACTGTTTAACATATTTTACCATTAGCGAATATAGGTCATGAAATATCAACGTGCATGAATACTTGGAGGGGTGACCTCGTCATGCAAATTAGAGGGGATGCCTCTAATTTAATATACTGGTTTTGGGTAGGAGGGATCAGCTCCTTGTGAAGGATGCAAGGCACACACCACATTCACACTAAGTAATCTGCTGAAAAACATGTAACTAGGATGCACCCATACACTCCACATGATAAATATAATAATATGGCCAAAAGCTGAAGGGACGCCACGAGCAATCACTCTGCCGTGGGGAAGTCATAACACTAGTGCCTCTAATGTTATGGTTATGGTACCTCCATAACTAGGTGAAACTGGTCATGCATGTATATGGCTTTAGGTATTCTAATTAAACATATGCAATCAAACATATAAACTTATACTATGGGAAAACAGTTGGTTGCATACGGGGAATCCTAATAAGGAAAGAATGTCCATACTAAAAGGACGAAGAATCCGTACCTTATGACCAGTGAACGAAGAAGACGAAAGGAAGAGAGTCCTACTTCGGTATCACTAATGCTACATAAATACATACGTGTATAAGTATCTGATTACTGAATACGTAACTAGTTTTACATCAAGTCTTAGCTTGTTTTATATGTTCATGTCATGTTTTACTATTTAAGCTTTATACTGTGTTTATCGTATATTCTGTCTATTCTTATTAAGTATTACTTGTATTTCATGTATTATTATACTTGTTGTGTAATAATAAGTAACTTTCTAAAAATAGTAGGTTTCCTAAAATAGAAAGTTTCCAAAAATAGAAAGTTACCAAAAATAGAAAGTTTCCAAATATAGAAAGTTTCCAGAAATAGTAAGTTTCCAAAAATAGAAAGTTTCCAAAAATAGAAAGTTTCCAAAATTATAATTATTGCTTAAAATAGATAAGTTTCTAAAAATAGAAAGTTTCCATAAATAGATTAGCTGTCTTAAATAAATAAGTTTCAAAAAATAGAAAGTTTCCATAAATAGATATAAGCTGGTTAATTAAGCTAATTATATAAGTTTAAGTGTTTTCTGATTATTATTCTAAGTCATGTGATTATATAGTATAGTTTATTAATTATTACATGTAAATTAAATAAACTATAGGTTAAAGTATTTAATTAAACATATCATGATTTTAATTAAATAAAGGGTAAAATACTTAGGTTAAAACATGTATTATTAACTATTAATAATATAACCTAAGTCATGTAAATTAATTAATTATAAGTCATGGTTTTTAATAATTAATTAATTATATAGTTTAATTAAAGATAAATACTTAGGTTAAAATTCATGAATTAGTAATTAAATTAATAACCTAAGTCATGTAAATTAAATTAATCATGTCATGCTTTTAACTAATTTAATTTAAGTCTAAAAAAATTAACATAACTTGTAAAAATCATAAACCTTGAAAAAAAATGATTCATAAACCGGACCCGTGACTAAAACCCATGAACCGGACCCGTAACCATCATCATACCCCGGCCTAAGTCGGTTTTCCCCTTGGTTTTGCTGCTGCCGTAGGACCACCACCACCATACCGAGACCATATGGTCTCGGTGGTGTTATATAAGCCAAGCTGAGACCCCTATGGGGCTCGGTTAGGCGTCGGCTACAACACAAACACCCCTAAAGCCTTGATTTGATTTACCCCATGATTATTAACATGTTTCAAATACTTGTTTTTAATTAGTTTAATTAAAACATCATGATTTTATGTGATTCAATAAATCAAAACATAAAAAGAAAAGGTTAAACGTTATACCGAATACGTGAATCGAATAAGGACGAACAAACCACGATCCTTGTAAAATTTCCAAGATCAAAATCAACCCGAACACCCCTTTTGGTGTTCTAAATCCGGCGGCCAAAGAGGAGCAAGAAGAGAAAACTAGGGTTTTTCTTATTTTCAATATTTTATGAATAATGAACATGTTTTACCCCTTAATTCCTAGTTAGTAAAATTACATGGGCCAAGCCCATGTTTCTTGTGTATGCCGCGGGTAGGGGGCCCACTTGGGGTAACCCGTACCTTTTTCCGTGTCTAAATATAATAGTGTGTTCTCGTGTTTTATCGTGTTCGTAAATTACATGTTCTAATTAGTTTACGATCGTGACTTAGTTATTCGTGTTCGTAATAAATATATATATATACATAAATAATATTAGCTCGTGATTAATTTACGTTCATGATTTCATGTTCGTATGTTCATGATTATAATTATTATTGGAATATTTATTGTGTGTTCATATGTAATAAATATTTATCGTGTTATAACACGTACGTAATACTTGTAATTCTTATTCATGAAACGTAAACATGTTATAAAAGGAAAGTTCTAATCATGTACGTACGATCTTAAGGGTACTATTCATGGTCAAAGCATGCGGGTTTTACAACTCTTCTCCCCTAAAAAGAATAATTCGTCCCCGAATTATAGATAAAGTAAACTGGAAAAGAAGAACATACCCGAATTCAAAATATGAAATGAGGGTAAGAAGCCCGGATAGACTCCTCTGTTTCCCAAGTGGCTTCCCGCTTGGTATGATCCCTCCAAAGGATTTTGACGAATGGAATCGTCTTCCTTCTCATGACTCGTTCTTGTCTGTCAAGAACTCGTTCGGGTTCTTCTATAAAAGTGAGATCTTCACAAATCTGTTCCAGTGGATACTGAACCATGTGAAGGGGATGATACTGGTACCCTCTGAGTAAGGAAACATGAAACACATTGTGTACATGCGAAAGTTGCGGAGGTAACGCTAAACGATAAGATACTTCACCGACTCGTTCAATGATATCAAACGGTCCGATGAATCGAGGACTGAGCTTCCCTTTAACTCCAAAGCGTTTAACACCACGTGCCGGCAAAACCTTAAGGAAAACGTGATCTTCTACGTTAAAATGTATGTCCCTACGATGCTTGTCGGCGTAACTCTTCTTACGTGACCGTGCTTCTTGAAGTTTCTGCTTAGCTACTGCGACCCTCTCATTAGTCATCTCTATGATCTATGGTCCTTCAAGTGTTCGCTCACCAACCTGATCCTAGCAGATTGGGGCGCGACACTTCCTGCCATACAACATCTCGAAAGGAGCACACTTGATACTTGCGTGCCAACTGTTGTTGTATGCAAACTCCACCAAACAGATATAATCGTCCCAATCACCCATCCATTCCAACGCACATGACCTCAGCATGTCTTCTAATGTCTGAATCGTTCGCTCCGACTGCCCGTCTATTTGAGGATGAAAAGCTGTGTTAAGCTTAAGTTGTGTAGCCCAAGCTTTCTGCAGTCTCTTCCAAAATCGAGAAGTGAATCGAGGATCTCTGTCTGAGACGATGCTGGATGGAGCATCGTGGAGTCTCATGATCTCCCTTTTATAAGTATCGGCGAGTATACTGACCTAATCTTCCTTGCGGATCGGTAACAAATGAGCTGATTTGGTAAGTCGATCTACGATAACCCAAATTGCATCGTGCTTCCTCTTGGTTGGCGGAAGACCAGTAACAAAATCCATGGTGATTTTGTCCCACTTCCACTCTGGAATATCTAACGGTTGAAGGAGACCGCCAGATCGCTGATGCTCGATCTTAACCTGTTGGCAGGTAAGACATTTGGAGATGTAAGTGGCAACATCATGTTTCATGCCACTCCACCAAAAGTATTGTTTGATGTCATGGTACATCTTGGTCGAACCAGGATGTATAGAGAATGGGGAGCTATGAGCTTCAGCTAACAAGGCTTCCCGGAGTTCTTGATCGTCAGGAACACAAAGTCTCGTGCCATGCCATAAGATACCATCTGCATCTACTCTAAATTCCGTCTGCTTATCCAAATTATGAATTATCGCCCAGATTTCTCCATCATTTTTTTAAGCTTCCTTGATCTTAGAGAGTAACTCGGGTTCTACTCGAAGATTAGCCCAGTTGTCGTGTTGTACACGTACCATGATTTCTATGTCTAGTCGCCCCAAGTCTCTTATGATTTCCTCCTCAATCATAATGCCGTTGATCATTCCGGACTTCCTACTAAGTGCATCTGCTACTACATTTGCCTTGTCGGGATGATACTGCAGATTAATATCATAATCCTTCAACAGCTCTAACCATCTCCTCTGTCTCATGTTCAATTCATGCTGAGTAAAGATGTACTTCAAGCTCTTGTGGTCCGTGAAAATATCACATGATTCTCCATATAAATAGTGCCTCCATATCTTAAATGCAAACACGACTGCAGCAAGTTCCAAGTCATGCGTAGGGTAATTTTCCTCATAAGGCTTAAGCTGCCGTGAAGCGTACGCGATCACTTTCCCATGTTGCATGAGAACACAGCCAAGTCCCTTCCCCGATGCATCACTGTAGATTTGAAATCCACCCGTACCAGATGGGAGAGTAAGAATAGGTGCAGATACTAACTTCTGCTTCAGGTCTTCAAAGCTCTTCTCTTGTTATTCAGTCCAGACGAATTTCTCCCCTTTCCGCATCAGTTTGGTCAATGGTAGTGCTAGGCGGGAAAAGTTCTCCACGAACCTACGGTAATAGCCAGCTAAGCCTAAGAAACTGCGGACTTCAGTCGCTGATGTCGGCCATGGCCACTTAGTAATAGCCTCATCCTTCGCTGGATCCATGGTGATTCCTTCTATTGATACAATGTGACCTAAGAATGCCACCTTGTCTAACCAGAACTCACACTTCGAGAATTTAGCATACAGCTGCTTCTGGCGAAGAATCTGTAGTACTGTACGAAGATGGTCTTCGTGTTCCTCCTTGGACTTTAAGAAAATCAGGATGTCATCGATGAAGACAGTGACGAACTTGTCCGGAAGTTCATGGAAGATTCTGTTCATCAAATCCATGAACACTGCTGGAGCATTGGTCAGGCCGAATGGCATGACTACAAATTCGTAGTGGCCATAGCGTATACAGAAAGCAGTCTTGGCGGTGTCCTTCTCCTTAACCCATAGCTGATGATAGCCTGACCTAAGATCAATCTTGGAGAAGTGTTTGTCCCCTTGGAGTTGGTCAAACAGATCATCTATACGTGGGAGTGGATACCTATTCCTGATAGTAATCTTGTTGAGCTCGCGATAGTCTATGCAAAGACGCATACTGTCGTCCTTCTTCTTAACAAATAAGACCGGTGCGCCCCATGGAGATGCGCTCGGTTGAATGAAACCTCGTTCCAGAAGTTCTTGCAGTTGATCCTTCGGCTCCTTTAACTCTATGTGAGCCATGCGATAAGGAGCCTTGGAAATCGGCTCAGCTCCTGGGATGAGCTCGATATTAAATTCCACTTCACGTGCAGGTGGTATGCCCGGAAGTTCTTCTGTAAATACAACTTGAAATTCTGACACTATCGGCTGAACCTGAATTGATGGGAATTCAGCATCCATGTCATTAATCGTAGCTATATAACCCTCGCAGCCATGTAACAGTAGTGCACGTGCTTGCAGGGTTGATATGATTTGTACAGACCTGCCAGGTACGAACCCGTTATGAATGTACTCTGGTGCATTAACATCACCGAAGATGACTCGATATGAATGGCAGTCTATGGTAGCATGATGCTTGGATAGCCAATCCATGCCTAAAATCATGTCAAAGTCATTCATGTCCAACGGAAGTGCGTCAACAAAACGAACCTTATCATCAAACTCTAGGGGAAGACTCTTGTGTACACATGGGTGATAAGTACAGAGTCTCTCAAAGGCGTGGAAATATTGAGTCTATTCTCTAGTGGCATGGGGAGTATCCTAACATTCTTGGCATAAGTAGTAGAAATGACCGAGCGAGTAATACCCGTATCAAACAGAACACATGCAACTTGACCATACATATAGATTCCAGTGATGGTACCTGTAGACTTGTTGGCCTGATCGCGAGATGTCGTGTAAACGCCTCCAGTGGTAGGAGGCGGCTTGTTATCAGCATGTCCCGATGTGCCCTCCATCTCGCCCTTGTGGCAGTCCTTCATGTGATGGCCAGGAAGACCACACTTGAAGCATGCGTCACTGTCGCGGCGACATGGCCCTGGGTGCCTACGATGGCAAGTAGAGCAAAGAGGATGAGTATATCCTCCAGCAGGTGTCCTGACTGGCTGAGAACCTGCTAAGACATTATACATGAGACATGATAATAGGGTACAAAGGACAATGTGGATAATCATAAGATTGAATACCAATGATAGCTGGACGGCTAGGCTGTGAACCTATCTGGTTCTAGTCCCTACCGTTTCCATGGTTCCTGGTAGAAGATTTGCTAAAGTGTCAGAATTATGAGTTATAACATGAAATCATAAGAAAATGCGTAAGTATAAGGACCTGTTGCTGTTGGAGTGTCCAGCGTTGTTACGGTAATTATCATTACCGCCACGCCTGTCCGTAGCAGAACGGTCGTTAGTCTGACCGTTTCCCTTGGGCTGATTAGGCTGCTGCTGAGTAACCGGCTGAGACCGGTCCCCAGTCTTTTGCCTGGAAGATACAATTTAAAAAGATGAAAATATTGGCATATATTGAAAGAATATGGATTGTCACCGCTTGAATACGAATGTTTACCTCTTCTCGGGTCTCTCTGCTTCCCCGAACTTATCTCTCTCCTTCAGCATCTCCAGCTTACATGCTGAATCGGCCACTTGTGCTACCGTATCCAACGGAGCACCTTCTAAGTTATTGTCAATCATTGGATTAAGGGCCCAACGAAAATGTTGTGCCTGTTCTTCAGTGGTGCCCGTAGCTGCTCTCAGGAAACCGGTGAATCAAAGGAAACGCTGCATGAAGTCATTGCTGTCTTCCTCAGGTCGATGTCTAATGGTGTAGTACTCTCTCATGAGCCTATTCCTTCCTTCCGTGGGAAAAATGTTGGGCGGGGGAGGATAGTTGTCGTTCTGATGAAGGATGTCTTGCAAATCTGCATTGGCAACTGCAACCATATCCCGAATATTGTTTGTGTTTGCCATCTGACAGTATAACATAAAATACATGATTTAAACTGATCAAAACATAAAATATATACATGAAAAAAATTTATACCAAATAAATCATGAGAAAAAATTTATGTAGGAAAACTAGTACATGAATGCATGATGCAGTTTTATGAAAACTTTTGTATGCTCGAGAGTGAACGCCTATGGTCAATTCACCCAAAATAAAATACATGGCGAGGGGACGCCTATGGGTCGGTCCCAAATTTAAAAGTTTCGATAAAACACATGCGACTAAATAGGGTCAGTCCTGTACCAACCATTACTTAGTCATAAACCTGCGACAATGACATATATATGTATGCATGAAAATGATGAATGCATGAAAACCGACTGTCAGTTCTAGGAAGACCATAGTAATTACCCACTAATCACAGGTCATGTTTTGAGAGCCTACAGGTCGAAGCCTTGGCTCTGATACCATAATTGAAACACCCCATTTTGATAAATGAATGTCACGCGTGATTATGGCGTGTCATCAAACCATACAAGGATAAATGTCTAAACATTACATGACCATAAAAGGAAATACCGGAATCAAACATCGGTAGTCCAAAAGTAAAGCTCATCACACACAAACATAAGTATTGTAAATGAAAGGACTAAACAATGTCCATGCAAAGAGTATCAAAGTATACATAAATTCATAAAGTAAAGAAGGCAAGAAAGCTTCCAGTCCATATGCACGTACGCTTAAAGTCTACGAGCGTCCCTGAGTACCTGCCGTTTTGGGGAACATGAAAAGGAAAACGGCTGAGCAATACGCTCAGTGCACGGATGTACAAATAAAACATGAATAATATAAGCATGTAAGCATGAAACAGCGGAAGAAACTAAGTCTTGGATAACCCGATTAAGTCTTAGTAAAACTGGTTTTATAGTTTGAAAAGCCTTATGTTTATCTTCTAAAAACTATTTAACATATTTTACCATTAGCCAATATAGGTCATGAATTATCAACGTGCATGAATACTTGGAGGGGTGACCTCGTCATGCAAATTAGAGGGGCTGCCTTTAATTTAATATATGGGTTTTGGGTAGGAGGGATCAGCTCCTTGTAAAGGATGCAAGGCACACACCACATTCACACTAAGTAATCTGCTGGAAAAACATGTAACTAGGATGAACCCATACGCCCCACATGATAAATATAATAATATGGCCAAAATCTGAAGGGACGCTACGAGCAATCACTCTGCCGTGGGGAAGTCATAACACCTGTGCCTCTAGTGTTATGGTTATGGTACCTTCATAACTAGGTGAAACTGGTCATGCATGTATATGGCTTTAGGTATTCTAATTAAACATAAGCAATCAAACATATAAACTTATACTATGGGAAAACAGTTGGCTGCATACGGGGAATCCTAATAAGGAAAGAATGTCCATACTGAAAGGACGGAGAATCTGTACCTTATGTCCAGTGAACGAAGAAGACGAACGGAAGAGAGTCCTACTTCGGTATCACTAATGCTACATAAATACATACGTGTATAAGTATCTGATTACTGAATACGTAACTGGTTTTACATCATGTCTTAGCTTGTTTTATATGTTCATGTCATGTTTTACTGTTTTAAGCTTTATACTGTGTTTATCGTATATTCTGTCTATTCTGATTAAGTATTACTTGTATTTCATGTATTATTATACTTGTTGTGTAATAATAAGTAACTTTATAAAAATAGCAGGTTTCCTAAAATAGAAAGTTTCCAAAAATAGAAAGTTACCAAAAATAGAAAGTTTCCAAAAATAGAAAGTTTCCAAAAATAGAAAGTTTCCAAAAATAGAATTACTGCTTAAAATAGATAAGTTTCTAAAAATAAAAAGTTTCCATAAATAGATTAGCTGGCTTAATTAAATAAGTTTCTAAAAATAGAAAGTTTCCATAAATAGATATAAGCTGGTTAATTAAGCTAATTATGTAAGCTTAAGTGTTTTCTGATTATTATTCTAAGTCATGTGATTATGTAGTATAGTTTATTAATTATTACATGTTAATTAAATAAACTATAGGTTAAAGTATTTAATTAAATATATCATGATTTTAATTAAATAAAAGGTAAAATACTTAGATTAAAACATGTATTATTAACTATTAATAATATAACCTAAGTCATGTAAATTAATTAATTATAAGTCATGGTTTTTAATAATTATATAATTATATAGTCTAATTAAAGATAAATACTTAGGTTAAAGTTCATGAATTAATAATTAAATTAATAACCTAAGTCATGTAAATTAAATTAATCATGTCATGCTTTTAATTAATTTAATTTAAGTCTAAAAAAAATAACATAACTTGTAAAAATCATAAACCTTGAAAAAAATGATTCATGAACCGGACCCGTGACTAAAACCCATGAACCGGACCCGTAACCATCACCATACCCCGACCTAAGTCGGGTTTCCCCTTGGTTTTGCTGCTGCCGTGGGACCACCACCACCATACCGAGACCATATGGTCTCGGTGGTGTTAAATAAGCCAAGCCGAGACCCCTATGGGGCTCGGTTAGGCGTCGGCTACAACACAAACACCTATAAACCCTTCATTTGATTTACCGCATTATTATTAACATGTTTCAAATACTTGTTTATAAGTAGTTTAATTAATACATCATGATTTTATGTGATTTAATAAATCAAAACATAAAAAGAAAAGGTTAAAGGTTATACCAAATACGTGAATCGAATAAGGACGAACACACCACGATCCTTGTAAAATTTCCAAGATCAAAATCAACCCGAACACCCATTTTGGTGTTCTAAATCCGGCGGCCAAAGAGGATCAAGAAGAGAAAACTAGGGTTTTTTTATTTTCAATATTTTGTGAATAATGAACATGTTTTACCCCTTAATTCCTAGTTAGTAAAATTACATGGGCCAAGCCCATGTTTCTTGTGTATGCCGCGGGTAGGGGGCCCCACTTGGGGTAACCCGTACCTTTTTCCGTGTCTAAATATAATAGTGTGTTCTCGTGTTTTATCGTGTTCGTAAATTACGTGTTCTAATTAGTTTACGATCGTGACTTAGTTATTCGTGTTCGTAATAAATATATATATACGTAAATAATATTAGCTCGTGATTAATTTACGTTCATGATTTCATGTTCGTATGTTCATGATTATAATTATTATTGGAATAACTATTGTGTGTTCATACGTAATAAATACTTATCGTGTTATAACACGTACGTAATACTTGTAATTCTTATTCATGAAACGTAAACATGTTATAAAAGGAAAGTTCTAATCATGTATGTACGATCTTAAGGGTACTATTCATGGTAAAAGCATGCGGGTTTTACATCTCACATCGATGAAAAATAGGAAAAATAAAAATAAAATAAAATCAATTTTCTCCACATTTATCAAAAATCGAAAAACTTTTCCAAAAAAAATAAAGATGTTTGTAAATAAATAAAGTTTTTAGCAAAGCAAAAATCTCATTGATTGACACCATAACCAAGCACAAAGCCATCCACCAAATATGTGAGAAAAACCTAGCTTTATATTTCTCTATTTTGTGTGAAATAAGTTAGTATGTTTCAAAACTTGTGCTTGATCATCGTTTACTAAACCGCAGTGAGGTTACTTTATAGATATTTTTTAAAGGAGATAAAATAAATCCCCATAATATCATTTTAGTCGAGCTACACTGGCTTGCTAAAATATGTGGCACTTGTACTTATATGTGTTATGTTATCTATTGTGCCGATATCCTTATGTTTATGTCTTGCCATTGTCAAGTCGTAAATGTATGTATTCTTTTAAAATAATAATAATAATAATAATAATAACCCATCTTTTCTCTATAACCCTAAACCTAAATCATCTTTTAGCTGCCGCCTCCGTTCGCCTGCTACACGTCGGAGGTTCGGAGGGCTACCAATAAAATTAAACCTCCTTCAATTATCATGTTCAATTTTAAAAACAAATCAAATTTATTTCCCAGATCTAGATGGGAAAGTTCAAGGTCTTCGGTGATGTTTTTGATTTTGTTTTAAATTGGATATGTAATAGTTTGGTTCGGAATTAGCTTTATTGATGTAATTTCTATCTAATAACACTGTAATGCGATTGCACTTTCTTGCCAAGGGGTGCAACAGGGTGATCCTCTTGGCCCCCTACTTTTTTCCTTAGTATTACATCCTTTGATTTGCAAGATTAGAGACTCCTTTAGCCTTTGTCTACATGCTTGGTATCTAGATGATGGGACTATTGTTGGGGATACTTTGGATGTAGGGAAGGTTCTTGAGTTAATTATGCAGGATGGTCCTCGTTGTGGTTTGCATCTCAACGTTGATAAAACCGAGGTTTTTTTGCCTAAGGAAGACCCTAGAAGCAGGTTTGAAGGTATTTTCCCGCCTAACATTTCTCGGCCCCTTAATGGTGTTAAATTATTAGGTGGTCCTGCTAGTGTAGATTTCAATTTTGGCTGTGACCTTGTAAACAAGAGAGTATCCAAAACCATTGGGCTTATGGAGGCTGTTGCCAAGATTAATGATCCTCAATGTGAGTTGTTGCTTCTTCGTGCATGTACGGGTATTTCTAAGCTTTACTTTGCTATGCGCACATGCCCTCCACGTTTCTTTGAGCATGCTCAACATTCTTTTGATGTGGCCCTTCGTTCTGCTTTAGAGCGTATTGTCACTGCTTCTGGACCAGGGTTTGGCGATTGGCAATGGAGGCTTGCCTCCTTACCCTTTGCCTTTGGGGGGCTTGGTGTTTATTGTGCAGGTGATGTTTTGAATTATGCATTTTTAGCGTCACGATTGCAGTCTGCTGGCTTACAGACTAAGCTTCTTCAACATGCTGATATTGTAGATCCTGGGCCTAATTTTGATGATGCTTTGCATGTGTTTAACACATCTATGGAGACTGACCTTTTGAGTAATCCAAGTGAGATCGCTGCCCCCAAACTCATGAAGAAATTGGCAGATATATATTTCGCGCGGGTTGCTAATAGTGCAGAATCCATCTTTTCTTTATCTCCTCGACAATTGGCTTTGTGGAAATCTCAAATGGAGGACCACACTTCTGACTGGCTTAGGGCAGTTCCGATTCCTGGTTTGGGACAGACGATGAACGGCAAGACTTACCGTTCTGTGTTATGTTATCGGTTGGGTGTCCCTCTTTTTTCTGTTTCAAAGCCTTGTTCAGCTTGTTCTAGGGTGTTTACTGGAGATATTTATGGAGATCATGTTGTATCATGTGCGGGTGTAGTTGGTATCAAGCATCGTCATAACATGGTGCGCGACACCCTTGTTGACATCTGTTATAGGTCAGGAATATCTGTCGGTAAGGAGGTTGATATTGGGTTGGATGGGGGACGCGACAAACCCTTACGTCCAGCAGATATGTTGCTTTATTCATGGGATAGGGGGCTTGATGTCTGTGTGGATCTGACTGGGTCTTCGCCATTGACACAAACTGGGATGGCTGATTTGTTCCGGGTCGTGCGGTGATTGGTGCGGCACAACGTAAACGTACTAAGTATGAGGCTAAATGTGCTAATATTGGATATGGGTTTATCCCCTTTTCATTCTCTTCCTTAGGGGAATTAGAGGAGGATGCAGTCGCTTTGCTCAAGCGGATCAGGAAATTCTCTATGACTCAAGATGTTGGGACGCGCGCTGCTGTACATATTTTTAATAGGATTGGTTTTGTCATAGCTAAAGGAGTGGGAGCTCAGATTGTTTCTCGGCTTCCCACTAACTTTTTGTAAATCCTATTATTTTAATGAAATAATAATAATAATAATAATAATAATAAAAATAATAATAATAATAATAATAATAACGTAAACGATGCAAGTATTTGGCTAAGTGTGCAGCTCTCGGATATGGGTTTCTTCCTTTCTCTTTTTCTTCTTTAGGGGAGTTACAGGAAAATGCAGTTGCGTTGCTGAAGCGGATCCAGAGATTTTCTAAGGCTCAAGACATTGGAGCGCGCGCTGCTGTACATATTTTCCATAGAATAGGTTTTACCATTGCTAAAGGGGTGGGAGCGCAAATAGTATCTCGACTCCCATCCAATTTGTTGTAAATCCCTTTTTATTTCTAATAAAGTGATGGTTTAAAATAATAATAATAATAATAATAATAATAAAGTATTCTAGTTTGTTCTACGACATTGACAAGGCATATTGTTACTAAACCCTCATCATTATCACGTTTTACCTCTTTGAAAACTTATATGGTGCTCACGCTGCAACGCTTATGTTTACGTGTCTTGTACAAGCATATTGTAGCTATCTATTTTATGTCTGAGCTATTTTGAGTGTTATCTTACATTTTCCCTTTGTAAGTGACATTTGTGTAAACTTGAAATCTAAATACTATCTCGTGTGAGGTGCTGAAATTATTGTGTCATTTGATTTTGATACTTAGATACCTAATCATTTTCCTATCATGCTTCGTATACTTATGCTTTTAAAATCTAACCTTGTTTTCTCGCTTTGATTGCTTGAGGGCAAACAATAGCTAAGTGTGGAGGAATTTGATAACACCCAAAATATATATATTTAATCCGTTGCTATTATCTCACTTTGTATAATAAATAAGAACTTTTGATACTTAAAACATTGCGTTTTATATGTCGGTAAAAGATTGAAGGCTCAACTGAAAGAAAGCAAAAAGGAGTCCTTAGTTGCAATAATAGAAGAATGTAGAGAAGAACATTTTGGATGCACCGAATGTGCGACGCACAATCTCAAATGCGCGGCGCACAAGCATCACCTCCAATGTACGGCGCACACTTGGAGAAGTGCAGCGTACTTTTACCCCCATTTT
Organism: Glebionis coronaria; assembly: GCA_025667525.1. Classification (NCBI taxonomy): domain Eukaryota; kingdom Viridiplantae; phylum Streptophyta; class Magnoliopsida; order Asterales; family Asteraceae; genus Glebionis; species Glebionis coronaria. The sequence goes on from CM046874.1 coordinate 645,354,656, forward strand.
GCACTATAAATAGAGGGCTCCTCTTCTCCTTTTAGATATCCATTCTACTTTCACCTAGTACTCTATAATCCGGGTATTTTAGTCTCTCTAGTAAATTTTCAATATATTCCACTTTTGGGAAATACTTGTAACGATAGTATCTTACTCTTCGACTCGTGAAAAGCCGATACAATCGTGACACTTGTGTACTCGTCAATTCATTTAATCTAAGTATGATGTTCTTTTATTCTTTTCTATTTGTTACTTTGATTAATGTGCTAGGCTAAGTTATTTGTGACTATATGGGTATGTGATTATAATTAGTGATGATGCTATGATATGATCCTTTATAAGTTGATTTCAAGCTAATGTTGTAGAACCACGTTACCACTTAGTTCTATCACGTTATTTTATCAAAATTGATTTGTTATAATAGTTTGACGCCAAGAGGGTCAAGTTGTTATAATAAGTTTTTAAAGAATTTGTCTATGGTTTTTGAATATTTTGTTGGAGAGATCCGCTTAGACATTTTGATTAAATATTAAACTTATTAGAAACTTGTTTTAAGCTTAGTCGCTTAATAGTACGTAAGTCTTGAATCAAACCAAGTGAATTGTGAAAACGCCATTTTGACTAAAAAGGATTATCACGTTTTACCTACCTAATCATATCTCGATCATTATTATCATCATCACGAAATTATATGAACTATCTATCCCATATAAGTCATATTTTGTCATTATATTATTTAAATCAATCATTTCTATCTTCGATTATTATCTTGCTTACCAAAACGAAACTAAGTCCTTGCGAACGATCCTGGCTTATCACTACAAAACTATACTACGAACGAAATGGTATACTTGCCTGTGTTTGTATTCTAGTCCCTTGTTTTGTCTAAACCTTGTTATAAATTCAAGAATTGCGAAACGAACATCACCTAACCTACGAGAATTCACTACATGGGTCGGCTTCAATAGCGAATCTCGTAAGTGGTTGAATCTCGCATCCTTAGACTTGAGATGCAAGTAGGTTTCATATGTGTGGAATGTAAATATTTGATATGGTTCAACGTTGTCCTCGACAAGGCTGCCATAAAGACCATTTTTAGGTGTGATGTGAAACATATGAACGGCACGTGTAGTCAAAATAATATTTGTTCCTCCACATGTATTGGAGTTAGATACTACTCGGTTCCTTGATGAATTGTACAAATGTATGTGTGACTACACGCAAATGTAATTAAGGTGATACTTGATTAATTTGGAAATCGAGTTTAATATCAATATCGAGAAACAAAATAGTTTAACTTAAAAACGATTGTTGATCCATGTCTAAAGTTTAACAAAGTATCTAAAATAAAAGGATGACTGATATCTAAACCATTTACATAAGATGTTTGAGAAACTATCCCATACGCTTCTAGGGGCATTGACGTGATACTAGACGCTAACCATTGCTTGTGTAATTACATGATTATTATGACGTACGCAAGTGGGAGCTGTTGGAATTTGCTCGTGTCATAATAACTAACTATATGTATAGACACATATGGACCTATGGGGTCACACACATATATATTGAGGTACCCTTTCATGTATTGTGTTTATTGTATTTGTGGTATATGAATAACCTTTGTAACTCGGGATCGATTTTGGGCTTCAACCAAGTATGTAAGATACTTAATTATTGGACTTTGAAAAACCTAATTGGAGGCCCATAAAAACCCAGTTATGGCCGACCACATTGGAACTAAAAGTGTGACAACCCTAGATTTTGATATTTGCTATTTGTGACTATTTGACCTTAATTATGTGCTTAGTGTGCGTTTATGTGCTATATGTTTATATTTGAGCATTTGATTTGATGTTAGACATCGTTTATGTAATGCGTAGTACATTATATGATGTTGCAATGGAGTTAGTTCATGCTCATTAGTTCACTTGGATGTAACTATGATAGAATATAGTGTTATTTTAATATTTTATGTGTACGTATATGTATTATAGTAAATCGTATATTTACGATACGAGGATTAGTGTTTAGAGGTCTCGGACTAAGGATTTAATGTCGGGAATAATTTACGGGTTAGTTTTAAGTTATTTTAGACTTAGTTATTTAGGTATTAACTTATTTTAAGAATTTTCATAAAACTGTATATTTTACGTATTTTACGTATTTTACGGTAATCGCGTAAAAAGTCGAAAAATTAACGTAAGTCTTTCAGGTTTTGGCCCGGAAGTAACCCGAGAGTACCATTATGTTTAAAAACGATTAAATTTCAGTAAATAGGGTATAAAAGTCGGCCTAAGAGGTTTGGGATTTGTTTTGGGCCGACTTAAGCTTAAGTAAGAGAAAAGGAGGCCCAATATGAGTACTAGTAGGACTATGGTTGGATTTAACCATAAGTAAGAGTCCTATATCACCAAAAAAGAATTTCTCTTTTCCTTGAACCTTTATTCAGTAGATTTTATCAATGGGGGAAAATTAGGGTTGCAAAAAATCATGATCTTCCAATTGTTTCTAAGGTAAATCCTTCAAAACCATTATTCAATTAAAGTTTTTATTAATTAATCTAAATTGTAATGTTAATTAACCATCATTAAGATGATTAGGGTTTTATTTATTTTCTGGAAAATATAGTAATTAAGATCCATTAATGATTTTAGTGTTCTTGTTTAATAATTTAGGGGTAATTAATGATGTTTAGAGGGTTAGTGCATAAAGGCGTAAAACAGTCTAATTTTTAGGGTTGTCTTGTGTCGACTGTTCCGGGCAGTAGGTTGCACATTTGTTCGAGTTTCTTTTTCTTAAAATTAAGTTCAGAGAATCTAATTTTCAAAAATGTAAGGTTCTTCAAAAATGGAGTTCGGGAAGGTCGTCAAACAATTTTTACAAAACAATGTGTTGTTTAGGAATAAATTTAGATTTCCGAAATTTGAGTCAAAACCTAACCAAACGGATGAGATAGCCAAAAAATTTATATTTGGGAACTCTTTATAATGTATATAAAAGGACTGGTGGTTTTCAATAAAAGTTATGGTGTTTTGGTCGGGATTTTGGTGTCAAACATTTAGCATGTACAAAAAATCAGCTTTGTGAAAACGACTTTTGACGTAGAGACTAAATGAAAGGGTTAAACGTGTAAGTAGAAACTAAAATTGGTTTTTGGAGTTCTTAGATCATAGAACAACATAACTCCAGTAGGGTAGGATCCAAGTGTGGTGTTAAGTTCACTTCATGTGGTCGTTTAGTGACTAGTAAACCGTACCGAGAAAACACTGAATTTTTACGTATATTTAGCTTGTAGAGTGAGAACTAAATAGTGGGAATTGGGGGATTAAATTAATCTCATTGATTGCTACTTAACTTGGGTGTTAAGACCTGAGCTAAGTGTGTCGTGTATGATTTTATAGGTTTGTAGGAGTGCTAGCTTGTTGTGCTATCAGGTGAGTTCATAGTCCCATTTTCACTAAGTTTTTAAATGTGTTTTCTAGTATGGGATGGAGATGACGCTTGTAATATTTTTAAATGTCTTGTTGATCCCAAACTTAGATCGATTTAGCTTGTGTAAACGAGATTAAATCAAGTTAAACACGTAGAGAAACTTTGTTGTATATGAAACAATTCAAGTATTATGCGGATTTAATACTTAAACAAGAACACACAAACAAGATAAACCAAACTTTCACTTTGATTGATTAATCGAACTTGCGTACAATGAAAGTGTATAAAACTTATATTGAACTAAACCTAAAGGCATCCTTTTATAGATTAAGGAACCTTGTACAAGAGTCTACGTATCAGCTATTTTAGGTAAAGATAAACATAAGAAATGCATTGTCGAACATATCTTTACTAGAAACATAAAACGTGTAGACTAAGTATCCTATTAGTGCTTGACTTCTTCTTATCAACGCTTGACTTCTTCCTGTAAATGCTTATCTTGTCAACGCTTGATTTCTTCCTATCAACGTCCAAATTCCTCTTGTCAGCGTCCAAGTGTCTTGGCTATATTTTATTCCCAACAATCCTCCCCTAAACTTGATATCTACTCTAGTAATCAAGTTTCTGAATAAAAACTAAGTACTAGGAGGATTCTTACAAATCTTATTAAATTGGAAATAAATAAACCTAATCAAATCTTTGGCAACGTCACTTGAGTAATCCATCTCCAGCTGTGTTGACATCATTTTCTTCAAAACTTCTTTGGACATAGGATATTCAACATCCACTAGAAGATACTCAGAAAACTTCGTAGTACTCAAATGATACACACCAGCTGCTAAATATAGACGCCATTGAAGTCCACTGATATCATCATCAAGATCCTTCCAAACTGGATCTTCTTCATCTGGTGCACACATTCTTGTGAATGTTGACCAAATCTTTATTCCATTGACTGAAGTAGGTGCTTCAGTCTCATACTTGGCCTGCATCAACCTCCAAAAGTCTGCCAAGTCTTCCCTATCCAGCTTGCAAACAAAGTCATAAGAGTAGTAAAAGTGTGTACCTTCTTCCCATATCTGCCAATCATCCAAAACCCACTTGCATCTTCCTCATAGCTAACTATAGGGTTTCTGGAGTCATGAGGTAACACCTCTACCATATGTGAAGCTTCAAAGGGTGAGAGCTTAATAGTCTTTCTAATAATAGCTTCACTAGGATTCACTCTATCCAAATTTTCTGGAAACTCAAGAGGAACTCCCTTCTTTAATGGTCTTGGTGTAACCAAAGCCTTTTGGATCTCCATTTCTTCTGCAAGTTCTTCCTTTCTTTCATCTGAAAGAAGTCTAATAGTATTCTGATGTTGCACACTTGCCCATATAGGATAAGCCTTATACTCCAATTCATCAAAGGACAATCCCTGCAACTTTCTAAAAGTCTAACCTGTTTGATGACATCTGAGCAACATGTAATATAGCTCCCTTCTTGCTGTCTTGGTTTGTGAAAGAACTTTGCTAGCTTTATATTTCATAATCACCTTGCAATCCCTTTGAACTCTTAGCAGAATCTCCAAACCCTAAATTTGATCTGATAAAGTCATGTATGGATTCTCCATTACCTTATTTTCCCATGCAAAGTACATCTGAGCAACTTCAGGCATCTTATAATCCACCTGATTCTTCAACTCTACAAGCTTTTCCCTTGCCAACTCATCACCATATTCAAGCCTTTCTGGTTCTTCAATAACCATTACACTTGAATCTGAACTCTCATCACCACTGCTTTCCTTAATCTCAACAACAGTCTCCTTTATCCTTTCTTCTTTCTCAAGTTGTGCAGCCAACATGGAATCAAATTTACTCAGGTTGCATCCTTGGGAACTATTGTTTCTACCATAATCCCTTTACCTTTATCTGATATGTCAATGGTGGGTAAAGATGATGATGGTACCTGTGTAGACACATCCTTGATGATAGCTGATGACTGGGATACATCAACCATACCGGCAGGTCTAACAACGTCCAAAACCTGTGTGTCAACGTCTAACTTACTCCTATCAGCGCTTAGCTTGTTAGCGTCAAAAACCTGCTTGTCAACGCTCACCTTACTCTTATCAGCGCTTGGTTTTGTGAATTGCTCCAACATCTCAGTAAAAGATAAATTTACCAATGAAACATCAAAACCTGGTTGCCTCTTTAAATCTGTTAGAGCTTCAGCTATACCCAAAGATTCTCTTTCTTGTGAGCCTTTGTCACTCACGTGTATCTGCTCATCCTCCCCTTTGGAAGAATCCTCCACTCCACGTCTAGGGTTATCACCTTCCAAAATAAATTGCTTGAGTTCAAGGCCTTGTGTAGAGACAGTATGTATAAGGTCTGCATTTTGATTTTGCAAGCCAATGCAGACAGCCGTCAATTCCAACAATGTATAGGGTTCCAATCTTCCCTCCTCTAGAATGGGAATTTGACCTCCCAGAGTGGAGTCATGGGGCATGGATGGAGTCTTAATGATTTTAGGACTGGCTTGGCCTGCATCTAAGCTAGTACCAATAGTCCTAGCCCCACCCATGTCACCAACCACACTTGTGGTGGTGGTTCTCTCTGCAACATGGCTAGGACCACTAGAGGAGAACACTCCAGTAGTCCTTTGGCATTTTTCCATCCTAAAGTCTGGGGTGAAGAGGATGATGTGGATTGGGTTTCTGTTTGGAGGTTAAGGGGTGTTTGGATTTGTTGTAAGTGGGTGTCAGCGTTTGGATTTGGAGTGTCAACGCCAACATTTAACGTGTCAGCGTTGAAGAAATCTTGGTCAATTTTCGTATGTTGGGGTGATGGTGATGGTTTAGGTAATGGGTCTGGTTGAGGTTGTGGGTCTGGTTGAGGTTGTGGTGCTGCAATAACAGCAAGCATGGCTTGGGTAAGGGGTAAGTCTCTGTTTGGGGGTGTATTCATCTTTCCAAAAATTGCTTTCTTTTACACAGGGATCGTATAAAAATCATCATGATCCCTGGTGCAATATCTTTGTGTATCAAAAACCATTTGCAAAAATCTTGGGTAAGCAAGAGTCATCTTGCTACCCTTGTTTTTACACATGCCATCAAAAATCATTTTAGAAAATAATATTTTTGCCCAGTAGCAATACACACAATAGCACTCCCAATTTATCTGTTAATTTCATTGTGTACAGTACATTTGGGGCTCAATCATTGAAGAATGACATGTATTATGTACTTCCAAGCTAGGGGAAATTCCTGTTTTGAATATTTAAAAAAAGTGCCCTCTTCAGGGAAAGGATAACCCAAAGCTTGAAGTCCTTGTTCTAGCTCACCAATGGGTAGGGTGGTTATACCATCTGCATCATTAAGATCCAAAGCCTGGCGAACCAAGGCTTCAATAACCACCCATGGACTGTAGCAGTCAATGTAGTCACATTATTAATCGTTGAGGAAGTAATAGTATTCCAAAACTATTTAATATGAGTGACAGGGATAAGAGGAGCATGAGAAAGTGCATACCTTAAGGGAGATGCATTTAAATACTCCACCATCTGAGTATATTGAGGAAACAGAGTGTTGTCAGCCTCTAAATAGGCAACCATGTTGTGCTGACTTCTGAACCCCAATACCAAATCACTCGATTTAAACTTAGGCGCCATTGATGTAGAAAGTTGTGATATATGTTATGAAAGATGGAAGTGTATGAAAATTTAGTTAGACAAGAATAAGCAGTTACCCTGTTTCAAAATAATGAGCCAAATATATAGGATAGGTAAGCACATGTGATTGGTAAAAAATGAGGCAGTTATTTTTCAAAATATAATGATTAAAATCTTGTAAATATATAACTTATCTTGTGCATTAATAAAAAGTTACCAACTCCTAAAATTACGGCCCAAATTTTCGTCAAAAATAACAACTGGGTAGGACCCAATGTTTGTCAACGGTCAAAAATAACCTATCAACGCTCAGCGGCTATATTCTTTTCAACGTTGGAATTTGCCATGTCAACGTCAAAATTGGTCCTAACAGCGTTTGGAAATAAAAACTATCAACGTCCAAAAATAAAAATAATAAAAATAAAAAAGGACCTTAACAAAGTAATTTATCCTATTCATGCATGTTTTCAACTGGTGATACTTGTGGACCACCTTTTTCCTTTACAGCAGCAGCAGCAAATGCATCTGTCCATATAGGAATGGTAACATACTCAAGTATGGGAGCTGAGTTGCCTGCTTGTGATCCAACCTCCTTATCAACCTGTATACCTGAAATTTCAACAACGGGTTCTTCTACAACATTTGAAGTCACCTTCACAATGTCTGGATTAGTAACAGGCATATAATTCAAGGTTCTAGATAGAGTTTCCAAGTCAAATAACCAATTTGGTCCACTCTCAGGATCACTGGGTTTACTTTCTAAAAACCTAACATGTACCTTTTCAAGTATATGTTTTTCTTTCTTAAGGTAAACCCTATATCCTCTACTCTGCACTGAGTAACCCATAAAGTAGCCTTCGTCACCTTTAGCACTAAACTTTCCTAAGGCATCATTAGTGTCTAAAACAACTACATGACAGCCAAAGGGTTTAAGAAAACCAATATTAGGTTTCCTACTCCAAAATAGCTCATAAGGTGTCTTGTTGTGGATCTTGTTGATTAATGCCCTATTCTGAACATAACAAGTTGTATTCATAGCCTCAGCCCAAAATGCAATGGGAAAGTGAGCATCAACCAACATAGTCCTAGCTGCTTCTATGAGTGTTCTATTCTTCCTCTCAGCTACCCCATTTTGTTGTGGGGTTCTAGCTATACTAAACTGTCTAGTAACCAATTTCTTGACACAAAAGTCATCTAACAACTTATTTCTAAACTCACCACCATTATCACTTCTAAGTATTTTAACCTCATTCCCAGTCTTTTTCTCTAATTGGGTAATAAAGTTAATCAAAACATCAGTAGTTTCACTTTTCAAAGCCAAAAAGAAAGTCCAATAAATCTAGAAAAATCATTAGTGATGACAAAACAGTAGGATTTACCATTTAAGCTTTCTATATTAGTTGGACCAAACAAGTCCATATGTAGTAAGTGAAGTGGTTTAGAACTAGAATGCACAGGCTTAGACTTAAAGGAGACTTTGTGTTGTTTACCTTTAAGGCATGCAACACAAGAATGGTCATTGTGGAAGGCCTTTTCAGGCAAACCATCAACTAAACCATGTCTCATAAGTCTATTTATGTTCTTAAAATTAATGTGCCCTAACCTTCTGCGCCAAAGATTACTCTCATCAACTGAAGCCTTAGCATATAGACATGACAGATTATTGTTCATCCTAATTCCATTAAGATTCACATTATAAATGTCCATATGCCTGAGTGTTCTATAATCATTAAATTTCTCATCAGGTATTTTATAATCTTTGCTTAACACCAAGCATTTAGTATCAGTGAAAAGAACCTTATTTTTGTTATCACAGACCTGTGATACACTAAACAGATTGTAATCAAGTTCTTTTACCGAAAATATGTTCTCAAAACACAAACTGTTGGTGATAAGAGTGCCTTTGCCAGTGATAGTTCCATATCTGCCTCCAAAGTACACTTTGTCACCATCTTTGATGGGGTTAAAGTTTGTCAAGTAATCTTCCTTCCCCGTCATGTGCCTAGAGCATCCACTATCCCAATATCCATAATCATTGACCTGCTTTTGAATGCCCTACACATAAAGAAAACAAATTAGTTTTCTTTGGGAACCCAAGCCTGATCAGACTTGGATTCATTTGGTTGTTCAACAAGAACAGACTTAGTCCTTATGACAACCCCTTGTTCATCCATTTTTGGATTAAACACTCAGTTAACCCCAATTGGTTTAGTTATGACCTTTGAAATATAATGAAATCTGTTACAGGTCATAGAAATCCCATCTGAATTAGGGTTTTGGTCTTGTTTGGGTCTCTAAGTTAAGCTTGAAGAAGCTTTAGACCCCTTTCCCTTTGGTTGCAAGTATTTGGCATTACTTGGTCTAGCAGCGTTGGAAACATTCCTGTCAGCGTTAAAATTATTCTTGACAACGCTGAAGTTACCTTTATTAGCGTGGAACCTAGGGTTTGCTACAGGAACCCATTGTCTGTTAGACCATGTATTGGTCTTCTGAAAAGGCCTTTGTCCATAAGTATTAGACCCTTTAGTAAAGAATGGGGCTGGTCTAATGACTTGTGGACTTTGCTGGACAAAAGGTTTGGGTTTGACCATGTTTGACTTTCTATCAGCGTTGACCTTTGAAGCATTGACACATTTATAAGCCAAATGTGAAAAGCTTCCACAAGTATAACAGGCTTTTCTAGACATAACTCTAGGTCTAGATGAAAAGAAACCTGTACCATTATCACTAACTTGACTTTTTGGTGACCTAGGTTTTCTATACATTTCTGCATATTTAATACTAGGTTTTCTATCAACGTTTAAGCCAAGGTCAACAGTCTTTCCAGCAGTAGGATTGGTCACTTTTATGGGTGTAGACTCATTTAGGCTGTCACTAAGCATGCCACCCTTAACAAACAAAGTAGGGTTGGCTTTCTTCCATTGGTCTAAATCTGTTAATTCTGCTTGTATTCCTCTACAGGGGTAAGAAATCTAGGTCGAGGAATAAATTCCTCTTCTTGGAGTTCTGGTATACCAGTCCAAGACAAATCCTTTCTAAGGACACCATAAAAGTTCTCAGCAGGTGGTGGAACACCAGCATACTCTTTCATCCTAATCCTACTCATATCCTTATAATCCCTTTGTTCACTAACCCTTTTTTCTAGGGTTTGAGAAGCTTTATCAAATCTTTGAATTTTAAGATCTACATTATCTTTGTTTTTTATAGCCTCATCTAACTTAGCTTGTATAACACCATTGGATCTCTCCAAGATGTTCCTTACCTCTACACTAGCATTTAGATCATGAGTCAAAATGTTGATTTGATCTTTTAGGTCAAGCTCCATTTTCTTATATTCAGCCACATTCTTTTTAGTTTGAGGTAGAGCAAGTTGATAATTAGATAACTTGCATTTTTCATCAAAAACATCTGATTTTAATTTTAAAATTTTTTTGTTAAGCTTTTCAGTGTTTAGACGACAACCCTTACTACAAAAAGCATCATCATATACATCATTGTCTGATGAAGATGAAGAATGTGCCATGAGAGCATAGTGAACATGCTCCTCTTCCTCCTTTTCTGCAACTAAGGCCTTGTTCTCTTCCACATCCTTGGCCAAAAAGCTCCAGTCCCAGCCAACACTGTAGAATATTGATAATCTTGTTAATCTATGAAGTGGGTTGAAGATTCCTAGATAGAGAAACTAGTGAGAGAAAGTGAGAGAGAACTATGTGTTTTTCATTAAAAGAACAAATGGAATGATCAACAACCAACCCCTTTCCATGGTGGAAAGGGGTATTTATATCCAAGCCACTATTGGGCTTGGGCCGACCCATGACAAGCCCATGGGTCGGTTTCTTACTTAACTTAATAAGCACACATTAACTACGAGCTATTACAACATTAATAATATTGTAGAGTGACTGATACTTCTAATATACGTTAAAACGTATTTCTAACAATCTCCCCCTAAGGGAGGTCACTCCACGTTACAAAGTTCTAAACCTAGCATACTATACTAAGTCTTCGTTCTTCAGCTCTTAGTCTTTTCTTCTTTCTTTTTGTTGTGAATATGTTGATTTGATCTTTTAGGCTTGGGCTTGAGAGCATTGTTCTTTTGACCAATCACGTGTGATCTTTGCCTTCTTGTGAATCTTGCCTCCTCGTGACTCCATGTTCCACACACTTATGTCTTTTGTTGAATTCTCGAAAGCTTCAGAGTTTGGTACAGCGGAAGACTTCATTTTGCACTTTCTTGAATTTTGCTGAACTTTGATGCCGAAAAACATAAGCATGTGGGAACGACTTCAGCTGGTACACCGCAACGCCACCGTCTTTGCAGCAACATGATAAGACACGAATGAAATGGCTTAGAACATTTCATTCTAAATCGGTAGCGTTTTACCTCCGGTCGGTGAAGACCGTTAGACGATATTAGATATCATACCTGTGACGGATAGTTTCAATTAAGTAACTTCCTGACAGGATTTCGCGGGTAAACCCGTTCTCTTTATTCGACGATCACTAAGCTTGACTGCGAACATAAAGAGTGAATCACTTGGATAAATTATCCTTGTGATTGAAGTCGTCAATTCATGAAACCTGGAACAAGTGAATTTCAGTTAAGATTTTCACCATCGTTGCTTTCCAGTTATCACGAGCTTAATTCATAAAGAATCTTGCACGTCACCTACCAAGTGCTGTTTGATGTTAACACTAGAAGGATTTCCACTCGTCACTATGATCTATAAAGAGTCACTCTGAGTGTTCTGGAAAGATCATATGATAATGCGTAGAGGCCTGGAACGAGTTTAAGTTTAATTAAGAATTAAACTATTATTTCTTTCCAGTTTTTCACAAGATTGGTTCTTAAAGAACCGCACGTGTAACCTACCATGAGCTTGTTTGATGTTGGCTCAAGCAGGATTTCCATCTTCATTGTAATACTTGCGTATTACTCGGATGTTCTGGCAATAATACAGGAATACTGCGTAGGACTCATAAAAAATCTCTTACTTTTCACAGTGTGTGAGAAAGCAAGGAATAAATGGAAAGTGTCCTAATGAGACTTTTGATGATCTCGTGGCTCTAGACTCGATAGTGCGTTTTGATTTAGTGAGCGATGGCTGGAGAGGAGTGCCACCTTTTCAATATCAATCTATTTGGAGTGAATAAACCAATAGATAACGTGTTAATCTCCGTGTGATTAAAACAAATACCTTTTGAGAGATATTTGAGTTAGCTAGGAAGGGTTGTGCATTGCATCACTGGGTCCATGATGTCTTTCTTCAATATCGAGAATCATTAACAAATGATCTCAATAACATATGTATTGACCCGGTTTCTGCCTAAAGTTGTAAGGAGGGCTTCTTTCTTTACACCATTTATCTTTACAATTCTTTTTCATTCTTCAACCCCTTCAATGCTTACCAATACGTCATAACTAGCACCTTGTTGTGATTGTTCCAGTGCTAGCTTAAGTACTTGGTCGGCATTCAGCTACGTTCACAATCTTTCTCCAACTTTCCTAGGACTTCTAATTCTATCTAGGGAATTGTCCTTGGGAAGATTCCATCGGCTCTGATGAATCATTGGACTAAACCTATTCCTACCACCCTTTTGTCACCACATTCGTCGTGAATTAAGCGTGTTTTGGGAAAGTATAGCCATCATGAAAAATCCTTGAAAATCACTTAAGGTACTTGTGATATTGAAATCAAAAGTTTTGTACCTTAGGTGTTTTGTTCATCAAAAACGCTCCCCCTTAACACGTGCTTTACACATATTAAGTTGGATTATCGTTAAATCTTTTTCATCTTTTAGCCAAGTATCATTTAAGTCTCCTTAATCCCATTTTCTCCCCTTATCCAAAATGTTAACCATTAATATTTGGGATACTGAATGGATTAACCGGTCTTTGGGTAAAAATGAAATCAATGTTTGGCCATAGAACATGTTACTGCTCCCCCTTAAATTAATAAGGGATAGTTGTAGTGCTTTAGTATGATATATTTTTGAAAGATTTAGAATCTCGTGAGAAGTTCTTGAAAAATTATCATACCTTAACACTACATCAAGCTGTAAAAGCACAATATTCACAAATTTACATATTCACAATTAAAAACCAATATAGAGTAGACCTGAGATGTACGAACCATTAGATGGATCGTTGCAGTAACTTGTGGTGCACTCCATATGGTCTACCACCAACGAACCTTTCTAAGCTCCTCATCAATCTACGTTCACGGAGCTTTTGATCAATCTTCTTGATCACATATTTCGCCATTTGCTGATAACCCTGATGCCAGTCCTCGGTCATCTCTGGTAAAGACCCACCCGAATTAAGATGCTCCATTTTTCCTCTGACGTATATGAGAGACCCATCACTGTACTTATAAAGCTCACCTACCCTCATAAACTTCATTATCCCTCGACTGTTCAAGTAGAAAATCCCGTAACTTGAAACAGTAATGCCGGTATAGGGACATCTTGTGACATGTTGAGGTAGAACTTGATTCATTGGACGGGTTAGGTTAAGCTTCCTTTGGTAGCTTTCAACTCCCAATTGAAGATCTTCAACTCGTTTCTTGATAACAACGCTTCGTGTGAACATACGAAGTGTTGTATTCAAGGCAATGATTTCTTCACGAGTAAGATGGGTGAGTTGATCACGGGTCATCATAAGCAACATGTCTTCGATATCTTCAAGGCGAATGATAGAAAAATCTCCTTGCTGTATTGTGTATTCTATGTCATCCTCCCTTTTTAGGCGAATCTCCGTCATATGATGATAGCCATTCTTGGCTTCAGTTTTCAGCCCTAAGATGCTGGAGATACGAATATCGGATCTAACGATACTTCCTGAATTGGCTAAGCAGCAACCTCTGTACGCCCTTCGGACTCGTTCGTCCCAATGTGATGCACCTATAACAGCATACATATCATAATTACGATTTACCTTTGGGACCCAGAGTCAGTTTACCTTTTCCTCGATCCAGGGTATTGTCCCCCAGTTAGCAGCTTTCAGCAAGGTCAGGGAGGTTGCGTACTTTGATGAACCCTTGAGCAGATAATCAAGATCATAGGTGACGAAGAAGTCGAGAGCGATTTGATTATCTTGAGAAGGATCAAGTGGAGGTGGAGCTCTTTCTGATTCATGGAGGCCTGGCCTTTGAACGGTATTAAGAGCTTTCAGGACCTTGTCAGCATAATACTCGTATTCCATGCGGCTTAACCTGGTTTTGGCGCGAATTCTCTTATCCTTTAGCGCTCTCTTCACCAAAGACGGAGTGACCGAAGACTTATACTCATGAGCCAGAAATGCACACAAGTTAATCGGACTACGGATACGGAGATATAGAACATCTCTGTCAGCGTCTGTGATTGGATCATATTTAGCAGCTGCCGTGATCCACGCTTGTGGCGGTGCAGTTTCATCAATCTCCAATGTGTCTGCCCAGTCCCGTGTGCTTGACTCGGGAACAGTAGAATGTGGTTCTTGTTGCAGAGGAGTAGAGACATGAACATCTGCTGGTTCTGATTCAGGCATCTCGGCGGTGTAATGAACAGGCGAGTGTTGTGCCGATTCAGGTTCAGTTACTGATTCTGCAATCACAGGAGCAACAAAAGAACTAACAGGATTAGTGGTAACAGGTATAGAAACAGCAACAGATGTACCGGGAATCGATGATGCCGTAGTAGCATTCACATCATGGCGCCACTTAGATCGTCTTGACTCCGTTGAGGTGGATTTTTCCTTTTGCACAGCATCTTTCTGAGACTTGGTACCAGACTTAGATGGTTTCTTTGTGCTGGAAACCTTGTCCCCCGTTTCAGGCTGTTTACCATCATCATCCTCATCGTCATCCTCGTTGCTTCCCTTAGCACTTTCCTCATTTCGATCACCACCATCACCACCATCATCATCATCATCATCATCATCATCATCACCATCATCATCATCTCCTTCTTCTTCTTCTTCTTCTTCTTCCCCGTCACCCTCTTCTTGTTCACTATCATTCTTTTCCTCCTCAGGCAGAATGTAGTAAGGTACCACACTTCCAAACATCTTAAACAACCGATCATCCTCCATGATAGCTTCATTCAGTGATTTGTAGAGTGTCCGTTGAACTTTAGATTTATCAAAAGATCCAACTTCCCTCATGCGAGCTTTGAGGATCTTCTTTAATTCAAAATCTGTCAAGTCATATGCAATTTTGTAGGCGGATTCGGAAGGATTGGACGACTTAATCATCAAATTATCAGCCGCGAGTTTCTTCATCTCATCACGCAGTTTTGGCATAAGGGACTCAACGGATTCTTTCACTCTCTCTTCAATAGAAGCTTCAAGTGTATCTTTCTGCTCCTTGTTTTATCCTTCATAGCTCGAAGTCTCGTGATTCGTGCTTCATACTTATCAGCTTCAGCCTGTTTGACCTGAGCAAGTTCTTCTGCATGAGCTTTACGTGTCAACTCCATCTCTGCAGCGAACTTAGCTAGCATCTCTTCTTGGGCTTTCTTAGATGCTTCTTCACTTTGAACTCGTCTAAGTAGCTCTTGGCGAAGATTATCCATCTCTTTTCTTTGATTATCCGTGTGTTTATCCAAGAGTTCTGCCATTACAAATGCAGCCATTGAAGATGATGCAGAGCTACTCTGGGTTGGTTGAAGAGGCTCGGTTGTGACTACAGTACTGAGGATGGGAGTTATTGGAGGTGGAAGGAATGGTGTTGATACCGGTCGGGTTGGTAAGGGCTGAATTGGTGGAGGTTGAGTTACTAAAGGCTGGGTAGGTACCATGATTGTAGGGGCACCGGACTCCTTTTCAACACTTTCTGAAACAGAAATGGATGTCTCCTTCGAAGTAGAATACCGTCCAGGTGATCCAAACTCATCAATATCATCTGGCTCCTGGTACTCTTCTTCAATATTCATCTGTGCACCCGAACCACTACCGCCCGTGTCTCTCCTACTCTTTTCAATAGCTATCTTCATTAATTTTCTCTCAGTCTTGTCAAGAGTAGGATCGACATCAACATCTTCTTCGTCGTGAAGAACGAACTCATCAGCCATGCTCTTTCCCTTCTTAGCCTCGGTCTTGTTCTTCTTGGTTTCGGGTTCAGATAAAGCAACTGTTTGCTTGCGTTTACCTTTACTCTTGACCGTAGTAGACGAGTCTTCTCCTGTCTGAAGGCTTGCTTTTTGCTTCTTGATTTCTAGTAGCAGTAGCTTGTAATCAGCAGAAGCTTTAATTTTATCAGTCAGAACATAATCGGGAATAGGACCAGGATTGACAACATTAGATGATCCTTCATGCCTTAGATCCACAATGTGATCAGCCTCTTCAGTGTGATGACGACTTGCTGCATGCTTATCAATAGAGACATCATTCTTCATAAAATAATGAGATATAAGCTTGATAAACCGAGGGTAAGGAAAGAAATTAGTCTTCAGCTTCTTGTTTTGGAAGAGTTGAAAGTTAAATTCTTCCCACAACAAGGATGCATAATCTGCATTTGAGCCTTTGTACATTCCATAGAAGATGTTCATAATTGGACCACGCACAGTATCATGCCCACTTGTTTTAGGTGTAAGACACCTACTGAGAATACCCAAGATTGCTCTCCAAGGTTGACCCACTTTAGCAGTGGTAAAATCGGACACAACTCGTATGTCAGGACATCCAAGAGCACCGAACATCTCCATTAGTTCGTCTTTGGTAGGATCTCTTGAAAATGACATACCTTTGGGTGTATCCCGAATTCCAAATATCTTGCGGAAGTCTGAAACAGTGAGTGTCTGTTGCTTGTTGTCGAGAGAGAAGGTGATCTTGTTTGAAGTACTTTCCTTGGTAGCCCAGAATTCATACATGTAGTCATATGGCACCGAAGCAGAACTCCTTAACGCATTCTTGAAGTGAGATTGATCAAAGATTGCTATGGCCACTTTGAATCCATGGTGAGTAGATTTTGAAACTTGCTTCAGCCGGTAATTGTTTGGTATGAACTTGAGAGCTCTTGCTTCGGCAATTGCGGCTGCTCTAGCATCTTGGAGTTCTTGTACTGTTGGATTAGTCATCGTGTTTGCTTAAGATAAGACATAAAAGGTTGATGCACAAAAAAAATATATAGATATATATCATTATGACTTCTAAGCATAACACATTTCAACAAGTGATTATAACAAGCAAACAACTATCAATCCAACAACCCTTCATTCGGAACTCTTCATCCGGAACTCTTCATTCGGAACTCTTCATTCGGAACTCTTCATTCGGAACTTTTCATCCGGAACTCCTTCATTCGGAACTCTTCATTTGGAAGTTCGTTCGGAACTCTTCATTCGGAAGTTCGTTCGGAACTCTTCATTCGGAATTTCGTTCGGAACTCTTCATTCGGAAGTTCGTTCGGAACTCTTCATTCGGAAGTTCGTCCGGAACTCCTTCATTCGGAAGTTCATCCGGAACTCCTTCATTTGGAAGTTCATCCGGAACTCCTTCATTCGGAAGTTCATCCGGAACTCCTTCATTCGGAAGTTCATCCGGAACTCCTTCATTCGGAAGTTCGTTCGGAACTCCTTCATTCGGAAGTTCATCCGGAACTCCTTCATTAGGAAGTTCATCCGGAACTCCTTCATTCGGAAGTTCATCCGGAACTCCTTCATTCGGAAGTTCATCCGGAACTCCTTCATTCGGAAGTTCATCCGGAACTCCTTCATTCGGAAGTTCGTCCGGAACTCCTTCATTCGGAAGTTCGTCCGGAACTCCTTCATTCGGAAGTTCGTTCGGAACTCCTTCATTCAGAAGTTCATCCGGAACTTCTTCATTCGGAAGTTCATCCGGAACTCCTTCATTCGGAAGTTCGTTCAGAACTCCTTCATTCGGAAGTTCGTTCGGAACTTCATTCGGAAGTTTGTTCGGAACTTCGTTCGGAAGTTCACTAGCCATGTTCATTCGGAAGTTCACAAACCGTCCCCTATGAAAGATTATTCTAAACGCATGTGTGAGATTTAAGGCAATCTAAGGCAACTAAACACATTCTAATGCTAATCCGCATAAAACCCAACTAAAAACCCCTAATTAATTAACCCTAAATTAAGCACAAACCCTAATTGGATTAAATCTGATTAAACGAATCAATTAACTGGATTAAAGAAAGAATTAGGCGAATTAGAAATTAAAGAATTGATGTTTGTACCTTTTTGATCAAATGAAACGGATTGAATGATTAGAACGAGAGTTTTGTGAAAGCTTGAGTGTGTGTATGTGTGTGTTAATGGCGGCAAAATGAAACAGTGAAGAAGAAAAACAAAAAGCACGGGGGGTTTGGTTTTGACTTAGGTCAAATTTTAACAAATTTCAAACTTAATCATTTTAAGTCCCTATACTTTTCTTTTCTTTTCCTTTTTAGTTGATAACTTCTTTTAGGCTAACATTCGTTAAGTTACTTAACAATCGTTAATCCTATCTCAATGTAATAACTATTATAGCCCGCACACAACTTACACACTGTATCCTAATTAGCGGATTTCCAAGATCTAAAGCAAGTCCTATCTCATTGAGCGAGCACAAGTCGTATTCTAAAGCAAGACCACTCATTAACCATTTAGCCAATTAATTTTCCACAAACACTTTTGAAAATCGTTTTGATGACGAAGATGATTTAATATTTTCTCCCCCTTAAACGATGACCCATTTTCTATTTAAAGAGCTGTAGTCATTGTTTAAAGAGTCAAATATTGATGAAAACATTTCCAATTAATGTCTTGAAAAGATTGATTCGTGGTGGCAATAAGATTTCTCTTATTTTGACAAATTAATGCACTGAGACGTACACTAACTCGTGTTAGACCAAGTTGTAAAGTAAACTTGATCCCTTTGCATGATTTGGCTTGTAAATCATGCCTGAGAAAATTAATTCCCGTTGTGAGCCAACGTTTTCCAAGGAAATACGTGACTTTAATGCGAAAAACGGGTTGCAGTCTGAAATAACTACAAACCATGATGGGCATGTTTTAAAAATGTACAACTTTTATACGGACTCTATTTATGGTGCCGTGTCAATATTGATCGACATTTCTAAAGCCGTAAATATTACCGTACTAAAAGACATGCTCGATTTAAAAAACGAAAAATATTTTTGGTTTTTCTTGATTTTATAATTTTTATGGTTTTTCTAGGTTTTATATTTTTATGGTTTTTCTTGGTTTTATATTTTTGTATTTTTCTTTTTGTGGTTTATATATATACGATAATATACATGATCACGAACAAAGGATACGCCTGAATAGTTTACCACCACTATTCAGCTGATTCTTCTGCCAATTCTTTGAGAGTCGTTGGAGAGAATGATTTCATGCCAAGCTTGTCGATCAAAAACTCGATTCGTCCTCGATCTAAGGCTTTGGTGAACATATCTGCCAGCTGATACTCAGTGGTGACAAAATACAGCTCGATCACTCCGTTCTCCACCTGCTCTTTAATGAAATGGTAGCGAATGTCTATGTGCTTGGCCCGAGAGTGTTGAACGTAGTTGCAGCAAAGGGCAATGGCGCTCTTGTTGTCACAATACATCAGGATTTTGTTGAAACAGTGGACGAAGGAACTAATTCTAAAGTTTGAACCTTTTCGTTGCTCAAAGCAAGCTCAGCAAACAAATTCTTATTCTTAGCTAGGGTTTCTAAGAGTGCAGTATTCATTTGGCTAAGTAATGTAGCAGGAACCATGACCAAATCTTGTTGAGCAGGAATATGCGTATGCGAAATGGCTCCCGGTTGTGAATCACTCAAAGTCTAGGGACTCACATTGATATTGCTATCATTGATTGTCTCCTCATTTGAAAGACTCACCACCGAAGACTCATTCGGATCAGCACCCTCTTGCCCAACTTGATGTGGTTGAATACTAGTATCAGTGGTATTATCAGTGGTATTAGTAAGTACCTCAGATATTTTTTCTGGCCCTAAGCTAGAGATAGTTGCCATAAGAGCTGCCTGTGCAGATTGAAGTTCATCACAGTCTGAATCGTAAGCATCAAGATCATCTGCTTGGTATGCTGCATTCTGTGTGGTGACAACGTCTTGTTCAGCAATCCCTGGATCAGCAAGAAATGCAAGCTCCTCTTCATCAAATTCCCTTCCTTGTGCCTGAGCGTTTACCAGATAAATCTTCTCTACAAACCATTGACCATCCCTTCTCCTCTTGGGTTTTTTGCAATCCCTGGACATGTGACCTTCTTCCTTACAGTTGTAGCATGTAATCATTCTCAACTTGCCTGTGGAATTAGCCCGTGGAGGAGTGTTGACCATTGGGGCAGGATTGACCGTGCGTGCAATGGTGGTTGATGTAGTAGGTCTCCCCTGATAAGGTTGAATAGGTTGAACCATTACCCTGCCATTCTCAATAGTAGCTTGTTGGCGAGAATTGGATGAATTCCTCATCTGATTGTTAGTAGGAGCTGTTCCTCTAAATCCTCGTTTGCTTAAAGTCCTGGTGAGGTAAGCAGACATAGTGGCTAACACTTCAACTGGGTCAGTTCCTTGTTTGAATTCAGGAATGGGGACTTCATCATTATCACAATACAGTGCTTGGTCTTGTTGAGCTGCATAAGCACTAGAAGGAACACTCATGTGGTCAGAGTAGCTTGATGGATATGTTGCATTCTCTTGATAAGAAGAATATGAAGACTGAGCATAAGGTGCAATGCTTGTTGGGTGAGGTTGTGAAGCATATTGTGATGAAGGTGCATTAAACAGATATTGTTGCTGATGTGAGGTGGGTGGTTGCGGTAGAATCGAATATTGGGGGAAGCTTGGAGTCAGGTACGGTGATGGATGATAGGCTTGGTGTCCCATGATATAAGGAGTGTTGTTGTATGACAAGCTTGGTTGATTCGCCATCAAAGCTAAAGAATCAGGGTACATACCTCGAGGCGAACGGTGCATGATCACATGTTTCTCATGCTGCTGAAGAAAAGCATAGAGTTGATCCAAATTGCACTTATGCAAATCCCTGGTTAACTTAACATCGGTAATATACTCACCACATTCAGCTTGAGGTAAAGTATTCAAAAACTTGGTGTTAACCTGGAATGGAGCAATCACGAGATTGTATACATTCAGATCATTCATGAGAGTAGTGAATCTGAAGTAGTAGTCGTGAAGCGTTTCCCCTGGGCTGTACGTGAATCTATCAAACAGATCATATAACTGACATTCCCTTTCCTGTTTGGTAAGAGACGTACCTTGTAGCAACACCTTTAGACGTTCCCATAAATCCTTTGCAACCGTATATTGACTGACCATTCGATAGATGTCATGTGGAAGAGCTTGGAGAATGGTTTGAAGAGCCTTTTCGTCTACATCGGCAACAAGTTGTTGAGCTGGTGTAAGTTCTTCAAACTCCCGTGGTCGAGTCACATTGTTAACCACGATGGTACCATAATCAAGTGGACCATTTAGAATTGACTTGACCATAAGCCTTCCATAAGTCGGTTTTCCCTTGATGTATGACATCATACGGCCTTGCCATGCTTCAAAGACTTCTTTAATGAGCATTGGAGGGCGATTATCCGTTCCCGTAATAACGGAAATATCCGTAAGTGATGTCATTTGAGGCATTAATGAATTCGGATTCATTTTGATCACTTCAAAGAGACAAAGATTATCGGTTGATCGAGCAGTGAAGTAAAGTTTGTGAATTGTGTTGAGTTTTTGTGTAAGAAACCAAGATTAAATCCTCTAAAAAAAATCCTTGATCCGGAACAATTGTTGATTCGGAAGTGTTGATTCGGAAGTGTTGATTCGGAAGATTTTGGCTCGGAACTCCTTGATCCGGAACTTTTGGTTCGGAAGAATTGATCCGGAACTTTCCTTGATCCGGAACTTTTGATTCGGAAGAACTGATTCGGAACTTTCCTTGATCCGGAACTTTTGGTTCGGAAGAATTGATCCGGAACATTCCTTGATCCGGAACTTTTGATTCGGAAGAACTGAGTCGGAACTTTTCTTGATACGGAACTTTTGGTTCGGAAGATTTGATTCGGAACTTTCCTTGATCCGGAACTTTTTGATCCGGAACTTTTGGTTCGGAACTTTTTGATCCGAAACTTTTTGATCCGGAACTTTTTGATCCGGAACTTTTGGTTCGGAACTTTGCTGGGAAACAGAAACTGGTTCGTGTAACAGTCGATCAAATAAATGAAGAAACAAACCCAGATTTTTACCAAATTACCCAAAAAGTTTTGTGATTTCTACTAAAATAAGTAAAACCTAATACTTATCTACTAATCCCAATCAACAAAATCACCAAAAACTCCAAGAATCAAGATAGATCTTCTTAAAGAACACTAATACAATCAAAAACTAAATAACAACACAAATCATTACCTTAAATCACCCCATAGCTCTTGATACCAAATGTAGAATATTGATAATCTTGTTAATCTATGAAGTGGGTTGAAGATTCCTAGAGAGAGAAACTAGTGAGAGAAAGTGGGAGAGACCTATGTGTTTTTCATTAAACGAACAAATGGAATGATCAACAACCAACCCCTTTCCATGGTGGAAAGGGGTATTTATATCCAAGCCACTATTGGGCTTGGGCCGACCCATGACAAGCCCATGGGTCGGTTTCTTACTTAACTTAATAAGCACACATTAACTACGAGTTATTACAACATTAATAATATTGTGGAGTGACCGATACTTCTAATATACGTTAAAATGTATTTCTAACAAACACCATCAATCTCTTGCATGGCAACCATAGCTTTTGTATCTTCAACCTTGATGATTTGGCTTGAAGGCTTTCCAGCATCAGATCTTCTTGGAGATCTACACTCTCTCATAAAATGACCCATTCGGTGGCAGTTGTAACACTCAACCTTGGATTTATCAAACCCAGCAGTGTCTTTAGCATTAAAAGTCATCTTCTTCCTGAATCTCCTATTCCATCTATTGGCCCTTATGCTAGCAAGTGCCATATTCCACTTTATGTTCATCTCCTCCAAATGCTCATCACTAATTTGCTCAAGGTCCTCATATGTAATCACTGAAGCATTAGGCAATGAAGCAATGTATGCACACGATGTATCTAGATTAATACCAGCAGGCTTAACTCTTGGTGAGTCAACATTGTATTTATCAGCGTCTGAATATGAGGTGCTGACAGAGCTTGATCCAACGTTGACACAAGGTGATCCAGTAACGGGGTGCATGTAGGACTCCCTTTGATCAAATTAACCTTCACTATGTGAGAAGAAGGCCATATTTCCATTGGTAGACTTGCTTCCTTGATCCAAAAGGATTTCAATCTCTACAATCCTTAGCTTATTGTAGACGTCATCAAAAGTGGAACTTTTGTGAGTATTATTAGCAATCATAGACTTTGCTTCAATCTTCCATGCATCACCAAGACTTTTAAGGAAAGTGGTGATGATATCAGCATCATCATGCACTGTTCCTATAAATGACAACTTGCTTGTAATGTCAAGAAGTCCGCTTCTCACTCCACTTAGCTTTTCATTGGGAAGAGCTTTGAACACATCATACTCATGCAAGAGTTGCTTCTTTTTCTCTGAGGCAGTATCATCATTACCACCATAAGTAACTTGAAGGGCTGCCCAAAGTTCTTTGACAAACTCATAGCCTCTGTACTTGTGCTGATTTGCTTGTCCCAAAGAAAGTTTGAGGATGCTTAGAGTTTTCATATCATTCCTTCTCTTTGCAATGTCCTCAACTGAGATAGCTCTTCCATCGTCAGGTATTTCTTTTCGATCCTCAGCACTTGAGCCTGGAGTTGATCTTAGAGTGATAGCAGCTTGAATCTTGGCAGCCTTATCGAATGTGTTTCCATATTCAATAATTTCCCATAGGGTGTGGTCATGGATTTGAAGGTATTGCTCAAAGTTGAACTTCCACAGCTCAAAGTTGTCTGGGTCTAGCATGGGGATCTTAATGTTATGGCTTGAGGAGGAGGTTAACTTTGGAGTAGACATGTTGTTTGAATTTTTAGGGTTTTCTTAAAAATTAGGGTTTTTGGCGATTTAGGGTTTTTATGTTCTTTGGATCAAAGTTTCTCAACAAGCTCTGATACCAATTGTGGAGTCCTATAGATCGTTTAGACTCAAAGGTAAAAACCATTATATCTAGGATAATCAACATTCATATGATTAACATAGCGGAATAGAATAATGATTATGAACAAGATGTTAAAAAAGATGAATTATTCCCAAAGTGCTTGTATAAACATTAACACAAACAACTCTAGATATCACGAGCCCTAGGCTCTGATACCACTTGTTGATCCCAAACTTAGATCGATTTAGCTTGTGTAAACGAGATTAAATCAAGTTAAACACGTAGAGAAACTTTGTTGTATATGAAACAATTCAAGTATTATGCGGAATTAATACTTAAACAAGAACACACAAACAAGATAAACCAAACTTTCACTTTGATTGATTAATCGAACTTGTGTACAATGAAAGTATGTAAAACGTATATTGAACTAAACCTAAAGGCCTCCTTTTATAGATTAAGGAACCTTGTACAAGAGTCTAAGTATCAGCTATTTTAAGTAAAGATAAACATAAGAAATGCATTGTCGAACATATCTTTACTAGAAACAAACTATAAACATAAAACATGTAGACTAAGTATCCTATCAGTGCTTGATTTTCTTATCAACGCTTGACTTCTTCCTGTCAACGCTTGATTTCTTCCTATCAAC
Organism: Glebionis coronaria; assembly: GCA_025667525.1. Lineage (NCBI taxonomy): Eukaryota > Viridiplantae > Streptophyta > Magnoliopsida > Asterales > Asteraceae > Glebionis > Glebionis coronaria. Next base: position 645,379,443 of record CM046874.1, read on the forward strand.
GTCCAAATTCCTCTTGTCAGCGTCCAAGTGTCTTGACTATATTTTATTCCCATCATGTCTTAGTACTATGTTCTTTAAAATGTTTTGATAATATGTTTTGAAATGCGTGGACATAAATGTGTTATTATGTGATATGCTTACTTATGTGTTATGTTATATGTTCTATTATATGTTCTGACATGTGTTGTGAGTACTTGAGTTCTGAGTACTTGTGCATCGTCTTCTCGGAGACAAGATATCTCGACGGGGATTCCACACTGGGTGTGAGAAAGATCCGGATAGGTGTAGTGCATTGTTCTTATTATGTGTTCTATTGTATAATGTGTTTTGTGTGTAGTTGTATGTAACATGATCATCACTTTTTAGTCCATTGCTTTAACTTGTTTTCTTCAAGTTATTTATAGCGGTTGTCAAGGTTTTAACAATGTTTTAGATAGCTTAAACCTATGTTCTCACCAACTTTATGTTGACAGATTTTAGTGTCATTTTCAGGTGAGGTAGTTGAGAAGTATGATGTTAGAAGTGGTTAGAGTTTAGAGGCTGCTAGGATTGCATTAGGAGGAATCCATTTCCTCTTCGATTTACTTTTGTTATTTGAATAAGTGATACTGTTAGACACCTTTATGTTTGATGTTGTTATTTTTTTGTCTTTGGTAAGAGGTAGGACTTTTACCTACTTACCTAGACTCCTGCGTTTTGTTGAGATATTGTCACGACATTAGTGTCGCCATTTATGACATTTCTTTTGCATTTAGTATTACTCTATTGAGACACCATTTTCTTGTGATGATATCCATACGTCGCGCCCCATATTCCGCCATGGTGGGTGTGACAGAATGGTATCAGAGCCAATGGTTATAGAGAATTAGGTTTCCTAGCCTAGTCTATAGCTTAAGGGTCCCTAGATATAGGTGTCATAGGAGTACATGTGCATTATATTATATGATGTGATTAAATGCTAATTTCCGTATTTTGCATATTAACTACTTTTAAGATATTGATTGATATAGTTCTGGATATCGTCTATTCGTATTTATGATGTTTTCTTATCGAATTTTTGACTAGTATGGATTGAACCATAGTCGTCCATACTTAGTCGCATGTTTATTTCTTTTCGAGTTTTGACTAGTGCGGGTTGAACCATAGTCGTCTACACTAGTCATTGTTGGATTTCATTTGATTATGCTTTCATGTTTCTTTATACATTTTGGATTGTGTCTATGCTGGTTCAACTGGATTACGAGTTTATGTGTTTCATGCATTGGCTATGTTATTTTAATACATGGAATTTTGGACCTTATTTTATGTTGTGGTTATGTGCTTATATGAGTTGTTGGATCTATGTGCTTATTTAAGTTGGTAGATTGATGTGTTATGTGTAGTATTAATTCTTATAAGTGTCATCATAGGAGGGAGTGCATTGGTGAAAGGGGACTCATATAAGTATGGCGGCCAACATAGTTATCCAAGTACCACAACATCAATGGATTCCTAAGTATGATTACATGAAAGAAGGTTAATACATGCCTGTATAGTATGTGTTGGTAGTACATATGGTTATGATAGGCGTGTGTATGTAGTAGTAAGTATACTACATGGAGTGTTGGAGGGATTTGAGTGTATGTATCCTAATATGCCTATATATGTATGATTCCCTTAAAATAATCGACTGTATTCTTAGAAGGGTTTTCTAGCTCGTTTCTCTTTAGATATTCAACCATCGTTGTAGTATATCCTTCGAGTTCTATCTCGCGTGTTCGTTTTAAAATAGTATTTAGCTGGAACCAACAAGATTAAAGCGGAAAAAGATGAGGAAGAGTTTTAGATGCTAGAGAACTAGAGTGGGTAATGAGCCGATTTTGGCATTACTAGAAGGACTGGGCGGCTTTGTGAAGGATGAGATACGTGGATCAAGGATTAGGGATGCGTGTGAGGACGGAGAAGAAAGGCGATTGCTTATACGTTGCAGGAACTGAAGGTTGGGAAGAAGTATATAAGAATTGGATAGTGGAGCTAGGTTGCTAGATATGCCTAGAATGCTAGAGGCATTTGGTATACGAGACGTAGAGAATGATTTACACAGATCATGAACGTCCCCAACACACATTCAATATTCTTGATTGGACATTAGGCATAGATGATGGGTGGAGTTAGGTGGTGACGAAGATTGCAAGGCCAAGTATCATCTAGGAAAGGCAAGCATAGTTAATGAGACGTGGAATAAGAGGAAGGAAGTGAAGCTGAGACAAACTTGGGCTATATGGTTGACGTGTTAAGATGGGTTAGATTAAAGATGGGTTAAGATGGGTTAGTTACACGAGTTGAGTTGTCAAAAGCAGAGAACGCGTCAACATCTACGTGGCGTGGCTTGAACTATCAAATGGAGATATGGAAGACGGCAAGAGACCAACAAGAGAGCTATGCTGACAAGAGGCGTAAACCGTTAGAGTTTGGTGTGGGGGACTAAGTTATGTTAAAGGTTTCACCATAGAAAGGGGTGATGCGGTTTGGGAGGAAAGGAGAAGTATAGGAGGTAGAGGAGGTTTTCTATGAGTGCAAGATGTAGTTATTGAGCTTAGAGAGTAAATCTCGGGACGAGATTTCTATTAGGAGGGAGTGATGTGACAACCCTAGATTTTGAGATTTGCTATTTGTGACTATTTAACCTTGATTATGTGCTTAGTGTGCGTTTATGTGCTATGTGTTTATATTTGAGCCTTTGATTTGATGTTACACATCGTTTATGTAGTGCGCAGTACATTATATGATGTTGCAAGGGGGTTAGTTCGTGCTCATTAGTTAACTTGGATGTAACTATGATATAATATGGTGTTATTTTAAGATTTTATGTGTACGTATATGTATTATAGTAAGTCGTATATTTACGATACGAGGTTTAGTGTTTAGAGATCTCGGACTAAGGATTTAATGACGGGAATAATTTACGGGTTAGTTTTAAGTTATTTTAGACTTAGTTATTTAGTTATTAACTTATTTTAAGAATTCTCATAAAACTGTATATTTTACGTATTTTACGGTAATCACGTAAAAAGTCGAAAAATTAACGTAAGTCTTTCAGGTTTTGGCCCGGAAGTAACCCGAGAGTACCATTAAGTTTAAAAACGATTAAATTTCAGTAAAGAGGGTATAAAAGTCGACCTAAGAGGTTTAATCTTGGTTTTGGGCCGACTTAAGCTTAAGTAAGAGAAAATGGGCCCAATTTGAGTACTAGTAGGACTATGGGTTCGATTTAACCATAAATAAGAGTCATATATCCCCCAAAACGAATTTTTCTTTTCCTTAAACTTTATTCAGTAGATTTTATCAATGGGGGACAATTAGGGTTCCAAAAAATCATGATCTTCTAATTGTTTCTAAGGTAAATCATTCAAAACCATTATTAAATTAATGTTTTTATTAATTAATCTAAATTGTAATGTTAATTAACCATCATTGAGATGATTAGGGTTTTATTTATTTTCTGGAAAATATAGTAATTAAGATCGATTAATAATTTTAGGGTTCTTGTTTAATAATTTAGGGGCAATTAATGATGTTTAGAGGGTTAGTGCATAAAGGCGTAAAACAATCTGATTTTTAAGGCTGTCTTACGCCGACTGTTCCGGGTAGTAGGTAGCACCTTTGGTCGAGTTTATTTCTTTAAAAATTAAGTTCAGAGAGTCTACTTTTCAAAAATATAAGGTTTGTCAAAAGGGAGTTCGGGAAGGTCGTCAAACAAATTTTACAAAAACAGTGCGCTGTTCAAGAATAAATTTGGATTTCGGGAATTTGTGTCAAAACCTACCAAACGATGAGATAGACAAACATTTTTTGATTTGGGAACTCTTTATAATCTATATAAAAGTACTGGCGGTTTTCAATAAAAGTGATGGTGTTTAGGTCGGGATTTTGGTGTCAAACATTTAGCATGTACAGAAAATCAGCTTTGTGAAAACGACTTTTGGCGTAGAGACTAAACGAAAGGTTTAAACGTGTAATTAGAAAGTAAATTGGTTTTTGGAGTTCTTAGATCATAGAAAAACATAACTCCTGTAGGGTAGGATCCAAGTATGGTGTTAAGTTCACTTCATGTGGTCGTTTAGTGACTAGTAAACCGTACCGAGAAAAAACTGAATTTGTACGTATATTTAGCTTGTAGAGTGAGAACTAGATAGTGGGAATTGGGGGATTAGATTCATCTCCTTGATTGTTACTTAACGTGGGTATTAAGACTTGAGCTAAGTGTGTCGTGTATGATTTTATAGGTTTGCAAGAGTGTTAGCTTGTTGTGCTATCAAGTGAGTTCATAGTCCCATTTTCACTAAGTTTTTAAATGTTTTTCCAGTATGGGATGGAGATGACACTTGTAATATTTTTAAATGTCTTAGTACTATGTTCTTTAAAATGTTTTGATAATATGTTTTGAAATACGTGGACATAAATGTGTTATTATGTGATATGCTTGCTTATATGTTATGTTATATTTTAATTATGTGTTCTGACATGTGGTCGGAGTACTTGAGTTCTAAGTACTTGTGCATCGTCTTCTTGAAGACAAGATATCTCGACGGGGATTCCACACTGGGTGTGAGAAAGATCCGGATAGGTGTAGTACATTGTTCTTATTATGTGTTCTATTGTATAATGTGTTTTGTGTGTAGTTGTATGTAACATGATCATCACTTTTTAGTCCATTGCTTTAACTTGTTTTCTTCAACTTATTCACAGCGGTTGTCAAGGTTTCTTACAATGTTTTAGATAGTTTAAACCTATGTTCTCACCAACTTTATGTTGACAGATTTTGTTGATCCCAAACTTAGATCGATTTAGCTTTGTGTTATCGAGATTGAATCAGGTATAACACGTAGAGAAACTTTGTGTTTATAACAATCTAATTGTTATGCGGAATTAACACTTTAAATCAAAGAACAAAGCAAAACACAATGTATACCAAACTTTCGCTTGTATTTATAATCAATGAGGTACTATGAAAGTATTAAGAACGTATATCAATAATGAAACCTAAGATCTCCTTTTATAACACGAGGAGTCTTGAACAATAATCTACCTATAACCTTTCACTTGGATACGATCTAAATTCCACATTCAAGAAAGAACCAGACCAGGCCAACCAAGAGATGCCCACGTCCCAATCGACCTCCCGGAGGGATATGTGCATCTAAAAGATCTTTCATACTGTGCCCAATCCCAAATATAGTTCTATACATATGCCCACCAATGAGAAAAATAAATGCAATAGCTAAATGATGATGAGCCATATCAGTCAGCCATAAACTTTGGGTTTGTGGATGGAATCCCCCAAGAAGGGTTAAAATGGCAGTTCCTGCTCCTTGGGAGGTACCAAATAAATGACTACTTGAATCAGGATTTTGAGCATAAAGATTCCACTGACCTGTAAAAAGTGGGAGACTTGGGATCTCAGCAGGAAATGCGAAGGTTGCTTAAAGCCGGCCGATCGATAGGCGAAAGAGAATAAGAAAAGATAAATATAAAGAATACAATGTAGAACATATCTTTTCCTAAATACACAAAACGTGTTGACTAAGTAGTTGACAATAACTGGGATTTCCTTTTGTCAACGCCTTGATAAGTCTTGTCAGTGCTCAATCTGTCAGCGCCTTGATTACTCTTGTCAGCGTCCAAAATCCCTTTGTCAGCGACATAGTGACTTAGCTAATTTTATTCCCAACAATCCTCCCCCTAAACTTGATACTTATACTAATATTCAAGTTTCTGAATAAAAAACAAAATACAAGAAGATTCTTACAAATAAAACCTACTCCTTAATCTAAGCATATATAAACCTTAAAAAGTCCATGCTAACATCACTAGTGTAATCAACTTCAAGCCTAGTGCTGGTCAATTTCTTCAATAATTCTTGTGATAGTGGATACTTCTCATCTATCAACAAGTACTCTGCAAACTTTATAGTACTAAGATGAAAGACACCAGCAGCTGAATACAAATGCCACTTCAAACTACTCAAATCAACCGGATCCAACCATATTGGATCAGCAACATCATGAACAAACATCCTTTTAAATGTTGTCCAGATCTTTATTCCATTCAAAGATGTAGGAGCTTCAGCCTTATACATCTCCTTCATCAAACTCCAAAGAGTTTCTACATCCTCTCTATCCAAGCTGGAAAATAATGAAACTAAGGAAATAAAAGTGTGTACCTTATCACCAGCTCTGGTGATCACCAAAAATCTAACAGAATCTTCTTCATATTTGAAAATTGGATTCTTGAAGTCCAAAGGTATAACAGCAGCTAAATCAGAGGCCACCAATGGAGAAGCACCATATTCTTCTTCAAAGTAGCTTCAGTTGGGTGCACTTGATCAAGTACTGGAAATCTCAACTTGAATCCTTTCTTCACTGGTTTAGGCACAATCAATGCCTTCTTGATCTTTAGCTCTTCCTCTAGTTCTTCTTGTCTCTCCACAGAAAGCATTCTATAAGTATTTGCTTCACAGACATACTCCCAAATAGGATAAGCATAATACTCCAATTGTTCAAAAGAAAGCTTCCTTAATTTTGTGTAAGTCCACCCTATTTGGTGGCACCTAAGGAGCATGTAGTAAATCTCTCTCCTGGCTGTCTTGTTCTTGGACAGTAATTTGTTTGCCGTGTGCTCCAAAATGACTTTACAATCACTTTGAACTCTCAATAAAATCTCTAGACCCCAAATCTGCTCTGTCAATGTCATGTCTGGATTTTCTGTGCAGGCCTCTTCCCATCTGAAATACATAGTAGACACATGGGGCATATCAAAATCTACCTGCTTCTTTAACTCCCTGAGCTTTTCCCTTGCTAGCTCATCCTCCTCATACTCTAACTTCTCCAAGTTTACCAAATTGCTCATATCAATATTTGAGCTGTGTGAACTTCCATCATCATCAGATCCATAAATCTCATCACCATCAGATTTAGATGAGAGATTTTGTGCTTCAATACTTCCCTTCTCAAACCCTTTCTTTTCTTGCTCATGAATCATTTGAGCAAGCATATCATCAACCTTTTGTTGGGCTGCATCCTTGGGAATAACCTCTTCTACCAAAACAGCTTTACCCTTATCCAATGGATCAATAATGGGAAAAGTAGTAGGTGTTACCTGAGTGGAAGGCTCCTTGATCATGAAAGGTGGTTGGGATACACCAGTCAAACTAGGAATCCTGCCAGCGGCTGAAATTGTTGTGTCAGCGTGCAAATTACCTTTGTCAACAGCTGAAAATCCACTTGCTTGCAACATCATCTCTGTGAAAGACTGCTTCATAGGAGTAACCAAAAGAGTAGTAGCTTGTTCCTTCAAACCTGTAAGTGCCTCTGCTACCTCCTTTGTCCTATAAGAACCTTCATGGGACCCCTTATCACTCACATTAAATAGTTTAATTGGTGCAATCATCCCCTTTGTAAGAATCATCTTCAGAGGAAAACACCATAGCTTTCCTTTTTCTTGAACCAGCAGCTTCCAAAATAACCAACCTCTCCCTCAACTGAGTGAGTTCAAGGCCCTGTGTAGTGACTGTTTGTACAAGTTCTGTGTTAGACTTTTGCAAGCCTATGCAAATAGCCGTCAATTCCAAATTTATAAGTGGTTGCAGACTACCCTCCTCCACAATTAGGATTTGACTCCTCAATGTGGACTCATCAGGAAAAGTTCTCTCAGCTTCATGGCTAGGACCACTAGAGGAGAACACTCCAGTAATCCTTTGTCTTTTCTCTAGTCTAAAATCAAAGGGTTCAGAAGATGAGGTGGATTGATGAACATGTGTTTGGGGTGGTGAGGCAACAACGGGTGTAGTGGTTGTGTCAGAGGCTGATGGCTGGGGGTCAATGTTCATTTGTTCAACATGGTGGGGGTGAAGGTGGTGGTTGTTCTTTTTCAGGTTCAGGATGTGGTTGAGGGTTTTGGGTTGCTTCAATGACAGCTAGCATGGGAGGGGTCAAAGGTAAGGGTCTGAAAGGTTGAGTGTTCATGGACAGAAAAATCTTTGATTTTTGAGTAGGGATGTTATAAAAGTTGTTATGATCCCTACTACAATTCCCTTGTTGCTCAAAAACCATTTGTAAAAACCTAGGGTAAGCAAGAGTCATCTTGGTACCCTTGTTGTGCAACATGTCCTCAAAAATCATATGAGAAAAATTAAATTTTTGCCCAGTGGCCATACAAACAAGAATACAACCGAATGATCGATTGATTTCACTGAAGTATGTACACTTGGGACTAATACATTGTAAGAGGAAATGTATCAAGAACTTCCAGGCTCGGGGAAATTGTTGTTTGGAATACTTGTTTATTTTCCCTTCAGGGGGTAAATCATACCCCAAGCCTCGAAGTCCTTCCTCCAACTGATCATTAGGAAGGGTAGTCACACCATCAACGTCATCAAGCTGTAAAGCTTAACGAATAAGTGCTTTAATGACCACCCATTTTGTCCCAGGAACAGTCCTAGATAATGTAATCACTCCATCAATTGTTTCAGAAAACTGGCAGTGTTCCAAAACTGCTTGATGTGTGTGATAGGAATGAGAGGAGCATGTGTCAAAGCATACCTTAAGTTGGAAGCCAAGATATACTCAATCATTCGAGTATATTGGAGATGATGATCAGGATCAGCCTCAAGATAAGCAATCATGTTGTGTTGATCCCTGAATCCCAATGTAGTACCAGCAGGTTTAAACAATGGAGCCATGAAAAGTGTTTGTGAAAGGTTAGTATGAATGAAAATGAAGAATTATGGTTATGGAGAAAATATGAGACAAATATGCAAGTTACCCTGTGAGAAAAATAATGAACCGCTTTTATAGGATGAAAACTATGCTACTATTGGTTGAAAAATAGGTAAGTTATTCAAAAAGTAATGATGAAAATATTGAAAAACAATAACTTATCTCTTTGCTTTTAAAGAAATTACCAAATCCCATAAAATTACGGCCCAAAATATCGCAATAGTAACAGCTAGGTAGGACCCAGTGTTCTTCAACGGTCAAAATATGAGTGTCAGCGGCTAACGGCTATACTTGTCAGCGTGTAAATTTTGCCATGTCAGCGTTTGAAAATGTGCTTGTCAGCGTCTAAACCACTTATGTGTCAACGGCAAAAAATAAAAAGTTTTAAAATAAAAAGACCTTAACAAAGAGGTTTAACCTAATGAAGATAACTCTTCCTTTGACACAGACTGAAATCAGCATTCTCTGTCCAATTATACACACTTGCATAAGCAATATAGACATAATCGTCCTCAAGTGAACCTTGCTAAAGTAAGTCCTTTGGAGTGAAATTATCTCATATAAACACTTTGTAACTCCCAGGTAAGCCCATTTTTATTTACACCAAGTCTCCCAACCAACCAAACCCAATTCTAGGTAAAACAGTATTGGCAACATGCACAGTTATATCAACTTTGCATGCTACAGTGCGTCAAGGTTTAGAAATTCCAATAATTCTTAAAAAGAAAAGTCTTCATTATTCCTAACCCTTACTCACTAGTGGACATAATCTAGAATTCTGATAAGAGCACTCTAAGAGTACCCAAAGACCTAAAGGTTTCCTAAAACTCTCCTTAAACTTAGACAGGTTACAAAAGAGATATATATGACAAATTTTTATTTCAAGATAGGAATGTAAATATTCCAACCATCATAAATAAATGTTTGTCAAAGCTATAAAGTTCATAAGCAACTATGTATCCTATTACACAATGCTCAACCTGCCTGCATGATTAGATGAAAAACCACAAAAAAACTAACATAGGCTGTCAGCGGCTACTTTCCACTTCTTAGCAGATAGAATGCCTTTGTTAGCGGTTAGAAAATATAGTCAAAAATCTAACACATTTACATGAAACAATAACAATGCATATCCTGTACATATTATACAATAAACTCAAAAACACATATTTTATGGATTGATCATTCCAATACTTGTTACCAAGTACTGGAACATCCCAACATCAAAAGGTTTAGTCAAAAGATCAGCCACATTATCTTCTGTGTCTACTCTAACTGGATGTATTAAACCTTTTTCAAAACAATCCCTTATAAAATGATGCCTAATTTCTATGTGTTTAGTTTTAGAATGATGTACAGGATTTTTAATTATGCAAAGTGTACTGTTATTATCCACAAAAATCTTGGTATACATAAAATTGTACCCATAATCCAAAAGCTGATTTTGAATCCATAGCACTTGCCCACAACATGCAGCAGCAGCTACATACTCAGCCTCAGTTGTTGAATTGGCTACCACTGTTTGTTTCTTGCATTGCCAAGAAATGAGCCTGCTCCCAATAAATTGACATCCACCAGTTGTGGATTTAATATCATTGTTATCACCTCTATAATCATTGTATGAATATCCCACAAGCTCCAATAGAGAATCTTTATGGTACCATAATCCTAAAGTAGGATGGCACCTAAGATATCTAAAGATCCTTTTGAAAGCATGAAGATGACACTCTTTGGGAGTCACTTGATGACGTGCACATGCACACACAGCGAACATGATGACACGTCTAGAGGCAGTAAGATACATCAATGAACCAATCATTGACCTGTAATGTCTGACATCTACATCTTTTCCATCTCCAATCTTTCCTCATGGATGTTCTCTATCCATTGGTGTGCTAGCCCGTTTCTCATAAGGTGAAAATCCAAATTTCTTCAAAATTTCAGCTACATATTTGTCTTGAGAGATAAAGATACCACCTTCTTTCTGTTGAACTTGTAACCCAAGAAAGAAGTTCATCTCTCCTATAGCACTCATTTGAAACTTGTATGTCATCAGTTTGGAGAAATCGTCACTCATCCTTTGGTTAGAAGAACCAAAGATGATATCATCAACATAGACCTGTACAAGAAGAAAATCCTTCTCTTCCTATTTTGTGAACAAAGTTTGATCTATGGTACCCCTTTTGCAACCATTTTCCACCAGGTATGTGGAAAGAGTACCATACCAAGGTCTAGGGGCCTGATGAAGGCCATACATTACCTTTTTAACTCTATAAACCTTGTTTGGATGCTCTGAATCTTCAAAACCAGGAGGCTGCATAACATATACCTCTTCTTGAATTGTTTCATACAAGAAAGCACTTTTGATATCCATCTGGTAGACTGTGAAACCCATGCAGGAAGCATAGGCTAGGAAAATCCTTATTGCTTCTATCCTAGCAACAGGTGTAAAAACCTCTTCATAGTCAATGCCTTCTTCTTGTGTATAGCCTTGAGCAACCAGTCTTGCCTTGTTTCTAATCACAATGCCTCTCTCATCTCTTTTATTTCTTAGAACCCATCATGCTCCAATTGGTCTCACATGTTTGGGAAAATCAACAAGCTCCCAAACAACTGGATGGCAAACTGGTGAAGCTCATCCTGCATTGCTTCAACCCAGCTTGGTTCTTGAAGAGCATCAAAAATCTTACTGGGCTCATGTTGTGATAGAGAACAGGCAAATAAACATTCTTGAACTAAAAGGGTATCATCCTTTTTGTGAATGTTGGCAATGAATCCTCCTCTATGATTATTCTTTCTTCTTGTTTAAACTGGTGAATTGATGGGACCAATGATTTGGGAAGGAGGGTGAACTTTAGAAACTTTAGTGACAATTCCTCCCCCAAACACTGTGTTATCATGCACTGTAGATTCTAAGGTGCCATAATCCCCATCATCATGATTTCCATACTCACTTGAACTATGAAGCACATTGTCAGCGTTTGGATTTATAACGCTGACACCTTCATTGGGTATGGATTTTTCAACAAGTTCAAGTACATCTTTGTCAGCGAATGAAAGCAAGTTGTCAGCGGTTGGATCAGGCTTGTCAGCGGCTGAACTACTTTTGTAAGCGGATGAAATACTTTCACTGACTTGCTCTTCTTGTTGCTTTCTATCCACTTCTCTTTCGGTAGCAGATGCCTGAATGAATTCTTCACTCTAAATGGGTAAATCCATAAAAGAAAATGTGGGAGTGAACTATTCTACTTGTGATCCTGTCACCTTTGCAGCTTGTATACCTGCATTATCAACAATTGTTTCTTCCATAATATTTGGAGAGGTCTCCAAGCAACTTGATTAGTAACAAGCAAGTAATTCATGGATCTAGATAATGGCTCTAAATCAAAAAGCCAATCTCGTCCATTTGCAGGATCACTATGTTTACCCTTCAAAAAGTCAACATGCACATTTTCTGTTATTACCTTATCCTTATTGTGGTAAACCCTATACCCTTTGTTGTTCATTGAATAACCCATAAAATATCCCTCATCGCCTTTTGAATTGAACTTACCTAGGTTGTCACTAGTATTGCGAATCACTACATGACATCCAAAGGGTCTAAGAAAATATATATTAGGTTTTCTATTCCAGAAGAGTTCATAGGGGTCTTATTGTGAATTTTGTTCACCAAGGCTCTACTATGAACATAACATGCAGTATTTACAGCCTCAGCCCAAAATGCAATGAGTAACTTAGCATATGTTAACATGGTCATAGTTGCTTCAATAAGAGTTCTATTTCTCCTCTCAGCTACACCATTTTGTTGTGGAGTTCTGGCTATGCTAAACTTCCTAGTAATTCTCTTATCCACACAGAAGGCATATAATAGGTCATTTCTAAACTCACCACCATTATCACTTCTAAGAATGTTAACTGTAAACCCTGATTTCTTTTCCATTTGATTAATAAAATTAATTATGGTTTTGGCAGTATCACTCTTTTTTACTAAAAAGAAAGTCTATATAAACCTAGAATGGTCATCAGTGACCACAAAGCAATAAGATTTACCATTTAAATTCTCTATATTAGTAGGTCCAAATAAGTCCATGTGAAGCAAGTGTAGCAGTTTAGAACTAGAATGAACGCTCTTAGACTTAAATGAGGCCTTGTGTTGTTTACCTTTAAGACATTCAACACAATTATGATCATGGTAGAATGCTTTTTAAGGCAATCCTCTAACAAGATCATGTCTCACAAGTCTGTTTATGTTCTTAAAATTAATGTACCCTAACCTTCTGTGCCATAAGATACTCTCATCTGTTGAAGCTTTAGCATATAGACATGACAAGTTATTACTCATTTTAATCCCTTGTAGATTGACATTATAAATGTCCTTATGTCTAGGTGTTCTAAATTCAATGAACTTATCAGCAGGTAACACATAGTCCTTACTCAAAACTAAGCATTCGGTATCAGTAAAAAGAACTGTTAATGCAATGATGCCTAAAAACGTTACTTGCATTTTTTGGTCTCGTCTTGTTTTGATTGCGACAATATGTAAAAACAAGCATTTACGAAAACAACGGAAAACGAATTCTTGAGTTCAAGTATTTTTCATTTCAACCATTATCACTTAAGGTATGTACAAACAAGTACTCATCCTAATTAAGTGATCAAGGATTTAATCTTTTCTTAAAACTCACTTTTTATTAAGTGTGACAAGTTTTTATTAAACTTTATTTTTAAGAAAATGTTTTATTAAATAATTATTTGAAAATTTGAAAATGGCATATTCTATCTTGGTTTGGAATATCCTTTCAAGATATTTCAATCACCATATTTGAACCATACCACTAAAAGACAAAAAGGAGCGGATTCTACTTCGGCGGCTCCTTAAGTGGCTATGCGGTTCCTTATCGATAAGGAACCGCGGGTAGCTATAAGGAACCGTGGCCAGATATATCCGTTAGAGCCTTGTCTTATAAATAGTGGACCATTCTCAAATTTTCTCTTCACCTCTTTTGCATATATATTTTCTTATTCTTTCATACTTTTAAAATCACTCAAATCCTTGGTCATTTGGTTGATTACTACTTGTTTAGAAGTGAATATTTCTTATCACATCTCTTCCTCTCCAAGTGCAAAGAGAAGAACACTTTCATCCTTGAAGTGTTGTGTCTACCTTAAATATCCATTGAAGATCAAATCTTATTTATTCATTGTTGTGTCATTGTTGTGAACATCCAAGTAGTTGTGTCTATTTGGAAGTTGTGTATGTATTAAGGTTAATACTTGGTCCTTAAAGTATATTGGTGTAGATTGGTCATAGCTAAGATTAGGGCTCGACTTTTAGCTTAGAGTCGGAAATTAGATACGCAACGTTGTGTACGGTTTCTATATCTTAAGGAGCTTGTTGATTAGTGAACTCTCGAGTAAGGAGTACTCGAGGAATGGAGTAGGAACGAGGAGTGAGCTTCGTTGCCGAACCACTATAAATCCTTGGTGTTTGGTTTGATCTTTCTTTTCCTTATCTCTTTACATTCATTATTCTTAGTATATACTTGTGATTATTAGTTTAGTTGCACTATCCCTTGTTCATATTTTGTATAAGAAGGTTTCACATAATCACTCAAGTCTAAGTTTTCGAAAAAGATTTTTGAAAACCGTCTTTTGACAAGTAAATTTTAAGAAACTATTCACCCCCCCCCCCCCTTCTAGTTTCTACAATTGGTATCAGAGCATGGTTGCTCAAGCCTTTTTAAAATATATTGTATTTTAAAACTTGAATCGATCTATGGATTCCAACAAGTACCTAGAAGGGCAATCTATACAAAGACCACCTCTTTTTGAAACCTATAGTTTTATTTATTGAAAAAATATATTTGAGACTTATGTGAAATCAAAAGATTTAGATCTTTGGCATGTTATTACCCATGGTGATTTTTTACCGTATCAATATAATGAAGTTTATAAAAGCAAAGAGATAGTCACTTTTGAGAAAGCTAATGATGACACTAAAAGGAAACTTGCTAAAAATAATGAGGCTAAAATGGTGATTTATAATGCTTTACCAAATAATGAGTACGAAAGGATATTTATGTGTGAAACCGCTAAAGATATTTGGAACACTCTTTTAGTAACCCACCAAGGTAATAGCCAAGTCAAAGAAAGTAAAATCGATCTTCTTGTTCAACAATATGAACAATTTGTCATCTTAGAAGATGAAACTATTGATAGTGCATTTGCTAGATTTAACACTATTATTACTAGTCTAAAAGCACTTGATGAAGGTTTTTCTAGCAAGAACAATGTTAGGAAGTTTCTTAGGGCGTTGCATCCAAAGTGGAGAGCCAAAGTCACAGCGATTGAAGAATCAAAGGACCTCACCACATTATCACTCGATAAACTGATTGGCAACTTGAAAGTTCATGAGATGATAATTTTGAAGGACTCAAAAATGGTGAAAACCAAGAGTGAAAGAAAGTCTCTAGCACTCAAGGCCAAGAAGGCGCAAAGTGACCATGAAAGCTCCTCGAATAGTGATCATGAGGAATATTCTATAGCGGTTAGAGACTTCAAGAAGTTCTTCAAAAGACGAGGTCAATACGTGAGGCAACCAAGCAACGACAAGAAACCCTTCTCCAAAAACCGATTTACCAAGGATGATAAAGGTGATAGGAAATGCTTTAGATGTGGTGATCCGAACCATTTCATCGGTGACTGTCCTGCGCCTTCACGCGACAAGAACCACACGGCGTTCGTTGGAGGTTCATGGAGCGATAGTGGTGAAGATGTTGATGACAACCCCAAAGATGAGAAATGTCTTATGGCTCACACTTCTAAAGAGGTACATTTCGAAACCAAATATTATAGCAATAATAGTTCTTCTCAAGATGATATCGAATTAGAAGGCCAATACAGTAACTTACATAAACTTAGCCTTAAATTCATTGGAAAGAACAAAGTGCTAAAATCAACTAGAACTAAGCTTAAAAATGAGATTAGTGAGCTAAGAGAGAAATTAGCTAAGCTTGAGAAAAACAAAGAAGTTGATTTAGGTTGTCAAAAATGTGAAAACCTTAGACAAGAGAATGAAGATCTCAAAAGTACCTCCATTAAATTGGAAAAGTTCATGAAAGGTACTAGTGCTCTTGATGATATGTTAAACAAACAAGTTCATTCTAAGGAAAGACTTGGGTTGGGATATAACACTAATGAAGCATCTACTAGTGAACCTAAACAAGTTAGGTTTTCAGAAAAGCGAACCTCTGTACGCGGTACGCCAGTATATGGTGCGGTTCCCTATAGCTATGGAACCGCCGGTAGTGATAACGAACCGTGGATAGAAGTTGATTTTTGTGAGAATCCTGAACTTTCTGAAAAGTCTATCTTAGGTGAAGGTCCAAAACATATTCTAGTTAACAAGTTCAAAGTACTTATTCTTGATAAAATTACTCTTGGTAAATTCTACAAGCCCTTGAGTAAACCTTTAATGGGAACTAGAAATTTCTCTAGACAAACATCTACTCCTCCAAGAGTACGCAATGAGTCAAAACCTAAAAGTAGAACACCTACATAAAAAAGGGACGATCAAGCTAAGTCACGACCTAAAAGTAAAACTCCAACACCTAGAAGAAATAACAATAATTCTAGATCAAGATCAAAGACACCTAGGAGAAACAATGGACAACAAAATGGCCATATGAATTGGAAAAATTATCAAAAACAATATTTTCCCCATGGGGAATGTCTCCTCCATTCATGCATCCCAACCAAATGCAAGGGATGTTTGAAACTAACAACTTTGCACCCATGAGATATTGGGGACCAAATGTTTGATCTTGTGTATTGTTACCTAGATATGCTTGGGAATCGATTTAGAGCCCGACGAGTGGATTAAGGATAGTGGATCTTCTAAACACGTGACGGGTAATCGAAGTTTGTTCTCGCACTACAAAGCATATGATGGAGGTAACGTTACATTCGCTAGTAATCAACGTGGTAATATCATTGGCAAAGGTACGGTTTCTCTTGACTCCATGACCATTTAAAATGTAGAGCACGTAGATAACTTAGGTTTTAACCTTCTAAGTATAGGTCAAATTTGTGACAATAAGTGTAAGGTCATCTTTTCAGAATATTACAGTGAAATCATAAAATATGGAAAGGTCATTGGAAAAGGTGTTAGAAAGCATGGGCTTTATGTCATAAAGGTCAATAGGATGTCAAAGGACAACTTATGTCTAGCGACTTTAGATGATAGTTCTACTCTTTGGCATAGGAGATTAGGTCACGCTAATTTACGTTTAATTCAATCTCTAGTCTCTAAGGAGTTGGTAAGACATCTCCCCAAGATGAAGTTTGATAGTCACTTTTGTGATGCTTGCAAAGTTGGGAAGCAAGTTCACTCAAGTCACAAAGCCAAGAATTTGGTTTCGACCTCTCGGTGCTTAGAGCTCCTACATATGGATCTCTTTGGACCCTCTGCCATACGGAGTTATGGAGGTAACCTTTATACCCTAGTCATAGTTGACGACTATTCTAGATTCACTTGGACTAGATTTTTGGCGTCTAAGAATGAGGCTTTCGATCACTTCAAAATCTTTAGTCGAAGAATCTAAAATCAACAAGGATGTTCAATTGTCTCTATTAGGACGGATCATGGTAGGGAATTTGATAATGAAGTGCAATTTGGTGCCTTTTTTGAAGCTCATGGTATTACCCATAACTTCTCGGCTCCTTGCATTGCACAATCAAATGGGATAGTTGAAAGGTTGAATAGGACCATCTAAGAGATGAGTAGGACGATATTAAATGAGCAATCTTTGCCTCAAAAATTTTGGTTCAATGCTGTGGACACATCGACCTATATTCTCAACCGAATTCTTATTCGACCTTTCCTAGGAATGATCCCCTATGAGATTCTTAAAGGTAAGAAGCCCTCATTGGAATACTTTAGGGTGTTTGGAAGCAATTGCTTCATTCTCAACACCAAAGATTACCTTACTAAGTTTGACCCAAACTCGTTAGAAGGTATCTTTCTTGGTTATTCCCAAACTAGAAAAGCCTACATAGTCCTCAATAGAACCTCGGGTGTAATTGAAGAATCACTTAACGTGAGATTTGATGAAACCCCTCCTTCATCTAAGACACCACCTTTGGTAGATGATGACTTGGATGAAATAGACATAGTTAAAGCCAAAGATGTTAGAAACATATGAGTTGAAGACCTTAACGTTGAAAAGGGAGTAAACATTAAGGAGTCAAAGGATCATGCTCTCGACAATGTCATAGGCGAATTAAATTAAAGGGCCCTAAGATCTCAAGTCTAAAATCAAAGTAACTTCTTTTGTTTCGTCTCCTTGATTGAACCAAAGAATTTTAAAGAATCTTTGATGGATGAGAGTTGGGTCATCACTATGCAAGAAGAATTGAATCAATTCATTGCTAATGACGTTTGGGAACTTGATCCTCCACCTAGAAGTTCTACCATTATAGGAACCAAATGGGTATATAGGAATAAGTTAGACGAGAATGGTGATGTGTCACGTAACAAGGCTAGACTTGTAGATCAAGGATATAATCAACAAGAAGGTATTGATTATGATGAGACATACGCACCCGTAGCAAGATTAGAAACCGGGGGTTGGTCTCCCATTAATACTTCACCGTGAATCACCTTCTCTCTGTGATCCTCGCTTCTTACTGCTTATTTGTCAATGCATCTGGGAATAAAAAAGAAGTAACTTGTCGGCCCTCTTCCTTTACGTCCTTCACCCAGCTAGGAAAACGTAGCGCAGCTCAGTCGTGCAAGTTCACGTTGGATTACGGAATCTGGATAAGTAAAGAAAGATGTCAGTTAATAAATCAGGGGACCCAACCTCGCTAAGGTTAACGGATTGTCTACCATTCGCTCAGCTTCGGAAAGCCCTGTGGAGGCCTACAAAGAAAGGCACAACGCTTATGTTGCATGCAATATCTTGGAATCTGCTTCGATATAAGTCGGATGAGTAGTTTTTTAGGTTAAAAAAAGAATCAAATAGCAGCGAGACTAAATGGTTTTAAGTCGAATAAAGAGCCTAGGAGTCATAAGCAAAAGCAAAATAGAAGCTTTAAAAATCTAAACATATATAGCCTACGCTTGTGCATTAGACTTTAAGCTTCAACAAATGGATGTAAGAGTGCGTTTCTTAACGGTTTGATCAATGAGGATGTATATGTGGCTCAACCTCTCGGCTTAACTGATTTTGTGAAACCATATCATGTTTACAAGCTTAAGAAAGCTCTTTATGGTCTTAAACAAGCACCAAAAGCTCGGTATGATAGACTTAAAGCGTTTCTTGTAAAACATGAGTATACCATGGGGATGGTAGACAATACGCTCTTTACAAAGAAGAAAGGTTCTCACCTCATTATCGTACAAATATATGTTGATGACATTATATTTGGCTCAACTTGTCAATCCTTATGTGATGACTTTTCCAAAATCATGCATGGCGAGTTTGAAATGAGTATGATGGGAGAACTTAACTTCTTTTTAGGACTCCAAATTAAACAAATGGATGATGGTATTTTCTTTAATCAATCCAAGTATGTTAAAGAAATGCTAAAGAAATTTGGATTAGAAGATTCTAGACCGATGAAAACCCATATGGCCTCAGATACTAAACTCATCGTAGATGATGATTGTGAGTCAGTAGATAACACCAAATATAGAGGTATGATTGGTAGTTTGTTCTACCTAACAGTAAGTCGATCGGATATCATGTTTAGTGTTTGCCTTTGTGCTCGCTTCCAAGAGGCTCCCAAAACCTCTCACCTTGAAGCGGTTAAGCGTATCTTCCAATACATTAAGGGCACTATACATTTAGGATTATGGTATCCTAAAGGGACCGGCGTAGAAACCATTGTCTACGCGGACTCGGATCATGCGAGAGACTATGTAGACCAGAAAAGCACTAGTGGAGTTTGTACCTTCATAGTTTGTTGTTTAACTTCTTGGTTCTCCAAGAAACACACTGCTCTTGCAATATCCACCACGAAAGTCGAGTATGTGAGTGCCGGTAAAGCTTGGCAACAAGCTCTATGGATGAAGCAAGTGCTTGTTGATTACGGAGTTTCTCTTGATGATGTTCCCATCATATGCGACAATAAGGGTGCAATAGACCTTAGCAAGAATCCTGTTCAACATTCGCAAACCAAGCACATAGAGATTCGCCACCATCTCCTTAGGGATAATGTTCAAAAGGGGATCATTTCGATTGAGAAGGTACCCTCGGTAGAAAAGTTAGCCGATATCTTCACTAATCCACTTAAGAGGGAACCTTTTAATTACTTGCGTCTAGGTCTAGGTTTAATGGAACATATTCCTTAATTGTCCATCTTATTAATCGAGTCTTTTTATCGTTTGAGTCTTTTCTTTCTTTGAGTCATTGAGTCTTGCAAACTCTTTTTGGAAAAACTCTCTTCTCTTTTTCAAAATTCTCAAAGTTCTTTCGAAAATGGTCGAGAAATGTTTTTGCATTGTTAATTCAATCTAAAAACGTTTTTCATAGCTTCTTCCTATTAATATTGAGCTTACATAATTCATATGTATGTGTCTCTCAGGTATAGCAAGAACAAAAGTGAACTATGGAGGATCATTGTGTCATGACTTATTGTCTAGTTCAACACACCTCCAACGTCGATTTTCTTTAAAATCCATGTATTTTGGTCAAAACCTTGTTTGGTGAGTTCTTGTGTGTTTTCTTTGTCTATCTTTGCTTTTTAGCATATCTCTATGATTAGTTAGACTAGAAAAATAGGATTTGTTGAATTAGAAAATACTCCCTCATCACCAAAATCCACCCTCTGTAGGCGGTTCTTTAAAGAGACCGCGACTCCATATCAATATGGAACCGCCGGTGGAGAAAAGGAACCGCAGGCAGTTCTTCCTATTTCGGGTATTTCTAAAACTCCAAATTTGCTCGAACACTTTTTGGAATCTTTGTTTCAACCCTTTGACCACCCTCAAAATATCTTGAGCTTTCTCTATTTAACCCTAAGCATTTTGTATCCTTTCTCAAATCAAAATGTCTTATTCTCCAAATGAAAGCCTTGATTCTCCTCCATTTTCTCCAATTACTTTCAATCCCAATTCACCCAAGAATACTCAAAATCACATTTCTTCTCCTTCTAATAATGTTGATTGTGGAACCTCTTTTCTTCCACCACTAGCCTTTAGTGTTCTTCCTCCTTCACATGATAATGTCATGCATCATGGAACATATTGTCATTGCTGTCAATATCAACATCTTGTTATGGCTCATATCTATGAGGAGTTGAATTACATCAAGAGTCTCTTAGTCAAACCTCCTCTTCATTATGACTATGAGATTATTACCAAGCCACTACCACCTCCTTCTGCCACTACTTTGTCTGTTATCTAAGCATTGGTTGATTACCTTCAAGACATCTAGTTCAAGCAAATCTTAGAGTTCTAGTTTAACTAGGATTAGATTTATGCTTTTCTTTTGGCTTGTTTTATTTTACATACATCTTTGGATGTTTTGTTTCCTTGTATCTTTTATTCATGTTTTTCTTTTAACATGACTTATCTTGGATCTTGGTCTCTTCTGTTTCATTTTTTAGTGACCTTTGCTATATCTTGTTGGGCGTCTCTTCTCTTCTACTAACCCTTCTATGTAGCTTGTCACCATATCTCGATTCTTTGGTGCCCCAAGCAAGGGGGAGTAAGCACCATGGGGGAGCATTTGCAAAGTCCGGTTCTTCTCTTCTACAAAGACTTGTGCAACCTTTATGCTTCGACAAAAGGGGAGAAATGAAATAAACTCGTCTTCGAAAATCTTGTTTTTTATGTGATTAAGTTTATGTAATGTCAAAATCAAAAAGGGGGAGATTGTTAATGCAATGATGCCTAAAAACGTTACTTACATTTTTCGGTCTCGCCTTGTTTTGATTACGACCATATGTAAAAACAAGCATTTACGAAAACAACGAAAAACGAATTCTTGAGTTCAAGTATTTTTCATTTCAACCATTATCACTTAAGGTATGTACAAACAATTACTCATCCTAATTAAGTGATTAAGGATTTAATCTTTTCTTAAAACTAACTTTTTATTAAGTGTGACAAGTTTTTATTAAACTTTATTTTTAAGAAAATGTTTTATTAAACTAATTTTTTGAAAATATGAAAATGGCATATTCTATCTTGGTTTAGAATATCCTTTCAAGATATTTTAATCATAAGATTTAAACCATACCACTAAAAGACAAAAAGGAGCGGAGTCTACTCTGGTGACTTCTTAAGTGGCTATGCGGTTCCTTATCGATAAGGAACCGCGGGTAGCTATAAGGAACCCTGGCCATATATATCTGTTGGAGCCTTGTCTTATAAATAGTGGACCATTCTCAGATTTTCTCTTCACCTCTTTTGCACATATATTTCCAGATTCTTTCATACTTATAAAATCACTCAAATCCTTGGTCATTTGGTTGATTACTACTTGTTTAGAAGTGAATCTTTCTTATCCCATCTCTTCCTCTCTAAGTGAAAAGAGAAGAACACTTGCATCCTTGAAGTGTTGTGTCTACCTCAAAGATCCATTAAAGATCAAATCTTATTTATTCATTGTTGTGTCATTGTTATGAAGATCCAAGTAGTTGTGTCTATTTGGAAGTTGTGTATGTATTAAGATTTATACTTGGTCCTTAAAGTATATTGGTGTAGATTGGTCCTAGCCAAGATTAGGGCTCGACTTTTAGCTTAGAGTCGGAAATTGGATAAGCAACGTTGTGTACGGTTTCTCCACCTTAAGGAGCTTGTTGATTAGTGAACTCTCGAGTAAGGAGTACTCGAGGTGTAACACCTCATTTGTTAAAATGGAATAGCACAGTAATATATGGCGTGTTATCAAAGCATGCAAGGTAAATGCCTAAACATTCATGACCATAAATAGAAATACTGGAAACAAACATTGGTAGTCTAAGTAACTCAACACAAGTAAATATAAGTACTGAAAAGGGAAAGGACTAAACAATGTCCAACATGAAATAAAGTAAGATAAAGTATGATAAATGCATAAGATATAGAAGGCTGGATAGCTTCCATCCGAATGCACATACTCTTGAGATCCTACTTGCGACCTTGGGTACCTGCCGTTTGGGAACATGGAAATAGAAAACGGCTGAGCATAACTCCCAGTGCACGGATATACAATAAAACATGGAAACATAGAGTAATGTAAGCATAAAAGAGCATATAAAGCATGAAAGCAGTGGAAATGAATAAGTCCTAGAAAACCTAGACGTATGACATGTTTACTGGTTTTAGTTCTGAAAACATAGATTATGTTTACTTCTGAAAATCTGTATTAGTTCAATATACCAAAAGCCAATATAGGTCATCAGGTCAATAACGTGCATGAATACTTGGAGGGGTGACCCCGTCATGCAAATTAGAGGGGATGCCTCTAATTAAATGGTAATGGGTAGGAGGGATCAGCTCCTTGTGAAGGATGCAAGGCACACACCACATTCACCATGAAATCCTGACTGACATTGTAACTAGGATTCACCCATACGCCCCACATGATAATATAATAATAAAGGCCAAATAAACTGAAAGGGACGCCACGAGCTATCACTCCGTCGTAGTGAAGTCATAACACTAGTGCCTCTAGTGTTATGGTTATGGTACCTCCATAACTAGGTGAAACTGGCATGCATGTATATGGCTAAGGTAACTAATAACATAAGCATTTAAATCTATAACTATTGGGAAAACAGTTGGCTGCATACGGGAAATCCTAATAAAGGAAAATAGTATCCTTACTGAAGGACAGGAAATCAGTACCTTGTGTCCAGTAGAAGCTAACGGAAACTCTGAAGAACCTACTCCGCCTTGACGAATAATACTACATAAGAATAGGGACATGTATGAGTTGTCTGAATTACATGTGTTTTACTGGTTCTGTGTGTTCTTAGTTTATTATTCATGTTATGTCATGTTTTAGCTATTGTAAGTGTTAATCTATAGTTATTCTTGTATTCTGTTGTTTATCATTCATGCAGTATGGTATTATAATACTTGTATTGTAATACTAAGTAACTTACTAAAAATAGCAGGTTTCCATAAATAGTAAGTTTCTAAAAATAGAAAGTTTCCAAAAATAGTAAGTTTCCATAACTAGAATTAAGCTGGATTATTAAGCTAGGAAAATATAAGTTATCTTATTAGTAAAATACAAGTCATGGTTTAAAGGTTATAGCTTATTAATTAAATAACTTGGTTAATTAACTAAACTATACATTATAAGAATTTAATAAATACATGTTTTAATTAAATTAAATACTTAGGTTATGACATGAATTATTAAACAAAATAATTATAACCTAAGTCTTGTAAATAATTAATATAAACTGATTTTATAAAGTTCCCAAACCCGAGCCCGTGTCTACATATAAGCCGAAACATATAAGCCAAAACAAACAACCCGTCAGTGGCTACCCGGCCTAGCCGGTTTCCACTGAACGAATCATTTTACCACCGGCTTTAGCCGATGGTTCCTACTGACCGAACAAAATACACTCCGGCTTAAGCCGGGGTTCCCACTGTTTTGCACCAGAGTCCAACCGAGACCAATAAGGTCTCGGTTGACACTAAATCAAACTGAAAACCAACTCAAACTATACCCCGACCCATCTCGGGGTTCTATGTCGTGCGTCCGAGCAAACCAAGCCAAGCCGAGACCTTTTATGGTCTCGGTGGTGGTGAAACAAAACAAGCCGAGAGCTTGTAGCTCTCGGTTGTGGTCTCGGCCGAACCAAACAAACACCAACCATCCCTAAACTCCTGTTTTCTAGCAAACCCTAACATGTTTTTATGATTTGTTCTTGATTTTAATACATGAAATCATAAAAGATTAAAAAGAATTAAAAAAGGGTTATGTTTGTACCGAATGCGTAGTTGTTTATAATTAATGAACACGAATACAAATACGAACTTTTCCAAGATCAAAAATCAACAAACACCCCCTTTGGTGTTCACTGTGGCTGGCGGCAAGAAGAGAAGAGAGCAAGGGTTCCTTGTTTTTTTGTTAACCTAAAAATATGATAAATGTTCCCTGTGTTTTTCTTATTATTTGGTTATCATGGGTCATGGGCCAAAAGGCCCATCCTCTTTCTTTTGCTCTCTTAGCTGCGGCACCCTTATAGCCCAAAGACAAAAACCGAAGTTTTTCCAAGTTAAATTATATGTCGTGTATGTTCGTGTTTTATTAATCATGAATTTAATTATCGTGATCGTAAACACATTTATAATATATATGTAAGTACATGTTATCTAATATCGTGACACGTGAAATATATTATAAATGAAAAGTTTTAATTTTTATCGTATTTTCGCGTATTCACTGTTCATGTTCACTGTTCATGGTATTTTAATGCGGGTTTTACATGAGGAGTGGAGTAGGAACGAGGAGTGAGCTTCGTTGCCGAACCACTATAAATCCTTGGTGTTTGGTTTGATCTTTCTTTTCCTTATCTCTTTACATTCATTATTCTTTATTAGTATATACTTTTGAGTATTAATTTAGTTGCACTATCCCTTGTTCATATTGTGTATAAGAGGGTTTCACATAATCATTCAAGTCAAGTTTTTGAAAAGGATTTTTGAAAACCGTCCCAAGTAAATTTTAAGAAACTATTCAACCCCCCCCCCCCCCCTTCTAGTTTCTACAAGAACTTTATTTTTGTTGTCACAAACTTGTGACACACTAAACAAGTTATAGTCAAGTTCTTTTACCAGAAAAACTTCGTCAAACTTCAAGTTGTTAGTGATAAGAGTACCTTTGCCTGATATAGTCCCGAATCCTCCTCCAAAGTTCACTTTATCACCATCTGGAATAGGAGTAAAGTTTGTCAAATAATCTTCCTTTCCAGTCATGTGCCTTGAGCATATACTATCCCAATATCCATGGTCATTAACATGCTTTGGAATGCCCTACACATAAAGAAAACAAATCTGTTTTCTTTGGGAACTCAAGCCTTAGTAGACTTGGATCCATTTGGTTTTTCAACAAAAATGGACTTGATTCTTGTAACAACCCCCTGTTCATCCCTTTTAACATTAAACACCCCATTTGTTCCAACATACTTTTCAAGATATTTAAACCTATTATAGGTCATGGAGACACCATTAAAAGTTGATGACTGTTCTTGTTTAGGTTGGATGATGCCTTAGATCCCTTTCCCTTAGGTTGTAAATACTTGTTATTACTGGGTCTAACATTGGGTCTGATAGCTGCTAATTGTGGCATTTTCATACCAAACCTAATTATGTCAATGCATGGTTTTGCCCTGTCAGCGGATGAATTGTTCCTGTCAGCGTGTGAGTTAGGGTTTGCTACAGGAACCCACTATTGGTTAGACGAAGTGTTGGTCTTTTGGACGGGTCTTTTTCCTTGGGTATTAGCTGCCTTAGAGAAGTAAGGAGCTGGTCTAGTGGCCTATGGTCTAGTATGAACATAAGGCTTTACGTTGATCATAGTAACTTATTGTCAACGGTTGGTTTGTATCCGCTGACACACCTATAAGCCAAATGTGAGAAGCCCTCACATGAATAACAAGCCTTTCAAGACATAACCCTAGGTCTAGGTTCATAATTTTTTAGTCCCATTAATACTAGCTTGACTCTTTGGTGATCTAGGATTTCTATACATTTCAGCATACTTAACACTAGATTTGCTTTTAGGTTATGAGCCAAGGTCAACAGGTTTGCCAGTAGAAGGGTTAGTGATAACAATGGGTTTAGGGTCAGTTTGTTCATCACTAAGGAGTCCTCCCTTAACAAAGAGAGTAGGGTTGGCTTTCTTCCATAGGTCAAGGTCAGTCACCCTTTGCTTGTATTCCTCAACTGGTGTGAGCACATGTGGTGGAGGAGTAAATTCCTCCACTTGGAACTCTAGAATACCAGTCCAGGACAAGTCTTTCTTTAAAACACCATAGAAGTCACCTGCTGGGGGTGGAACAACAGCATACTCCTTTGAATGCATCCCAATCCCATACATGTCTTTAGGATTTCTCTATTCACTTATCACCTTTTCTAGGGTTTGACTTGCTTTCTCAAACTTTTCAATTTTAAACCCTACATTCTCTTTAGCTTGAATAGCCTCATCTAGCTTAAGTTTCAAGTCATTTTTGGCTTCAATATAAGAAGCTTTTGCCTTAAGACTAAGTGTTAGATCTCTTTTTAGAACAGTTATTTGATCTTTTAGATTAAATTCCATGTCCTTATATTCTTGCAACATATCATCTGATTATGCAAGCCCCCTTTTGTAGTTTGAAATAGTGATATTTAACCTAAGAATATAAAATTGTAACTTTAAAACTTCTTTGTTAAGCTTATCAGTATTAAGTCTACAACCCTTACTACAAAAAGCATCATCATATACCTCATTGTCTGATAAAGAAGAGGATATGGCCATGAGAGCATATTGAACATGCTCTTCATCCTTTTCAGCAACCAAAGCTTGATTCTCCACCTCATTCTTGTCCAGAAAGCTCTAGTCAAATCCAACGCCATCAATTCCTTGCATGGCTACCATGGCTTTTGGTTCAGCATCTTCAACCTTGATGATCTGTCTAGGATTCTGTCCTCCATCATTCCTCTTGGGAGATCTACATTCTCTAGCAAAGTGTCCCATTCTATGACAATTGAAACATTAGACTTTGGATTTATCAAATCCAGCAGTCTCTTTGCTATTGAAAGTCATATTCCTTCCAAATCTCTTGTTCCACCTACTGGCTCTTATACTGCTAAGAGCCATATTCCAGATATCCATCTCCTCAAGATCGATATCACTAATTTGCTTAAGATCTTCAAAAGAAATTGATGATCCATTGGGCAAAGAAGCAATATAGGCACATACAGTATCCAAATTAATTCCTGCTGGCTTAAGATTTGGTGAAGCATAGTTGTATGTGTCAGTGTCTGATGAGCCGTTGTCATGAGAAGTTTGTCCGCTGACAAAGCAAGAGTTGTCAGCGTCTGAAGAGGGTCATGGTGGGAAATAAAAGCCATGCTTCCATAAGGTGTTTTAGTTCCTTGTAGAACTTCAGGTTCCATAACCTTCAATTGATTGTAGATATCATCAAAAGTCATAGTCTTGTAAGCTTGTGTGGCCAATATAGAATTGGCATGAATTTCCCAACCATCTCCAATCCAAGGAAAGCAACATTATTGTCATCATCTTCAAATTTAGTCTCCATGAATGCCAGCTTGCTAGTAATGTCTTGAAGACGACTTCTCACCTCGCTTAACTTTTCATTAGGTCGAGCTTTAAAGACTGTAAACTCCATTACCATTTTCTTCTTCCTTTGTTTGAGAGTGTCCTCATTACCACCATACGTGATTTCAAGGGCTTCCCAAAGCTCTATAGTAGATTCATACTTTCAGAATTTGTGTTGGTTCTTGCTTCCAAGGGTCAATTTGAGGATGATCAAAGCCTTTATGTCAAGCCTTCTATCAGCTACCTCTGGAGCTGAGGTGGCTCTTCCATCTTCAGGTCTAGGAAGCAAATCTTCAGGTTTAGCATTGGTTGTTCTCTTTTTCTCAATGGAGTCCAAGATCTTTTGAGCCTGGTTGAACTTGTTTCCAAGCTCAACAACTTCCCAGAGAACATAGTTGTCTACTTAGAGGTATTGCTCAAAATTGAACTTCCAAATTTTAAAGTTATCAGGGTCAAGCATGGGGATTTTGAGGTTATGATTCGAGGATCCTGAACTTTGAATTTCTGAGGTTGAGGTCGACATGATGATTTTAGGGTTTTGGAATAATTAGGGTTTTATACGATTAGGGTTTTGATGTTCTTCTTATCAAAGTTCCCCAACAAGCTCTGGTACCACTTGTTGATCCCAAACTTAGATTGATTTAGCTTTGTGTTATCGAGATTGAATCAGGTATAACATGTAGAGAAACTTTGTGTTAATAACAATCTAAGTGTTATGCGGAATTAACACTTAAATCAAAGAACAAAGTAAAACACAATGTACACCAAACTTT
Source organism: Glebionis coronaria (assembly GCA_025667525.1). NCBI lineage: Eukaryota > Viridiplantae > Streptophyta > Magnoliopsida > Asterales > Asteraceae > Glebionis > Glebionis coronaria. Next base: position 645,408,246 of record CM046874.1, read on the forward strand.
CACTTGTATTGATAATCAATGAGGTACAATGAAAGTATTAAGAACGTATATCAATAATGAAACCTAAGACCTCCTTTTATAACACAAGGAGTCTTGAACAATAATCTACCAATCAACTATTATAGGAAAAGATAAATACAAAGAGTATAATGTCGAACATATCTTTTCCTAAATACACAAAACGTGTTGACTAAGTAGTTGACAATAACTGGGATTTCCTTTGTCAGAGCCTTGATAAGTCTTGTCAGTGCTCAATCTGTCAGTGCCTTGATTACTCTTGTCAGCGTCCAAAATCCCTTTGTCAGCGGCATAGTGACTTAGCTAATTTTATTCCCAACAGATTTTAGTGTCATTTTCAAGTGAGGTAGTTGAGAAGGACGATATTAGAAGTGGCTAGAGTTTAGAGGCTGCTAGGATTGCATTAGGAGGAATCCCTTTCCTCTTAGATTTAATTTTATTATTTGAATAAGTGATATTGTTAGACACCTTTATTTTTGATGTTGTTATTTGTTTGTCTTTGGTAAGAGGTAGGACTTTTACCTACTTACCCAGACTCCTGCATTTTGTTGAGATATTGTCACGACATTAGTGTCGCCAATTATGACATTTCTTTTGCATTTAGTATTACTCTATTGAGACACCACTTTGTTGTGATGATATCCATACGTCGCGCCCCATATTCCGCCATGGTGGGGTGTGACAAAAAGGAGGAGTTTTATTTTTTGATTAAATACATCTTTTTTAGGTAATTATCACCAATTAATTGTGATTACCTTTTATCAAAACGAACTCCTATTTTCTCTCTTGGTATATGATGGAAAAAACACACACACACATACTAGGGTTTGTGTTTTTCTTGATATCTATCTTTGAATCTTGTTTATTCAAAGGGTATAACAAGATTGCGAGTTGTAAGACTAACATATGTTGGTATACAAGGAGGTGTGGTGTGGATACATCATAGAGATGATCTCCTTTGATCACTTGGTTTCATAGTTAGTTGGTGTTCTTTGCGATTGCCATCTTTCCATTCAAACGATCACGTAACAAAGGTATACATATTGCCGGTTTTGCTTGACAGATCATATGAATTTATGAATTCATTGATAGATGCTTGTTCCGCTACGTTTAATTATGTTTGATATGATATTGATTATATTCAACACTTATAGTTTGAGCCAAAAAACCAAAGAAATCATTCCATATTCATAGGTCTTATGACGCAACACTTCCAACAAAATGAACGTACGCAGACGATGATTAAGTCTAACATGCTACACTTTGTGTGTGTAAGGACAAGTAAACCACTCCCAAACCGTACGATCAAGGCTTCCTAACATCACCAAAACCCGTGCGCTTCTTCATGATGTCGATAAAACTTAAAATCAATCGTCACTGTAAGTTTTCTTAATTAATTACGATCTCTTTGAGGATAGGAATTATACTATATATAATTAACCAGTATAATATAAACTAATCAACGGATAAGTTTATAGGCTTTTCGACGTCTCGCAATGAACAATTCGCACGAACCTCTCTCACAAACTTAATCTAAAAAAAATCGATTGTTTCTCGTATAAGTGTTATTTGCTTCACTCGCGTGATTAGCAAAGGCATGGTTGCCATATGTTTTCCACTGTCAGCCACATCTTATCACTTATGTGTAAAATTATAGGGGCGATGGTGAATACGTTGTCATTAATATTTCAAAACCTTTGTATCAAATTTCTAATCAAGAAGGACATAGTATGAGAAGGGTTGATTATAGTCAAAGACTAAATGAATCGAGTAACATATTAAATTATCACAATACACACGCAAGCAATGATTAAACGCAAGTACTAAGATAAAGTAATAAGGAAAAAAGAAATGCAAATCGACACGATGATTTATAGTGGTTTGGCTACAAGGACACCTTCCTTGCCCTAAATCCACTCCCCGAATCACCTACTCGAGAGTTCGACTTTCACTAGTCAACAACCTCCCTTGATCGACACCTAAGCTAGGATGTCGTTTTCTTTCACATGGGTACAACAACTCCCTTTGACATCACTTGCACTTTATCCGATACTAAGCTAAACATTGGGTCCTTGCACAATGGATAAGACCAACACCCGGGTTCTTATACACAAGTAGAACCAACACAACTTCTAACCTTACACCATTTGTATGTACTAGTCCAAGTAGTAGGTTCTCACAAGAACGACACGACAAAGATGAAGTTTGTGAGAGTTTATAATAAACGGAGATAAATAGAGAGATAAATAGAGAAAGATGACTCTATGATATGATCTTGCCTAGATCATGGATTACATCTTAATGAACATGTCTTGACATATTCGTAATCCTTATCAAGTCGAGTCATGAAGCATCATGTTTATAGATCTCATAAAAGAAAGTATAGATCTATACACAAAATTAACACTTACTTAACCTATGGCCTTTTCGCTCATGAGATATATGGATCTATGATGATAAGTCATGGATCTCGGTTGAGAAGCACACGAGATGTCAAGATCATAGATCTTAGACATAATGCCATGAGATGACAAGTACAAAGAAACTAATCCAGATAGATGTGACACAATCACTTGATGTATGGCTTGTGTTGGTCCCTTGTAATTCGTTATTACTTATCAACTTAAGTAATAACTCCTTACTTCGACTCAAGTGTGTTGTTTTAACAATAGATAAGAACTATGAACAATTAAAACAACAATACCAATATACTTTTCAATGTATAGACTTTTATTAGAATAAAATAAAGAATCTATAACCTACTTTTTTTGCGGAATAACAAAGTGGTTGAATGACAATGGGTTGTGATCTCCTCTACTTAAACGTCTAACAAAAGTTAAAGTCTAAGCTCCAATCTAAACGTTCATATGCATCTTGGCTATATGGTTTAGTTGGTATCGAGAGAGAAAGGTTTTCTAGAGTTTAAGCTCTTGTATTGGTTAACCCTTTCTCTCCCAATGTACACTCCTTATATAGGCAGTGTAAACTAGGGTTTGCATTTTGCATGTTTCAATGCATGGGTTTATCCAGTGGGTGGTTGATGCCCATGCTGGATAAACAGTACAAAGTACATATTAAACTATTCTAGAAAAGATAAAGGTTGTACTTATATCTAAGTAGACAAGCAAACTACTTTGACTTAAAGTTATCTTTTCCCGCCTAATGCAAACCATTAGAATACTGAAGAGTCTTTAGTATCCTAGAGGAGATCGACATCATTCAGTTTGGTATTGTCAAACCAAACTGAATTGAAAGCCCTTCTTCAGTCCTTGTTCTTTAGCAACTAGACCGCCTAGTATTTGAAGCGAAGACTTCTTTGTCTTCTAAGTTAACTGGAAGGGGAGTGCTGAACTTTCTTCAGCTATAAAGTCTTTAGTAGGAACTTTGTTCCTCTGGTCATCCTTTAACAGACTGACCTTACTATTGAGCATAAAACACTTAGGGGGATTTTATATTCAAATCCTAGAGATGCTTCAGGGTCAGTAAATACTAACCCAACAATCTCCCTATTTGGATATACAAATATCATAAGTCTAATGTCAGTAGTAAGTGAGCATAACAACTTCTTCTTACTTGCACTGAACAATTAATAACTTATAAACATCAGATAATCATTTATTCAATAAACATTACAATTACAACAAAGATAGTACAAATGATTATTCAGTTTTCCTTTAGCCTTAGCTCTTCAATGACAGGGGTCTGAACTAATGGATCAGAGTTTCTGAAGTCTAGTATTGATAGTAAGCACATGCTGAAGGTTTTAGCAGCTTCAGTGAAACCTGGACCACCATGGTGAGCAAAAAAGATTTTCTGAATGTTTCCAAGAAGTTCGTTGTTCATATCATCAAAATCACTAATACCCATAAAATCTTGTCGTTCACGATGGTTGAACATAATCATTCCCAATTCTGGTTCTTCTGACACATGTCCAGGGAGATGATTTTCAAACTGACTGGCTCTCTTGTTCAGTTCCAGAATTGGATCTTGATCCTCTAGTGAGATTTGGTTGCTGATATTCAGATGTTAACCAAGCCTTTCATGATTTCTCATAAAGTGTTCAATTCTTGTGCGAACCTCATCCCATCTCTTGGATTTTCTCTTTTCAATGTTTCTGCTCATCTCTAGCCATTCAGTATAGGAGAGCTCCTTCCCTTGGAAATCATCTAGGATCTCATCAGACCCATCAGCCCTATAGAACTTCAGATTGATATCTCCTTTGTAAGTCATCATGTCAACGTTTGTGATTTCTGAGAGATATCTTCTGGTCAACCTTGCTATACAAAACTTTTCGTGTAACATCTTTTTCTTGAAGAGTCCTTCAACCTCAGATTTTCCAATTCTTTCATATAAGCTCATATTCAGATCTCTGAGCTTTTTATTTATCTTGAAGCTTGTGTAATTTATCAAGTTCTTCTTGAGTGGCCAATCCAGACTTGATAATTCTTTCATCTAGTGTGAATTCACCTTTGCTTTTGGGTTTGATAGGAGGTGACCCATTCTCAGATGACTTATTGCTTGTGGTAAGGCCATCAACATGATTGTCCTTAGCTGAAGACTCCCCCTTATTCTTAGTTGGACTTTCTTCACTGAAGGGTGATACATACACAAAAGGTTGTCTTTGGGCCTTCTTTTGTGCATGTTTCTTAAAGAGTTGTTGAATAGTGACTTTCTCCCCCTCAACAGAAGAGTGCCCTGTAACTTCTGTTGAACCCCTAGTAGGTAAACATGCACATAGGGAGTCTAAGGTGGATGAGACCTTGGCCAGCATTGCTGGAAAATTTGCAAGAGCATTCAGTTTCTGCTGAACTTCATCTGATAAGTTCAGTTTTTGTTGTTCCAACAGACCCACCCTATCCGTGATCTTTGATATTGAATCACATAACTCATTAAGCTGATTGGGCATCGGCTTGAATTCAAAAAGGAGGTCAAAAGATGCAATATTAATGGAGTCCATCAGTGAGGTGATTTCTTGCTTGACAGAAGTGGTGGTGGTCACATTGTAACACCCCATTTTGGAAATGGAATATTACGCATAATCATGGCGTGTCATCAAAGCATACAAGGATAAATGTCTAAGCATTATTCAACCATAAAAGGGAAATACCGGAATCAAACATCGGTACCCCAAAGTAAAGCTCATCACACACAAACATAAATACTGTAAAAGGAAAGGACGAAACAATGTCCATAGCAACTGTATTAAAGTAAAGGAAATGCATAAAGTAAAGAAAGACAGTAAAGCTTCCAGTCCATATGCACCTACGTTTGAGATCTACGAGCGTCCCTGAGTACCTACCGTTTTGGGAACATGAAAAGGAAAACGGCTGAGCAAGACGCTCAGTGCACGGATGTACAATAAAGCATGAAATAGGATAAGCATGTAACATATAACAGCAGAAGACTAAGTTCTGAGTAAACTGGTTAATTATCAAGGAAACTGGTTTTATAGTTTGAAAAGCCTTATGTTTATCTTGTGAAAACTGTTTTAACATATATATACCATAGCCCATATAGGTCATGAAAAGGTCACGTGCATGAATACTTGGAGGGGTGACCTCATCATGCTGATTAGAGGGGATGCCTCTAATCAATATACTGGTTTGGGTAGGAGGGATCAACTCCTTGTGAAGGGTGCAAGGCACACACCACATTCACCATGATAAACTGAATAAAACATGTAACTAGGATGCACCCATACGCCCCACATAATATAATAATATGGCAAAAACTGAAAGGGACGCCACGAGCAATCACTCCGCCGTGGGGAAGTCATAACATCGGTGCCTCCAATGCTATGGTTATGGTACCTCCATAACTAGGTGAAACTGGTCATGCTTGTATATGGCTATAGATTATGCTAATTAAACATAAGCAGTTCAAAACAATAAAACAAATACTAGGGAAAACAGTTGGCTGCATACGGGGAAATCCTAATAAGGAAAGAATGTCCATACTGAAAGGACGGGAATCCGTACCTCAAGTCCAGTGAATGAACGGAAGAAAGACTCCTACTTCTGGATCACTAACGCTACATGAATACACACGTGTATAAGTATCGATTCACTGATTACGTACTGGGTTTTGTATCTCATTTTAGCTGATTTGGTATGTTTTAGGTCATGGTTCACTGTTTAAAGCCTTAAACTGTGTTTATCTAGTATTCTGATTAATCTGATTAAGTATTACTGGTGTTTCATGTATTATTATACTTACTGTGTAATAATAAGTAACTTTCCAAAAATAGCAGGTTTCCAAAAATAGAAAGTTTCCAAAAATAGAAAGTTTCCAAAAATAGAAAGTTACCAAAAATAGAAAGTTTCCAAAAATAGAAAGTTTCCAAAAATAGAAAGTTTCCAAAAATAGAAAGTTTCCAAAAATAGAAAGTTTCCTAAAATAGAATTTACTGCTTAAAATAGATTAGTTTCTAAAAATAGAAAGTTTCCAAAAATAGATCAGCTGCCTTAATTAAATAAGTTTCCATATATAGAAGGTTTCCATAATTAGATTAGCTGCCTGAAATAGATAGATTTCCATATATAGAAGGTTTCCATAATTAGATTAGTTGCCTTATTTAATTAAGTTTCTATAAATAGAAGTTTCCATATTTAGAATTAAGCTGGTTACATAAGCTAACATATAAGTCTAAGTGTTTAGAAGCTTATTTCTTAAGTCATATGATATAGTGTATAGTTTAATTATTATTTCATGTATTTTAATTAAACTATAGGTTAAGCATTTTAATTAAGGTATAACATGTATTAATTAAAATGGAATAAAATACTTAGGTTAAAATGTGTATTATTATGTATTAATAACATAACCTAAGTCATGTCTAAATTAATTAATTATAGGCATGTTTTAAATAATTAATTAATTATAACTTATAACATAAAATACTTAGGTTAAATTAATGCCATGTTAAACTAATAATAAAATAACCTAAGTCATGATTTAATTAATATTTCATGTTATTAATTAATTATATCCTAAGTTCATAATTCATAAAAATTAACATGTAGCATAAATCATGATTTAACCAACGAACCATGAATCGGGCATGAATTCGACACCGTACCCCGAGCCAAACTCGGAGCACGTGTGCCTCCTTGCTGCCGTGGGTCCCACATGAGCCAACCAAGACCAAAAATGGTCTTGGTGGTGGCGGCAATAGCAAACCAAACCCCCCCTCGGGTTTGTTTTGCTAGGCGGCTAAAAACAAACACCCCTTTAAATCAATCTTTGATTTTAATTACTACCAAAACATGTTAGATCAATGATAATTATCATGTTTAAATAAAAAAATAATAACATGTTCATGAAAATAATCAAAGATTAAAAGAATTAAAAAGAATTAAAAAGAAGGGTTAGAAAGGTATACCACTATGTAGCTTGGAAAAAGGATGAACAAACACTGATTATAACAATAGTTTTTGAGATCAAAATCAACCAATCACCCTCCTATGGTGATGTTAAGGTGGCGGCACAAAGAGGAGAAAAGGAGGAGGAGAAAACTCTTTTTAGGGTTTTTTGTTTATTTTCTTGAAAAAGTGAAATGAAATGAAAAAGTTACATAACCCCCCCTTTACTTGTAAAAGTCCATGGGCTTAGCCCATTTCTTGTGGTTGTGCCGTGGGTATGGGGGCCCCACATGGGGTACCCGTACCTTTCTCGTGTCCCGATGTTTCGTGTTCGTTCGTGGTTAAACGTGTTCGTGTCTGAAGCGTTTCTGTTTATTTTATCATGTAGTTACCGTAATCTTAACGCTCGTAATTATATTATATGTATTTACGTAAGTATTCTAATTTGTATTTTAAATGGTGATCATGATTTAATTATGTTCACGTGATATATTTATTAACTGTTTATCATGAGTTCGTACGTAATTGATACTTGTCATGTCATACACGTATGCACTTGCTTGATTATTAGCACATGAATGTGATCAATACTAAATGAGGTAAGTTTTAATCTAGGACGTACGATCTTAAGGACACTATTCATGGTAAAAGCATGCGGGTTTTACAATTCTTCCCCCCTAAAAAGAATAATTCGTCCCCGAATTATAGATAAATTAAGCTGAAAAGAAGTAACATACCCGAACTCAAAATATGAAGTGAGGGTAAGAAGCCCGGATAGACTCCTCTGTTTCCCAAGTGGCTTCCCGCTCGGTATGGTCCCTCCAAAGAATTTTGACGAATGGAATCGTCTTCCTTCTCATGACTCGTTCTTGCCTGTCGAGTACTCGTTCGGGTTCTTCTATAAAAGTGAGATCTTCACGTATCTGTTCCAGTGGATACTGAACCATGTGAAGGGGATGATAATTGTACCCTCTGAGTAAGGACACATGGAACACGTTATGCACGTGCGAAAGCTGAGGAGGTAACGCCAATCGGTAAGATACTTCGCCGATTCGTTCAACGATATCAAATGGTCCGATGAACCGAGGACTGAGTTTCCCTTTGATCCCGAAGCGTTTAACACCACGTGCCGGCGAAACCTTGAGGAAGACGTGATCTCCCACATTAAAATGTATGTCCCTACGATGCTTATCGGCGTAACTCTTCTGACGTGATCGTGCTTCCTGCAGTTTCTGCTTAGCTACTTCGATCTTCTCATTGGTCATTTCTATAATCTCTGGTCCTTCGAGTGTTCGCTCTCCCACTTGATCCCAGCAAGTTGGAGCGCGACACTTTCTGCCATACAACATTTCGAAAGGAGCACATTTGATACTTGCGTGCCAGCTGTTGTTGTATGCAAACTCGACCAAACAGATGTAATCGTCCCAATCACCTGTCCATTCCAACGCACACGACCTTAACATATCTTCCAATGTTTGAATTGTTCGCTCCGATTGTCCGTCCGTTTGAGGATGAAAGGCTGTGCTCAGCTTAAGTTGTGTACCCCAAGCTTTTTGCAGACCTTTCCAGAATCGCGACGTGAAACGAGGATCTCTGTCTGACACGATGCTGGAGGGAGTACCGTGGAGTCTCATGATCTCCCTTTGTACGTATCTGCGAGTTTACTTACCGGATCTTCCTTGCGTATCGGTAAGAAATGAGCTGATTTGGTGAGTCGATCAATAATGACCCAAATAGCATCGTGCTTCTTCTTGGTAGGCGGAAGACCGGTAACAAAATCCATGGTGATTTTGTCCCACTTCCACTCTGGAATATCCAACGGTTGAAGGAGACCGCCCGATCGCTGATGTTCAATCTTAACCTGCTGGCAGGTAAGACATTTGGAGACATACGTGGCTACATCCTGTTTCATACCACTCCACCAAAAGTGCTGTCTGATGTCATGGTACATTTTTGTCGACCCAGGATGTATAGAAAATGGGGAGCTGTGAGCTTCAGCTAACAATGCTTCCCGGAGTTCTGGATTGTCAGGAACACAAAGTCTCGTGCCCTGCCAAACGATACCGTCTGCGTCCATTCGGAATTCTGTCTGCTTCTCCAAATTCTGAATTATCGCCCAAATCTCTCCATCATCCTTCTGTGCTTCCTTAATCCTAGTCAGTAACTCAGGTTCTACTCTAAAATTCGCCCAGTATCCGTGCTGCCCACGTACCATGATTTTGATGTCTAGTCGCTCCAAGTCTCTTATGTTTTGTTCCTCGATCTCAATGCCGTTTATCATTCCGGACTTTCTGCTGAGTGCATCTGCTACTACATTAGCCTTCCCGGGATGATACTGTAGGTTAATATCATAATCCTTCAACAGTTCCAACCATCTCCTTTGTTTCATGTTCAATTCTCGCTGTGTGAAGATATACTTCAAGCTCTTGTGATCCGTGAAAATGTCGCATGATTCTCCGTATAAGTAATGCCTCCATATCTTCAATGCGAACACCACTGCAGCAAGTTCCAGGTCATGCGTAGGGTAGTTTTCTTCATAGGGCTTAAGCTGCCGTGAAGCATACGCGATCACTTCCCCATGTTGCATGAGAACACAGCCCAGTCCCTTCCCCGATGCATCGCTATAGATCTGAAATCCACCTGTACCAGATGGGAGAGTAAGAATAGGTGCAGATACTAACTTCTGCTTTAGGTCTTCGAAGCTCTTCTCTCGTTCTTCCGTCCAGACGAATTTCTCTCCTTTTCGCATTAGTTTGGTGAGAGGCAATGCCAGGCGGGAAAAGTTCTCCACGAATCTTCGATAATATCCAGCTAAGCCTAAGAAACTGCGGACTTCTGTCGCTGATGTTGGTCTTGGCCATTTAGTGATAGCCTCAACCTTCGCTGGGTCCATAGTGATCCCTTCTGCTGATACAATGTGACCTAAGAATGCCACCTTGTTTAACCAGAACTCACACTTGGAGAATTTCGCATACAGCTGCTTCTGACGAAGAATCTGTAGTACAGTACAGAGATGATCTTCGTGTTCCTCCGTGGACTTTGAGAAAATCAAGATGTCATCGATGAATACAATGACAAATTTATCAAGGAATTCATGAAAGATTCTGTTCATCAGATCCATGAATACTGCTGGAGCGTTAGTCAGGCCGAATGGCATGACCACAAACTCATAATGGCCATAGCGGGTACGAAAAGCAGTCTTGGCAATATCCTGCTCTTTAACCCTTAGCTGATGGTAGCCTGACCTTAGACCGATCTTTGAGAAGTGTTTGGCTCCTTGAAGTTGGTCAAACAGATCGTCTATACGTGGCAGTGGATATCTATTGTGGATGGTAATCTTATTAAGTTCACGGTAGTCAATGCAAAGTCGCATGCTGCCGTCCTTCTTCTTAACGAACAAGACCGGTGCGCCCCATAGAGATGCGCTTGGTCTAATGAACCCTCGTTCAAGAAGTTCATGCAGTTGGTCCTTCAGTTCTTTTAGCTCTATGGGAGCCATACGATACGGAGCCTTCGAGATTGGCTCGGCTCCTGGAACAAGGTCGATGTTGAACTCCACTTCTCTTGCAGGTGGTATACCTGGAAGTTCAGTTGGGAAAACGTCTTGAAATTCCGAAACTACTGGTTGATCCTGAATCGATGGGGATTCAGCATCCATGTCATGAACCGTAGCTAGATAACCTTCGCAGCCATGTGACAGTAATGCACGTGCTTGCAAGGTAGATATGACTTGTACAGACCGCCCGGGTATGAACCCGTTATGAATGTACTCTGGTGCATTAATGTCGCCGAAGATCACCCGATATGAGTGGTAGTCTATGGTAGCATGGTGCTTGGATAGCCAGTCCATGCCGAGAATCATATCGAATTTAATCATGTCCAGGGGAAGTGCATCTACTGCACGAACTCTATCATCAAACTCTAGAGGAAGACTCTTGTATACATGAGTTATTAATATAGAGTCCCTCAAAGGCGTGGAAATGGTAAGCCTATTTTCTAATGGCAAGGGAAGTGTCCTGATGTTCTTGGCATAAGTAGTGGAAATAACTGAATGAGTGGCACCCGTGTCGAAAAGAACACATGCAGCCTGGCCGTACATATACAAAATTCCTGTAATGGTACCTGTAGATTTGTTTGCCTGGTCCCGCGATGTCGTGTAGACACGCCCAGTGGTAGGAGGCGGTTTAGTATCAGCATGACCCGAAGTACCCTCCATTTCACCCTTACGGCAATCTCTCATACGATGGCCAGGGAGGCCGCACTTGTAGCACGCGTCGGAATCACGACGACATGGGCCAGGGTGTCTGCGATAGCAAGTATTGCAAAGAGGATGAGTGAATCCTCCAGCAGGAGTCCTTGCTTGCTGAGGGCCTGCTGATGACAAAACGTGTTAAGAATAAAGTATATGCACGAGTATAGGACGTAAGCGTCATAAGATGTTTACCAGTGTTAGCTGAACGGTTAGGCTGAGAACCCCTGTGGTTCTGGTCCCTTCCGTTACCGTGGTTCCTGGTAGAGATTAATATAGTGTCAGCATGAGAGATATAATATGAAATCATAAGAAGATGCGTAAATAGTAGGACCTGCTGTTGTTGGAGTGTCCCACATTGTTACGGTAATTATCATTACCGTTGCGCCTTTCCACAACAGAACGGTCGTTATTGTGACCGTTTCCTTTGGGCTGATGAGGCTGTTGCTGGGTAGCCGGCTGAGACCGGTCCCCAGTTTTCTGCCTGGAAGATACAGTTTATGAGATGATTAAAGAACATATAATGATAGGATGCGGTCTGGTTAACGCTAGAACACGAAATGTTTTACCTCTTGTCGGGTCTTTCAGCTTCCCCGAACTCATCGCGTTCCTGCAACATCTCAAGCTTCCTTGCTGCGTCGGCCACTTGTGCTACTGTATTGAACGTAGCACATACCAGATTGTTCGCGACCGAGGTGCGAAGTGCCCACCTAAAGTGGTGTGCCTGCTCCTCAGGAGTACCAGCTGCTGCTCCCAGAAAACCAGCTAGGCGAAGAAAGCGCTGCATGAATTCGTTGCTATTCTCGCCCGCTCTCTGACGTATCCCATGGTATTCTCGCTTGAGTTTGTCCTGCTCTGCCTTAGGAAAGAACTGCTCCATCACTCTCTCCTTGAATTGGGCCCATGTCAAACCAGCGACCCATTCATTACCTCCTTCTGACTGCGTCAAAGCTAGCCACCAGTTGAGTACATCGCCTTCAAATCGGTAGCATGCCAATCTTGCCTTGAATGCGGGGTCACATCCCATAGCATTGAAAATCTTCTCTATGTGAGTCAACCAGCTTTCAGCATCGCTGGGGCTATCAGTCTTTTCAAAAGCTCTAGGACGGAGCTTGTTGAATCTTTCTAACCACACTGCTAGTGTCACTGGGGGAGGAGGAGGAGGAGGTGCCTGATTCTGCTGCTGCTGATTGTTGGCAGCTTGGACTTCAGCACGAATGTCATTCCTCAGTTGAGGAAGTAAGGCTTGCATGGCAGCCTGAATTGCAGCATTGAGCTGCTCTTGCTCGCGTGTGAGAACCATCTGACAGTATAACATAAAACATATGATTAACAGTTCAAACATAAAATATATAAAAAAAATTTATGCCAAAAATTTCACGAGAAAAATTTTATGCAAGAAAATCTTTGTATGAATGCATGATGCAGTTTTATGAAAACTTTTGATGCTCGAGAGTGAACGCCTCCGGTCAGTTCACTCAAAATAAAAGACATATCGAGGGGACGCCTATGGGTCGGTCCCAAATCTAAAAGTTTCGATAAAACACATGCGACTAAATAGGGCCAGTCCTGTACCAACCATTACTTAGTCAAAAACCCTGTAACAATGACATGTATATGTATGCTTAAAAATGATGAATGCATGAAAACAACTGTCAGTTCTAGGAAGACCGTAGTGACTACCCACTAATCACAGGTCATATTTGAGAGCCTACAGGTCGAAACCTTGCGCTCTGATACCATAATTGTAACACCCCATTTCGGAAATGGAATATTACGCATAATCATGGCGTGTCATCAAAGCATACAAGGATAAATGTCTAAGCATTATTCAACCATAAAAGGGAAATACCAGAATCAAACATCGGTACCCCAAAGTAAAGCTCATCACACACAAACATAAATACTGTAAAAGGAAAGGACGAAACAATGTCCATAGCAACTGTATTAAAGTAAAGGAAATGCATAAAGTAAAGAAAGACAGTAAAGCTTCCAGTCCATATGCACCTACGTTTGAGATCTACGAGCGTCCCTGAGTACTTGCCGTTTTGGGAACATGAAAAGGAAAACGGCTGAGCAAGACGCTCAGTGCACGGATGTACAATAAAGCATGAAATAGGATAAGCATGTAACATATAACAGCGGAAGACTAAGTTCTGAGTAAACTGGTTAATTATCAAGGAAACTGGTTTTATAGTTTGAAAAGCCTTATGTTTATCTTGTGAAAACTGTTTTAACATATATATACCATAGCCCATATAGGTCATGAAAAGGTCACGTGCATGAATACTTGGAGGGGTGACCTCATCATGCTGATTAGAGGGGATGCCTCTAATCAATATACTGGTTTGGGTAGGAGGGATCAACTCCTTGTGAAGGGTGCAAGGCACACACCACATTCACCATGATAAACTGAATAAAACATGTAACTAGGATGCACCCATACGCCCCACATGATATAATAATATGGCCAAAACTGAAAGGGACGCCACGAGCAATCACTCCGCCGTGGGGAAGTCATAACATCGGTGCCTCCAATGCTATGGTTATGGTACCTCCATAACTAGGTGAAACTGGTCATGCTTGTATATGGCTATAGATTATGCTAATTAAATGTGACACCCTAGAATCGAGGTCATTAACGATACCCTAAAGTACGCTAATTTTTGAAATTTTTAATAAATTTTAATTTCTATATTTATAAGTATTTTGGTAAGGGCCGATGTTCGAGGTTATAATTTTTACGTTTGACGTTTTAAGAAGGACGATGACGATTACGATCCCGAGGGATGCCCAATTTCATATAATTTTTGACGATTTATCGATAATGTAATTTTTCGAGAATTTTATTTACGGTTCGTGTTAAGTTGAGTCGGGTGAGTTTTATAGCCTTCCGAGTACATTTAAAGTATCCCAAAAATATTTTGGAGCGTTCGGGAAGATTTCCGACTCCCGTAAAATTTTCAAAATTGACAAATGAGTCAAACCCGCAAAGTTTTGAGGTCGTTTTCTATTTAAGGACAAAAGAAATCAAATATTGCACTTAGGTCCCTCCTAACCCATCAAAAGGGCCAAAATGGATAAACACACAAACACACACAATATTTCCACCAAAAAAATCAAACACCCTCCTCTTGTCTCTCTATCCGACGGACACCCCCACCACCATCAAAAACCCACCAAAAATCTTCTTTCACTTGATTTTTCAAAAATCTAAGGTTAGACCACACTTAGTTTGGTCATTCCCCACATATTCATGTGCTCAAATCCCACATGCATTGATAAAAAAATTTCAAGATTTTACCATATGATCCAAATTCGTTTTTGAGGCTAAAAGAGCTAATGCATGTTGATATTAAGTGTTATGGAAGTATAAACACCATGAAAACCCACCAAAATTAATTTGGTTGTGGTGATTGGGTCACCCAAACCCCACGGCAAAGGGGGTGTTTGGGGAGCCATGGTGGTTGTTGATTTTGCATGTTGATCTTGTGTTTAGTTTGATGTTTAAAGGTGTTTTACATAGGTGTTAGTGGTTGCATGTCCATTTTCTTTGATTCTTGATTTTGAGTTTGATTGATCAATAGGGGTAGGATTGAAGTTTGATGTTAGGATATGTTAGGGAAGGCTTAGGATGATGTTTAGTGATGATTAGAAGTCTTGGAATCGAGTCTAAGCATGTTTTTGGTATGGTCATTTTTAGGCAGAAACATTTGGTCCATTTTATAAAAATGATTTTTGTTCCAGGTCTTGAAAACTAAATGTAGTGATAGAGGGTTTTTCTAGCTTTAATTTGGTATAAGGTAGAGCCCGTGACTCAAAACGAGCTAAAAGTTATGACATTTTAAAGATCGGGTACCGGGAGACGAGGACTTTCACAATCCGAATTTGTGCAAAGTTTTAGTCAAATCCCGAGGGTCACAAGTATAATTTGGTAAATGGTCAAGGGTCAAAATTTGGTCCCTAACCTGTACAAATGGGTCTATATGTTGACTTAGTTGTCAAGGAAGTCAAAGGTATTTTTCATATAGGTCAAAGAGGTCAAAATTGGTCGAAGCGCAATTTCAGCCCGTAAAATGTAGTCGTGGAAATGAGTTGCGTAACGGGTCGTAAAAGTAAAAACTTTTATTGGGCTTAAAAACATGTTATCTACAGGTCATATAGGATTTTTGGAAATTTTGTCAAATTTTATAAGCATGGTTTAATAAGGTAAAACAGCCCGTACTTTAGTCGAGTACCGGCGAGAATGAGTAAAAATGGACAACATAAGTAATGAGAATGAATGGTATAAAATAAGTGATACTTGTTGTTTTTGTTTTTGGCGTGAGTTATACTTGTCCTAAGTGACTAATATATATGTATTTTATACAGTACCGTAAGTAACTAAATGAGATTACTCATTACGCGTTATTTGTGATAGGTGTTGATTTAACCGGGCATCCGTTTCGTCGTCAGTGATCATCCCTCGAACTACCGACTACTTAATATCTAAGGTGTGAATTTATAGCCTCGCTTATATTATTTCAAATTGTTTTACCCGCGAGGGAAATGCATGCTAGTTTTTAAAAAGGAACGTATATCATGAATGATTGTTAGACCCGAAAGTTGCCTTAGAATTGTGTTGAGTACCAAAGTTGCAAAAGTCCCTAAATTCATGAACTATTAACTATTGTCTTGCCCTCGAGTAGGGGGAAATAGCCGCTTATGCAATTTGTAGTACTACGGGGTTAACGACCCAATGCTAGCCGAGAAGCTGTACTTATAGTAAGTTCTGCGGTAGATTATTTTGTATGAGAAATAAGGTATAATTGCAACTGATGCCTTTAGAAGGGGCACTGGTTTCATCTGAATCATGCCGGTATATTTACGCGGGTGATTGAGTTAACGGATTAGTGTCATGAGCTTAAACACAATTGTCAGTATCCTGATTATAGTTTGTTTGATCGACAAGACTATAAATGATCACGAATGGTTTTTATTATATATACGTTCAAAAGGATTGAAAAACCTATGAATTCCACTCAACGTTTTCGTTGACCAAATTTTTGGCATGTGTTTCAGGTAACCGCTGAGAGTAGGATGGAGCATGCATGGGATGGATGTTGTGTGTACGGCTTGGTGTCCGCTTGTTTTTCCCTCCTTTTCTACTTAAACAATTTTTATGTTTAATGTCATGTGGTTGTAAAACTGAAGTTTTTGGGTTGAGATTCATGGGGACCGAAAACGCTAAACTCTGTGTACTATTTGGGGTTGGAAAAACCGTGGACATGTATCATCTAACAATTTTAATTTCAAATTTTAAGTCGACGTCTTTTTAGCGTCGTTTGATATATCTTGTGTGCAATGAATACTGTGTAGCACCCATTGTTGTAGTTCCGCTGCGCATAACAATTGTGGGGGTGTTACAGATTGGTAATCAGAGCCACGAGTTATAGAGAACTAGGTCGTTTTTGAAAATCCTAAACTATAACTTTTGGTGTCGTAAGAAAAAGGGTCCAAGCACACACAACTATCCTGCATGGCTCCGGTAAGATTTATTGTTGTATTTATGGCATTTGACGTATACTTTTGAGTAAAGTATATATGTGGGTAATTATTATATAAGTATGGAATTACTATATGTAGACGTTAAATTTTACGTGAAATATCCGACATCGTAATTTTCATATTAATCATGCATGAGCATCATATTATTACATTTCGGGCATATGTACCACCTTTGCATTGCATTTGCATGCATGTATTTATAATTATTGTATAATTACTTATGTACCCTCCGAAATTCGCTGTTATTGCAGAAATGGCCGAGGTACCGCCCAACGATAACGGAAACGATTACGTCGTAGGTCACGAAGGGGGACCGTTTCCTCCGAACCCGCCGGACAATAATAATGGATGGATCGCTCCAGAAGACGAAATAGGGCCGGAAAACGACAATGACGAAAGTGAGGTGGATAATTTCAGCATGAGTAGTGACGACAATGAGGATTCCGAAGAAGAGCCCGAGGAGCTATTGGATGATGGCATTCCCGAGGATGCCGTGGGCCAGACCGAACCCGATTTGTTTCAATCTCCGAATTCGCCGAAGGGTTATGAGGTACCACCGACCGGTCGTTATGAGCAGCAACCCTTTGATCGCCCGATGGACAATAGTAATGGGAGCAGTGGAGAGTCATCCAAGTCGCCATCGATTCATGAGAATATTGCAAGGGTCTATTTTCCGAGACCGAGTCACTACTGGGATCCCGCAGGTCGTTTGGGGAGGATGGAAAGGTTGATGTATGAGCGGTTTGTAGTTGAGACGCGGGTGATTAAGAAGTTTGATAAGACTGAAAGGGAACATCAAAGACTGTTGGGAAGGACTTCAAGAATTGCGTATGATGGGATGATGAACACAAGTGCCATCAACAGTTTAAAATCAATGGTTGCGAATTTAAGTGCTAGTCTTGACCGTGTGAGGGAAGATCAGATGAGGTTGTCGAGGATGCAGAGTTGGGAGCATCGTGTGAGGGATTCATTGCCCCCGGATTGGAGATTCGTGGACGATGTGGAGATGGAGGCGAATGACTTCATGGTTCAGCCGCCTACTGGAGGTGCTTGTATTTCGGTGGGAAATCAGGTAGCGATTGAGTGTGGATCCACATCAGGGACGAAAAAGGAAACAGAATGTGGGCCGGATGAGAAAGGAAAGGGGAAAGTGGATGATGTGGATGAGGACGTAAGTGATGAGGAAACCGAGGAAGACGACGACGAGCCGCCATCCAAGAGGCCGTGTGGATCACCACATGCCTAGTTACTTGTTTTGTATTTTTCTTTGATCATTGTAATAGAACTATTTTAGACCTTTGTATGATGGTATTATGACGAGAAACTCAAGTACTTGATGTTTTGTGGTGAACGATTGTAGTGGCATTACTTGTCACGATTTTGGTTAACTATCAATACAATCTATGTTACCTTTCATGATCTGTGATATGTCTTAAATTTGATCTTTTGTGGTGTGAATTGATGAATATTAGTAACTCCGTAGTGATGTGTCGTTGTATGTATTTTATGTCTGGGAAACTTGATATGAATACTTACATTGTTTTTCTATTTTCTTTGTCTTGCAGAAAGAGATATTCGATAAAACAATGCCTCCAAAGTTGACTGCCGATCGTGTTAACAACATGATTCAGGAAGCAATAGCTAATGCGTTGCAAGCGGACCGAGCTGGGAGAAATCAGGATCCAGGAAGGAACGCGGGGAGACAGCCAGCCCCGAGAGTGTGTACCTATTCTAGCTTTATGAAGTGCGGTCCCACGCAGTTCCGTGGAACGGGTGGAGCTTTAGAACTTAGGCGATGGTTGGAAAAAGTTGAGAGTACGTTTGAAATCAGTGGTTGTGCAGAGGCGGATAAAGTAAAGTTTGCAGCGGCTACGTTTCTCGATGATGCGTTAAGTTGGTGGAATACTCAGGTAGCTACGGTGGGATTGGCTGTGGCAAATGCAAGAACGTGGAATGCGACCAAAGCTTTGTTGACAAAGAAGTTTTGCCCAGAGGAGGAATTGGGGCAATTGGAGGACGAATTGAGGCATTTAACCTTAAAGAACAACGATATAGCTGCTTACACCAGGAGATTCAATGAGTTAAGTCTTTTGTGTCCAGACATATTTGCCAATGATGCCAAGAAAATGAAGCAGTATATTAAGGGATTATCTAGCAACATCAAAGGTGAAACAACTTCGTCAAAACCTGGAACGTTTGATGAAGCGGTTCAAATGGCACACGCTTTGATGGACGTTAAGCTTCAGGACAAGCAGAATTACATTGCTGAGGGCAACAAAAGGAAATGGGAGGCAGCACAAAGTAATCAATCCCAAGGCCAGAACCGAGGAGGAAATCGAAACAACCATGGGCCGAACCGTAATCAGCAGTTTAATCAGAGAAGGAACGAAGGGATGAGGGCAGTGACGAACCCTAGAGGTGTGAAAGTGAACCCCCATTGTGGAAAGTGCAACTTGTATCATGTTGGAAATTGCCCGTCGGCATGCGGCAAGTGTGGAAAGGCAGGTCATAGGACAGCTAGTTGTCGAACGGGAGGAGTAGCCACTGGGGCTAATGCTATCAGGATGAGAGGATGTTATAGCTGTGGAGAGAGAGGGCATGTGTAAGCGAATTGCCCGAAGGCAGGAAACAGACGGGGAGGTAATAATGCGGCTGCTGTGTATCAAGTGGGAACTGCTGATAAACCACAGGGTCCAAATGTGGTTACCGGTACGTTTTTGCTAGACGCTTGTTATGCTAGTATTTTATTTGATTCTGGCTCCGACAAGAGTTTTGTCGACGTTAGATTTAGTCGTCATATCGATAGAGAACCGGTGTTGTTAACGACTAGTTATAATGTTGAATTAGCCGATGGAAAAATTGTTAGTACGAATTCTATACTGAAAGGGTGTACCTTGAAGTTAGGAAACTACGCTTTTAAAATCGACTTGATGCCTATAGAGCTAGGATCGTTTGACGTGATTGTGGGAATGGATTGGCTAATGGCGCATAGTGCTACGATCGTCTGTGGTGAGAGATTGGTGCAGATTCCGCTGAGGAATAGGGTTTTGACGGTAAAGGGAGACGAATGCACTTCTCGTTTGAAGGTGATTTCGTGTTTGAAGATGATGAAGTACGTAGAGAGCGGATGCGATGTGTTTTTGGCACAGGTTTCGAGCGATGGTGATTTAGAGGCGAGGATTGAAGAGGTACCAGTTATTCGCGAGTATCCGGACGTTTTTCCAGACGAGTTGCCAGGTTTACCGCCTAACCGTGAGGTCGAGTTTCGAATTGATTTAGTGCCAGGAGCTGCGCCGGTTGCACGTGCACCTTATCGCTTAGCACCATCTGAGTTAAAGGAGTTAGCGGATCAATTGAAGGAATTGATGGACAAAGGATTTATTAGGCCGAGCTCATCACCCTGGGGAGCGCCAGTGTTGTTCGTAAAGAAGAAAGATGGTTCGTTTAGGATGTGTATCGACTATAGAGAACTCAATAAGCTGACGGTTAAGAATCGGTACCCATTGCCGAGGATTGATGATTTGTTCGATCAATTGCAAGGTTCCAGTGTATACTCTAAGATCGATTTAAGATCAGGGTATCATCAACTGCGTGTAAGAGAGGAGGATATTCCTGTAACCGCCTTTCGTACGCGGTATGGACACTTTGAATTTCGAGTGATGCCGTTTGGGTTGACGAACGCGCCTGCTGTATTCATGGATCTTATGAATCGCGTGTGCAAGCCGTATCTAGATAAGTTTGTTATTGTTTTCATCGACGATATACTTATTTACTCTAAAAGTAAGGAGGAGCACGAGAAGCACCTAAGAAAGATTTTGGAATTGTTAAGGAAGGAGAAGTTGTATGCAAAATTCTCTAAGTGTGAGTTTTGGTTGGAATCAGTGCAGTTTCTAGGTCATGTGATTGATAGTGAGGGAGTTCGTGTAGATCCTGCCAAGATCGTAGCAATCAGGGAATGGTCAGCACCGACGACGCCGACTGAAGTTCGACAATTTTTGGGTTTAGCTGGGTATTATAGAAGGTTTATTGAAGGATTTTCGTTGATTGCGAAACCATTGACGCGGCTTACCGAGAAGAATAGGGTGTATGAATGGGGAATTGAGGAAGAGCTTGCTTTCGAAACGCTTAAGGATAAGTTATGTTCCGCGCCGATTTTATCATTGCCTGAAGGAACCGAAGACTTCGTGGTGTATTGTGATGCGTCTCGTAAAGGTTATGGAGCGGTATTAATGCAACGTGAAAAGGTGATAGCTTACGCGTCGAGGCAATTAAGGAAGAACGAGGAGAACTACACGACGCACGATTTGGAATTAGGAGCGGTAGTTTTTGCGTTGAAGCTGTGGAGACACTATCTGTATGGGACAAAGTGTGTTGTATTCACTGATCACAAGAGTTTGCAGCACATTTTAGATCAAAAGGAGTTGAATATGCGACAAAGACGATGGGTTGAACTACTGAGTGATTATGACTGCGAAATTCGCTATCACCCTGGGAAGGCGAATGTTGTAGCGGATGCATTGAGTAGGAAGGAACGGGAGAAACCTTTGAGGGTTAGAGCTTTAGTGATGAGTGAGAGCGTTGACTTAACCGAAACCATACTGAAGGCTCAGGAGAGAGGATTAATGAAAGGGAATGTTGAAGCCGAAAACTTGGGACGAATGTTGAAACCTCTTTTCGTGATTAGGTCTGACGGACTGAGATATTTTGAAAATCGAATCTGGTTGCCACTGTGTTCATCTGAGGAAGGAAAGCCTGGAGTTAGAGAATTGGTTATGAATGAGTCGCATAAGTCGAAGTATTCGATACATCCTGGATCGGATAAGATGTACCACGACCTGAAGAAAGTCTATTGGTGGCCGAATATGAAGGCAGATATTGCTCGTTACGTCAGTAAGTGTTTGACTTGTGCAAAGGTTCAGGCAGAACATAAGAAACCATCTGGATTGTTGGTACAACCGGAAATCCCGGAATGGAAATGGGAGAAAATCGCAATGGATTTTGTGACGGGTTTACCTAGGACTCCTAGTGGATGCGATATGATATGGGTAATTGTGGATAGGTTGACGAAATCTGCTCATTTCTTACCTATGAAAAAGACGGACAGCATGGAAAGACTCGCCAGCGTGTACGTGAAGGAGATCGTCTATAGACATGGAGTGCCGTTATCGATCATTTCGGATCGCGACAGTAGATTTACGTCGGAATTTTGGAAATCGCTTCAACGTGCGATGGGCACTGAACTGAGTTTAAGCACGGCTTATCACCCGGAAACTGACGGCCAGAGTGAACGAACGATTCAAACGATGGAGGACATGCTCCGAGCGTGCGTGATTGATTTTGGAGGAAGTTGGGAACGCCACTTGCCTCTGGTGGAATTTTCGTACAATAATAGTTATCACGCGAGTATCAAAGCAGCACCGTTCGAAGCATTGTATGGAAGGAAGTGTAGATCGCCTGTGTGTTGGAGTGAAGTAGGGGAAAGTCAATTGACTGGACCCGAAATGGTTTTAGAAACGACAGAGAAGATCGTGCAGATCAAGAACCGACTACTTGCTGCGAGAAGCCGACAGAAGAGTTATGCCGATAACCGAAGGAAACCGTTGGAGTTTGAAGTTAGAGATATGGTTATGCTCAAGGTATCGCCATGGAAGGGTGTAATTCGTTTTGGAAAGAAAGGAAAGTTGAGTCCGAGGTATATTGGACCGTTTAAGATCGTTGAACGAATTGGACCAGTAGCGTACAAGCTAGAATTGCCGACCGAGCTTAGTGCTATTCATGACACGTTTCACGTATCGAACCTGAAGAAGAGTTTGGCGGACAAGGAATTGGTGATTCCTTTGGACGAGATTCGACTAGACGACAAAATGCACTTTGTGGAAGAACCTGTGGAAATTATGGACCGGGAGGTCAAGCGGTTGAAGCATAGTAGGATTCCTATTGTGAAGGTCCGATGGAATTCTAAGCGTGGACCGGAATACACCTGGGAACGTGAGGACTTTTTCAAGGAAAGGTATCCTCATTTGTTCCAGTAAGACGAAATGTGAGTACAAGAAGAGGCGAGCGCCGGGACGTCGCTCTCTTTAAGGAGGGGTGGATGTGACACCCTAGAATCAAGGTCATTAACGATACCCTAAAGTACGCTAATTTTTGAAATTTTTAATAAATTTTAATTTCTATATTTATAAGTATTTTGGTAAGGGCCGATGTTCGAGGTTATAATTTTTACGTTTGACGTTTTAAGAAGGACGATGACGATTACGATCCCGAGGGATGCCCAATTTCATATAATTTTTGACGATTTATCGATAATATAATTTTTCGAGAATTTTATTTACGGTTCGTGTTAAGTTGAGTCGGGTGAGTTTTATAGCCTTCCGAGTACATTTAAAGTATCCCAAAAATATTTTGGAGCGTTCGGGAAGATTTCCGACTCCCGTAAAATTTTTAAAATTGACAAATGAGTCAAACCCGCAAAGTTTTGAGGTCGTTTTCTATTTAAGGACAAAAGAAATCAAATATTGCACTTAGGTCCCTCCTAACCCATCAAAAGGGCCAAAATGGATAAACACACAAACACACACAATATTTCCACCAAAAAAATCAAACACCCTCCTCTTGTCTCTCTATCCGACGGACACCCCCACCACCATCAAAAACCCACCAAAAATCTTCTTTCACTTGATTTTTCAAAAATCTAAGGTTAGACCACACTTAGTTTGGTCATTCCCCACATATTCATGTGCTCAAATCCCACATGCATTGAGAAAAAATTTTCAAGATTTTTCCATATGATCCAAATTCGTTTTTGAGGCTAAAAGAGCTAATGCATGTTGATATTAAGTGTTATGGAAGTATAAACACCATGAAAACCCACCAAAATTAATTTGGTTGTGGTGATTGGGTCACCCAAACCCCACGGCAAAGGGGGTGTTTGGGGAGCCATGGTGGTTGTTGATTTTGCATGTTGATCTTGTGTTTAGTTTGATGTTTAAAGGTGTTTTACATAGGTGTTAGTGGTTGCATGTCCATTTTCTTTGATTCTTGATTTTGAGTTTGATTGATCAATAGGGGTAGGATTGAAGTTTGATGTTAGGATATGTTAGGGAAGGCTTAGGATGATGTTTAGTGATGATTAGAAGTCTTGGAATCGAGTCTAAGCATGTTTTTGGTATGGTCATTTTTAGGCAGAAACATTTGGTCCATTTTATAAAAATGATTTTTGTTCCAGGTCTTGAAAACTAAATGTAGTGATAGAGGGTTTTTCTAGCTTTAATTTGGTATAAGGTAGAGCCCGTGACTCAAAACGAGCTAAAAGTTATGACATTTTAAAGATCGGGTACCGGGAGACGAGGACTTTCACAATCCGAATTTGTGCAAAGTTTTAGTCAAATCCCGAGGGTCACAAGTATAATTTGGTAAATGGTCAAGGGTCAAAATTTGGTCCCTAACCTGTACAAATGGGTCTATATGTTGACTTAGTTGTCAAGGAAGTCAAAGGTATTTTTCATATAGGTCAAAGAGGTCAAAATTGGTCGAAGCGCAATTTCAGCCCGTAAAATGTAGTCGTGGAAATGAGTTGCGTAACGGGTCGTAAAAGTAAAAACTTTTATTGGGCTTAAAAACATGTTATCTACAGGTCATATAGGATTTTTGGAAATTTTGTCAAATTTTATAAGCATGGTTTAATAAGGTAAAACAGCCCGTACTTTAGTCGAGTACCGGCGAGAATGAGTAAAAATGGACAACATAAGTAATGAGAATGAATGGTATAAAATAAGTGATACTTGTTGTTTTTGTTTTTGGCGTGAGTTATACTTGTCCTAAGTGACTAATATATATGTATTTTATACAGTACCGTAAGTAACTAAATGAGATTACTCATTACGCGTTATTTGTGATAGGTGTTGATTTAACCGGGCATCCGTTTCGTCGTCAGTGATCATCCCTCGAACTACCGACTACTTAATATCTAAGGTGTGAATTTATAGCCTCGCTTATATTATTTCAAATTGTTTTACCCGCGAGGGAAATGCATGCTAGTTTTTAAAAAGGAACGTATATCATGAATGATTGTTAGACCCGAAAGTTGCCTTAGAATTGTGTTGAGTACCAAAGTTGCAAAAGTCCCTAAATTCATGAACTATTAACTATTGTCTTGCCCTCGAGTAGGGGGAAATAGCCGCTTATGCAATTTGTAGTACTACGGGGTTAACGACCCAATGCTAGCCGAGAAGCTGTACTTATAGTAAGTTCTGCGGTAGATTATTTTGTATGAGAAATAAGGTATAATTGCAACTGATGCCTTTAGAAGGGGCACTGGTTTCATCTGAATCATGCCGGTATATTTACGCGGGTGATTGAGTTAACGGATTAGTGTCATGAGCTTAAACACAATTGTCAGTATCCTGATTATAGTTTGTTTGATCGACAAGACTATAAATGATCACGAATGGTTTTTATTATATATACGTTCAAAAGGATTGAAAAACCTATGAATTCCACTCAACGTTTTCGTTGACCAAATTTTTGGCATGTGTTTCAGGTAACCGCTGAGAGTAGGATGGAGCATGCATGGGATGGATGTTGTGTGTACGGCTTGGTGTCCGCTTGTTTTTCCCTCCTTTTCTACTTAAACAATTTTTATGTTTAATGTCATGTGGTTGTAAAACTGAAGTTTTTGGGTTGAGATTCATGGGGACCGAAAACACTAAACTCTGTGTACTATTTGGGGTTGGAAAAACCGTGGACATGTATCATCTAACAATTTTAATTTCAAATTTTAAGTCGACGTCTTTTTAGCGTCGTTTGATATATCTTGTGTGCAATGAATACTGTGTAGCACCCATTGTTGTAGTTCCGCTGCGCATAACAATTGTGGGGGTGTTACATTAAACATAAGCAGTTCAAAACAATAAAACAAATACTGGGGAAAACAGTTGGCTGCATACGGGGAAATCCTAATAAGGAAAGAATGTCCATACTGAAAGGACGGGAATCCGTACCTCAAGTCCAGTGAATGAACGGAAGAAAGACTCCTACTTCTGGATCACTAACGCTACATGAATACACATGTGTATAAGTATCGATTCACTGATTACGTACTGGGTTTTGTATCTCATTTTAGCTGATTTGGTATGTTTTAGGTCATGGTTCACTGTTTAAAGCCTTAAACTGTGTTTATCTAGTATTCTGATTAATCTGATTAAGTATTACTGGTGTTTCATGTATTATTATACTTACTGTGTAATAATAAGTAACTTTCCAAAAATAGCAGGTTTCCAAAAATAGAAAGTTTCCAAAAATAGAAAGTTTCCAAAAATAGAAAGTTACCAAAAATAGAAAGTTTCCAAAAATAGAAAGTTTCCAAAAATAGAAAGTTTCCAAAAATAGAAAGTTTCCAAAAATAGAAAGTTTCCAAAAATAGAAAGTTTCCTAAAATAGAATTTACTGCTTAAAATAGATTAGTTTCTAAAAATAGAAAGTTTCCAAAAATAGATCAGCTGCCTTAATTAAATAAGTTTCCATATATAGAAGGTTTCCATAATTAGATTAGCTGCCTGAAATAGATAGATTTCCATATATAGAAGGTTTCCATAATTAGATTAGTTGCCTTATTTAATTAAGTTTCTATAAATAGAAGTTTCCATATTTAGAATTAAGCTGGTTACATAAGCTAACATATAAGTCTAAGTGTTTAGAAGCTTATTTCTTAAGTCATATGATATAGTGTATAGTTTAATTATTATTTCATGTATTTTAATTAAACTATAGGTTAAGCATTTTAATTAAGGTATAACATGTATTAATTAAAATGGAATAAAATACTTAGGTTAAAATGTGTATTATTATGTATTAATAACATAACCTAAGTCATGTCTAAATTAATTAATTATAGGCATGTTTTAAATAATTAATTAATTATAACTTATAACATAAAATACTTAGGTTAAATTAATGTCATGTTAAACTAATAATAAAATAACCTAAGTCATGATTTAATTAATATTTCATGTTATTAATTAATTATATCCTAAGTTCATAATTCATAAAAATTAACATGTAGCATAAATCATGATTTAACCAACGAACCATGAATCGGGCATGAATTCGACACCGTACCCCGAGCCAAACTCGGGGCACGTGTGCCTCCTTGCTGCCGTGGGTCCCACATGAGCCAACCAAGACCAAAAATGGTCTTGGTGGTGGCGGCAATAGCAAACCAAACCCCCCCTCGGGTTTGTTTTGCTAGGCGGCTAAAAACAAACACCCCTTTAAATCAATCTTTGATTTTAATTACTACCAAAACATGTTAGATCAATGATAATTATCATGTTTAAATAAAAAAATAATAACATGTTCATGAAAATAATCAAAGATTAAAAGAATTAAAAAGAATTAAAAATAAGGGTTAGAAAGGTATACCACTATGTAGCTTGGAAAAAGGATGAACAAACACTGATTATAACAATAGTTTTTGAGATCAAAATCAACCAATCACCCTCCTATGGTGATGTTAAGGTGGCGGCACAAAGAGGAGAAAAGGAGGAGGAGAAAACTCTTTTTAGGGTTTTTTGTTTATTTTCTTGAAAAAGTGAAATGAAATGAAAAAGTTACATAACCCCCCCCCCTTTACTTGTAAAAGTCCATGGGCTTAGCCCATTTCTTGTGGTTGTGCCGTGGGTATGGGGGCCCCACATGGGGTACCCGTACCTTTCTCGTGTCCTGATGTTTCGTGTTCGTTCGTGGTTAAACGTGTTCGTGTCTGAAGCGTTTCTGTTTATTTTATCATGTAGTTACCGTAATCTTAACGCTCGTAATTATATTATATGTATTTACGTAAGTATTCTAATTTGTATTTTAAATGGTGATCATGATTTAATTATGTTCACGTGATATATTTATTAACTGTTTATCATGAGTTCGTACGTAATCGATACTTGTCATGTCATACACGTATGCACTTGCTTGATTATTAGCACATGAATGTGATCAATACTAAATGAGGTAAGTTTTAATCTAGGACGTACGATCTTAAGGGCACTATTCATGGTAAAAGCATGCGGGTTTTACACACATACTTCACTAACGGCTTAAGAGCTGTAAGAATAGCATCCTTGATCTGCTCAGCAGTGGGAGGAATTGGCCTTGCTTTAAGAGTAACTAGTTCAGCATCAGTAATAGCCTTTTCCTCCTTGAGCTTGGTCACCTGTGATTGTAGAACCAACACTTGATTTGTCAGTTCATTTACCTTAATGGTTCTGGGGGATGGAGGCTTGGAAGTTTAATCAGCAATGTCATCTTCAGATTCGCTATCATCTAGATTAACTAGAGTTCTTTCACTCAGCCCCAACTCTTTATCCAAGTCATCAGCAGACATTTTGAATACAAATGTAGGCAAGTGTCCCCCTTTGGCGCCAGTGGAGAGAGGCACTTCCTTGGTTGTCTGCTGGTCGCCACCTTCAGTGTGCTGGTCAATTTCAAGTCCTTCACCACCAAGGTTGGTTTTACCTGATGGATCCTGAGAAAGAGTCCCTGATGAGTTAAGATCAATGATAATGTTTTTGGCTCCTTCAGTAGGACCCTGTTGTGAGGGAACTACATCATGAGAAACAAAAGGGTCAGGGTCAGCGTTAGCTGTTGTATTTGCTGACACCTCATGCCCTGATGCAAACTTAGAGTGACAAATGAAAGAAATTGTTAATGAAATTTGAGATGTATTCAGATTTAAATTGCTTACCAATGATGACTTCACTCTATTGAGCTGAGGGTGCGCTCTATCTTCACCTTTCTCTCCTAAAGAGGTTAAGAGAGGGGTTGCCTTCAGGCCCTTTTGCTGCATGTCACCTTTAGCAGAGACTGAAGGTGGCGGCTGGTTAGGGTTCTGGTCCTTGGCCGAGGACTTTTGTTTCTTCGAAGCTTGTCCTTTGGGATCATCAGAACACTTCTTTGATGAAGATTATGTAGGGTGCTTCCTTTTCTTAGACTCACGTCTACACTTAATGGTATTCACAGATGTGCGCTTTTGACGTGGTCCAGAAGAAGCTCCAGACTTTGTGCCTATCAGATCCCATTCTCCAGTTGGAGGAGTGTCTTGTGGAGCTTTGAACACTACTAGAGCATTCGCTGAGCAAATGTCCAGCATGGACTGTGTGAAAGGAGGGTCAGTTGTGCTGACTAGAATGTTCTAGCGATTGGTATCAAAGGTTTGAAAAACTAGTTTAACTCTTTGATTCTTTTAATACTCTTCACCAAATTGGTCAGCAAAAATGAGGGATAAAAATCTGGTGTAGACCACATTCTTTTCCCTAGTTTTCTTCTCCATTTTTCCATGGAGATCCTCAAAGATTAATTTTCCAAAATCAACTTTTATCCCCTTTGCCAGACAATACAAAATCATGGCATCCTTTTGATTGATTTGATCAAGCCCTCCAGTTTTCCCACCCAGACACACAATTAAGATTGATATCAAAAGTTTCCACTTAGGTGGTAAGCAACTTCTCTTCAACCCACCTTTATCAGAAATCTCTTTAGTATACCCAATTTCTTTGAAAAATGATTTGACAACAGAGAAATCATTGGGTACAGCCTCATACTCACTAGAGTCCTCCAAATAGTTTAACCCTAAAACCCTTCTAAACAATTTTAAACTTATTTTCCCATGAATACCTAAAGTTGTAGAAGCAAACTCTATAGATTTCTTGTTCTTTGACCCTTGTCCGTAAACCAAAATTCTTTTAACACATTTTCAAACATCACCCCTAGATCCTTAAACAAGGCATCACGAATCACACATTTGGATAAAAATTTAGTACTTACTTTCCAGGTTCAGGTGTTAGGGTTTCTGGTTTGATCAAGGTGAGGTTGTTGGGTTTAAAGAATATGTTCTCAATGGGATAGTTAACATGGATGGAAGGATTAAGAGTGATTTCAACCTCTTGTTGTTGTGAAGAAGATTCAGCATCCATGATGTTTGTTGTGTGTGTTTTCTTTTGAAAGAAAGAGAGTTGTGTGTGTTTTTTTTGTTTGAAAGCTTTTGCAAATGATATGAATCTTCAATCTTCAAAAGATATATGTAAACACTTTTTAAACTGATTTGTCAAAGTTTGTAAAACATTTGAAAAGAGAATTAAACTTTTAGGGCTTCTTTTGAACAAATGGCACAAACTCTCTCATTAATGTTCTGAAAAAGGTGATGATTTTCTATTGCTTGAACAGTGAAACGCCTCATTATGTCAGAAAGTTGTTGACTGTGATATGGACGCTTGATGTTTCCTAGATAAACAATTGACACCTTTTGAAAGAATGTTTTGTATTTATTCTCAAGAAATTTAATACCATTAACTCCATTGAATCACAGGATTGATTTGTTTTAAATGTTGTTGCTCAGATATGCTAAAGCTGATGGCAATACTTGTGAGCTTCACTGCGTCAGATGAGGCGACAAAACCCCATATACATGTTCACATAAGTGAACAAGACATATGACATTGCACGCTCCTCTACTCAGGCCTAGCTACTTAGTTATATTAAAATTTTGTTCAACATTGCTGAAGGAACCTTTTGATGACTGGTGATCATTTGTTCAGCTTCAGTGAATCAGATAAGGCGACAAAACATCATATACACAATCACATAAAGTGAAATATACACATGACATTGCACACTCCTTTACTCAGACACTGCTAATAAACATTAATCAAATTCTTTTATGAAATGCTGAACCTTCAAGCTTCTTCAGTGAATGCTGAAGGTTCAGGTTTTGCATCATCAATGTTCAGCATACCAAGCTCCATTCTCAATCTTTTGAAAGTTGGTTCATCTAGTGGTTTGGTGAAGATACCAGCCAATTGGTATTGAGTGAGGATGAAATGTAATTTAATGTCCCCTTTCATAATGTGATCTCTGATAAAGTGATATCTGATATCAATGTGTTTTATTCTTGAGTGGAGGACTGGATTGTTGGATATTGCAATAGCACTAGTATTATCACAAAAGATTGGTACTTTTTCATATTCTATGTCATAATCAGCCAGTTAACTTTTCATCCAATGAACATTGGCACAAAATCCAGCAGCTGCCACATATTCAGCTTCTGCTGAAGACATAGCAACAGTTTGTTGCTTTTTAGCACTCCAACACACAAGTTTGCCACCTAGCAATTGGCAGGCACCAGAAGTGCTTTTTTGTCCAAATTACATCCAACATAGTCAAAATCTGAATACCCCTTTTGATCAAAACCTGAGGATTTGGGGTACCAAAGACCTAAACTTGGTGTACCTTTTAGGTGTCTGAAGATTCTCTTTATAGTAGTAAGGTGTGATTCCTTTGGATCTGCTTGGTATCTTGCACAAAGGCATGTAGAGAATTTAATGTCAGGAATGCTTGCAGTTAAGTACATGAGTGACCCAATCATACCTCTATGCTGAGTCTCATTGACTGATTGTCCATTGAGATCAGGTCCTAAGTTGTTAGGGGGTACCATTGGAGTCTTCACTGAAGCACAATTGATATCATACTTCTTCAACAGATCCTTGACATATTTTTCTTGATTGATGGAGATGCCTCGGTCAGATTGTTTAATCTGAAGACCAAGGAAGTATGTGAGTTTTCCCATCATACTCATCTCAATCTTGCTGGTCATAAGCTTGGCAAATTGTTTGCAAACTTTCAAGCTTGTAGAACCAAAGATGATGTCATCCACATAAATTTGTACCAGAAATGGTGTCAGTTTTAGATTTATAGATAAACAAGGTGTTATCTATTTTTCCTTTGACAAACTTATGTTCAATGAGAAATGTTGAGAGAGTTTCATACCATGCTCTTGGAGCTTGCTTCATTCCATACAAAGCTTTGTAAAGCTTGTAGACATGATTTGGGTATTTACTACTCTCAAAGCCTAGAGGCTAAGTAACATAAACTTCTTCTTTTAGGTCACCATTTAGGAATGCACTTTTGACATCCATTTGGTAGATGAGGAAGTTCATGTAAGTGGCATAAGCAACGAAGATTCGTATGGCTTCCATACATGCAACTGGAGCAAAGGTTTGATCAAAATCAACACCAGGATCTTGATTGAATCCTTGGGCCACCAGCCTAGCTATATTTTTGGTCACCACATTGGTTTCATCTCTTTTGAGCTTGTAAACCCATTTGGTGCCAATGGTTGATTTACCATATGGAAGAGGAACCAATTTCCAGACTTTGTTTCTTTCAAATTGATTGAGTTTCTCTTGCATGGCATCCACCCAACCAGGGTGTGTGAGTGCTTAAGAAACCTTTGTAGGTTCAATTTCTGAGTGAAAGTTTGCATATAAGCATTCTCCAAATGAAGCAGCACTCAGTTTCTTTGCCATATATCTAGTGACTCTACCTTCACCAGGATTGCCTATTATGTTCACCAGCTGTATGTTGTTATTTTTAGTCCAAGATTTTTGTGGAGCTGGAGAATAGGCACTAGTATCATGATTAGAGCTAGAACTTGGAAGTCCATGACATGGACTTGGATTATCTCTAGTGTCTACTAAAGGATATTCAGTGGACAAAGGTTCAATCAATGGAGGGCTTCCTTCTTGGTCAGAAGCAACACATCCAAGACCAAATTCCCTAGAGATGGTAGGAGAGTTTTGAGCAAGGGGCTCAGATTGTTCATCAGCAGCTTCATATGATTGATCATTTTGATCATGTGTGTAAGCATGCTGATTGTTTTGAGACTGACCATTTTGGTCATTTGTGTTGCCTTGCTGATCATTTTGATCATTTTGAGACTGATCATTATTTGATTGACAACCATCATTATGTGATACTAAAGGATTTCCTTTTGTAGGACTTGACATATCTTCAAACGGATCAATATGAGGGACTGAGTTGCTTGTTTGATATCTTTGAGAAGGTTCATAATGTTGAAATTCATCAGATGGATAATTGTGAGATTCATGTATATGAAGTTCATCATCTGATGGATTTGTAAATTTGAGAGCTTCAGAACTTTCTATGAATGTGATGTGATAGGTTTCTTCAATACATTGTCTTCTTGTGTTGAAGACTCTGTATGCTTTAGATACTAGAGAGTATCCAAGGAAGTAACCATCATCAGATTTTTCATCAAACTTTCCAAGGTGATCCTTGTGATTGTGAATGAATACTGGACACCCAAACACATGTAAGAATGAAATGTTTAGAGTTCTCCCCCTGAATACTTCATAGGGAGTCTTCATGTGTCTCTTCACAATGATGGATCTATTTTGAGTGTAGCAAGCAATGGTTATAACATCAGTCCAAAAATGCTTAGAGAGAGCAGATCCAGCAAGCATTGTCCTTGCTGCTTTAATCAAAGTTTTGTTCCTTCTTTCAGCCACACCATTTTGTTTAGGTGTGCAAGGAGATGAGAAATTTTGAGAAATTCCTTTGTCAACATAGAATTTGATCAGTGTGTGATTTCTGAATTCAGTGCCATTGTCAGTTCTGAGTTGTTTGACATGTGTTTCATTTTGATTTTCAACTCTTTTGATGAATGACATAATGGTATCTGGTGCATGGCTTTTCTTTGTCAGAAAATATACCCATGTGTACCTAGAGTACTCATCAACAATGACAAGTGTATATTTTTTATGACAAATGGCCCTAGGTGATACTGGGCCAAATAAGTCCATGTGAAGCAAATGAAGACTTTATTTGATTGAGAAAGTTTGCTTTGTTGTGAAACTGACCCTATGGTGCTTCCCTTTTTCACATGCTGAGGATGATTTGTCCTTGGAATAGAAAAGTGAAGGAAGACCAATAACAAGATTTTGTTTTGCCAGCAGAGTTATTGTTTTGAAATTGAGATGTGAGAGCCTCTTATGCCAAAGCCAATTGGTAATATTGGAAGCTTTAGCAAAGAAGCATGTCTCCTTAGTAGAGTTTATGTTCATGACATAAACATCTTTGACTCTGGGAGCAATGATCACAATTTCATGATTGGAGTTGAAGATTGTACCTTTTTTGTCATCAAACAGCACAAGATACTTTGCATCACAAAGTTGACTTATGCTGATGAGGTTGTGCTTCAATCCATTGACATATGCTACCCTTGAGAAAACTATACCATTGCATTTTACTGAACCAAATCCTTTAGTAGTAGCTGATGAGTTATCACCAAAAACAACTTTAGGACCTTGCTCCTCCTTATACTTATGTAGATAACTTTTGGTGCTAGTCATATGCCTTGAGCAGCCACTATCTAGGTACCAAATAGGCTTCCTGAGATCACACTACACAAGTTAAGGAAATGGTCAGTTTTGCTTTGAAACCCACCTTTGTTGGGTGGGGGTTTTAGATCTAGAAGGTGTTCTAGATCTGAAGGGTCCTCTTGTAGAGGGTATGTGTGATTGCTCAGAAGAAGAAGAGGTCTGAACAGCTTTTGCTTTCTTAGCCTAGAGGGCTTCACCTCTTTTGAACCACTTTATATGGTTGTGATCAAATGTAGTGTGGACATCGCTTCCACAAGTTTCACAACATTTGGTAATAGAGTTTGGGTTTCTTGGTTTAATACCTCTTCTGAGTGAGATGATTCGATTATGTCCATGAGTGTCATGGTCATAACTTCCACAAATATTACAACACATGGTAATAGTGGCAGTCATCTGAGTGATGATTGCCCATACCATAATGAATGCATGGTGGGAAAGGCATATTTCGTCTGGATTGAGATGCTTCAGTATTGTGAGCATCAACACTAGTTTTGGCCAGCATATACTGAGTATGTTCACAAGTGCGATGATCAGTCCTCTCACATTTAGTACAATAAATCACTCTTAAGCAAGTTTGAGTGAGATGGTTGTTTAGACCACATAACTCACAAGACCTTTTGAATTGTGTCTTGTACTTTAAATGAAGAGAGTCTAAAGTTTCATCTCTGAATCGTGTTGGTGTTTGCTGCTGCCTGAGTTGCAATTTGAGATCATTGATCTCTTGCATGACAAGAGACATTCTCTCATCATCCTCAGATCTAGCATTCTTCAGTTTATTTGTTGAAACTGAAGAGGTAGTTCCCATATGTGAACCTCCAGTAGGAGCTGAAGAGTTCTTTGAAGTGTCAATTTTGACATGTTTGAAAGAACTACCTTTGTGTGGTGGTGTGTGACTTGATGATAGACTGGATAGTTTTGGGTCCAGTAGAGGGTTCAGCACCATCCAGCTTCTCCAAAGGAGGAAGTGATGTACTTATTTCATTCTCTATATCATCATCTGAGTCATGCTCAGTAACTGAGGACTCAACTGATGTTGAAGTGTCAGCATTTTCTTGAAACTTAGAAGAAGGATTCGTCTAGTGTCATGATTGGGTAAATTCTCTTCACCTGACCTTTCAATGTCAGGGATCGAGCTACCATCCTCATTTGAGGCTTTGACAAAGACAATAGAGCTGGTGCTGGAGGATCCTTCAACACCAAGCATTTTCCTCTTTTGAGCAGGAATTTGTTCACTTATGCATTGATTTACCCTATCAGAGTTTCTAAGCCAAGATTTAATAATATCTTTTGCTTCTTTTAGTTCAACACTTAGGGAGTTATTTTCCTCCAAAATTTCTTTGTTCAATTGTTGAAAAGTAAGAATATTAAGTTTAGCTTCTTTTAGCTCTATTTGCTTACTTTCAAAATCTTCAAGTTTTAGAACAAGTTTATGAAATTTTTCAAGCAAATTGTTTCTTTGCTCTTCAACAAATTTTAGATCAATGCACAAGTAATCAAAGACAAATTTAATGTCATCTTTATCTTCTAATTCAAGAAGAGTTTGTACCTTTTTTATTGTGACATTGACCCATTCACCATTTCTGGCACTTTCTCTGGCCACAACATTTGAATTAGCCCCTTCATCATCAGCCAGTGCCATCAGCACTTTCATATTAACCATTTCATCATCATCTGAAGAAACATCTTCTTCATCTCATTCATATGCTTCAGCAACAAGCCCTTTGTTCTTGTCTTGCTTGGGAGCCTTGGAGGAAGAACTTTCAGTGCTCATGAGGGCCAATCTAGTCTTGATTTCTCTGTATTTGGCCTCAAAGTCTTTTGTTGGTCTAAGTTCAACCCTCTTTTGCTGAAATGAAGATTGAACATATGGTCTTGATTGAGCTGGTGAGGAATAGGAAGGGAGAGATGTTTTTGAATAACAATCCCTAGCATAGTGACCAGTCTTCCCACATTTGTAGCATTCAGTGTCAACCGAAGCTTTAGTGGAGCTAGAGAACTTGCCTCTTTTCTTAAAGAACCTTCTAGACTTGGCCAGAAGTGCCCTTTCATGAAATTCCTCTTTGAGGTCATTCAGATATTCCTTACTAGTTCTAGTGTCTTCCTCATCATCAGGACTATCGTGGTAGTCTTGAATGACAGCCTCACTAAAGAAGGCCGTGGACAAGGGTGTAGCAATGGTTAATGTTTTACTCTTGCTTAAGCCTTTATAAATCCTATCAACTAGGTTTTCTTTATATTTAAGTTTCCCAAAAAGAGAGGCTAGATCACAATCTTTAATGTGATTAGCATTTCTCAAGCTTTGGCATAAATTGAGCCACTTCTTTGGCAATGTATTAACATAAACTGTGTTGATTTCAAGTTTTGAAAGCTCAACACCATCATTCACAAGTTCATTCATCAGTGCTTTGTATCTAGTGAATGTTTGTGTGAGGGTTTCCCCTTCTTTGTGCTTGAAGGTGTTGTATTGAAGCTTTAAATCCATGATTCTGGTTTCTTTTACATCAGAGGGTCCCTCATGGTAAAGAATAAGGTCCTCCCATGTAGCTTTGGCTGTTTTACAATTTACAACAGAATTCATTTGGTCATTTGGAAGCACAGACATGATGAGACTTTTGAGACGCTGATCTAGGTTAGTAGCTTTTCTCTCATCAGCAGTCCATTGTGCTTCAGGTTTTCTATTGTCCCCAACCATGGGAACAAAAGGACCATTTTTAATGATTCCAAGGAATTGAGGTTCAATTCCAACCATGTGGACAAGAAACCTCTTCTTCCAATTTGTAAAATTGGCTACCTCTAGTACAGGAGCAGCATTGAGTTGGCCACCCCTATATTCTAGGGTTTGTGGTATAACTTGATCCATTTTTGGATCTTGATTTGAAAACTTTAAAATGAGCAGTTTAATAAAATAAGAGTTTAGTTAATCAAATTGCTCTGATACCACTTGTTGGTCCCTTGTAATTCGTTATTACTTATCAACTTAAGTAATAACTCCTTACTTCGACTCAAGTGTGTTGTTTTAACAATAGATAAGAACTATGAACAATTAAAACAACAATACCAATATACTTTTCAACGTATATAATTTTATTAGAATCAAATAAAGAATCTATAACCCACTTTGTTTGCGGAATAACAAAGTGGTTGAATGACAATGGGTTGTGATCTCCTCTACTTAAACGTCTAATCAAAGTTAAAGTCTAAGCTCCAATTAAACGTTCATATGCATCTTGGCTATATGGTTTAGTTGGTGTCGAGAGAGAAAGGTTTTCCAGAGTTTAAGCTCTTGTATTGGTTAACCCTTTCTCTCCCAATGTACACTCCTTATATAGGCAGTGTAAACTAGGGTTTGCATTTTGCATGTTTCAATGCATGGGTTTATCCAGTGAGTGGTTGATGCCCATGCTGGATAAACAATACAAAGTACATATTAAATTATTCTAGAAAAGATAAAGGTTATACTTATATCTAAGTATACAAGCAACCTACTTTGACTTAAAGTTATCTTTTCCCGCCTAATGTAAACCATCAGAATACTGAAGAGTCTTCAGTATCCTAGAGGAGATCGACATCATTCAGTTTGGTATTGTCAAACCAAACTGAACTGAAAGCCCTTCTTCAGTCCTTGTTCTTCAACAACTAGACCGCCTAGTATTTGAAGCGAAGACTCCTTTGTCTTCTAAGTTAACTGGAAGGGGAGTGCTGAACTTTCTTCAGCTATAAAGTCTTCAGTAGGAACTTTGTTCCTCTGTTCATCTTCAACGGACTGGCCTTACTGCTGAGCATAAAACACTTAGGGGGATTTTATATTCAAATCCTAGAGTTGCTTCAGGGTCAGTAAATACTGACCCAACAGCTTGTGTTTGAACTTCTCAAATGAGATGATCTTTGCTTGATATGGGACGTCTTGCATACAACCTAAATGATCTACATATCTATAAAGAGAAACACTAAATAAAGAGAAGATCAAGTATGTATGTAAGATCTACATGTTATAGAGAAGAAGTATGTGAAAATTGACGAGAGTTAGAGAGAAGATGATATAAATGGGTGAATGGAAATTCTTGAAACGCTTTGCTATTTATAGGCAATTCAAGATAAATGACCACGAAACTCACGGATCCTTACGAAGGGGATTGTCTTTATAAAAAAGGAATCCGTGAGAGCTGACTTTGAATCCGCTATAAATAGCAAATATTTTGCCAAGATTTCCAAGGCACATATACCTATGTTAGATTAAAGAGAATATTTTGTTTGATAAAAGGGGATATGTTATTAAATATAAAAAGACTTTATTTTATATTTAAAATGTATATATACATTTATAAGAAATAGTTTTGATGTGTTATAAGTTTTACCAATTTAAAACACAAGTTAAGTTTAAAGTAAAGTGTTTTAAAAATAAAACATCTAGTAAGAAGAGAAGTATGTTGAGACAGAATATGATTACATGTAACTTATACATTTTACGTTATGCATTACAAGTTACATGCTTGTCATCAACAAAACAAACAAGAACGTATAGATTAAATATTGTAATATTTGTACTAACAACTTCCTATATAAACCCGGTTCTAATTTTTTTATGGATGTGTTTTGTGTCGCCGATAAATTTGTGTTGTCGTGGTAAGGTTGTTGTTGTCCTATTCTTTAATCTCGATTATTATATCTCGTTTGTTGCATGTTTCTTCATTGATATCTTTTCTCTTTTTGATGATGTTTTGTTGGTGTATATGCAATGTGTTTGTTGGTGCTCTAAGAGTTATTGTTATTTCAGTTCCATGTTTGTGGTAGTAGGAAATAGGGGCTACTTGCTAAATTCGTTAGTGGGGGCTACTTCCTAAATTCTAAGTTATTAGTTAGGAATAATGGTTTGGTTATTATGTGTTTACACCCACTCTTTGAATTACAATATTTTTAGGAATAATGAGAACTATGATTAGTGTTAATTTAGGTTTGGTAAGCTTTTGTTGTTAATGGAATTACGTATGGCTAAAAGTGGTTTGGAGTGTTATTGTTAATGGCTATCCAATTACTATTGATGTTTTATTACGCTTGCCTAAAAGTGGTTTGAATCCCTTATTTTCTTCATGTGTTGAAATTGTTCTTGCATCAGGTTCATGTTTCTGGTAATAAGAAATAGGGGTTAGTTGCTAAATTCTAAGTTATTAGTTAGGAATAGTAGTTTGGTTCTTCTGTGTTTCCACCCACTCATTAAATTACAAGTTTTTAGGGATAGTGGGGTTAGTGCTAATTTAGGTTTGTCGAGCTTTTGTTGTTAACGAAATTACGTATGGCTAAAAGTGGTTTGAAGCCTTATTATTAATGGTTATCCAATCGCTATTGATTTTTTATTATGTTTTCCTAAAAGTGTTTTTTGGCGGGAAATGGTTATATTGTGTTTGCACCCATTCCAGTGTACTCTCACGATGCCTACAAATACCATCGCTATGTTAGAAACTGGGAAACGAGGGCAAATTTTGGAAGCAAAGATTTACAGGACATGGATTCCAAAAAGTGTCCCCGACATGAAACATCTCGCCTTCTAATGTATCTTGGTTAATAGATAGGTGAAAATTGAGCCACTTTTTTGAGACAGAATTGACCGAATACTTTTAGCCCGTCGTTTTATTTAACACTTATAATCATAAACTATATCTTACATGTTGACACGGCGATACCATACAAGCTAGCATGGACATAAACCACTTAGAATACTTCAACCGGCTACTAAAACAAGAAGTGGTTTACAGGATATCAAGTTTTGTGATCATACAAACCTGCATCAATAGACACTATTAAACCTCAAAATTCTTAGGTTCAGGAAAATCACAAAGTTTGAAACCATCATAGGACAAGAAGGTAACTTTCCAAAGAATTACTTCGAGTTTTTATCATACCATCATCTTGGATCGAGGGTTCCTTACAAAGATGAAAACTACAAGACTGTCTACCAACCGCTGACATGTGATTATTAATCACTGTATCTCTTATATATGAGTATACAAGTTAACTAACAGAATTTGTATATAACAAATTTTCTAGGATGCATAAGATTCATTGGAGATACCCCTCCCGCAGATCAACATCGTCTTAGGAAGATAAACATTGAAAGCTTTGAGTAAGTATAATCATTGTCATGAAAAAAGAAATCCCTATAAATTAAAAATATATTCTAAAGATTGAGTGACCATCATGCAAAGGTAACATTGTTGAACTAACAATTTGAGATCAAATGACAAAGGAGATTAATTATATTGATAACAGGCTTAACCACATGGTAAAGCAAACAATGCTTTTCAGTTAGCATAAATGACATCCATGTTTTAAAAAAATGAATATTTAAATGGTATACAATCCGTTGAAAATTAGACACACAGTTACCG
Source organism: Glebionis coronaria (assembly GCA_025667525.1). NCBI lineage: Eukaryota > Viridiplantae > Streptophyta > Magnoliopsida > Asterales > Asteraceae > Glebionis > Glebionis coronaria. The sequence continues at coordinate 645,449,032 of CM046874.1, forward strand.
ACGAGACAAGAACAAACACCTTAGGTCCGCGAGACACTATGACAACAAGCATTTTACAAGAACCACCAATTTCAGGTACGACCTTACATAGAATTATGAGTGACACAACCGAAGATCCCACATGTCCAAATAAAGCAAAAAATTGTATCTTGCTAATAGACACACAAATACGACACAAAAGATTCTATAATACACACTCTAACTAACTGATACTTTTGGACAAAAAATGGGAGCCAACCATTCAAAAAAAAATATGCGTTCTTAAAAACACCAACCAAAAACAAAATTAGCATACATTATCTTTCGTTACGCAAAGAAGAAACACGATTAAACAACGAGAGATACCACACTCCGCTTTCTTATACACACGATGATACAACAACTTACTCAGAAATCTTTTATTAAAACATACTAAAACTATAATATATTTTTAAACAATTTACTACGACGCATTAACGTATTTTCAGTTGACACCGTCACATTACAACCCGCGGCAAAACGCGAGATTTCTACCTTTGTTAGAGCACACGGTACAGTGGTTGGCCAGTGGGATGGCCACGACGGCGCGAGGCCACGGCGGCGCCAACCGTACCGTGGCTCGCGTCGTCGATTTTGGGCTGGCTACAACCAGCCGACGCCATGGCCACGGCGCGACCCCATTGCGCAGCCAACCACACCGTGGCTCGCATCATGGGTGGCGTTATGTTTTTTTTCTAATTTTTTTTTTGAAAATTTGAAAAATACGACCGTTGGGTAACGACTACTTTTTTTTCCATGTTTTTGACCGTTTTATAGGGTTAAATACCCTTTTTTTCATATAATTTCACTATATATCACACAAACACATACTATTTTCTAAAATTCACACACTATTTTATCAATATGAATTCCGGAAGTTCCGATTTGTCCTCTATTTACGAAAACTACGATCAAGAAGATATGGAAGATTATGCCCGATATCTTGAATATTGGGAACAAATTGAGATGTTAGATGAGGAAGAGCAAGAAACTAGGAGTAATGCCGATCCTCGCGTTAGAACATATATCCCACGTGAACGAGAAGATGCGGAAAGAAAACTTATGGCCGATTATGGTCAATTTAAAAGGCGTGATAAAAAATACCCAACACTTATGCTCGAGGCTGTTGCTGATCAACAATTGTGGATATGGCATTCTTATTTTGGGGTGCCGGGGGCAAATAACGACCTTAATGTTTTATATGGTTCACCGTTATTTGATAACCTTCTTTTGGACGAGGCTCCGGATACTGAATTTGTTGTTAACGGTAAAACATACAAGCAAGGGTATTATTTAGCAGATGTAATTTACCCTCAATGGGCTTCTTTTGTTAAGTCGTATACAATTGCAACGGACGAAAAGAAAATGAAATTTAAAAGAGTTCAAGAAAGCGCTAGAAAAGATATTGAGAGAGCGTTCGGGGTATACAAGGTCGGTGGGCGATTATTCAGCAATCCGCACGAAGTTTTCAAGTCAGCACACTTAAAAGAATCATGTATTGTTGCATTATACTACATAACATGATATTGGAAGACCAAAAGTTTGACATTAGTGAATATAACCATATGTATGCTCCGCCTGAAGCCAATCTCCAACGTACTTGGGTCGAACGGTGTGAGACATTTAGAAGGAAAAATAAGGAACTTCGGGATAGGAAAGTTCACGATTCTCTTCGACGTGATCTCGTTGAGCATTTATGGAACCTTAATCATTGATGTTTTTTTTAATTATTGTTATTTTTTTAAAATGTAATTTTTTTTTCGTGTATTATTTTTTAAAAATTTGTATTTGTATATTTTTATTTATGAATGAAATGTGTTTTTAGTTTAAAATAAATTGTTGAAAAAAAATAAAAAATTGTTGGGTGACGACGACACGAGAATTCTCGTGTTAACCAGGGAGGGGGTTGAGCCATCGTGGAGAGTTTTGGTGTCGTGGGAGTAAAAAGTGACGTGACATCACTTTTTGCCTACGACACGACTTTGACGGCTCGAGTACACCATGTATGTGCTAGGGGTGTAAACGAGTCGAGCTTTTAACGAGCTACTCGAGCTTGAGCTTGTTTAACTCGACTTCGAACTTAATACTCTCGAGCTCGAGTCGATCTCGAACAAATATTTGTGTTCGTTTAATTTGGCGAGCCGAGCTTTGAAAAATAATATTAAGCTCGGCTCGTTCGAAAACTCGTTTAATTGTCTCGAGCCGAGCGAGCTTAACGAGCCGAACAAGCTATTCGAGCTTAACGAGCCGAACGAGCTATTTGAGCTTAATGATAAATCTGTAAATATATATGTTATATACACCTTAGCTTACTCATTAAGTATTAATATCATTTTAATAATCATAAACGAGCTTTCGAGCTCGAGCTTGAGTTAATAAACGAGTCTATCCAACTATATTTATAATAGAAGTTAGTCTAAACAAAAGTTAATAATCGTAAACGAGGTTCGAGCTCGAGCTCGAACAACAAAAAAATATTCGAGTTCGAGCTCGAGCCAGATTATAAAGTTTTATTCGAGCTCGATCCAAACTCGAGCCATACAGTTAATAAACAAGCCTGGCTCGTTTAGACCAAAACTCGACTCGACTCAGATCGTTTACACCGTTTACACCCTAGTATGTGCTCATATTATGTTAAGAGCAGGGGGAGCGGTCAAGCCATGGCTGGCTGTTAAGCCGTTGGCGCCACCCCACTGTTGGCGCACCGTACCGGTGCTCGCGCCAACGGGTCTCGCGCCAACCCCAACAGCCAGCGCCAACACCCTTTTTTTTTTTTTTTTTTTTTTTTTTTTTTTTTTCTAGCCGTTGGTGGAGGGATTTTTTTGAAAAAAAAAATTTTAATTTTCAAAAAAGTAGCCGTTGGAGGGTAAAAATTTTTTTTTTTTTTTAAAAATTCATACATTCCCTATATAATACCCCATTTCACCCATTTTTTTCAAAACACACTTCAATCCTAAATTCTTAAAAAAAAATGGATCCTTATCAAAACACCGTTTACGAATACGATGAATATTTCGGTAATGCCCATGAACGTTACAGTCGAGGCTTGCGGGAGTATGAGACTTTTGTTGGTATGTGTAATCAAGGAGCCGGTGGATCGGGTCATACGAGGACATACATACCTCGTGATCGAGAAGATGCTAGTCGAAGATTGCTAAAAGATTACTTTGGTGATGATGAAACTCCTCCAAAATATCCGGAGGAGAAATTCCGGCGAAGGTATCGTATGAGTTCAACGCTTTTTAAAAAAATTGTCAATGGTATTTTAACTCATAATGCCGACCCTCTTCCTGAATATTTTGCTTATTTTCGCACTGGGCTAGATGCTACGGGTCGGGATAGTATTCACCCCATTTTAAAAATCACTTCGGCATTTCGTCAATTGGCGTATGGGTCATCACCCGATGCATTTGATGAGTATTTGCAAATTGCCGAACGCACTTCTAGAGCATGTTTGCTTCATTTTACTAAATGCATTTACGACTTATATGTTGAAAAATATTTAAGAAAACCTACTCCCGCGGATATAGAAAAACTTTATGAATTGCACAATGAGAAACATGACCTCCCAGGAATGCTCGGGAGTATTGATTGCATGCACTGGGATTGGAGAAATTGTCCCAAGGCTTTACAGGCTCAATTTAAAAGACGGGATCATAAATACCCAACTCTTATGTTAGAAGCAGTGGCGGATCAACATTTGACATTCTGGCATGCATACTTTGGTTGTCCCGGGGCAAACAATGATCTAAATGTCTTACATGGTTCACCTTTATTTGATGATGAGTTAGCCGATAAGGTTCCAGATTCTCCGTTTGAGGTAAACGGAAAAACATACAAAAAAGGTTATTATTTGGCTGACGGTATTTATCCCGAGTGGTCTACTTTTGTGAAAACATTTTCTGTTTCAAGGGATGAAAAAACATTGCGGTATAAAAGAGTGCAAGAAGGTGCTAGAAAAGATATCGAACGCGCTTTCGGTGTCTTACAAGGTCGTTGGGGAATTATACGACAACCCGCTCGTGCTTATGAAATTAACCACTTGAAACGAATCATGTATTGTTGTATCATGTTACATAACATGATATTGGAAGACGAAGGATATAAATTGAATCCTAGAGATGTTTATGTTGATCCACAACCTAATATTGTTCGAAGTTGGGTCGAAAGGTGTGAAGTGCACGAGAGGAAAACTAAAGAAATTCGAGACCGAAGAGTGCACACCGAGCTCCGAGCCGATCTTGTGGAGCATTTGAGTCGCAATCATTAAATTTATGGTTTTTTTATTGTAATGTTTTTTTTATTGTAATGTTTTTTTTTTATTGTAATGTTTTTTTTTATTAATAAAAGTTTTATTTTAAGTTAATTTTTGTAAAAAAAAAAAAAAAAAAAAATTAATTCCGTTGGCACCAGAAATTCTGGTGCCAACGGTTACCTCAGAAATGTGGTGCCAACAGGATTCTGATGCCAAATGCCCAGAATCCTACGTGGCGCCTTTGGCACCAACTTCTGGTGCCAACGACTCCCAGCACTCTAAGGAGACATAAATGTTACTTACAAGTCTTCCCGACAACCCACAAAGTCTTTCTATATATAACTCTCGTCACTACTCACTTCCTTTCTCATAAAACCGCATCTCATCTCATCTCATTCACCTGGTAATAAAAACCCATCTTTTTTCCCCAAATTTCATTTCATCGTTTCATTTCATTTCATTTCAAATCACACAAATCAATCAAATTCAAATCCCGTCAATTTCACACACAAATCCCCAAATCAATCGATCCAAATTTCTAGGGCTTGTATTTTCAAAATGTAATTTTAATTCAATTTATGGTTCGATTCAACTGTTGATTGATTCGATTAGCTGATTAGTTTGTTTTAATTTCGATTGATTGTGATTAATTAGGGTTTGTGTGTCAAAATGTGATAATTTGTTGATTTTAGTTAAATTGATTGGATTTGTTATTTAATTGAACTGTTGATTGATTCAAAAACGTGTTTACTGTTATTGATTTTGATTAATTAAGGGTTGTGTATGAAAATGTGTTTATTTTAATTGATTTTAGTTAAATATATTCAATTTGTGGTTCAGTTTCATTGTTATTCGATTTATAAAGCTTTTATCGTTAAAATTTTTTGGCGATTTTCATCAGGTTTAGCCATTAGTTAGCGTTTGTATGTGAAAATGCATTAATTTTTAGGCAAAGATAGTTTAATTGATTTTAGTTAAACAAAATCAATTTCACTGTTATTTGATTTATAAAGCTTTTATTGTTTCAAAAAATGGCGGTTTTGATCAGGTTTTGCCATTAGTTAGCGTTTGTATGTGAAAATGTATTAATTTAGGAAAAATTAGTTTAATTAGTTAGGCTTTTTATGTGAAAATGTGATTATGTTGATTCAGTTTAGTTAAATTAATTCGATTTATGGTTCGGTTAAACTATTACTGTAATTGATTAGTTTATGCGATTAGTTAGCGTTTGTATGTGAAAATGCATTAATTTAGGCAAAATTAGTTTAATTAGTTGGCCTTTTTATGTGAAAATGTGATTATGTTGATTCAGTTTAGTTAAATTAATTCGATTCATGGTTCAGTTAAACTATTAATTGATTAGTTTTTGCGATTAGTTAGCGTTTGTAGGTGAAAATGTATCAGACTTGATTAATTTAGGCAAAATTAGTTTAATTGATGTATTAACCAAGGGGTTGTTCGTGTCGGCTTATAGCTTATTTAGTTTTCGGCGTATGTTTCATAAGCTCAATTTTTGTGGCTTATTTTGAAACTTTCTGGCTTATATGAGTTTATTGTCTTCTAATGAACTTATATAAGCCGAAAAATTTGAAAATAAGCCACAAAAATTGAGCTTATGAAACATAAGCCTAAAATCAAATAAGACATAAGCTGAAACAAACCCCCCCTAATTAAGCTACTGTTTTACTTTTAGGACTGTTAAACCAGTATCTGCAATTAATTAGGGCTTAAATATGAAAATGTGGTTAATTTATTCAGATTATTAATACTAGTCCAATTCAAGTATCGTATAGATTTTTTATTAATGTAATTCTCATTAATTGATCTGCTGTTTCAATTGTAGGTGGTTATTGAAATTTGGATTTAATTAGGTGAGAAATGTGCGTGCTTTGAAAATTGGGGGTTTTGCTGGTTTATGAGGATTTGGTGTTGTTTAGGGTTTGGGGAAGGAGACGAAGAAGAAGGAGCGTGTTATAAGAGCGGAAAGATGTCGGAGAGTGAGAAGGAGCGTATTTTGGGGAATAATGATATGGATGAGGGTGGAAATGTGGGTGACGGTGAAGGAAATGACGAAGGGAATGAAAATGTTCAATTGCTACCGGGGAGTTTGATGGAAGGGTGTTCGAGTAGTAGTGCTCATGGAGATGAACCTTCGTGTTCTTGGGCTGTTCCTGGTACTGAAAGTGATGGCATTGATCGTGGTATTCATTTTAAACGTCCCAAAGTTCGGTCATTGGCATTGTGAGAACTTTTTCTTGGAACTACTTACATTTAATATGCTTTTTATGTGCTCATTGGCCTAGACGTAGTTCATGTATACGAGTGTATTGCATTTGATGTCCAGGAAGAACATATGTTGGTGGTATCACCGTTTATATAGATTCTTACCATCTTAAAAGACATTATGACTGTCTGCGTCATACCTCTGCAGTATCCCGTGATATTGCGAAGTGATTGTGTTATTGATATATCTGATGTCAACTGATACTATGTTGGTTTTGCAGGGATTGGGATACCCCTTTTGTATCTGTGCCTGCTCAAGAAGAATTCAACCTTTTTGGTTTCATTGATGATGAATACACGGAAATGACAAATAGTGCAGGCCAGTATGTGCCACCAGTATCCGATGGCGAGGAAAGTGAGCACCCTGCCGACATTACTAATTGGGGGGTCAATGGAGATGATCAGGTGTCTCTGGATATGGACTTCATGGAAAATGGCATGGATCTAACTGATGACCTGTTGCACATGGTATTTGTTGCTCATTCCTCCATTTTATCACCTGTTTTGGTTGGTTGGAGGCTTGACTAAAAATCAAGTTGTTTCTTGTTAGGTCTTTTCGTTCCTGGACCAGATCAATCTATGTAAAGCTGGCAAGGTTTGCAGGCAATGGCGAGCAGCTAGCACACATGAAGATTTTTGGAGGTTCTTGAACTTTGAAGATCGGAACATATCTCCAGAACAATGTAAGATTTGATTTGCATCGTATTTTGGTTATTATGTAGCATGATTAAGGATTTACAGTCCATAAGCTGGAAATTATGGAGGAACAAGATTGGGATGCATTTTTTTTCCCTTCATATATCATCCATGCATGTTCTATTGAAATATATGTCAAAGTTTAAAATTACAACCAAATGATTGATCTAGATAAAAAACGAGGGGTGGTTATCCTTTTCCTGTTTTTTGAGTTACATGGTTGCTTTCATTACCTTAGAACTTGAAGACACACTTGACTAGTAAAAAAATCGGATGTTCCTTGCTTAAGAAAATGTATCTACGTGCATGCAACTAGATCTGTAGATCAGAAATCGAAAGGACCAAAAGTACATTTTATCAAAGAAAGATATGACCAAAACCAAGACTGATATAAAGTCTTTATATAGATATAAATATTAAATGTGCGGTAAGAATCACGTTTTAGGTAAATGCAATCATTTGTCGAAGAGCTCTGTTAAGACGTCGAAACCCTAGTACCCTACTCTATAGGACTCCTGAACCGGGAGGTATAGTTTGAATCCACTCTAGCCGCAAGGTTGTCCAAAACAAGAATGAAAGGCTGTAGTGTGTCGCCATCTTCTTTGCCACACACTGTCACTTATGTTGCCCATCTAGGCAAATACGGATGTATTTGCTCACTTTCGGGAACTAGTCTTGCATTACTACACTCGCAGATCTCCTAACATTGTAGAGTTGTCTTGGGCCGTCATGAGTTTACTGCATTGTTTGCGTCAGGATTTTTAGTAGATCAAATGTCTCGATTTAAAGGTCGGCGATTCCTGGTACTTTTTTATAGTAATACGAAGCTTCTCGATTGAACAAAAGGAAAGTTTTGCATATTGGGAATTGTTACCCATGAATCCTTGGTTTGATGAACCAACCATTTTTGTGATCTTGTTTTTTTGGGTGACTATGCTTCTGACCTTTTGGTCGACTAATCCATGGGATTTGAACCCACGCCACACAGATTTAAACCGTGATAGGAGCCAAATTGATAACAGTTAATTGAGACAAATAGCAACCGATGTCGGATGCTTGAAGATAAATTACTGAATATAAGTGTATCCTACGAACAAGAAGAAAATAAGACTAGAATCTTCGATGCCTAAATCCCTAAGGTAATCCCCTTATATAAGGGCAAATTACTTATTCTGCAAACTAAACCAAAAGTAACCTAATTAACCATTAAGTAATAATTAATAACAAAAGTTTGAAATTGAAGTTTTAAGGGGTATTTTGGGGATTAACATTACTCATATTAGTTTTTAAGGATAAAGGAAAAACATTCTTGCATTATATGTAGTATAGATATAGATAAATTCCTTTAGGGTCTGTTTGGTTCGATGGAATCCTAGGGATTCTGATTGAATTGGAATCTGATTCCATTCCATAACGTGTTTGGTTGGCAGATTCAATGTATTTTGAATCTGAATTCCATTCCTTAATGTGTTTGGTTAACAAGCGGAATGGAATTAAAATTCTACAAAATCCCATATATGTGGAATTGAACATTCCATGGCAAAGGGGGAGGAATGTTTACATTATTATTTTTTTTACTAATATTATTTTTAATAATAATAATGATAATAATAAATTTAAAAAAAAAATAGTAGTAATAATAATAATAATTATTAAAAAATATATAATTTATTATTATTATTATTATAAAAATGATAGTAAATAATAATAATAAAGATATTAAAAATAAAAGTAATAAAAATAATAAAATATTAAAAATAAAAATAAATAGATAAAAACAGAAATAAAAAATCAAAAACATTAATATTAATTAAATAATTTTTAATAATTATTTCTTAACTTTGTTGTTATTATTTATTTTTTTTAATTGTTTTTGTTAATTTTATATTTTTTATGTTTATTATTTTTATTATTTTATTTTTATTTTTATTTTTATTTTTTAATATTACTATTATTTATTTTTTTAATTTTTTAGTTTTTTTATTTTACATTTTTTTTAATTTTATTATTTTATTATTATTTTTTTAGTTAATATTATATTATTTAAAATTTAATTATAGTAATATATTTAAATATAATGTTTCTCATTTTATTTTCTTTCAACCAAACACGAACTAGTCTTTTCAAATTCCAATTCTATCGGATTCTAAATCATAAGGATTCCATTTTTCAACATTCCATTCCTTCACATTCTAATTCCTGAAATAGATTCCAATTCCATCAAAAACATTCTGCGAACCAAACGGGCCCTTAATGTATCGAACAGTAGCAATTTGGGGCCAAAAGAGGGCTTTATTCCGTACATGTGTTTTCTGCATTTTCGGGCTGAAGGACCGGGTTCTTTTCCAGACTTCAGGCTTAACTGGATTTGCGACGGGCTATCAAGGATGGTGCCTTATTAGGATTTTCTTGCAGTGCCTAGTATTGGTTTTTGGGACCACACATTCTCTCTTTTCTTCCCAACTATGCCCTTTAATGTGTATTAAGATTTAAGATCAAGGTTATAAATAGCTTGAGGCATGGCGTGAACCAAGCTTTAGCGTGAGGCGTTGCGTCATGGCGTTTTTAGGCTTGACTTATGGCGGCAAAAAATATCTATAGATATATAGATTTATATCACATCTTATAATGATACGAGTGGTAAATATTATTTAATTCTTAAGTCTCGATCCAAAATATTAGTAAATCCAGATTCAAATCTCAAATATTAAAAAATCCCCTAAGCACTTCAAAAAAACTCGCCATGCCTTACGAATTTGCCCGTCTTTTCACGCCTCAACGGCACGCCGCTCCTAGAGTTGGCGCCTTGGTTTATTTCGTAATGTAGACGTTGAGCATCGTGGCTTGGCGCCGCCTTAGTGCCGCCATGGGGTGCCTTTTAGAACGATGATTATAATAGAGCAATTGCATTTTATATAACTACGAGGAACATGAAGAAATGTCCCAAATATCCTCTAGCTTTCCGAGTTAAGCAGCATTTGTACTCATGATCTAACTGGATTCTGTAATCTCACATTCGGAATTGGTTGTATTAAGCAGGAAATTTATTGCAATTCTTGTTTTGGACTTCAGTTTTACCTTTCAATGTTGAAGGTATTTTGTTGGTGAGATCATATAATAGGTCAATGACTTAATTTGGAGAATGTTTGCTATCTGATACGACGTGTATGTGGGTGTGTAAGACCATCTTATGTATATGGGCTGAAAATCAGAAATTTGAGTGATTTATTGCAAGTAGCCGAGAAACTAATTATTCTTATGGGTTCATTGTTCAGACCATAATCAATTGATGCCAGTCTTTGAACCGACACTATCAATTTCGTTATGCTGTGATCCGGCTATATTGTCTGAATAATTTTACTTAAATATATGATGCCAGTCCTTGATTTGAGTGATTTATTGCAAGTAGATGAGAAAACTAATTATTCTTATGGGTTCATTGTTCAGACCATAATTAATTGATGCGAGTCCTTGAACAAACACTATCAATTTCGTTATGCTGTGATCCGGCTATATTGTCTGAATAATTTTACTTAAATATATGATTATTTTGGCGAGTCGAGATATCAGTAAAATACACGAGTTATCCATGTGATTTGATCAAAATTACGGAATTTCCTTCAACTAATAATTTCATCAAAACTTCTTGTTAGTTATATGAAGGTTGCCAAAATGCTTAATATTCTTATGTTATTGCAGTTGAAGATATGTGTAGTCGATATCCAAATGCCACTCAAGTGAACATTAAAGGCTCTCCTGCTATTCACACACTTGCTATGCAAGCACTTTCTTTAAGGTAATGCCCTAGCATTATTTCTAAGTATATTGTCATTCAGTTATTTAAGGTAACGTGTGGATTCATAATAGATTCTGCTCTTTTCAGGAATCTTGAGATCTTGACTTTGGGCAAAGGACAGCTTGGGGATACTTTTTTTTTAGCTTTGCCTGATTGCACCATGTTAAGGACTTTAATTGTTACCGACGCCGTTCTTGGTAATGGAATTCAGGAGATACCTATATACCATGATAGGTTAAGGCACCTTCAAGTTGTGAAATGCCGCATGGTCCGCATATCAGTCAGGTGATCTATTCATTTAACAAACCCAACTGCTCTAAATGTCTACGTTATTGAATTTTGCGTTATAAGTAGTGCTTCATTGTTTACAGGTGTCCCGAACTTCAGACTCTGTCCTTGAAGCGGAGTAGCATGGCACATGCTGGTCTGAATTGCCCTCTTTTGCGTGATCTTGATATAGCATCTTGTCACAAACTGCTAGATGCTGCAGTTAGATCAGCAGCAACATCATGTCCACTCCTGGAGTCCTTAGACATGTCAAACTGCTCATGTGTTAGTGATGAAACATTACGTGAAATAGCACAAATTTGTGGTAATCTTCATATTCTGAATGCATCGTACTGCCCAAACATCTCACTAGAGGTAATTTCCATGATCTGCGGTTATAAGAATAACATCTGAATAACTGCAGCCCTCATTTATTGTTTTCCTTTTGTAGTCTGTAAGATTGCCGATGCTGACCGTGCTCAAGCTTCATAGTTGTGAAGGCATAACCTCTGCTTCTATGGCTGCGGTATCTCATAGTTACATGTTGGAGGTTTTGGAGCTTGATAATTGCAGCTTGTTGACAGCGGTCTTTCTGGATCTTCCGCACCTGCGGAATATTAGACTTGTACATTGTCGCAAGTACGACCCATCTTAACATCGTTTATCGAGGGGGGGGGGGGGGGGGGGGGTATCAAATTTAATTTTTCCGGTCATGTTAGGATGAATAATATCTGACACTGATCTGGTTGCAGATTTGCGGACTTAAGCTTAAGGAGTAATGTATTATCTTCCGTAAGAATCTCCAATTGTCCTTCACTTCAGAGAATCAACATAACATCAAAATCACTGGAAGTATGTCATTAGTTATCTTTGGGTTTCAAACTTTTAAGTGCTGTTTATTATGTTAATGAATTCTTGTTACTTTGCCTCTGCAGCAACTAATTCTTCAGAAACAGGAGAGCTTAACTGTGCTAGACCTGCAGTGTGAGTGTTTACAAGAAGTGGACCTAACAGATTGTGAATCTCTGACGAACTCGGTGTTTAGAGTTTTTAGCGATGGTGGTGGCTGTCCCATGCTTAAGTCATTAGTTCTTGATAACTGTGAGGTATGTGATTTATGTACAATGCGTTTGCTCTGTTTATACGTGGATCTCTGTCCGGTGTCAATTCATGTGGTTGTTGGTTTATAAAAAATATTATGTTTTAGCTGTTATATATCTGTGATATGATAATTAATCGTACTGGATGTTGTAGGCTGAAAATAATAGCTCTTGATATCTTCCAGTTACAGTAGCTTTTACTTTTTTTTTAAAATTTAAAAATTTGTGTGTAAATTATCTTGTCAACAGATGACACTGCTGATTTAAACTTGGCCAGATATTATGATTAAAGTTAGTGCTATGGAGAAATTACTGAAATGTTTTTGGTTTTAGACAAAACCATCGCCAAATGGTCTAGTGGTAAGGTCCTTGGCTTTCAAAGAAGAGGTCGAGGGTTTAAACCTCGCTAGGTGTGTACATGTGGGGGTGGTTAGGGAAGGGTCGGAAATGGTCCAGGGATTAACCCTGTGAGGCTGTGTACATCCGAGTCAAACAGGCTCGCCCTCCCCGGGTAACCTGAACATGGAAAATCTACATCCGTTTCCGTTTACTTAGTTATAGGCGGTGGTCAACCGCCCGACTAGTGCCTAGCGCTTTTTGCAACCATGAGCTAATTGCACCATTTGCCTATCAACTTTCTGAGTGTGCTTTTCATGATTTATTGTTTCAGAGCCTGACGGCGGTGGGTTTTAATAGCAATTCGTTAACCAGTCTTTCCCTTGCTGGTTGTCGTGCTATTACTTCTCTTGAACTCACGTGCCCTTACCTTGAGCAAGTCTCTTTGGATGGATGTGATCATCTCGAGAATGCAACTTTTTGTCCAGTAAGTACACTAATTGCATAATTCTTTTCTACATTCTTGTTTCTTGTATATTCTAGCATGGCAATAACTGCATCTTGATGGCAGTGTGGGCTTTCTTTGTGCTGTTCCATATATTTATTTTGTCGCTAGTTTTATCAGCATGTGAGAGTTGAGACATACGCATGTTTCCTAAGTTATTTTTTTGAGTATCTTGTGCGTTTTCAAATTCTGACAAATAAATTGTAATCTTCCATCTACTTGTTTGCTGCTTGCTCGTAGTTGAACATTCTTCGCCATTCATTTGACGCAACCCTTTCTTAGCACCAGTGTTATATGTCTGATTGTAAAATTTTCCATGTTTTTTTGCCAGGTTGGACTTCAATCTCTGAATCTGGGAATCTGTCCTAAACTTAACACACTCAATATCGATGCACCGAGTATGGTGTTGCTTGAGTTGAAGGGATGCGGTGTATTATCCCATGCAGTTATCAATTGCCCTTTGTTAAAATCTCTGGATGCTTCATTTTGCAGGTCATGGGAACCTTAACTCTGTATTTTTAGTTAGAATGTATCATCCTCGAGTGTGATGCTAACGTTTTGATGTTTTACATATATGCAGCCAATTAAAGGATGACTTCTTGTCAGTAACTACAGCTTCATGCCCTCTCATCGAGTCCTTGATATTGATGTCATGCCCTTCTATAGGTTCTGATGGGCTCATATCGTTGCGTTGGTTGCCTCACTTGACTTCACTTGATCTTTCATACACCTTCTTACTGGACTTGCAGCCTGTGTTTGATTCCTGCCTGCAGTTAAAGGTAATTGCTACTGTTAGGTCACATTTTTTTGTTTGTTGCTATTACCAGGATATATGTTTTTTTTTTGTCTGTAGTTGTGCTTACATGTATCCACTCCTAATTTGTTAGCTTTTTTCATCATGAAGGTTTTGAAACTGCAAGCATGCAAGTATCTTACCGACTCATCACTGGAACCTCTATACAAAGATGGTGCTCTTCCAACTCTTCTTGAGCTGGACTTGTCATACGGGACTCTGTGCCAGGCTGCCATAGATGAGCTTCTTGCCTGCTGTACTCACTTGACTCATCTCAGCTTGAATGGATGTGTGAACATGCATGATGTGGATTGGAGTTTAACCATTGACCGATCTACATCACCTCCTGAGGATGGCCTGTTGGTCGTTGAGCAGCCTGATCGTCAGCTACAAAATCTTAACTGTGTTGGCTGTCCAAATATCAAAAAAGTATTCATTCCTTCAATGGCATGTTTTTCTCATCTGTCATCATTGAATCTTTCATTATCTGCAAATCTGAAAGAAGTTGATGTGGCTTGCTCCAATTTGTGCTTTCTCAATTTAAGGTATGTTATGTATCATGGCTTTGTGCTACGAGTATGTATTTTGTATAGAGGTGGCAAGTTGGGGGGAATGGGTTAAAAGGCTCCGGGCTGGGATGTGTTAACACACTGGCACTTTCTTTCCTTTTGAGTTCCTACAAATATACAATAATCATCTAATTATAGTAATAAACAACTTATGATTTATGCGTTAAAAGTAGGCTTTGGGCGACTCTACAACCTGTTTGACGGTTTAACCATATTGTATTTGACCCATTTGAGATAAAGACGATCCGTATAGAATTAAATGACTCGAAATTGACATCTGTAAATTTGTGCATACTTTGTGTAAGTTCTAAGCGATTTTCTGTATCTTTGTGCTTGCTGCCTCAGCAACTGCTGCTCATTGGAAAGTTTGAAGCTTGAGTGCCCAAAACTGACTAGCCTCTTTTTGCAGGTATGCATTTGAAGTCATTTATGTTATAATTTTTTTGTTTCTCTTTTCTGTGTTTCTTGTTTTGACTCGTGGTCAATTCTAGACATTTGTTTGAAAATGATAACTTGTTATTCATCCAACTATGGGAGAATGAGAAACTACCTGTCAGCAATGGCACAAAATAAAATGCAAGTATTAGTTTATTCACTGAATTAGCAAATACCTTCATTATACTAGTTGAACATATGGGTATATTGTCAAATCTTTTGTAGCAAGTATATTTTAAGGTGGAAGAGATTCTATGTTATAAGTTTACAAATAAGAGAATTTTGAATATAACTCGTGAGTCGTGACCTTATGTAATTGAAAGGAATATGACTCCACTTCCTTTTTTTATCTTCATGTCCCGATATTATACCTCTTAGGTTGCCATTAAAATCGTTTTCTTTTGCAGTTAATATATATTGGAAGTTGAGCTTAGCTTTACAGGATTACTTTATTCAATATCTTCTAACCATCTACTAATATGCAACATTATGTGTCTTAACAGTCTTGCAATATTCGTGAAGAAGCAGTTGAATCTGCCATATCTCGGTGCATCATGCTTGAGACACTGGATGTCCGTTTCTGTCCAAAGGTGAGTCCTCGAGTCGAATTTTTAAAATATCGTCTAGAGATGGATATTTCAGTGCATTTACTCGTGAAGGTCGACTAGGTCGTCTTTTACATCTCAAACGGGCCAGATTGGGCAAATAATTCTTTTTAGTTAAAGGGCTGAATTGACCAAATTGGTTGGGAGTCGTTCGTATAATGTTTTTGCATACAACATACTAAATCGTTTTTTCTTTCTTTCAGAGATTATGATCTTTATACTAATATTGTAGTATGTTTTTTTTTATCGTGATTAACACTTCAATTATCCAGGATAGTCAAAAAAATGTTTCAACCCAAATGTACCGGTTTCAACTCGAACCCTTTTTCACCTATACTGCCCACTTCCCGCTTAGCATTTTGGGTCTCTTCATTTTTTTAATATGGCATAGTTAATGTTGATCTTTCTGATCATTTTTTTTTCTTTCTGGAACAATAGATAAGCCCATTGAGCATGGGGAAATTAAGGAGAGCATGCCCGAGCCTAAAACGCATATTCAGCAGCTTGGTGCCAACCTGATCCAGATACATCGGTGTTCAGAACTATTTATGCCTCAATGATTGTCCCATAAAAACTTATCAAGAACATTAGTTCTCTATGTTGTTTGTATATGTGTTCATTGCTTTTGAGATTTTTTTCTTTGTTTTCCCGTTTTTCTTGTGGATGATTTAGAATAATTTTGTGTTGAAGGCTTTGAGTAATAGTGTGTGAACATCAATAAATTATGTATCATAAATTCTGAGTATCGTGAGAGTTTATTCGGAAAATGAAGACATTTGTAATTCTAATTGTAACGATTGTAATTGAAACGAGCTAGTCAGAAATGAAAATGAACCTAAGGCCAACCGAAGTGGTGCTTAACCCACGAGTGAGTGGGAGGAGTCGTGCGCGACTTGCCCCCTCAAAGTTGCTCGCACGCGTGAGTATGTGGCTCATAACAATTTTCATGTGCAAACTCACCAGTGTGAGTTGTATTTTAACTGGGTCTTACATTTATATTTTAAAAAAAAAAATCATTTTTCCCTCTTTATAAATACAAATTTTAACGCACAACTTTGTGTATATTTTCAAACATAATTTGTAAAATAAAAAATGACATGCTCTTTTTCACACACCGATGACGAGATTAAGGCTATGATTCAGAAACAAATACTTCAACAACAACGTCGTTATGATGCGCTTATGGCGTTAGCTGATGATTTCGATGTTGCGTACGAACATAATACGAAACTGCGCACAACATGTGAGAAATGCCGTGATCCTTTCTCACAGAAACGTCATTTAGTCGACACGTTTCTAAGTAATCAATCTGATATCGATTACGACATCCAAAGATTTTTGTTTAAAAAGTCGGCAAAAATTGGAGGCTCGAATTGAAAAAAATAAAGAAGTTGAATCACTTGGGTTTTTCATCCCAAACTCATATCGGTTATCCATCCCAAACTCAAACAACTCATATCGGTTCATCATCACAACAACACCGACGCCGAAATGTGTCTCACGATCTATCATTTTCAATTGTAAACGACTCAAATGGCTTACTTACTGACAATGAGGTGTATCAACTATACCTAGATAAAAAAGTATCGAGAGAAACACTGGAAGAAAAAGAAAGGGCACAAAGAGAGCTGGAGGCGAAAATTATGACCGAAGAAGATGAAGAAGAAATAATGCGTCGGGAGTTACCTGGTCAGTTATCGGATTTGGATCCAAGAACTGACTATTTATTTTTAGTAGTGAACAATTAAAGTAAGACATCCCAAAAGAAACTATCAATTTTGAGACGGAAAGAATACATGCTAAATTTATTAAAAGTAACTCGTTTGACCTTGAACTCGTTTAAATCTATTCGGGTAGGATACTCGTGTTAAAAATTTATTCATAAGATCGGGTATTGAGTTGAAATATTTTGGCTAACTCCGGTTTGAATCAACCTAATTAATCAAAATAAAGAATTTTTTTCTTTTTAATATAAACTTTAAATTTTTTCTATTCAAACGAATATAAAATAGGTATTTACATTTGGGTTCATATGACCCAGATGACGAGACTCGAATTAAATCGAACCCGCTAACCATGATTCGGGCATGCAATATTTAGCCTTGACCTGATTTTGACCTCCCACGAATTAACTCGAACCAATCAACCCGATCTGATTAACACCTAAAATTTTTATTATTTAAAAAAAAAATCAACGAAAAAAAAAGTACAACAAAAACAATAAAGTAAAAATAATATTTTGATCTAATTTTGTGTTTTATAATTTTTTTCAAATAATTAATAATGCAAATATAAAAAAAATCCTTATAATATACTACAATACTAAAGTTGTTGTTATTAGTTTTTTTTGACGGCAAAGGGATAATATATATTAAAAAAACATGCTACTAGCAAGGCGCTAGAAGCACAAACAATACAGACTATAGAAAAACATGAACTAAACCCTACCCGAGGCTTTAACTGCGAGGCCTACAAAAGGATGAAAAAACTCTAGCCGATTATAACTAGAGAAAAATCCCCACTCACAGAGGCCGAGCCACCGGTTTTCACTCCGGAGTGTTTTTGATGAAGACCCAAACAAGCTTCGAGGAAAAAATATAAAAAAATAGAGAAACAAAAAAGCTAATGTTCCGAACGAAAATAAAGGCCTGAATCTACAAAAAGCAACCATCACGAACCCATAAGCAACAAAGGATTTTTCAGCCATTCAACCAAATTACTCGACATACGCCCCCTGTGAAAAATCCAAGAGAAAGAAGAAGCACGAATATTATCATAGAGATCACATTTCTTCAACGGATGAGCACAAAAAGTTGTTGTTATTAGTAAAAAGGTAAAGTTATCGAAGACCTACTATTTTTATCATTTGTATCTTCTATGCTTTTTTATATTTTTTTATAATTTTAGTTTTATTAAAACAACATGAAACAATAATTAAGCAAGTATGAAAATAATGTACTAAATTAATAAAGAAAATAAAATAAAAATTGATAAATTATTAATGTACTAAATTAATAAAGAAAATAAAATAAAAATTAATAAATTATTATATTATATTAGGCCGTCATACATCAAAACTTACATGCAAAATTATGACAAATTTCATTGTTTTAACAACAAAAACATAAATTCGACTTTATTTGTATCTTGT
The DNA here is from genome assembly GCA_025667525.1 of Glebionis coronaria. Classification (NCBI taxonomy): domain Eukaryota; kingdom Viridiplantae; phylum Streptophyta; class Magnoliopsida; order Asterales; family Asteraceae; genus Glebionis; species Glebionis coronaria. The sequence goes on from CM046874.1 coordinate 645,467,841, forward strand.
CATTTACAATATAAGTGTTTTTCTAAGATTTCATCATAACATCACTAAATTTAAATTGACTTTGAAGCATGTATTTTTCTAAATCATATATCAAGTAACCAATTAGTTTTAGATTCAACTATATATTTTAATTTAATTCATCATTAAAAAGCGTTTTACTATACATATAATAGTTTCACTATTAAAAAAATAATCAAAATATTATTTTTGTTAATAATTTTTAATGGTTTTGCTTATAAGTTTTGTTAATGCAATAATGACTAAAAACGTTACTTGCATTTTTCGGTCTCGCTTAGTTTTGATTACGACAATATGTAAAAACAAGCATTTACGAAAACAACGAAAAACGAATTCTCGAGTTCAAGTATTTTTCATTTTACCCATTTTCACTTAAGGTATGGATAAACAAGTACTAACCTTAATCAAGTGATCAAGTGATTTAATCTTTTCTTAAAACTCACTTTTTATTAAATGTGACAAGTTTTTATTAAACTTTATTTTTAAGAAAATGTTTTATTAAATTAATTATTTGAAATTTGAAAATGGCATATTCTTATTCTGTTAAGAATATCCTTTCAGGATATTTTTATACACAGATAAGACCTCCACCACTAAAGGACAAAAAGGAGCGGAGTCTAGTCCGGCGGTACCTTAGCGCCTAGGCGGTACCTTATCGATAAGGTACCGCGGGCTGTGATAAGGTACCACGGGCAGATATAGCCGTTGGCTCCTTTATCCTTTATATAGTGAACCATTCTCAGCTTTTCACCTTACCTCTTTTGCACATTTATTTCCAGATTCAAACCCCTTTTTTAATCACTCAAATCTTTGATCATTTGTTTGATTATTACTTGTTTAAGAAGTGAATCTTGTTCTTCCATCCCTTCCTCTCCAAGTGCAAAGAGAAGAACACTATCCTAGTGAAGTGTTGAGTCCACCACTAAAGATCCATTGAAGATCAATTTTTATATACTTGTAGTTGTGTCATAGTTGTGAAGATCCAAGTAGTTGTGTCTATTTGGAAGTTGTGTATGTACTAAGTATAGTTGTGTAGATTGGTCCTAGCTACGATTAAGGCTCGACTTTTAGCTTAGAGTCGGAAATTGATTAAGCGACGTGTACGGTTTTCTCCACCATAAGGAGCTTGTTGTGTAGTGAACTCTCGAGTAAGGAGTACTCGAGGAGTGGAGTAGGAACGAGGAGTGAGCTTCGTTGCCGAACCACTATAAATCCTTGGTGTTCGGTTTGATCTTTCTTTACCCTTTACTCTTTACATTCCTTATTCTTTTTGCATATACATGTGTTAATATTAGATTAGCTACACTATCATTCTTTATTCTTTGTGGATATATTTTTGTTAGTATTAGTTTAGCTACACTATCATTGTTCATATTTGTGCATAAGAAGATTTCACATATTTCCTCAAGCCTAAGTTTTTTGAAAAAGGATTTTTGGAAACCATATTTTAACAAGTAAATTATAAGAAACTATTCAACCCCCCCTTCTAGTTTCTACAATTGGTATCAGAGCGGGTTGCTCAAGAATTTTTAAAGTATATTGTATTTTAAAACTTGAATCGATCTATGGATTCCAACAAGTACCTAGAAGGGCAATCTATGCAAAGACCACCACTTTTTGAAACCGATAGTTTTATTTATTGGAAAAATAGATTTGAAACTTATGTGAAATCAAAAGATTTAGATCTTTGGCATGTCATTACCAATGGTGATTTTTTACCCTTTCAATTTAATGAAGTTTATAAAACAAAAGAATTAGTCACTTTTGACAAAGCTAATGATGATACTAAAAAGAAACTTTCAAAAAATAATGAGGCTAAAATGGTGATTTATAATGCTTTGCCTAAGAAAGAGTATGAAAGAATTTTTATGTGTGAAACCGCTAAAGATATTTGGAACACTCTTTTAGTAACCCACCAAGGTAATAGCCAAGTCAAAGAAAGTAAAATCGATCTTCTTGTCCAACAATATGAACAATTTGTCATCTTAGAAGATGAAACTATAGATAGTGCATTTGCTAGGTTTAACACCATTATTACTAGTCTAAAAGCACTTGATGAAGTTTTTTCTAGCAAGAACAATGTTAGGAAGTTTCTAAGGGCCTTACATCCAAAGTGGAGAGCAAAAGTCACGGCTATTGAAGAGTCAAAAGATCTCTCAACTTTATCACTCGATGAACTCATAGGAAACTTTAAGGTTCATGAGATGATAATTTTGAAGGACTCGGAATTAGTAAAAACCAAGAGTGAAAGGAAATCTCTTGCACTTAAAGCCAAGAAGGCACAAAGTGACTATGATAGTTCCTCGAAAAGTGATGACGAGGAGTATGCATTGGCGGTGAGAGATTTCAAGAAGTTCTTCAAGAGACGAGGTCAACACGTTAGGCAACCAAACTAAGACAAGAAACCATTATCAAAGAATCGGTTTGTCAAGAACGAAAAAGGTGATAGGAGTTGCTTTAGATGTGGTGATCCAAATCACTTCATTGGTGATTGTCCAAAGCCCGCTCGTGATAAGAACCACACGGCATTCGTTAGTGGCGCTTGGAGCGATAGCGGTGAAGATGATGATGACAACCCCAAAGAGGAGAAATGCCTTATGGCTCACACTTCTAAAGAGGTACATTCCGAAACCGAATATTATAGCAATGATAGTTCCACTTTAGATGATATTGAATTTGAAGGTAAATATGATAGCTTACACAAACTTAGTCTTAAATTCATAGAAAAGAATAAAACCTTAAAATCAACCAAAACTAAGCTTGAAAATGAGATCAATGAACTTAGGGAGAAATTGGCTAAACTTGAGAAAAACAAAGAGGTTGATTTAGGTTGCTTAAGTTGTGAGAAACTTAGATTAGAGAATGATGATCTCAAGAGCACCTTCATTAAATTGGAAAAGTTCATGAAAGGTACTAGTGCTCTTGATGATATGTTAAACAAACAAGTTCATTCTAAGGAAAAACTTGGTCTAGGTTTTAACTCAAATGAAGCCTCAACTAGTGAACCAAAACAAGTCAGGTTTTCAGAGAAAACACCTTCTGGACGCGGTTCCACATTGTATGGCGCGGTTCCTTATCACTATGGAACCGTGGCCATAGATAAGGTACCGCGGCCAGAAGTTGATTTTTGTGAAAACTCTGAACTTTCTGAAAAATCTAAGTTAAATGAAAAACAAAAGCATCTTACTGTTAATAAGGTTCAATTACCCATACTTGACGACAATGCTATTAGTAAGTTCTATAAGCCGTTAAGTAAACCTCTCATGGGAAATAGAAGTTTATCTAGACTATCTTCTACTCCACATAGAGTACGGAATGAATCTAAGCCTAGAAGTAGAACGACAACGCCTACAAGAGATAATCAAAACAACTCACGACCTAGAAGTAAAACTCCAACACCTAGAAAGAATAATAATAACTCTAAACCTAGATCAAACACACCTAGGAGAAGTAATGAACAACAAAATGGTTACATGAATTACTACCCTCCTCCATTTTGTTCTCCATGGGGAATCCCCACCTCATTCATACATCCCAACCAAATGCAAGGGATGTTTGTAACTAACAATTTTGGACCCATGAGATATTGGGGACCAAAGGTTTGATCTTGTGTATTGTTACCTAGATATGCTTGGGAATTGATTTGGAGCCCGATGAGTGGATTAAGGATAATGGATGTTCTAAACACATGACGGGTAATCGAAGTTTGTTCTCGCATTACAAAGCATATGATGGAGGTAACGTCACATTCACTAGTAGTCTACGTGGTAATATCATTGGCAAAGGTACGGTTTCTCTTGACTCCATGACCATTGAAAATTTTGAGCACGTAGATAACTTAGGTTTTAACCTTTTAAGTATAGGTCAAATTTGTGATAATAAGTGTAAGGTCATCTTTTCGGAACATGACAGTGAAATCATAAAAGATGGAAAAGTCATTGGAAAAGGTGTTAGAAAGCATGGGCTTTATGTTATGAAAGTTAATAAGAAGTCAAAAGACAACATATGTCTTGCGACTATAGATGATAGTTCTACTCTTTGGCATAGGAGATTAGGTCACGCTAATATGCGTTTAATTCAATCTTTAGTCTCTAAGGAGTTGGTAAGACACCTCCCCAAGATTAAGTTTGATAGTCACTTTTGTGATGCTTGCGAAGTTGGAAAGCAAGTTCACTCAAGTCACAAAGCCAAGAATTTGGTTTCAACCTCTCGGTGCTTAGAGCTCCTACATATGGATCTCTTTGGACCTTCCGCCATACGGAGTTATGGAGGTAACCTTTATACCCTAGTTATAGTTGACGACTATTCTAGATTCACTTGGACTAGATTTTTGGCATCTAAGAATGAAGCTTTCGATCACTTCGAAATCTTTAGTCGGAGAATTCAAAATCAACTAGGATGTTCAATTGTTTCTATTAGGACGGATCATGGTAGGGAATTTGATAATGAAGTGCAATTTGGTGCCTTTTCTGAAGCTCATGGTATTACCCATAACTTCTCGGCTCCTCGCACTCCACAATCAAACGGGGTAGTTGAAACGAAGAATAGGACTCTCCAAGAGATGAGTAGGACGATGTTAAACGAGCAATCTTTGCCTCAAAAGTTTTGGTGCAATGCCGTAGATACATCGACTTATATTCTCAACCGAATTCTTATTCGACCTTTCCTAGGAAAGACCCCCTATGAGATTCTTAAAGGTAAGAAACCCTCATTAGAATACTTTAGGGTGTTTGGAAGCAAGTGCTTTATCCTCAACACCAAAGACTACCTTACCAAGTTTGACCCAAAGTCTTACGAAGGTATTCTTTTAGGTTATTCCCAAACTAGTAAAGCCTACATAGTCCTAAATAGAACCACGGGGGTTATTGAAGAATCACTCAACGTAACCTTTGATGAAACCCCTCCTTCACCCAAGACACCACCATTGGTTGATGATGACTTGGATGAATTAGAAGTAGTAAAAGCCAAAGAGGTTAGAAAAATAGGAGTTGAAGACCTTAGTGTTGAAAAGGAAGTAAACATTAAGGAGTCTAGGGATCATACTCTCAATAATGTCAATGGTGACTTAAATCAAAGGACCCTAAGATCTCAAGTCCAAAACCAAAGCAACTTCTTGTGTTTTGTCTCCTTGATTGAACCTAAGAATGTTAAAGAAGCTTTGACGGATGAGAGTTGGGTCATTGCGATGCAAGAAGAATCGAATCAATTCGTTGCCAATGATGTTTGGGAACTTGTTCCTCCACCTAGAAGTTCTACCATTATAGGAACCAAATGGGTATTTAGGAATAAGCTAGATGAGAATGGTGTTGTGTCTCGTAACAAGGCTAGACTTGTAGCTCAAGGCTATAATCAACAAGAAGGGATTGATTATGACGAGACATATGCACCGGTAGCTAGATTAGAATCAATTAGAATCCTTTTAGCCTACGCTTGTGCCTGAGATATTAAGCTTCAACAAATGGATGTAAAGAGTGCATTCCTTAACGGTTTGATCAATGAGGAGGTATATGTGGCTCAACCTCCCGGCTTCATTGATTTTGAGAAACCGGACCATGTTTACAAGCTTAAGAAAGCACTTTATGGACTCAAACAAGCACCCAAAGCTTGGTATGATAGACTTAAAGCGTTTCTTGTTAAACATGAGTATACCATGGGTATGGTAGACAATACACTCTTTACAAAGAAGAAAGGTCCTCACCTCATAATCGTACAAATATATGTTGATGACATTATATTTGGCTCAACTATTGTGTGATGACTTTGCCAAAATCATGCATGATGAGTTTGAAATGAGTATGATGGGAGAACTTAACTTCTTTTTAGGACTCCAAATTAAACAAATGGACGATGGTATTTTCTTTAGTCAGTCTAAGTACGCTAAAGAAATGCTAAAGAAATTTGGATTAAAAGAATCTAGACCAATGAAGACCCCTATGGACTCGGATACTAAACTCAGCGTAGATGATGATTGTGAGTCGGTAGACAACACCAAATATAGAGGTATGATTGGTAGTTTGTTGTACCTAACGGCAAGTCGACCGGATATCATGTTTAGTGTTTGCCTTTGTGCTCGCTTCCAAGAGGCTCCCAAAACCTCTCACCTTGAAGCGGTTAAGCGTATCTTCCGATACATTAAAGGCACTATACATTTAGGATTATGGTATCCTAAAGGTACCAGCGTAGAAACCATTGTCTACGCGGACTCGGATCATGCGGGAGACTATGTGGACCGGAAAAGCACTAGTGGAGTTTGTACCTTCATGGGTTGTTGTTTAACTTCTTGGTTCTCCAAGAAACAAACCGCTCTTGCGATATCCACCACGGAAGCTGAGTATGTGAGTGCTGGTAAAGCATGCCAACAAGCTCTATGGATGAAGCAAGCGCTTGTTGATTACGGGATTTCTCTTGATGATGTTCCCATCATGTGCGATAATAAAGGCGCTATAGACCTAAGCAAGAATCCCGTGCAACATTCGCGAACCAAACACATAGAAATTAGACACCATTTCCTTAGAGATAATGTTCAAAAGGGGAACATTACTATCGAAAAGGTGCCCTCCGAGGACAACTTAGCCGATATCTTCACTAAGCCACTTAAGAGGGAACCTTTTTATTACTTGCGTCTAGGTCTAGGATTAATGGAACATCTTCCTTAAATTCTTTTCTTCTTGTGTGTTTTCTCTTACCACCTTGAGTACTTGAGTCTTTTAAGATTCTTTTGAAAAATCTTCTCATCTCCTTTTCAAAACTCTCAAAGTCTCTTTCGAAAACGGTTGAGAAACTCGTTTGACATTGTTAATTCAATCTAAAAACGATTTTTCATAGATTCTCGTTATTAATATAGATTTTACATAATTCATATGTATGATTCTCTCAAACATAGCAAGAACAAGATTGAATCATGGAGGATCATTGTGTCATAAGGTCTTGTCTTACACACCTCCTACATTGATTTTTTTTGTTTATTTTGGTCAAATCTCTATTTGGTAAGTTTGCATATACTTTCCTTGTCTATCTTAGCTTTTAAGCACATCCCTATGATAAGTTAGACTAGAAAAATAAGATTTGCTGAAAAATCTTTCTCCAAACACCAAACCCTGCTTCTGCAGGCGGTTCCATAAGTGAGCCGCGGTACCTTATTGATAAGGTACCGCCACCATAGATAAGGAACCGCCTACAGTGACCTTCCTTTTCGGGTTTTTGTCAGAAACTCCAGATTTGCTCCAACCTTTTTGCGAATCTTTGTTTCAAACCCTTTGACCACCCCAAAAATACCCTAAGCCTTCCCTATTTAAACCATAAGCATTTTGCATTACTTCACATCCAAAATGTCTTATTCTCCAAATGAAATCCTTGAATCTCCTCCATTTTCTCCAATTGCTTTCAATCCAAACCCACCCAAGAACACTCTTAATCACATTTCTCCTACCAAGAATGTTGATTGTGGAACTTCCTTTCTTCCACCACCACCCTTTAGTGTTCTTCCTCCTTCTCATGATAATGTCATGCACCATGGAACATATTGTCATTGTTGTCAATATCAACATCTTGCTATGGCACACATCTATGAGGAGTTGAGCTACATTAAGAGTCTCTTAATCAAGCCTCCTCTTCATTTTGATTATGAGATCTCCAACAAGCCACCACCACCACCCTCCGCTATTACCTTGTCTTTCATATAAGCATTGGTTGCTTATCCTAAAGACACCAATTTCAAGCAAATCTTAGAATTCTAGAATAACTAGGATTAGATTTATGCTTTTGGCTTGTTTCTTTTTTTTATACTTCCTTGTATGATGTTTCTTTAGTAACCTATCTTGGATCTTTGTCATTATGTTTTCTTCTCTTTTAATTTTTTTTTGACCTATTGCTATATATTGTTGGTTGTTTCTTTTGTTCAACTAACCCTTCTATGTAGCTTGTCACCATATCTCGATTCCCCGGTGCCCCAAGCTAGGGGGAGTAAGCACCAAGGGGGAGTATTTGCAAAGTCGTTTCTTCAACACCGGCTTACGCAACCTTTTTGCTTCGACAAAGGGGGAGAAATGAATAAACTCGTCTTCGAAAATCTTGTTTTTTGTGTGATTGAGTTTATGTATTGTCGGAATCAAAAAGGGGGAGATTGTTAATGGAATAATGACTAAAAACGTTACTTGCATTTTTCGGTCTCGCTTAGTTTTGATTACGACAATATGTAAAAACAAGCATTTACGAAAACAACGAAAAACGAATTTTTGAGTTCAAGTATTTTTCATTTTACCCATTTTCACTTAAGGTATGGATAAACAAGTACTAACCTTAATCAAGTGATCAAGTGATTTAATCTTTTCTTAAAACTCACTTTTTATTAAATGTGACAAGTTTTTATTAAACTTTATTTTTAAGAAAATGTTTTATTAAATTAATTATTTTAAATTTGAAAATGGCATATTCTTATTCTGTTAAGAATATCCTTTCAGGATATTTTTATACCCAGATAAGACCTCCACCACTAAAGGACAAAAAGGAGCGGAGTCTAGTCCGACGGTACCTTAGCGCCTAGGCGGTACCTTATCGATAAGGTACCGCGGGCTGTGATAAGGTACCGCGGGCAGATATAGCCGTTAGCTCCTTTATCCTTTATATAGTGAACCATTCTCAGCTTTTCACCTTACCTCTTTTGCACATTTATTTCCAGATTCAAACCCCTTCTTTAATCACTCAAATCTTTGATCATTTTTTTGATTATTACTTGTTTAAGAAGTGAATCTTGTTCTTCCATCCCTTCCTCTCCAAGTGCAAAGAGAAGAACACTATCCTAGTGAAGTGTTGAGTCCACCACCAAGATCCATTGAAGATCAATTTTTATATACTTGTAGTTGTGTCATAGTTGTGAAGATCCAAGTAGTTGTGTCTATTTGGAAGTTGTGTATGTACTAAGTATAGTTGTGTAGATTGGTCCTAGCTACGATTAAGGCTCGACTTTTAGCTTAGAGTCGGAAATTAATTAAGCGACGTGTACGGTTTTCTCCACCATAAGGAGCTTGTTGTGTAGTGAAATCTCGAGTAAGGAGTACTCGAGGAGTGGAGTAGGAACGAGGAGTGAGCTTCGTTGCCGAACCACTATAAATCCTTGGTGTTCGGTTTGATCTTTCTTTACCCTTAACTCTTTACATTCTTTATTCTTTTTGCATATACATGTGTTAATATTAGATTAGCTACACTATCATTCTTTATTCTTTGTAGATATATTTTTGTTAGTATTAGTTTAGCTACACTATCATTGTTCATATTTGTGCATAAGAAGATTTCACATATTTCCTCAAGCCTAAGTTTTTTGAAAAATGATTTTTGGAAACCATATTTTAACAAGTAAATTATAAGAAACTATTCAACCCCCCTTCTAGTTTCTACAAGTTTAAATGCATGACAGATTCATATTCACTTTTCTTAAATAAAAAAACAAAAAAACAAAAAGTATAGAACATTATTTTTTATTTATTTTATTTATTTATTTATTTTATCACAAATTCACTTTATTATAATAATAAGATTTTATAAAAAGTTAGTAAATAACCGAGATACAATCCGAACTTTCACCCTTTATTTATTATTATTATTATTATCTATATCTATATCTATATACTATCTATAAAGGGTGCATATACACATCCTAACTTCAAACCTAATTCCAAACCAAAAATTAAGATAAAATATTAACAACTTAACCATTAAATCATTTTTAATCCAAACCTAACTTTAAATCTTGACCATCCATTTCTTTTATAACAAATTCTTAACAACTTATTAAAAAACCATCTTTATTTTTAAATTAAAATATCTTTTAACTCATTTATTTTTTTCATAATCTAATTTCATCATATTTTTTTAAATTTTGTTCTCTTTAATTTAAGATCTATTTTGATATATTTACAACTTTTTTGTTTTTTTTTTATTTTTAGTGATTTTATTTATTTTAATTAAATTTTTTTATATTTTAACGTTAAATCAATTGCTAAAAAATCGTCACACCCGTCGCTGCATTGCGCGGATAACATCTAGTTTTGTTAATATTTGAATGAGCAGCAGCGAAACGGCCAAAACACCACCTTTTAAAATGGGGAGCGGATTAGGTAATAAAAAACAACAACCGTCCCGTCATTCCTACTCAAGATCTCAATCTCTAACTAACTAACTATACTCTTCTCTCTCACACACTTAACACACTAAAGACACACACATACACACACATATTTATAACACATATACAGTAATAACGTTAAACTCATCATCAATGCCAACAACAAGTGATCTTTACACAACCTTCATCTTCATTCTTTTCGTTTCTTCTTTTTCAGCTTCTGCTGATGAAAACAGTAAGTCCTCATTTCTAAAAATAGAGTATTCAACGACTTAATTAATTACTAAAAATAGCAATGTTGTTTATAAGTTAATAACTTGCTTTTAAATATTGTTGCTTCATTTCATTTATAGGATCTGATTTAGAGCCTCGTGAACTTAAAGTTTATTTGGATTAGTTACTATAAATAGAATGTAGCTAACCCGGTCCATGTTTCTATTTTGGTTGTCCAAAAATAGTAATGGTCTTAAACCGATTAAAATACAGTAATGTGCTGGGGCTGGGGGCGCTGGGTAAACTAAAGTTTATATTTTTATAAATCTTTTTGGCGAATTAGTCGGAGCCGGAGCTTAATTAGTAAGTCGCTTAAAAATACATCATCGTTTTTTTTGAAAGGCAAGTTAGTAGTCAGTGATTCGAGCCACATTAATTGGGCAGTATGCAAACTTTGAACCTTTCGCATTAAGGGATAAAATGCAAGCCCACATGATGAAACGCGAACGTGAGACCTCTCAAAAAATACTTCCCAAGGGTGGCCAACTGAGCTAGCTAAAAAATGCATCTAGTAAGTCGCATAAAAATACATTATATTAAATTCACGTATATTTTAATTATTTATATGTTTTGCGTGGTAATCTATTATTTTTTAAGGGTATTTAAGTGATTTGACTAGCTTTAAGCCATTTTCTTTAGGCTTGGGCTTATGGAGGCTTAAGGCTTATAAAACCTTCAATAAACCCGTATATAAAACCGACCTATTTTACAAGCTCAAGCTCCTATAAGCCCTTAAAAGCACGTTGCCAAACACAACCTATATCTTATTGGTGGAATGTGTGTAGTTAGTGGGTTAGTCCCAAAAGTCTAAAACTGTGCATTTTGAAAGTGAACACTTATTATGAGATGAAGTCAGTGTTATTTTCGGATGACCTAAATTATTGGAAACTTCTAAATTTGACTAATCGAGAGTTAAAAAATGTGCCGGTGAAATGTGACCAGTGGCGGCAATCACACTTTTATTAAAGTGTGTTTTTTGTCCATTTTGGGATGGTGGGAGTAGTTAGTTAACTTGGTGATTTGATCATTTAGTTTATAAATATGATTATTATGTGCATTGCTAATCTTGGTGTGTTGGTTTGATGCGTCAATTTGGTATGATTGATAGTTGAATTGTAAAATTAGGTCCAATTATTGAAACAAACAAGGAGAATCGTTTGGTGGTAGATAGACCATTGACGAACAAGTCATGTAATATAAGTCCATAAATTTAGTGTGTAACTGAGTGGCAATATGGCGATGTTGTATGATTGATTAACAAGTCGAGACAGTGTTCATATGGACAACTGTGCTAAAGATCAGCTAAATCTATTGATGAATCGAAAAAGTCCTATAATTGCAATCGGGAATAGATGATAGGCGTATACTGTGCTGAGAGTACTTGTAGGAGTTAAATCTCAGAAGAATATCATCCTTTTTTCACAAACCGGAACTTGAAATAACCATTTGTAGCTGAATGGTCTTTAGGTTGAATAAAGAAAACACACAAAAGTCAGCAGTTTGTATTGGCAAAACAAACATTGAACTGTAATTCGCAGTTACACCTTAAGTGACATTATAACAAAAATGATCTGTGAACGAGATAGTTGTCCTTAAAAGTAGTAATAGCATAGAAATCTTTGTTTGCTTACTCCGTATTTTATAAATTTGTAGCATTACATGATTATACATTTCAGACGAATTCCCTTTGTTTGGCTCAAGTACCTACCTCTAATGTACTCTTTGTTCATTTACCTTATACAAACTCCAACCTTCTAACGATTCTACTTTCTGAAAACAACAGAAAACGTAACAGAAAATCCAGCTGACGAGCTTGTATCCATTGTAAACAGTAACAGAATATCACACAAAACATCATCGCTTAGTAACAACCCTGGTCTAGCTTGCATTGCTCTCCAATACATCAAAGCCTACCAAGGGAAATGTGACGATGTTGGTGGGTCCAATGCAAAAAAGCCCGCTGACTCAGAATTGGCAGACACCTTTGCACCTAACTGTGGGGTTGAGTCAGCCTCACTCTCCCCTATCACCGGCCGTGTACTTGGGTGCCAGTCGGAATATGTGAATCCTGAGAAAGCATTTACAGATATATTGACCATGAAGAACCGTAGCGCGAGTGTAATTTATAATACTACCTATACCGAGGTTGGGGCTGCTGTGAGCGGTTCAGATGGCGGGGGGCCATATTTCTGGTGTCTTCTTTTTAGTAATGGGAAATCGAACAGTACCTTTCAGTTAGATGGAGGGGAGGCTAAGATAACCAGACCAGGATGCTTTAGTGGTGCTAATGATACTTGTAGTAGTGCTAATGGTTGGTCACAAAAGCTCAATTCTTTGATGACCGTTGCTGGATTTTTTGCTGCGATTTGTTATTGAATTGGGGTATGAATATTGCGTATGAGCGTATTATATGTGCAAAACGAGGTAATTTCCTTTCGAGTTTCAAGGCCTATTTTGCCGTTGTTGTAATTTCATAGATCTGAACCTTTGATTCATTTGTTTATGAGCGTAAAGGTGGTATTTTCATCCCACACGGTTACCCAATCGTATGATGGCTTGTTTTGAACCATTTCCATATGTTTTGTTTTGTTTTACTGGAAGTGGCAAGTTTGACCTCTTTATATACGAATAGGTGAATTTGGTTAAAGTATATCTAGACACGTTGAGCAACAGATTTATATCAAAAGAAAACAAGCCAAAATGGTTTTGGTCAGCATAGCTAGAGATTGACTTAACGTTAACCACCATAGTTTCAAAATCTGTTTTTAGAGATATAATTACCATTTCAGATTTAGGACAAGACTCACGGATGAACTCAAGAAAGATTTTTTGAGACATAATTACCGTTTCAGATTTAGGACAAGACTCACGGATGAACTAATGAAAGGCCATGTTTATTTAAAGGACTAGTTAGATAGTTGTGACTACGCTTAGGACCAACCAAATAAATCGAATAATGATTCCCTTATATCTACATAACTCTAACAACCGTTGTTCCAGCTTTCATACACGTAATGAAGACGGAACTATTCACCATTATAAGAATTTGAACTTATTAAATTTAACATTTTCATAACAAAAATATATAGAAAAATCAAGAATTTGACCTGTACTGGTTTCTATAATCTATTCATAAAAAAAAGGATTTACAATATCTGTTGTAAAGTTACCACAAAGAAAAACTAGCTTTTCATGCAGCGAGGGCGTTGTAGCTGCATTGCAGAAAACCTCTGGAGGGCATATTGCAAGAACTTTCAGTAAACAACGTCCATGAGGTATGTATGATTACAACTATATACCCATTCACCTAATACTTTTATATTTCATCTAATTGATCTGTTAGAGATAAATCATAACCTAAATTGACCCGTTTACAAGTATCTGGGCTCAAATTTCCACCTCCAAATGAAAAAAGTAATCAATTTGCAGCGTTTCTATTTCATTTTGAAAATAGCCTATTTCATCAAGTGTGTATTACTCACTGATGTAAAACAGTATCTATAGGTTGTCTTTAACGCAAACCTGTCTTGACCTGTTACATACACCTATCTACCCGCCCATCTTTCCACCTCTTACGTTATCGAATGTCTCTAAATCTTAACTGTCACAAGGTCCTGCTAACACTGCAACAACCAAATGTGTGTGTGTGTTTGTGTTTAAAATGTAGAGCACACCCAGTTTCCTAAACATTCTATTTATAAGTTGATGACTTTTCAACCATCTGAACTTTTTTTCTGAACAATTATTCTTACAAGATGGTCAATTACAGGTACCACCGCCAACTGTGGTGTACTTATTCTTGCCAAGAGCCTTGTGTTGCTGTGTGTTGATTTAAAGCTTAATAAACTAAGTGTCAATCATAATACACATTTGTTATATATTAGTTAATGTCTAATGGTAGAAAGTGTAAGTTTTGCTTATTTACTTATAGTCAAATTAGGAATGGTATCTTTTTGTCTTTCTGGTTCCTGTTGTTTGCAATGATGCTATCGGTCACTTGGATGGATTCATTCATGGCAAAATGGTTACGATTTAACGCGTGCTACAGAGAGTGATTACTTACACAAGCTGAAATAACATCAGGGGATCACTGATGGTGCTATTCTATACTGATATTGCGACTGAACTTGAGCCTCGAACAGAAAACATCTTGGTGTCACTCGATTCAAAACCTTCTTTCCAGAACTGCTACAGGCTCCACTGTGAGTCTTCCATCTTCATAAGTAGGGAGAACACCTGCTACCACATGCTGCTGACCATTGCATTTCTTCAATTGGGAAACATGAAACACAGGATGCACCACGCTAGTAGTTGGAAGTTGCAGCTTGTATGCCACCTTACCAATGTTAGCAACAATCTGAAATGGACCAAAATACTTTGCAGAGAAGCTTGTGATGAGTGCCTTACAAACTGAAACTTGTCTATAAGGCTCGAGCTTCACATACACCCTATCACCCTTTATTAGCAATGTTGACCATTCTATCTAGAGCTCTCTTGAGATGAAATTGCAACATGTGAATCCATTGTTCCCTTTCCTGCATTTAACGATCCACAACTTCCACTATACTATCACCAGGGACATAATGCAAGTGTAGAGGTGATGCATGACCCTATACAACCTCAAATGGTGTAGTCTTAATACAAGAGTGGCAGTTTGTGTTGTACCAAAACTCAGCAAGAGGCAACCAATCCACCCACTCTTTCGGCTTCTCCCCAGCCATACACCTTAGATAACAATCCATAATTCTATTGAGAACCTGTGTTTGGCCATCTATATGAGGATTATAAGCAACTGATAAACGCAATTAATGCAATTGGACCTTAAGCATTTTGTAAAGTGACTGGCGACTGCCAAAAATGACTTATAAAGACTTTATCCATGTCACTAACTATAAGTGCGGGTAAGCCACGAAGCTTGTAAATGTTATCCAAGAACACTTTAGCAACATCACTAGCTGAAAAAGGGATGCTGCACGGGCAGGAAATGAGCATATTTGCTTAATTTGTCAACCGTCGCAAGTATGGCAGTTTTGCCATGTGACTTTGGCAAACTTTCAATGAAATCCATGGGTATTTAACTCTAGGAATAGGTAGTGGCTGAATCAACCCAGGGTAAGCAAACAAAGCAGGTTTACACCTCTGGCATACATGATTACATCAAACTCTTTAACAAAAGTCTCGACCATTTGCTTCTGTCCATGCCAATAATACACATCTGCCTACTTTTTGATAGTCACATGGACCCGAGAATATCCACCTACTGTTCATGTATGAAAGCAGGCTATCAATTGATGCTTGAGAGCTGGATCATTGCCTACAACCAATCTGACTTTAATTTTTAAGGGTGTCCCTAGGATGAGTCTGCAGTTTAGAAATCATAGCTTGCACCTCAACATCATTGAGCCAAATTTCTTGTATTTTTTTAACGGCAATTTTATTAGAAACTCGCAAAAGCTAGGAACAAATTACAAAGAAGCTAAGCATAAGGTTTTTCAAACAATCTACCCAACTAATTTTAATCCTAGGATTTCTGGATGAAATCCATAAATAAGAAAAAGAAACAATACTATCCCAAAGCAAAGACTTCAAGAATAGGAGAAAAAAACATCCGATTTCGAAAACTCCATATGGACCACATTTAGAGTCCCTCCCACACCATCAAGAAACCTCCTTGCTTTCTTAGGGATGGATATGGAATCAAGCCACGACAACCACTCCGAAATATTTGCGCAATCAGGAACATCAAGCTCTTACTATTTAGCTAGCTTACAAAAAAATGAGTGGCTAGAAAAAAAAAGAGAAAAAGAAAAGAAAAAAAAAATAAATAAT
Source organism: Glebionis coronaria (assembly GCA_025667525.1). NCBI lineage: Eukaryota > Viridiplantae > Streptophyta > Magnoliopsida > Asterales > Asteraceae > Glebionis > Glebionis coronaria. The sequence goes on from CM046874.1 coordinate 645,484,081, forward strand.
TATACAAGACTCCCAAGAGGGGCAGTGTGGTGTTAATTATAGTGACTATTGAGTTCCAATATTACCTTGACGGGTTGCGGGGATTCAATAGATTGCTCCAATCCAATATTACCTTGACGGGTTGCGGGGTTGAAGATCCAAAGTCTCAAAAAGATGGCGGATGTAAATTATTGCGTGAGTTTTATTTTTCTTTCCATAGCGAGTGTGTAGCTACTTATGAAAGCATGACATGAGGATTTTACACATAAGGCGAATGACTTATTACTCTTGAAACGGACTTGTATTAATTGTGAGCGGTTTTTCAAGTAATGGATGAGAGGATTACTTAGGATCAAAACCGTGCTTCCTTATTTTTGGATTTTACACTTCTTATATTTCACACTTGAATAATGACAAATTTGCCCACAAGCAATTTGCTCAAATAATAACCGGTTCCACATTTAATTGTCATGAATAAGTTGATGCACTTTTTACTTGTGAATACAATGATCCCATTTTTAAGCTTGGTATAGGGAAGTGAAACTTGAGGGTGATAAATGTCCATGGTACCCAAGCCCTAATCAAAGTCATTGAATTCTTAATGAGTTATTTCCATCAAAACCATTTCAAGAAAAATAAAAAAGATATAGATAGAATTGTATTTTGTTCATTGCATTCTTAAAAGTCAAAATCATGCATCATGTAGTTTAGAGTAGTGTAGATGCATTCCATATGACCAAGGTGGATTAATTATGAGGAGAATGTAAATTCGTGCTTTAAAATATATAGAATTGCATGAGGACATGACAATGTTCAAGTGTAGGGGATTTGATATGAGCTAAAACTCATATCAATTTATCAACAAATAACCCTAAAACATGAAGCAAAATACCAATTTATCTTGTAAAAACAGTATTATGTGGTATGTCTGTGTTTGTGTACACTTGTGTAGGTAAAAGGATGCATTTTCAAGCAAACAAGGGAAAATCAAGCTTAATTTGATGAAAAAGACAAAGAAGAGTCAAAAGTGACAAGACTTTGAAGAGCAAGGACCTATCTTGACAATCTGCCAAAGTTGAAGGACCAAAGTGTAAATATGTAAAAGTCAAGATCATAGTCAAATTTGGTCAACTCTCAAGTCAACTCAGTCAAAGGACCAATTTTGTTCAAGAATGAAGTTTGAAGGACTAAATATGCCAAAGAAATGAAGTTACAAGCTCAAATATACAATCTGCCAAAGTCTAGGGACTAATTCTGCCAATCTTGAAAATTATTACAAGAGTGATCCATGTGTTATATTTTGGATCAATGAGAAGCCAAAGAAATAAGAACCTGGATTGCCACATCACAGCATTTATTACCCACTAGGCGCAGCCTTCATTTATTAACAAATCACAACAGTGTGATTCGTGTGCAACCATTTCAGCTAATAAAGACTTGACACGTGTCGTCTTCAAACGAACAAATATTTCCAGGATGGATTTGGAGCTAGAGGCAATTTCATGAAAAGATATAAACATCAAAATTGCTCAAAATTACAAGAGGAATCCATTGGTCATAACCAATCAACATGAAATCAACTCTACAAAGAACCCCCAATTTGAGTTCATACCTGCAAAATCAATTGAGCAGAATTATGACACGTGGAGACCTGGGATTGGTCCCAACATGTCACCAACCCCAACTGATCTTCTTCTCAAGTCTATAAATAGTGTGCTTAGGCTTCATTTCTAGTGAGTAGTTGTAAGTGTGAAAACACACACATTTACTTTTTCCTTTCATCATTTCTCCTTTTTAGCTAAACTACTCAAGAGTTTGACACACTCTTGATTTAGTTAGTTAGTTAGTTAGTAACCTTTTAACAGCCTTGTAACTAATTCTCCATTAATAAAATTCAAATTCTACTTTTCCCGCCAAATCTTCTTTACCTTCTACACTGTTCATTCCTTGCATCTTGGATACTTTTGTTGCTGAATTGAGTTTGTTATGATCATTCCTTGATCATAACTGACTTTGAGTGAAGATAGAAGCTGTTTGATTGATTTCAGTCCAAGTTCATAGCATAAGTGATGAATTCAGGCCATTTTGATGAATCTTGTTGATGTGTAGCTGTTTTGTTGATTGTCGATAGGTGAATCTAGTGCTAAGGTGGTGGTTAGCACTAGACTAGAGAGTTCAGCACTCCTCTACTGCTCAAAGGATACTTCACAAGGTGCAAACGCCTCTTGTTTTGGTTCCACTGAATTGTCAAATGCATGATTCATTCCTAGATTAAATCTTTGATGAATGTATGATAAAACTTGTTAGCCTGGTTGTGGTTTGATTTTAGACTTGTTTTAGCTTAAGTGTTGCCTTATCTGCTTATTGATTTGATTTGTGCCTTAGTTGATAGCTTTATTCAGTCACTTCTAGTTTTGCTTTTCAATTTGAGTTCTAGTAGCTTTTATAATTTGCAATAGGCTTTCATTCATCTCATTTTGATTACTGATTTTAGTTTGCTATGGCTTTTCATTCAGTGTAAACTTGTACTTAAAAAGGTTTCACAAATTTCCATAAAGTTCAGTAATGAGTGTTTGGCATTAGCTTATATCTGAAATTTAAGTGTTGATCTTTGGCAAATTAATGTTCATTTCCAGTCACAAGGTCATTACAAAAGGTTTTAAGTCTTTTTCAAGTCAAGACTAAGGTCAAAAAGGCAATTGGCATTGTAAAAAGTTTGGGTTAACTTTAGTCAGTTTCATTCATAAAAAGTTGTCATTTACATTCACTTAGCATTTATTGGTTTCTTGATGAAATTTTACCAAACCAGTTCTCATTTATAGGTCAATATATGAAGTTTCAAAGTCCATAAGCTTTTTGTACAGTTTTTAGTAAGCAAAAAGAAATAAGCAAAATTCCAAACTGATAAGCAAATGGAAGTTTCTGTAAATTGAATACTGCTTTTTCAAATCTCTTAATCCACTTCATAAACTTGTCAATTTTCTTTTACAAAATCAATTAGTTAGTGTTGGTGGTTGATTTTTGAGATTTTCAGCTTTTTGAAAAAAAACTTGGTCAACGCTTGGTCAACATAAGCCAAATTCAGCTTAATTCAATTTTCAAGCTTATTAATGGATGATTTTTGATGAGACTTGATTTCCCGTTCATGTTTTAAGCTCATTAATCAATTTCAGTATAAAAATCCAGTTGTGCATGTCTAGATTCTTGTAGAGCTTATTTTGTGCTTATTGGAAAGTGCTTATCAGCTTATTAGTCATTTTTAGCAAATTTCCTCTTACAGGTCTAGCTTATTTGTGATTTTAAGCATTTTACAATTGTTTGGTTAGTTTTGGTTGAGAAATAAGCTCAAACGAGCTTATTTGAATGTGTAACCCGTTTTTGCTTTAAAACTTTTCAAAATTGCACTTAAGTCCTTCTTGTATTAAACTGTTTTAAATCTTGGCTAAACTTGCTAGTTTCTAGGGTTTTCACTAATCAGGTCCTTTAAGTTTGAATTTTGTTAAAAATCAGTTAGCAAGGTTTGGAATTAGTTGAAAATTGGTTAGTTTGTTACATAGTTTACATTTTTGATCCTCTTATTTGACTGTTTTGACAATTTCAGTCCTTGCATTTGTAAACTTTACATTTTGAGCATTTATTTTTCTTAGAATTTACAATTTCAGTCCTTTTAGTTGTAAAATTTACATTCTGAATTTACTTGAATAAAAACTTGGTATTTGCACGATGTTTTACATATAAGTAGATAATATTTTTCAGTTTTGCAAGGCATTGTTTGAATTAGCCAATAGAATATCCAAAAAAATATTAACAACCAAAAACAGTTAAAAACCCGATATTGTTAGGACTTTCAATTAGCAAGAACTGAGAAAAACGAACTGCATTATACACAATTTCAGAGACATAAATTATGTTGGCAAGTTCCCAAGGACAAACTTAATGTGAGACATACGACCTCTAACAGAAAGAAGCCTTGATTTACAATGAGAGAGCTTAGAAGTGAATTTGTTAATAACGACCTCCCAATTGTGGCACCTAGACATATTACCTCCTACCAGAACTCCAAGGTAGGTCAGAGGTAAAATAACAACACCACAACCAACACCGCAACCAGTTATATGCGCCATATCAAGAACTTCCTCCTCAGACACACAAACACCAGATAAACTGCATTTATGAACATTAATTTTTAATCCAGAAACAAGGGATAAGCATCGAAGAATGCAAAGGAGATTTTGGACATTTGTAGTCGACCAAAGACCCACAAAAATAACATCATCAACATATAGAAGGTGAGAAACACGCATTTACTCATGACCAGTGGGAGCACACATGTAAATTACCATATCAAGAGCTTTACGAATAAGAGCATGTACTCCTTCCATAGCTAAAATGAACAAAAAGGGAGATAAGAGATCACTATGCCTTAAGCCTTTAGAAACAACGAATTCAGAAGTAGGAGACCTATTTACTAGGATAGAAGATCGAGCACTAGACAAACAACCTTTTATCCAAGAACGCCATCTAAACTCAAACCCAAGCTTCTCTATAACTATATCCAGAAAATACCAATTCAAAGAATCAAAAGCTTTTTCAAAGTCCACCTTAAAAATCATGAGCTTCGCTTACTGTACCAGTTGATGACTTCATTAAAAATGAGCGGGTCATCAAGAATATTCCTACTTTTAATGAAAGCAGATTGCTCCGAGCTAATGCAACTTCCAATCACCAAGCCAAGTCTATTAGCTATTTCCTAATGATTTTATATTGGAAGCCAATTAAACTAATTGGCCGGAAATCCGTAACAAGAGTAACATTGGATACTTTGGGAATCAAAGCAATAAAGGAGGGGTTACAATCTTTAGGGAAAGACCCGCTAAGAAAAATTTCGTGCACAAATCATATCACATCAGCTTTCAATAAGATCCCAAAAAGTGGTAAAGAATTTGCAAGTAAACTCGTCCCGTCCGGGGCACGATCACTACCATAATCCCAAACGGCTTCCTTAATTTCCTATCGGGATATATCACGATCCAAGAAATCCCGTTGGTCATCTGACAACTGCTTAAGCATATTGATATCAAAATAAGGTCTAGAGGCATTATTTTGTTGAAACTTGCTACGAAAGTGATCCAAAAAAACAACTTTAACACTATCAGGATCTTCATGCCAAACGCCATTATTAAGAATACCCTTGATAGCAAGCTGACGACGATTCTTCTTAAGAATGGAACGAAGAAGCTAGTTTTTCATCCCTTCTAAAGCGCATTTAATACGAGCTTTTAGAGCTATAACACTAGATTCTAGACGATCCAAATCCTCCAAAATTCTTGACGAATCACGACGATTAGAAAAAATCCAATTCATCAGCAGAACCTTGGTCTATCTTGGCATCAATAAAAGGAAGACGGATCAAATGCTCTTTTTTTTATTTTGGAAGAATCATGCTTTTTAGTAGCTACCCAAACATGAATAACACTCTTCAGATTTTGTAATTTATTCTTGAAAGATATCAAGTCATTATCTTCAACAATACCATCATTTTCCAAGTATCCTCTATCAAACTGCGAAACCTATCTAAATCAATCCAAGAATGAAAGAACCAAAAAGGTGTGAGACCATAATCAACCAAGTGGTCATCGAGAAGGATAGGACGATGATCCAGAATGCCCTTCTCGAGAATAACACCAGTAGTATTAGGAAATACTTCATAGAAACTTTTAGAGACTAGAAATCTATCAAGCTTGCTCATTTTAGAGCCCCATTTATCAGTCCAAGTAAACTTGTATCCTCCCAAAGGGGCCTCAATTAGGGAGGAACTAGAGATAAAATCATTAAAGATCTTGGCATGACTATCAATAAAATTCTAGCCAAATCTTTCACTAACTTCTCTGACCATATTAAAATCGCCTAAAGAGATCACAGTCCCGTCCCAATTATTTATTACACTAGAAATAGAAGACCATAGAGCAATCTTATCACGCAACGATTGAGGAGCATAAACCGCAATCCACATGATCATAACATCATTAGGAATCCACAACCCTTCAACCACCACATAGTTCTCATGACATCTGATATTAGTTGTAGAATAACGATAATATATGATCCTATCAAGAGGGTTGTTGTTTCTAGAGAGATAAACTAGAGAGAGAAAGATGAGAGAAAACTATGTTTATTAAGTAAAAGAAATGAACAACCAACACCCTCTCCATCAAAGGATAAGGCTTTTATACCCAAGTCCTTAGTGGACTTGGGCCATCAAACCCATGGACAAGCCCATGGGCTAGGTTGATAATGTAAAGTTAATAACTTTCTAACTACGAGCTTACAACGTTTAATAATATTGTTGGAGTGACTGATACTTTAATATACGTTAAAAACGTATTTCCAACAATCTCCCCCTAAGGAAGGTCACTCCAAATTACAAAGTTCTAAACCTAGCATACTATACTAAGTCTTCGTTCTTGAGCTCGTAGTTGTTTCTCTTTTCTTCTTTTTATTTTTCGGCTTGTGAATATGTTGTAATAATCTTTAAGCTTTGGCTTGCAACATGTTCTTTTGGCTTTGACTTGTCTTGTAACTTGAGATCATCTTCACGTGCAATCTTTGCCTTGTTGTGATGTTTGCCTCTTTGTGACTTCATGTCCCACATACCTATCCTCTGTTGAATTCTTGAAAGTCTCAGAGTTGATACAGCGGAAGACTTTTAGGTCAGACTTTCTTGAATTTTGCTGAAATATTTGATGCAGAAGGATTAAGTATGTGAGGACGACTTCATCTGGTACCCCGCAACGCCACCGTCTTCAAATGCAGCAACATAGTAAGACACGAATAAAATGGCTTTGACATTCTATTCTGATTCGGTAGCATTTACCTCCGGTCGGTGAAGACCGTTGGACGATAATAAATATCGTACTTGTGACAGGTAGCTCCAATTAAAGATCTCCTTGACAAGATTTCACGGGTAAACCCGTTCTCTTTATTCGACCGTCCAAATCTGACTGTGAACATAAAGAGTGAATCACTTGGATAATAGATATCCTTATGATTGAAGCCGTCAATTCATTAACCTAGAACAAGTGAATTTCAATTAAGATTTTCACCATCGTTGCTTTCCAGTTGTCACGAGCTTGATTCTAATAGAATCTTGCTTGTCACCTACCGCAATGCTGTTTTATATTGACACTTGAAGGATTTCCACTCTTCACTGTGAACACTAAAGAGTGCCACTCTGAGTGTTCTAGCAAGATTACTTGGATTTTGCGTAGAGGCCATGGAACAAGTTTAATCTCAATTAAGAGTCAAACCACCGTTTCTTTCCAGTTATCATAAGATTAGTTCTTAAAGAACCGCACGTGTCACCTACCATGAGCTTGTTTGATGTTGGCTCAAGCAGGATTTCCATCGTCATTGTAATACTTTCGTATTACTCAGATGTTCTAGCAATATTACAAGAATATTGCGTAGGACTCATAAAAAAAATCTTTCTTGTTTTTAAAATCGTGTCCTAATGAGACTTTTGATGATCTCGTGGCTCTAGACTCAATAGTGCATTTTGTTTTGGTGAGCGGAGGCTGGAGAGGATTGCCACCTTTTCAATATCAATTTATTCGGAGTGAATAAACCGATAGATAACGTGTTGAGCTCCGTGTCATTAACACAAATATCTTTTGAGAGATATTTTAGTTGGATGGGAGGGGTTGTGCATCGCATCACTGGGTCCATGATACTTTGTCTTCAAGATGAGTTGACCCGGTTTCTGCCTAAGTTGTAAGGAGGGCTTCTTTCTTTACACCCTTTATCTTTACATTTCTTTTTCATTCTTCAACCCCTTCAATGCTTACCAATACATCATTACTAGCACCTTGTTGTGATTGTTCTAGTGCTAGAATCAGTACTTGATCGACATTCAGCTACGTTCACAATCCATTCCCCATCTTTCCTAATGACTTATATTTTCTAACTATGGAATTGTCGATTCCTCCGGTTCTTGGAAGAATCATTGGACTAGTACCTAATCCTACCACCCTTTTGTCACCACATCCATCGTGAATTAAGTGTGTTTTGGGTAAGTATTCGTCTTTATGAAAATTCCTTAAAATCACTGAGGTACTTGTGATCTAAATATCAAGAGTGCTTTGTACCTTCAGTGTTTTTGATAACAAAATGCTCCCCTTTAACATATAGTTTGATTTTCTATTAAGCTCTTTTCATTTTTAGCCACATATGTTTACAAGTCTCTGATAGGTATGTAAACACTGATAGGTGTGTAAACACCCATCCTTTTACCACTTAATTCTTACTAAAACAAGACCAAAACGCGTATTTAATATCATTTGTTTGGAATTATGCGTGGTTTTTGTGTTTATTGTGTTTTCAGAGTTAACCGGATGAATATTGAAGAAAACATGGGATTGCACGGGTTTTATCGAAGAAAAAGACTCAAGAGGAAGTCTATTGTCCAAGAGATGCAAAAGATTTGAAGTCACTGGGCCTATTTGAAGATTTATCGAAGAAAAGGACCAAAGATTGAAGATTTACATATGTCGAAGAAACTCAAGTCTATTAAACGAAGAAATTAAAAGACGAGTTGAATTTAGTCGTTGACAAATCCCGAATCAGAATCGAAAATGTCGACTTTTCTGAAAAGACGAGAAGACAAGAAGAAAGGGAGAAAGCCCACTCACCAACCAAAGGGAACACCTATATAAAGAATTCCCTTCACACTTTTCATTCAGTTTTTCTTCATTCCTTTTTTCTCTCCTTTTCTGTTCGTAGGCATCACCAACACCATTAGGGTGTTTGGTGATTTTGATTCTTGTTTTTCCAATCTTGTAGTTTAAATCTTTGTCTTTTGATTGTTTAAACATTTATCTATCAATTTAATCCTTAATTTCATCTTGTTCATCTTCATCTTTTTGATTCAAAGTTAAAATTCTTATTTTGTTGAGTTTGATCTTTAAAAGTTATTGGGTTTTATGTTTTTATTGATGGGATTTGATGTTTATGATTAGTAGATGATTAGGCATTAGTTTTGTTTAAGTTTTGGTTAAACACTTGGTGGATTTTGGCTTGAAATCGTGTTCCCCTGTTCTTCTGTCGCCCACTGTTCTTAAGTTTTTCCAGGTTCCGAATGAGCACAAAAGTTCCGAATGAAGCATCTTAGTGAAAAGTTCTGAATCAGTTCATTTATAAGTTCCGAATCAATTTGTATTAAAAAGTTCCGAATCAATTTGTTCCGAATGAAGTCTTTTAAAAGTTCCGAATGAATGGTTTTTCAAAAGTTCCGAATCAGTTTAAAAGTTCCGAATGAAAGTGTTTAAAAGTTCCGAATCAATTTTGTTTAAAAGTTCCGAATAAACTTCCGAATAAACTTCCGAACCAACTTCCGAATCAATCTTTTTCAAATCTTCCGAATCAATCTTTTTCAAAAGTTCCGAATCAGTTCAAAACAAAAAGTTCCGAACGAAAGTTCCGGATCAAGGAAAACTTCCGAATCAGAGAGTTCCGAATCAAGCTTGTTCACTCGGAAGACTTCCGAATCAAGGAGTTCATCCGGAAGAGTTCCGGATCAAGAAAGTTCCGAACCAGAGGGTTAATTTGGAAGAGTTCCGAACCAAACTTCCGGATCAAGACTTCCGGATCAAGGGTAAAGTAGAAACTTCCGAATCAATTTTCTTTTGAGTATTTCGAATCAGAGTTAAGTGATATTTACTGTTTCTTTTTTTTAATACTTAAATTTTAATTCAAGTTTTATTAATTGCTATTAAATTAATTGCTTTTAGTTTAAGTTTACATCTTAGTGCATTTAAACCTTTAGTAGATTAGAAAACCAATCCCTTTTTAGTAACCAAGAACAATCTTTCCACTTTGAGCTGTAATCAATTCGAGAGGATACCGAGATAAATCCTGAACCCATAGCAAAATGCTTGTATCAAATGGCGCCGTTGCCAGCTCTTCTCGTTAAGATCAACAGTTTTTTGTGAGAACTTGAACGTTACTTTTTCATAAAAATTTTCAAAAACCCTAAAAAATATAAAATTTTCAAAAACCCTAAAAATTAAAAAACATAAAAACCAAAAATATTTTCGCTTTGTTTTTGCCTTGTTAGTTCTTTTGCAGGTGCATGCATACACGATCCACGTCTTATCAAGAGCCCGAGCCTCTCGAAGACTTAGACATGGCCGGTGTACAAAACAACAACAATAACCCACCTCTCAACAATAATAACAACAGCAATAACAATCCTCCTCTTAACAACAATGAGCCTCTACCGGATAATCGCCCGATGATTGAACTTCTGCAAGCACATGTAGATGGCAACAATGATCCAATTGTCATACCCGCGTTTGCAGCCAACAACTTTGAGCTCAAATCCGGCTTTATCCAGATGGTCTATGCTCAACCATTCTTGGGGCGTACCATTGATGATCTACATGACCACATCAAGAGATTTCTACAACTCACGAATACGGTCAAATTCAATGGTGTTCCACAAGAGGTAATCCGTTTACAACTTTTTCCCTTTTCTTTAGAGGGACAAGCCCGGCATTGGCTTGCTAAGGAACCGCCACAAAGTATTCTTACTTGGAAGGATTTGGAGACCAAGTTTATCAACTACTTTTTCCCACCCTCTCGTACTACCGCTTTGCGAAATGAAATCATTAATTTTGAACAAAAGTACGATGAGTCTTTTAGTGAATCTTGGGACCGTTTCAAAGATCTTTTAAGAAAATGCCCACAACATGGTTTTACCAAAGTGTACCAAATTAATACTTTTTATAATGGTTTAAGCATGAATGACCAAGATTCACTAGACAGTGCCTCGGGGGATAATCTTTTGGCTAAGACTTCCAATGCTGCTTGGGATGTCATTGAGAATAAGTCTCGTGTGCAAACCAAGAGTGTTCGGACCAATGTCGCTAGTGCTAGTACTAGTGACAGCGATAAGCGACTTGACAAAATCACTGCGCTTCTTGAATCGCTTGCTACCCAAACCGCCAGCAACACCAACAACATCAACGCTAAAAACGCTCAAGTCAATGCTGTCAGCCAACCATGTGAAATATGCGGGGGTACTCACTCTTACACCACTTGTACCGCCACCCAAGACTACCCTTCTGAGAATGTGAATGCAGCATACGGTACCTATCCTCCGGTCGCTTATCAAGCTCGTCCTCAAGGTGACAGCAACTTGCTTAGCTACCGCTCTAACAACTTTCTTTCCCCGCCTGGTTTTACTCCTAACAACCCAAACCAATAACAAAACCCCAATCGCCCTCCTCAACAACAACAACAACAACCTCGTGCACCCTACATACCACCTCACAAACAACCATATCCACCTCAAAGAAACAACCAAGTTTACCAACAACCTGCTTATCAACCACCCGCTTACCATGCTCCCCCTCCCAACCAACCCACCGCATTACACCAAGATGTTGAAACCTACATGCGGACAAATGATGTGATTGTGGAAAATCTCCAGCGGGAAGTGCTCAACTTGAAAGCAGACATGGTGAAACAAGGAAACGATCTGAGAGCTGATATGAGAAACACTTTGGCAAGTCAAACGAATGACTTAAAGAACATGATGGCTGGTTTCTTCCAAGGTAATCAATCCTCTTCTTCGGGTACTCTTCCGAGTAACACCGTTGCGAATCCAAGAGGGGAGATGAAAGCAATCACCACTCGCAGTGGCAAAGGTACCAAGGAACCCGAGCTTCCTATACCTCCACCGGTGATTGTGACTAAGGAGAACGAGTCACCTGCTCCTATTCCTCAACCTTTTACTTCCCCAATTTCTCCACCTCTTACTTCTACCCCTCCTCCACCCAAGGATGTGAGTGATCCTTCGATCCCAAAGACTTCCTCTTCTTCCGATATACCTTATCCCTCAAGGTTGAGGAAAGAGAAGCTCAAAAGCAAGGATGATATTCAAGTTTCGAACTTTCTTAAAATGTTTAAGCAATTGAATTTCAACATCTCCTTCGCTGAGGCTCTCGCTCACATGCCCAAGTATGCGAAAATGTTCAAAGATCTTCTTAGCGACAAGGAGAAGCTTCTTGATATTGCTAACACCCAACTTAATGAGAATTGCTCTGCAGTGCTCTTAAGGAAATTGCCAACCAAGCTTGGTGATCCGGGTTGTTTCTTATTCCCTTGTAACTTCCCGGGAGTAGAGAATTGCATGACCCTAGCCGATCTAGGTGCCAGTATTAACTTAATGCCTTTAAGCGTTTGGAAGCAATTATCTCTCCCTGAGCTAGTCCCCACCAAAATGACTCTGGAATTAGCTAACCGTACGGTTGCTTATCCAGTGGGGATAGCCGAAGACGTCTTTGTAGGAGTCGACAAATTCACTTTTCCTGCCGATTTCGTTGTCGTTGACTACGACATGGACCCTCGTGTGCCATTGATCATTGGTCGTCCATTCTTGAGGACCGGTCGCACTCTCATCGATGTTGAAGCCGGTGAGCTTATCATGAGAGTGGGCGACGATAAAATCGTCTTCAACATGGGAAAGTTGTCTAAACAACCTTATTCATACGAGAGTGTTAATTATATTGACGTTCTGGATGAGGCTTGTGAAGAACACTTTATTTATGCTTGTAAAAATATTCCTACCTCTCTTCCCAATGTTGAGACCGTTTCCTCTATTGATTCATCACTGTCTCTATTTGGAGAAAGTAATTTCTTTTGGAAAGATCTTTCTCCACCATCTCCCACGGTTATTGCTATCGATGCTCCGACTTTGAAAACGCCTCCCATCGAAAATCCTCCAGATTTAGAACTTAAGGAGTTGCCGCCCCATCTCGAGTACGTGTTCCTTGAAGAAAACAAGAAGTCGCCTGTCATCATTGCGAAGGACTTGAAAGAAGAAGAAAAATCTCGCCTCATCGCCGTGCTTAAAGATCATAAGAAGGCAATTGCTTGGAAAATTTCTGATATCCGCGGAATTGATCCGAACTTTTGTACTCACAAGATTCTCATGGAAGATGACTTTAAACCCGCAATCCAGAGCCAAAGAAGGGTTAATCCTAAAATTCATGACGTCATCAAACAAGAGGTTATCAAACTTCTAGATGCCGACTTGATTTACCCTATTTCGGATTCGCCGTGGGTAAGTCCCGTCCATTGTGTGCCCAAGAAGGGCGGAATAACCGTTGTTTCCAATGAACACAACGAGTTGATTCCCACTCGTCTTGTTACTGGCTGGAGAGTTTGTATTGATTATCGCAAGCTCAATGATGCCACGAGAAAAGACCACTTTCCTCTTCCCTTCATGGATCAAATGCTCGAGCGTCTAGCTGGTAATGACTATTACTGCTTCTTAGACGGTTTCTCCGGGTATTTTCAAATTCCCATCGATCCCAAGGACCAAGAAAAGACCACATTCACTTGTCCCTATGGAATATTTGCTTACAAACGCATGCCTTTTGGTTTATGTAATGCTCCTGGGACATTCCAAAGGTGTATGATGGCTATCTTCCATGACATGGTGGAAGACACTATGGAAGTATTCATGGATGATTTCTCGGTTTATGGCGATTCTTTCTCTGCTTGCCTTGCCAATTTAGAACGTATGCTTAGCGGTGTGAAGACACTCGCCTTGTTCTTAATTGGGAAAAATGCCATTTCATGGTAAAAGAGGGCATCGTGCTAGGACACAAAATCTCCAAAGCCTGTCTCGAAGTAGACCGTGCTAAAGTCGATGTTATCGCTAAGTTGCCTCCACCTTCAACAGTGAAGGGTGTGAGAAGTTTCCTTGGTCATGCGGGCTTCTACCGTCGATTCATCAAAGATTTTCTCAAATCGCTCGCCCGATGACCCACCTCTTGGAAAAAGATACTCCTTTTATCTTTTCCAAAGAGTGTATCGAAGCCTTCAACTCGCTTAAGGATAAGCTAACTAAGGCACCCGTCTTGGTTACCCCTAATTGGGAGCTGACTTTCGAGTTGATGTGCGATGCTAGTGACTTTGCTATTGGAGCGGTTTTGGGCCAAAGAGTGAACAAACACTTCCAACCAATACATTACGCTAGCAAGACAATGACTGGGGCTTAATTGCATTACACGACAACCGAAAAAGAGCTTTTAGCTGTTGTCTATGCCTTTGAAAAGTTCCGCCCCTATCTTGTCCTTTCCACCACAATCGTTTACACCGATCATTCCGCGCTGAAGTACTTGTTGACTAAGCAAGATTCCAAACCAAGACTTCTTCGCTGGGTTTTGCTACTCCAAGAATTTAAAATCGAAATTCGCGATAAAAAAGGAGTTGAAAACCTAGCCGCGGATCATCTCAGTAGACTTGAGGATCCTTATCAAGGGGATCATCCGAACAAAGAAATCAATGATTCTTTTCCCTTGGAGACCTTAATGTCTATCAACTCGACTGCTGATGAAACCCCGTGGTTTACGGACATTGCAAACTACTTGGCGGGTGGAATTCTCGTTGACGGGTTAACATCCCAGAAAAAGAAGAAGTTCTTTAACGACATTAAGACTTACTTTTGGGATGACCCGTATCTATTCAAACAATGTGCTGACTTGATTATTCGCCGATGTGTTGATGGACCGGCAGCATTAGAAATCCTTGACGCTTGCCACAAAGGACCCACTGGTGGTCACTTTGGTCCCAACTACACCACCAAAAAAGTGTTTGAATCGGGATTTTATTGGCCCACCATTTACCGTGATGCTCACAAGATGGTTAAACATCGTGATGCTTGCCAAAAACAAGGCAAGATCACACATAAAGACGAGATGCCTCAAAATTTCATTCAAGAATGTGAAATCTTTGATGTTTGGGGTATCGACTTTATGGGGCCATTCCCTTCTTCTAAAGGAAACAAATACATCCTTGTAGCCGTTGACTACGTCTCCAAATGGGTTGAAGCCAAAGCTTTACCCACTAATGACGCAAGGGTGGTTTGTAACTTTTTGAAATCGCTATTCGCTAGATTCGGTGTGCCTCGTGCCATTATTAGTGATCGCGGGACTCATTTTTGCAACGACCAATTTGCTAGAGTCATGGCTAAGTATGGTGTAAATCATCGTCTTTCCACCGCTTACCACCCATAAACTAATGGCCAGGCTGAAATATCCAACCGAGGATTAAAGCGAATTCTCGAAAGAACCGTGGGAGAGCATCGTGCCTCATGGGCTGATAAACTTGATGATGCTTTGTGGGCTTTTCGTACCGCATACAAGACTCCGATTGGTTGTACACCATATCGTCTCGTGTACGGGAAAGCATGCCACCTCCCCATTGAGTTGGAGCACAAGGCTTACTGGGCCTTGAAGTGGGCTAATTTTGATATCAACAAAGCCGGTGACCTACGCAAGATCCAAATCAATGAGCTCAATGAACTCCGTAATGAGGCTTATGAAAATTATTTGATCTATAAGGAGAAGACTAAGCTCATTCACGACTCTAAGATTAAAAACCAAGAGTTCCAAGTTGGAGACAAAGTTTTACTCTTTAACTCTCGGTTGAAAATCTTTTCGGGCAAGCTGAAATCTCGTTGTCCGGCCCATTCACCATTGCCAAAATTTTTCCATATGGTACTCTCGAGCTCGCTCAACCTAATGGACCTAATTTTAAGGTGAATGGCCAACGAGTGAAGTTGTACTTTGGTGAGGACATCTCTCTGGAGATTATTCCATCCCTCACCACGTTCCCCATGAACTAATTTTGGGTCGAGTCAGGCTCGTGACTCGGTTATAAAAAACAAGCGCTCTTCGGGAGGCAGCCCGAGTATCTATCCTTTTCTGTTTTAACCTCCTAAGTGTAGGGGGCCTCTATAGGTGCTTGTGTTTGTGTGGTGATGTGATTACATGGATGAATGCACTTTTGGAACCTTTGAAGAACCGTGCTCCCGTGTTATCCGAAATCCGGTTCTATCTCTCAACTATCGTGATTCAATTTTCTTCATACTCACATTTGAAATTGATCACGTTAGTCGTCTCTTCCTTAACTTGAGTTAACCAACGTGCACAATGTCATAAGTGTAGGGGAGACTTTTCCCACATGCTTAAACATTGAGGACAATGTTTATCTTAAGTGTAGGGGGGACTTCTATCAAAGTTTTAAGTGGACTTTTCCATGAAAATGCCTTCATTTAACCAAGAAAATCATCTTTTTCAACATTTTTCAAATTTTTAATTAACTTTGGCCATATAGTCGTAATTTTTAAATTTTTATCGTTGCTTTCATATGTATATATCCCGCAATAAAGTCAAAAATATTAATAAAGTGGTGTAGCTAGTTTAGAAATCTTTGACATATTAGGCCCGTTGCGATTATTTTGACTCAACCCGAATAGACTTATCCAAGTTTATTCTAGCTAGTATCCTTAACCATGTAGACCTTAATTGGTTTATTAGGCTAAGTATCCACGAGTCTCATTACTTGAGATTTTAAATTATGGAGGACGAGAAATGATAGAGTCAATTATAAGTCGGTATTCTTGCACAAGCTCACTTGGTATAGTTATTTGCCTATTCTCCCATCACTTGCTAATAATTTATCTGCAATAAGTAAGGTCATACGATTTGAAAAGTTACTTAGATTCTAGCCCAAGATCGTTTAAAAGTTGCTCGGTAATGATAAGAGTTCATAGCCAAGGCATAACTTATGAAGCGGGGCGCGAAGATTGGCGAGTCCGAAAAGGCCCTAACAAGGCATGAGGATTCAATCTTATTGCTAAAGATCCAAGGTGATGTGAAAAGCATTATTCCCAAAATCAATATGAAGGATCAAGACTCACGACGAAAAGCAATCAACTCCCGTAAAGATCATGGAGAAGTCTATCCGAAAAGACCCTAACAAGGTATGAGGATAAATAGATCCAAGTCCGAAAAGGAGGCGGATCGTTGTATCTCAAAATCCCATTTAGCGATTGAAGAAATAATCATGAAGTCGGGGTCAAAAAAGTTGGAGTACCCCTTAAAAGTCTCCAAGTGAAGAAACTCTATTAACGATGAGAAGACCATTATCTCAAGCACGTCTCTCAAGATATGAAGTATGAAGTACATGCCAAATATAGGCCCGATAAAGGTCTCAAATCGTGAACCGAGTTATGCCAAGATATGAACTTTTTGATATCCCGAGAAGCAGTTTTAAGAGATTTTGTCCTTTAGCTAACTATTGATCAAATCGTCCTACTTTGCTTTCAGCCTAAATAAACTATCGAAATAAGTCCAAAAATGCATCTTCATGATCATTCTAAGACACAAATAAAATATAAGAGATACACCTAGGAATAAGGGAGTTTAAGCATATAATTAAGCCATGTGTGTAAGTGTTTGATTTGCTAACTTATAATCACAATGATCTCGTTTTTAAGCGTAGTTTGGGGAACGTGAAACTTGAGGGTGATAAATCTTCGCAGCACCGAAGCCCTAATGTAAGTCCTTGATCTCTTTGCAAGTTATTTCCATATAGCTATTTTCAAGTGAAAATGGTTTTCTATCCTTTTGTTTACTTTAAAAATTTTAATTTCTCTTAGTACTTTAATTTTTGTTTAGTAGTCTTTTAATAAGGCCAAGGTTGATTGATTATGAGAAAAGTGTAAATTCGCTTTATCACTAAGCATTGCATGAGGGCATGGCAATGGTTAAGTGTAGGGGATTTGATAGGTGTGTAAACACCCATCCTTTTACCACTTATTTCTAACTAAAACAAGACCAAAACGCGTATTTAATATCATTTGTTTGGAATTATGCGTGGTTTTTTTGTTTATTGTGTTTTCAGAGTTAACCGGATGAATATTGAAGAAAACATGGGATTGCACGCGTTTTATCGAAGAAAAAGACTCAAGACGAAGTCTATTGTCCAAGAGATGCAAAAGATTTGAAGTCACTGGGCCTATTTGAAGATTTATCGAAGAAAAGGACCAAAGATTGAAGATTTACATATGTCGAAGAAACTCAAGTCTATTAAACGAAGAAATTAAAAGACGAGTTGAATTTAATCGTCGACAAATCCCGAATCAGAATAAAAAACGTCGACTTTTCTGAAAAGACGAGAAGACAAGAAGAAAGGGAGAAAGCCCACTCACCAACCAAAGGGAACACCTATATAAAGAATTCCCTTCACACTTTTCATTCAGTTTTTCTTCATTCCTTTTTTCTCTCCTTTTCTGTTCGTAGGCATCACCAACACCATTAGGGTGTTTGGTGATTTTGATTCTTGTTTTTCCAATCTTGTAGTTTAAATCTTTGTCTTTTGATTGTTTAAACATTTATCTATCAATTTAATCCTTAATTTCATCTTGTTCATCTTCATCTTTTTGATTCAAAGTTAAAATTCTTATTTTGTTGAGTTTGATCTTTAAAAGTTATTGGGTTTTATGTTTTTATTGATGGGATTTGATGTTTATGGTTAGTAGATGATTAGGCATTAGTTTTGTTTAAGTTTTGGTTAAACACTTGGTGGATTTTGGCTTGAAATCGTGTTCCCCTGTTCTTCTGTCGCCCACTTTTCTTAAGTTTTTCCAGGTTCCTAATGAGCACAAAAGTTCCGAATGAAGCATCTTAGTGAAAAGTTCCGAATCAGTTCATTTATAAGTTCCGAATAAATTTGTATTAAAAAGTTCCGAATCAATTTGTTCCGAATGAAGTCTTTTAAAAGTTCCGAATGAATGGTTTTTCAAAAGTTCCGAATGAAAGTGTTTAAAAGTTCCGAATCAATTTTGTTTAAAAGTTCCGAATAAACTTCCGAATAAACTTCCGAACCAACTTCCGAATCAATCTTTTTCAAATCTTCCGAATCAATCTTTTTCAAAAGTTCCGAATCAGTTCAAAACAAAAAGTTCCGAACGAAA
Source organism: Glebionis coronaria (assembly GCA_025667525.1). Classification (NCBI taxonomy): domain Eukaryota; kingdom Viridiplantae; phylum Streptophyta; class Magnoliopsida; order Asterales; family Asteraceae; genus Glebionis; species Glebionis coronaria. The sequence continues at coordinate 645,502,889 of CM046874.1, forward strand.
GTTCCGGATCAAGGAAAACTTCCGAATCAGAGAGTTCCGAATCAAGCTTGTTCACTTGGAAGACTTCCTAATTAAGGAGTTTATCCGGAAGAGTTCCGGATCAAGAAAGTTCCGAACCAGAGGGTTCATTCGGAAGAGTTCTGAACCAAACTTCCGGATCAAGACTTCCGGATCAAGGGTAAAGTAGAAACTTCCGAATCAATTTTCTTTTGAGTATTTCGAATCAGAGTTAAGTGATATTTACTGTTTCTTTTTTTTAATACTTAAATTTTAATTCAAGTTTTATTAATTGCTATTAAATTAATTGATTTTAGTTTAAGTTTACATCTTAGTGCATTTAAACCTTTAGTAGATTAGAAAACCAATCCCTTTTTAGTAACCAAGAACAATCTTTCCACTTTGAGCTGTAATCAATTCGAGAGGATACCGAGATAAATCCTGAACCCATAGCAAAATGCTTGTATCAAACACCCATCCTTTTTACCACTTAACTACAATAATAACCGATCCAAAACGTGTATTTTATGTCGTAAATGTCGGAATTATGCGTGGTTTGTGTTTTTGTTGTGATTTAGGACGAAAATGTGAAAAGGGGAGAAAACACGGGCATTCACGGGCTTTTATCAAAGAAAAAGACAAAAGACGAAGTCAAGAAATCAAGAGTGCAAAAAGAACGGAAGTCCAAGACCAATTCTGAAGATTTATCGAAGAAAAAGTCAAAAGATGAAAGTTTACTAAAAGCCGAAGAACTCAAGTCTAATTTATTGAAGAATTACAAGACGAGTTTAAAGAAATCCCGAGACAAAGTCGTTAAAGTCAAAGAATTAAGAAGACAAGGGCTTAATCATGCAATAAAAGAAAGAATAAAGAGGGGAGGAAGCTTTCTAAGCACCTCCCTAATCCTCCTATAAATAGATTAGATTTCATTTCATTTTCTCTTGTTGGCTAAGTGTGACAATTAGTCTTCCACCATTTTAATTACTTGTCATTTAATTACATGTCATTTACTTAATTGTCTTGCACCTTAAATACCTTTAATTTCAAGTAAGTTTCCTTTTAATTATTGTCAATCTTTACTTTTATTGTTTGATCTCCTATCTTCCTTTTTTATTTGATCATTAATCTTCATGCTTATTGTTCATGTTTATGTTTTTGATGTTTATTTGATTTGATTAAAGTGGGTTTTGATTATTTTGATTATTATTGTTAGTGTTTTTGATTTGGTTTGATTAGTATTTGTTATTAGATCATTTGTGATTAGTTTGATTTAATCTTGTGGTTGATTTTGATTAGTTTTGGTTAGATTCGTTTTTCTTTTTGTTTCCTTGTATTTCGCGTTATTTGTTTTTCCAGGTACTGTTGAATTCCAGTTATTCCGAATCAAGGAATTTGTTTAGTTTATTCCGGATCAATTGTTATTCCGAACGAAGGTTGTTGTTGAATATTCCGAATAAAGGGCTTTCATTCGGAATAAGTGACATATTCCGGATCAGTTTGATATTCCGGATCATCAACATATTCCGAGTGAAGAAAACATTCAGAACCAAAGACCATATTCCGGATCAACTTGTTCATTCGGAATAGTGAATATTCCGAATCAAGGTTTCGTTCAGATTATTCCGAATCAAAGTGTTGTTCAGGAAGTTCCGAATCAGTGGAAGTTCCGAATCAAGGTCTTCATTCGGAACATTCCGAACGAAGAGTCTTGAGGATTTGTTCCGGATCAGTGGAAGTTCCGAACCAAGAAGATATTCCGGATCAAAGGAAGTTTATTCGGAATAATTAATATTCCGAATCAAGCTATTTGTTCCGAATCAAAGGTGTTCATTCGGAATAAGTGACATATTCCGGATGAACCATTATTCCGAGTGAAGCAAACATTCCGGATCAAGGGTTTTGGTAATTATTCCGAGTGAAGAAGGATCATTCCGAACGAAGGTGACATTCCGGATGAGTGATTATTCCGAACGAAGGATTATTCCGAATGAGCTGTTTTCAGGTTCTTTTTAGTTTCAGTTTTTAAGTTTTAATTTTTAAGCTTTACTTTTCCTGCCTTTTTACTTAGTCGCACTTTAAGTTTACTTGCCTTAGATTTATTTTAAGCCCTGCCTTAGTTTAAGTTTTAGTTGCGTTTTAAGTTTCCCTTAGGATAGTTTTAAGTTTGCGTTATTTACTTTAAGTGCCTTTTAATTTTTCGTCACGCTTTCATTTCCCGTCATTTATTTTAAATTAGCTTTAGATTTAAATTAACGTCATTTACTTTTAAGTCTCGCACTTTTAATATACTACAACGACACAACTATTTGTTTCACCAAAGACAACTGAGTCGCATAGTTAACCAGTTATCAATTCGATTAGACCACTATAACGAACTTTAATTTTTAACTGAGAAAAACCTAGTTATCAAATGGCGCCGCTGCCGGCTCTTTCCGTGAAGATTAACGGTTTTCTGTGAGAGACGCGTTGCTTTTTGGAATCCGTTCATTCGTGAGCGTTATTTTTCTTGCTTAAAAATTTCAAAAAAACATAAAAATTAAAAACTGTTAAAAATCCATAAAAATTAAAAATTTTCAAAAATCCAAAAAGATTTTATTTTTATCTTTATAGTGTATATATTCTCTTTGTGTTTGGTATCTTTTCTTTTGCGTTTATAGGTGTATGCGTACTAGATCTTCAAATTATCAAGAGCCCGAGACTCCTGAAGATTTAGCTATGGCAGGTGTGAACAACAACAATAATCCACCGCACCTCAACAATAACAACAACAATGTTCTTCCACAGCCCGATCTTCGGACAATGGAGGAGCTTTGTCAACCCACCATGTTTGGACGAGGAGGACCGATTGCGCCGATGTAAATCACGGCTCCAGAGTTTTCGTTGAAGCATCACATGATCCAGCAGGTGCAAACTAATCCATTCCGCGGAATGCCTGATGATGATGCCAACAAACACCTCGACAAATTCATTACTATTACTCAAAGCATGAAGTTGCCCGGTGCCACAATGGATGTTCTTCGCCTTCAACTCTTTCCACATACTTTATCACACCACGCCGAGAAATGGTTTGATCGTCTCCCGAAGAATTCCATTCATACTTGGGATGATATGACTCAACGCTTTTTGTCGCGCTACTTTCCACCATCCATGGTCACGAGCCTTCGCAATCAAATCAGCGGTTTCATGCAAGAACCCGATGAATCTCTCTTTGATGCTTGGGAAAGATATAATGTTTTGATCGATCGATGTCCAAACCACAACATGCTCCATGTGACCTTAATTGATACTTTCTACAACGGTTTGACTTTTCGTGATCGTGATACGATTAATGCAGCCGCCGGTGGCACATTTATGAAAAGAAGACCCAAGGAGTGTAGAGAGCTTATTGAAAACATGACTACTCATCACAAAAACTGGGATTCCTCCACTTCTTCAAGGAACAACCCGAGAGTCAATGTTTCTTCTACTTCAACAAACCCCGAAATGAGCGAATTCACCCGCATGATGGCCGAAATGAACAAAAATATATTGCTTCTCGCTACAAACCAACAACAAGTTAAAGCGGTAGCCAATCCTTGTGAGACATGCGGCGGTCCTCACCCATACACTGATTGTCCTTCCACTCAAGGCAATCCGGAAAACGTGTATGCGGCTTATGGTAATTATTCACCGGAAAATTACCAAGCCCGACCTCAAGGGGATCTAAATTTGCTAAGTTACCGGTCCAACAACTATCTTTCACCCGGTTTTTCTCCTCAAAACCAAAACCCCAACAACAACTACAATAGAAACAACCAAATCCCACCTCGAGCTTCTAATCCTTATCACCTACCCGCTCAACAAGCCCCACCCATCACTCAAGATGTTGAAGCTTTGATGAGAACCCAAGGAGAACAAATCAAGAATCTGCAGAGCCAAATTATCAATTTGAAAGGGGATATCACCAAGCAAGGGAATGACATTAGATCCGAGCTTCGAGATAATATTCAATCCTCCTTCAGCAATCAAACGAATGATTTGAAGAATATGCTGGCTAGTTTCTTACCAACCACTCAACCCTCTACTTCGAGTTCTCTACCTTCAAACACCGTCACCAATCCGCGAGCGAATGTGAGTGCTATTACTACCCGTAGTGGAGTTACTTTAGTAGAACCACCTATTCCGCCCCCATCATCTACACCTCCCCACCTCCAATTATCCCTCCTACTCCCACACCTAGTATTAGTACTCCATTACCGTCTCCGCCTCGTCATGACGATGTACCCAAGAAGAATCCTCCACCAACCCCACCTTCTACCTTTAACCCTTCAACATCTCGACCTTCACCTTCTACACCTCCACCACCCAACTCCAGCATTCCTTACCCTTCTCGACTCAACAAGGCTAGAATTTTGACTAAGAATGACATTCAAGTGTCAAACTATTTGAAGAAAGTTTCGGAAATGACCGTCACTTTTCCCCTTGTTGAAGCTCTAGCACAAATGCCTAAATTTGTCAAGATGTTTAAGGAATTGCTTAATAAGAAGGAGAAGATGGCCGAGTTTGTTAATACTCGATTGAATGAAAATTGTTCTGCCGTCCTTCTTAAAGAACTTCCGGAGAAACTTGGAGATCCCGGTCGTTTTGTGCTACCTTGTACTTTTAACCAAACCGACAAATTTACTTCCTTAGCCGATCTCGGGGCAAGTATTAATTTGATGCCTTTAAGTGTTTGGAAAAAGTTATCATTGCCCGACCTTACACCCACCAAAATGACTCTTGAGCTTGCCAATCGCACTCTCGCTTACCCCGTTGGTATTGCCAAAGATGTGTTCCGTAAAGTTGGCACATTCACTTTTCCGGTCGACTTTGTCGTTGTTGATTATGAAATGGACCCTCGTATTTCGTTAATACTTGGGCGCCCATTTTTGAGAACCGGTAGAGCTTTAATTGATGTGGATAAATGTGAGCTCATCTTAAGAGTCGGGGATGATGCACAAGTTTTTGAAATGGGGAAGCTTACAAGCAAATCCTATGGAAGAATATCAGCGAATATGATTAATGTGCTTGATGATTTTGTCGTCTACAACAATCCTCTATTCGAGTCTTGCAATGATAATCCACTGTTTCAAGATGATGTGGATGATTCTTTCTCCAATTTGGAACCTTCACCCATATATGATTCTCCACCGATCTATGATGCTTATGATGATGATTCTAGCTTCGATGGAGATGATTATGATGATTTTACTTCCGAGTATCCCGATATGCCCACTTATGATGATTTTGATGAGGCCGAACTCTCTCGAGTGATTCTTCTCATGATGAAGATCCTCCGCCTACCATGCTTAATCCTACTTTGGATGACTACTACTTTGAGGAAGACTTTTCTACTTTTCTTAATACATACTTCCCTCATGAGAGTGATGCTCCCCCTTTAGACTTTGATGATTATGGTCTTGATCATTCTACGGATTTGAAGAAAATTCTTTCAAAGGAGAAGCAACCGGACGACACCAACATCCGCAACACGTATGATTTGACACCTCTTTGTCCACCTTCTGAGGACGAGGTTGTGCATTTTCTTCGCGGATCATCTTCAAATTCTGCTGAGCCTGAGTGCTATTTTCCCCTAAAGGAAAAGGTATTCGACCCCGGTATCGATATTCTTCAGCCATCTCAGTATCCGTCTGATGAAATAAAAGGAAAGATTTTTGGAACTACTAAAGATATGCTTGCACCTCACCATATTTGCTTCCACCGTGCTCCATCTTTGCTTATGGGAACCTTGCCTACTCTTCTTTGGCTTGGCTTGTTCGCCTTAAGCTTGTGCTATTTGATGGACGAAAACTATGTCTTTAATACCGGTGGATATGTTTCCTGCTTCTTCCTATGCTAATCAAGGTCGAGTCAGGCTCACGACTCGGTGAATAAAAATCAAGCGCTTCTTGGGAGGCAACCCAAGTATCTATCTTTTAGCTATCTTTATCATAAGTGTAGGGGAGACCCGTTGGTGTTTGCTATTTCCTCTCTTCTTCTATTCAGGGATTCGAGCGCTCAAAGATCCACTCTTGATGATTTTTGACGACCCGTGATTCCGTGTTTCCGTCTTCCCGGTTCTATCCTAAACTCTTTTTGATTCACTATTTTATATTTCTCAATATTAAAATAGGAATCTCTTTAGTTGTCTTTTCCTTAGCAAGATTTAAACAACGTGCACAATGTCCTAAGTGTAGGGGAGTTTACTCCCACATGCTTAAACATTGAGGACAATGTTTATATTAAGTGTAGGGGGACTTCTATCGAAGTTAAGTGGCCTTTTCCTTGTATTTGTCCTCATTTTAACCGGAAAATCAATTTTTCGACATTTTTCAAAATTTTTGATCGATTTTGGCCTATTAGTTTTTTTCCTTTGTATAGTTATTTTCTTTCCTTACTAGAATAAATTTTAATAAAGTGGTTTTAATTTTCAAACGTTGTGAATCTTTTGACTCAACCCTAGTTTACTTATCTAAGTTTACTCTAGCTAGCATCCTTAACGTGTTTAAGTCAAGTTTTGCTAGGCTTTTATATAGGGAGCTATAAAACGCGAAGGTCTTAACTCTCACGGGTTAAGAACAAGAACTTTTCGCAAGTTCCTATAATTGATCCTAGAGAGTTGTTTATCAAGGGAACTTTAAAATGCGAATTCTAAACTTGAAAAAGTCTAGGAGTTTGTAAGATCCTATAGATGACTCGAAAACCCAAAACTTTGATTTAATTGGCTAAGCATCCACGAGTCTCATTCCTTGAGATTTTAAATTTGGAGAATGAGAGATGATAGAGTCAGTTATAAGTTTGGTATTCTTTCGTGAATTTATGTGAGTTGATTATAAGCCTATTCTCCCATCGCTTGCTAATAAATTTATCTGCAATAAATAAGGTTGTACGATTTGAAAAGTTACTTAGCTTCTAGCACAAGATCTTTTAAAAGTTGCTCGGTATTAATTAGAGTTCATAGCCAAGGCATAACTTATTGAAGCGGGATGCGAAGATTGGCGAGTCCGAAAAGGCCCTAACAAGGCATGAGGGATACATTTTGTTGCTAAAGATCCAAAGTGATGTGAAGAATCACTTAGTAAAGATCAATATGAAGGATCGAGACACACGACGAAAAGCAAATACTCCCCAAAAGATCATGGAGAAGTCTATCCAAAAAGGCCCTAACAAGGTATGAGGATAAATAGATCTAAGTCCATAAAAGGAGGCGGATCGTTGTATATCAAAGTCCAAAATAAAGATTGGAGAAAAATGAAGAAGTCGTGGTCCAAGTATGAAGAATCTCTCAAAACTTCAAGTGAAGAATTCCCTAATATGAAGAGAAGACCATTATTTCATGAACGTCTCTCAAGGTTTGAAGTATGAAGTCGCTGCCAAATATCGGTCCAAGAAAGGCTCAAATCGCGAAGCGAGTTATGCCAAGATATGAACTTTATGAGGTCCCAAGAAGCAGTTTTAAAAGATTTTGTCCTTTAGCTAACTATTGATTAAATCGTCCCACTTTATTTTCAGCCTAAATAACTATCGAAATAAGTCAACAATGCATCCTCTTGATCATTCAAGACAGCAATAAAATATAAGAGACACACCTAGGAATAAGGGAGTCTAAGTAAATAATTGACCCACATGAGTTCGTGTTAGTTTGCAAACTTATAATAACAATGATCTCGTTTTTAAGCTTGGTTTGGAGAAAGTGAAAACTTGAGGATGATGATCATTCATGACATTTTCAAAACCCTAAGGTATGTTTTTTTATTTCTTTACTTGTTTCGTAATTTTCTATCTCTTTAATAAAGGCCAATATGGATTGATTATGATGAAAAGTGTAATCGTGCTTTGTAACTAATGCATTGCATGAGGACATTGCAATGGTCAAGTGTAGGGGATTTGATAGGTGTGTAAACACCCATCCTTTTTACCACTTAACTACAATAATAACCGAGCCAAAACGTGTATTTTATGTCGTAAATGTCGGAATTATGCGTGGTTTGTGTTTTTGTTGTGATTTAGGACGAAAATGTGAAAAGGGGAGAAAACACGGGCATTCACGGGCTTTTATCGAAGAAAAAGACAAAAGACGAAGTCAAGAAATCAAGAGTGCAAAAAGAACGGAAGTCCAAGACCAATTCTGAAGATTTATCGAAGAAAAAGTCAAAAGACGGAAGTTTACTAAAAGCCGAAGAACTCAAGTCTAATTTATTGAAGAATTACAAGACGAGTTTAAAGAAATCCCGAGACAAAGTCGTTAAAATCAAAGAATTAAGAAGACAAGGGCTTAATCATGCAATTAAAGAAAGAAGAAAGAGGGGAGGAAGCTTCTTAAGCATCTCCCTAATCCTCCTATAAATAGATTAGATTTCATTTCATTTTCTCTTGTTGGCTAAGTGTGACAATTAGTCTTCCACCATTTTAATTACTTGTCATTTAATTACATGTCATTTACTTAATTGTCTTGCACCTTAAATACCTTTAATTTCAAGTAAGTTTCCTTTTAATTATTGTCAATCTTTACTTTTATTGTTTGATCTCCTATCTTCCTTTTTTATTTGATCATTAATCTTCATGCTTATTGTTCATGTTTATGTTTTTGATGTTTATTTGATTTGATTAAAGTGGGTTTTGATTATTTTGATTATTATTGTTAGTGTTTTTGATTTGGTTTGATTAGTATTTGTTATTAGATCATTTGTGATTAGTTTGATTTAATCTTGTGGTTGATTTTGATTAGTTTTGGTTAGATTCGTTTTTCTTTTTGTTTCCTTGTATTTCGCGTTATTTGTTTTTCCAGGTACTGTTGAATTCCAGTTATTCCGAATCAAGGAATTTGTTTAGTTTATTCCGGATCAATTGTTATTCCGAACGAAGGTTGTTGTTGAATATTCCGAATAAAGGGCTTTCATTCGGAATAAGTGACATATTCCGGATCAGTTTGATATTCCGGATCATCAACATATTCCGAGTGAAGAAAACATTCAGAACCAAAGACCATATTCCGGATCAACTTGTTCATTCGGAATAGTGAATATTCCGAATCAAGGTTTCGTTCAGATTATTCCGAATCAAAGTGTTGTTCAGGAAGTTCCGAATCAGTGGAAGTTCCGAATCAAGGTCTTCATTCGGAACATTCCGAACGAAGAGTCTTGAGGATTTGTTCCGGATCAGTGGAAGTTCCGAACCAAGAAGATATTCCGGATCAAAGGAAGTTTATTCGGAATAATTAATATTCCGAATCAAGCTATTTGTTCCGAATCAAAGGTGTTCATTCGGAATAAGTGACATATTCCGGATGAACCATTATTCCGAGTGAAGCAAACATTCCGGATCAAGGGTTTTGGTAATTATTCCGAGTGAAGAAGGATCATTCCGAACGAAGGTGACATTCCGGATGAGTGATTATTCCGAACGAAGGATTATTCCGAATGAGCTGTTTTCAGGTTCTTTTTAGTTTCAGTTTTTAAGTTTTAATTTTTAAGCTTTACTTTTCCTGCCTTTTTACTTAGTCGCACTTTAAGTTTACTTGCCTTAGATTTATTTTAAGCCCTGCCTTAGTTTAAGTTTTAGTTGCGTTTTAAGTTTCCCTTAGGATAGTTTTAAGTTTGCGTTATTTACTTTAAGTGCCTTTTAATTTTTCGTCACGCTTTCATTTCCCGTCATTTATTTTAAATTAGCTTTAGATTTAAATTAACGTCATTTACTTTTAAGTCTCGCACTTTTAATATACTACAACGACACAACTATTTGTTTCACCAAAGACAACTGAGTCGCATAGTTAACCAGTTATCAATTCGATTAGACCACTATAACGAACTTTAATTTTTAACTGAGAAAAACCTAGTTATCAAATGGCGCCGCTGCCGGCTCTTTCCGTGAAGATTAACGGTTTTCTGTGAGAGACGCGTTGCTTTTTGGAATCCGTTCATTCGTGAGCGTTATTTTTCTTGCTTAAAAATTTCAAAAAAACATAAAAATTAAAAACTGTTAAAAATCCATAAAAATTAAAAATTTTCAAAAATCCAAAAAGATTTTATTTTTATCTTTATAGTGTATATATTCTCTTTGTGTTTGGTATCTTTTCTTTTGCGTTTATAGGTGTATGCGTACTAGATCTTCAAATTATCAAGAGCCCGAGACTCCTGAAGATTTAGCTATGGCAGGTGTGAACAACAACAATAATCCACCGCACCTCAACAATAACAACAACAATGTTCTTCCACAGCCCGATCTTCGGACAATGGAGGAGCTTTGTCAACCCACCATGTTTGGACGAGGAGGACCGATTGCGCCGATGTAAATCACGGCTCCAGAGTTTTCGTTGAAGCATCACATGATCCAGCAGGTGCAAACTAATCCATTCCGCGGAATGCCTGATGATGATGCCAACAAACACCTCGACAAATTCATTACTATTACTCAAAGCATGAAGTTGCCCGGTGCCACAATGGATGTTCTTCGCCTTCAACTCTTTCCACATACTTTATCACACCACGCCGAGAAATGGTTTGATCGTCTCCCGAAGAATTCCATTCATACTTGGGATGATATGACTCAACGCTTTTTGTCGCGCTACTTTCCACCATCCATGGTCACGAGCCTTCGCAATCAAATCAGCGGTTTCATGCAAGAACCCGATGAATCTCTCTTTGATGCTTGGGAAAGATATAATGTTTTGATCGATCGATGTCCAAACCACAACATGCTCCATGTGACCTTAATTGATACTTTCTACAACGGTTTGACTTTTCGTGATCGTGATACGATTAATGCAGCCGCCGGTGGCACATTTATGAAAAGAAGACCCAAGGAGTGTAGAGAGCTTATTGAAAACATGACTACTCATCACAAAAACTGGGATTCCTCCACTTCTTCAAGGAACAACCCGAGAGTCAATGTTTCTTCTACTTCAACAAACCCCGAAATGAGCGAATTCACCCGCATGATGGCCGAAATGAACAAAAATATATTGCTTCTCGCTACAAACCAACAACAAGTTAAAGCGGTAGCCAATCCTTGTGAGACATGCGGCGGTCCTCACCCATACACTGATTGTCCTTCCACTCAAGGCAATCCGGAAAACGTGTATGCGGCTTATGGTAATTATTCACCGGAAAATTACCAAGCCCGACCTCAAGGGGATCTAAATTTGCTAAGTTACCGGTCCAACAACTATCTTTCACCCGGTTTTTCTCCTCAAAACCAAAACCCCAACAACAACTACAATAGAAACAACCAAATCCCACCTCGAGCTTCTAATCCTTATCACCTACCCGCTCAACAAGCCCCACCCATCACTCAAGATGTTGAAGCTTTGATGAGAACCCAAGGAGAACAAATCAAGAATCTGCAGAGCCAAATTATCAATTTGAAAGGGGATATCACCAAGCAAGGGAATGACATTAGATCCGAGCTTCGAGATAATATTCAATCCTCCTTCAGCAATCAAACGAATGATTTGAAGAATATGCTGGCTAGTTTCTTACCAACCACTCAACCCTCTACTTCGAGTTCTCTACCTTCAAACACCGTCACCAATCCGCGAGCGAATGTGAGTGCTATTACTACCCGTAGTGGAGTTACTTTAGTAGAACCACCTATTCCGCCCCCATCATCTACACCTCCCCACCTCCAATTATCCCTCCTACTCCCACACCTAGTATTAGTACACCATTACCGTCTCCGCCTCGTCATGACGATGTACCCAAGAAGAATCCTCCACCAACCCCACCTTCTACCTTTAACCCTTCAACATCTCGACCTTCACCTTCTACACCTCCACCACCCAACTCCAGCATTCCTTACCCTTCTCGACTCAACAAGGCTAGAATTTTGACTAAGAATGACATTCAAGTGTCAAACTATTTGAAGGAAGTTTCGGAAATGACCGTCACTTTTCCCCTTGTTGAAGCTCTAGCACAAATGCCTAAATTTGTCAAGATGTTTAAGGAATTGCTTAATAAGAAGGAGAAGATGGCCGAGTTTGTTAATACTCGATTGAATGAAAATTGTTCTGCCGTCCTTCTTAAAGAACTTCCGGAGAAACTTGGAGATCCCGGTCGTTTTGTGCTACCTTGTACTTTTAACCAAACCGACAAATTTACTTCCTTAGCCGATCTCGGGGCAAGTATTAATTTGATGCCTTTAAGTGTTTGGAAAAAGTTATCATTGCCCGACCTTACACCCACCAAAATGACTCTTGAGCTTGCCAATCGCACTCTCGCTTACCCCGTTGGTATTGCCAAAGATGTGTTCCGTAAAGTTGGCACATTCACTTTTCCGGTCGACTTTGTCGTTGTTGATTATGAAATGGACCCTCGTATTTCGTTAATACTTGGGCGCCCATTTTTGAGAACCGGTAGAGCTTTAATTGATGTGGATAAATGTGAGCTCATCTTAAGAGTCGGGGATGATGCACAAGTTTTTGAAATGGGGAAGCTTACAAGCAAATCCTATGGAAGAATATCAGCGAATATGATTAATGTGCTTGATGATTTTGTCGTCTACAACAATCCTCTATTCGAGTCTTGCAATGATAATCCACTGTTTCAAGATGATGTGGATGATTCTTTCTCCAATTTGGAACCTTCACCCATATATGATTCTCCACCGATCTATGATGCTTATGATGATGATTCTAGCTTCGATGGAGATGATTATGATGATTTTACTTCCGAGTATCCCGATATGCCCACTTATGATGATTTTGATGAGGCCGAACTCTCTCGAGTGATTCTTCTCATGATGAAGATCCTCCGCCTACCATGCTTAATCCTACTTTGGATGACTACTACTTTGAGGAAGACTTTTCTACTTTTCTTAATACATACTTCCCTCATGAGAGTGATGCTCCCCCTTTAGACTTTGATGATTATGGTCTTGATCATTCTACGGATTTGAAGAAAATTCTTTCAAAGGAGAAGCAACCGGACGACACCAACATCCGCAACACGTATGATTTGACACCTCTTTGTCCACCTTCTGAGGACGAGGTTGTGCATTTTCTTCGCGGATCATCTTCAAATTCTGCTGAGCCTGAGTGCTATTTTCCCCTAAAGGAAAAGGTATTCGACCCCGGTATCGATATTCTTCAGCCATCTCAGTATCCGTCTGATGAAATAAAAGGAAAGATTTTTGGAACTACTAAAGATATGCTTGCACCTCACCATATTTGCTTCCACCGTGCTCCATCTTTGCTTATGGGAACCTTGCCTACTCTTCTTTGGCTTGGCTTGTTCGCCTTAAGCTTGTGCTATTTGATGGACGAAAACTATGTCTTTAATCCCGGTGGATATGTTTCCTGCTTCTTCCTATGCTAATCAAGGTCGAGTCAGGCTCACGACTCGGTGAATAAAAATCAAGCGCTTCTTGGGAGGCAACCCAAGTATCTATCTTTTAGCTATCTTTATCATAAGTGTAGGGGAGACCCGTTGGTGTTTGCTATTTCCTCTCTTCTTCTATTCAGGGATTCGAGCGCTCAAAGATCCACTCTTGATGATTTTTGACGACCCGTGATTCCGTGTTTCCGTCTTCCCGGTTCTATCCTAAACTCTTTTTGATTCACTATTTTATATTTCTCAATATTAAAATAGGAATCTCTTTAGTTGTCTTTTCCTTAGCAAGATTTAAACAACGTGCACAATGTCCTAAGTGTAGGGGAGTTTACTCCCACATGCTTAAACATTGAGGACAATGTTTATATTAAGTGTAGGGGGACTTCTATCGAAGTTAAGTGGCCTTTTCCTTGTATTTGTCCTCATTTTAACCGGAAAATCAATTTTTCGACATTTTTCAAAATTTTTGATCGATTTTGGCCTATTAGTTTTTTTCCTTTGTATAGTTATTTTCTTTCCTTACTAGAATAAATTTTAATAAAGTGGTTTTAATTTTCAAACGTTGTGAATCTTTTGACTCAACCCTAGTTTACTTATCTAAGTTTACTCTAGCTAGCATCCTTAACGTGTTTAAGTCAAGTTTTGCTAGGCTTTTATATAGGGAGCTATAAAACGCGAAGGTCTTAACTCTCACGGGTTAAGAACAAGAACTTTTCGCAAGTTCCTATAATTGATCCTAGAGAGTTGTTTATCAAGGGAACTTTAAAATGCGAATTCTAAACTTGAAAAAGTCTAAGAGTTTGTAAGATCCTATAGATGACTCGAAAACCCAAAACTTTGATTTAATTGGCTAAGCATCCACGAGTCTCATTCCTTGAGATTTTAAATTTGGAGAATGAGAGATGATAGAGTCAGTTATAAGTTTGGTATTCTTTCGTGAATTTATGTGAGTTGATTATAAGCCTATTCTCCCATCGCTTGCTAATAAATTTATCTGCAATAAATAAGGTTGTACGATTTGAAAAGTTACTTAGCTTCTAGCACAAGATCTTTTAAAAGTTGCTCGGTATTAATTAGAGTTCATAGCCAAGGCATAACTTATTGAAGCGGGATGCGAAGATTGGCGAGTCCGAAAAGGCCCTAACAAGGCATGAGGGATACATTTTGTTGCTAAAGATCCAAAGTGATGTGAAGAATCACTTAGTAAAGATCAATATGAAGGATCGAGACACACGACGAAAAGCAAATACTCCCCAAAAGATCATGGAGAAGTCTATCCAAAAAGGCCCTAACAAGGTATGAGGATAAATAGATCTAAGTCCATAAAAGGAGGTGGATCGTTGTATATCAAAGTCCAAAATAAAGATTGGAGAAAAATGAAGAAGTCGTGGTCCAAGTATGAAGAATCTCTCAAAACTTCAAGTGAAGAATTCCCTAATATGAAGAGAAGACCATTATTTCATGAACGTCTCTCAAGGTTTGAAGTATGAAGTCGCTGCCAAATATCGGTCCGAGAAAGGCTCAAATCGCGAAGCGAGTTATGCCAAGATATGAACTTTATGAGGTCCCAAGAAGCAGTTTTAAAAGATTTTGTCCTTTAGCTAACTATTGATTAAATCGTCCCACTTTATTTTCAGCCTAAATAACTATCGAAATAAGTCAACAATGCATCCTCTTGATCATTCAAGACAGCAATAAAATATAAGAGACACACCTAGGAATAAGGGAGTCTAAGTAAATAATTGACCCACATGAGTTCGTGTTAGTTTGCAAACTTATAATAACAATGATCTCGTTTTTAAGCTTGGTTTGGAGAAAGTGAAAACTTGAGGATGATGATCATTCATGACATTTTCAAAACCCTAAGGTATGTTTTTTTATTTCTTTACTTGTTTCGTAATTTTCTATCTCTTTAATAAAGGCCAATATGGATTGATTATGATGAAAAGTGTAATCGTGCTTTGTAACTAATGCATTGCATGAGGACATTGCAATGGTCAAGTGTAGGGGATTTGATAGGTGTGTAAACACCCATCCTTTTTACCACTTAACTACAATAATAACCGAGCCAAAACGTGTATTTTATGTCGTAAATGTCGGAATTATGCGTGGTTTGTGTTTTTGTTGTGATTTAGGACGAAAATGTGAAAAGGGGAGAAAACACGGGCATTCACGGGCTTTTATCGAAGAAAAAGACAAAAGACGAAGTCAAGAAATCAAGAGTGCAAAAAGAACGGAAGTCCAAGACCAATTCTGAAGATTTATCGAAGAAAAAGTCAAAAGACGGAAGTTTACTAAAAGCCGAAGAACTCAAGTCTAATTTATTGAAGAATTACAAGACGAGTTTAAAGAAATCCCGAGACAAAGTCGTTAAAATCAAAGAATTAAGAAGACAAGGGCTTAATCATGCAATTAAAGAAAGAAGAAAGAGGGGAGGAAGCTTCTTAAGCATCTCCCTAATCCTCCTATAAATAGATTAGATTTCATTTCATTTTCTCTTGTTGGCTAAGTGTGACAATTAGTCTTCCACCATTTTAATTACTTGTCATTTAATTACATGTCATTTACTTAATTGTCTTGCACCTTAAATACCTTTAATTTCAAGTAAGTTTCCTTTTCATTATTGTCAATCTTTACTTTTACTGTTTGATCTCCTATCTTCCTTTCTTATTTGATCATTAATCTTCATGCTTATCGTTCATGTTTATGTTTTGGATGTTTATTTGATTTGATTAAAGTGGGTTTTGATTATTTTGATTATTATTGTTAGTGTTTTTGATTTGGTTTGATTAGTATTTGTTATTATATCATTTGTGATTAGTTTGATTTAATCTTGTGGTTGATTTTGATTAGTTTTGGTTAGATTCGTGTTTCTTTTTGTTTCCTTGTTCTTCGCGTTATTTGTTTTTCCAGGTACTGTTGAATTCCAGTTATTCCGAATCAAGGAATTTGTTTAGTTTATTCCGGATCAATTGTTATTCCGAACGAAGGTTGTTGTTGAATATTCCGAATAAAGGGCTTTCATTCGGAATAAGTGACATATTCTGGATCAGTTTGATATTCCGGATCAGCAACATATTCCGAGTGAAGAAAACATTCAGAACCAAAGACCATATTCCGGATCAACTTGTTCATTCGGAATAGTGAATATTCCGAATCAAGGTTTCGTTAAGATTATTCCGAATCCAAGTGTTGTTCAGGAAGTTCCGAATCAGTGGAAGTTCCGAATCAAGGTCTTAATTCGGAAGATTCCGAACGAAGAGTCTTGAGGATTTGTTCCGGATCAGTGGAAGTTCCGAACCAAGAAGATATTCTGGATCAAGGGAAGTTTATTCGGAATTATTAATATTCCGAATCAAGCTATTTGTTCCGAATCAAAGGTGTTCATTCGGAATAAGTGATATATTCGGGATGAACCATTATTCCGAGTGAAGCAAACATTCCGGATCAAGGGTTTTGGTAATTATTCCGAGTGAAGAAGGATCATTCCAAACGAAGGTGACATTCCGGATGAGTGATTATTCCGAACGAAGGATTATTCCTAATGAGTTGTTTTCAGGTTCTTTTTATTTTCAGTTTTTAAGTTTTAATTTTTAAGCTTTACTTTTCCTGCCTTTTTACTTAGTCGCACTTTAAGTTTACTTGCCTTAGATTTATTTTAAGCCATGCCTTAGTTTAAGTTTTAGTTGCGTTTTAAGTTTCCCTTAGGATAGTTTTAAGTTTGCGTTATTTACTCTAAGTGCCTTTTAATTTTTCGTCACGCTTTCATTTCCCGTCATTTATTTTAAATTAGATTTAGATTTAAATTAACGTCATTTACTTTTAAGTCTCGCACTTTTAATATACTACAACGACACAACTATTTGTTTCACCAAAGACAACTGAGTCGCATAGTTAACCAGTTATCAATTTGATTAGACCACTATAACGAACTTTAATTTTAATACGGGTAAAAGCCTTGTATCAGTCTCCTTAATCCCATTTTCTCCCCTTATCCAAAATGTTAACCATCAATATTTTAGATATTAATGGATTAACCGGTCTTTGGGTAACAAAATCAAAATCAGTTGTTGGCCATAGAACATATCAATGCTCCCCCTCAAGTTAATGAGGGTTATTTGTAGTGCTTGAGTATGATATATTTTGAAAGATTTAGAATCTCGTGAGAAATTCTTGAAAAATTATCATACTTTCACACTACAGCAAGCCACAAAAGCACAATATTCACAGTATTTACATATTCACACGTAAAATATGGAGTTGACATGCGATAGTATGACCCATTTTAAACGGGTCGTTCCATTAGCTTGTGGTGCGCTCCTTATGGTCTTCCATCGACGAATCGTTCTAAACTTCTCATAAGATGTCTTTCCCTTAGCTTTTCATCAATTTTCTTGATCACGTAGTTGGCACTCTGTCGAAATACCTGGTGCCAATCTACAATAACCTCTGGAAGAGTCTTGTTATCATTGAGTTGCACCAACTTTTCCCGGATATGTTTGAGAGTCCCGTAACTGAATTTGTTGATCTCTGGAATTCTCATGAACTTCATCAGTCCACGGCCATTCAAGCAGAAAATGCTGTGAATCGGGTCAGTGGTGCTGGTGTATGGAGATTTGCCCACATGCCTAGGCAACACTTGAGTACGTGGTTTTGAAAGATTGACCTTCCTTTGGTAACTTTCTACGCCAAGTTGCAGATCTTCAACTCTTTTCTTGATGACTATTTAACGTGTGTACATTCTAAGAGCTGAATTCAAGGCAATTATTTCTTCAGAGTTCAAATGTCTCAGCGTGTTGTGAGTTATCAGAAGCAGCATGTCTTCAATATCTTCGAGGACGAAGAAGTGGAAAATCTCCTTCCTGGATAGTATAGATTTTATCGTCATCTCTTTTAATTATGATCTCCGTCAAGTGGTGATAGCCTATTTTGGGTTGAATCCTAACTCCTTGGATGCTTCTGATTAGGAAAAGAGAAAAGACTTGAGAACCTGAGTTGTGAAGACATGCATAGTTGTAGGCGAGTCACACACGCTCGTTCCAATGTGAAGCTCCCAATTCGGCATATCGATCATATTCAGAATAAACTTTCGGTACCTAGAGACGATTGACTTTTTCTTCTATCCATGGTATCGACTCCCAATTTGCAGGTTTTAGCAAAGTTAATGATGTCGCATACTTGTTTGCTCCCTTGAGTAAGTACTCTAAATCATTGCTGACGAAGAATTCGAGTGCGATTTGATAATCATCTGTAACTGTCGGGAGATGAGGTTTTTCAGGTGCATGAAGACCTTCCCTTTGAGTAGTTCTCATCGCTTTCAGAAGCTCATTAGCGTTGTACTCGTATTCCATTCTGCTGATCTTGGATTTAGCAAGAAGGGTAGGATCTTTGAGTCCTCGCACAACCATTGCTTAGGTTATGTTAGACCCATAGGTATACTCCAAGTATCTTGAAAAATCTATGGGATTGCTGAGGAATTGGGAGAATTCAGCTTCATCAGCCTTTGTCAGTGGACGAAGTGCAACAGCGTTTGTAACCCAAGTTTGTTCAAGTGCATTTTCATCTACTTCGAGTGTATCAACTCATGCTGGTTCACTTGATTCTGGAACATCAAGAACTTGAGTAGATAAAGCAACATCAACAGCAAGCACGACTTCAGTTTCTGGTATGTCTTGGACTTGATCAGATATTGGAAAATCCGGTACAGGTTGATCAGTTTCTGTTAGTTGTTGTTGCACTAACGGTGTGGTAACTGAAGCAGCGGTAATTGTGACAGATGTGACAGGAACAGATGTGGTTGTAGGAGCGGTTGTGGCTGGAGTAGATGATGAAGCTGTATTAGCATCTACATCATGAAACTTCTTGGTGCGTCTTCTTTGTCGGGGTGGAGGTGTCTTGGCTGTTGGAGTTGATTTATCTTTGGTAACATCATCCTTGTGAGATCTGTCACCTTTGGCAGTATCATCCGCCATAGCATCATCATCGGACTTGTCTTTATTAGACTTGTCTTCTTCATCTCCATCCTTTTTCTCTTTATCATCGTCCCCTTCTTCTTCATCAACACCATCATGGCCTTCCCCATCACCATTATCATCACCATCACTGTTTTTAGCACTACCGCCTTCGTCATTACTACCTTCTTCGTCATCACTACCTCCTTCGTCATCACTTCCTCATTCGTCATCACTACCTTCTTCTTCATCACCATCGTCATCATCATCATCATCATTGTTGTCGGATTCGTCTTCCTCTTTCTCTTCATTTAAGATATTGTAAGGAACTACAGTACCATGTTTCTTGAATATCTCAGTATCTTCATCCATAGCCTTTTTAAGAGCCTTGTGAAGGATCTTTTGAGCTTTGGTTTGGTTGTAGGACCCGACTTGAATCATACGAGCATGTAAGAGCTTCTTCAACTCGTAATCAGTGAGCCTTTGAGCAATAAGAAAATCTGACTTATGAATGTTAGAAGACTTGATCATGAAATTGCTTGCAACAATTTGTTTCATCTCATCTCGCAAAGTAGGAAGTGCCGTGCCGAGAGATTCTTTAACCTTTTCATTAAGTGAGTCAACAATTGATTCGTTAGCTTTGGCAAGAATCTCTTTCTCATCTAGGTACCTCCTTTTTAGTTCTCGAAGACGATTGAACGTTGCTTCATTTTTGGCGACTTCAGCTGCTTTGACTTGAGCAAGTTCTTCTGCATGTGCATTTCGTGATAATTCTAAACTCTTCTTTGAATTTAGCAATCGCGTCTTCTTGAGTTTTTCTTGTGGATTCTTCACTCTGCTGTCGAGGGGCTAACTCCTCTTTGACTCGAACCATCTCTTCTTGTTGAGATTTTATGTGTTGTTCCACTTGTAACATGAACAATGCCGGTAAAGATGGAATCAAAGATACTGGTGCTGTCGGTGTTTGTTGTGTAGTGGTCATTGCAGTACTTGACACTGAAGCTGAGAGAGGTTGAGTTGGTACAGTTAAGGGAGGTTGAATAGAGGCAGGTGGGGTCACTTTAGTGACTGGAACCGTCACGAATGTACTTGTGGCTTTGTTAGGATCAGCATTTGTAACGAGATGTTCAGTGTTTACAAATGCTGTTGTATCAGCAGACCCGACTATTTCCATACTTTTCAATCCGTCATGAACTCGTTGTTCGACATGATGGTCAACATCATCATCATCTTGGGTAGATTTCTCAAGAATAGGTATATAGTCATCAGGATTCCTGAATTCATCAATATCAGTAGGTAGTATGGTTTCTTTTGCCATCACACCAGAACCACTACCCCCTGTCTTTCTTACTTTGCATGACAACTTTCTTTATATTTCGTCTTTCAGTTTTGCGAAGTTGTTCTTATTCATTTATATCTTCATCTTCATCCTCAAGCATCATCCGCTTCCCACTAGACTTTGTGTTATCTTGTTTGGCAACACTTTTCTTTCTTTTGGGCTTAGGTGAACCTGTTTCTTCTGATGGTTCACTTTGTTTGCGTTTGCCTTTGGGTTTTGGTGAAGTAAAATCTCCCAAATCAACTCTTTCCTTTTTGATTTTCCATTTCATCCAAAAATTGCTTGTATTCATCACTTGCTTTGATTTCATCAGTCAACATGTGATCAGGAAATGCAGTTGGAGTACCTGAGTAAACAGCGATGTGTCCGTCGTGCCTTAAATCCATAGTGGCATCGTCATCTTGATTATGGTGAGAAGTTCCTTTACGCTTATCGATTGAATCATCTTGTTGCATGAAGTGATGAATGACGAGCTTGATGAATCGTGGGAAAGGAAGGTACCCAGTCTTCTTCTTGGTGCTTTGGAAGAGTTGATAGTGAAATTCCTCCCATAGTAACTGTGCATAATTCACATTCTTACCCTTGTAGATTCCCCAAAAGATACAAGCGATTGAAAATTGCAGAGAGTCATATCCACTTGTTTTAGCAGTAAGACAACGAATGAGTATACTGAAGAATGCTTTCCAGGGTTGTCCCAAGTTAGCTGTGGTAGACTGAGACACCACTCATAACTCAAGATCACCGTATCCAAGAGAATAAAACATCTAAACAACTTCTTTCTTGTCAGGGTCGTCTGCAAACCTTTGGCCTTTAGGTGGATTTGGTAATCCGAATATTTGACAAAAGTGAGGAATGGTGAGAGTTTGTTCCTTTTTGTTGATGGTGAATGTGATCTTTCTGTCTGATAGCCGTTTCTTTGAAGCCCAAAATTCACACATGTAATCAGTTGGTACTGAAGCTGTATCCCGTAAAGCCTTCTTTATTGGGGTTCGATCAAGGATATCGGTGGCTACCTTGAATGCATAGTGAGCTGGGATAGAATCTTCTTTGTCTTCTTTCAGTCGATAGTTGTTTGGTATAGACTTTAGAGCCTTGGCGGAGACAAGTGCCTGATTAGCTTTGATTTGTTGCTCGGTAGGGTTAGACATGTTTTCTGCCTAAGACAAAACAGACAAGGTTGATACACACAAATATATATCATGATGTATATATACCTAAGCATGGCAAACAT
The DNA here is from genome assembly GCA_025667525.1 of Glebionis coronaria. NCBI lineage: Eukaryota > Viridiplantae > Streptophyta > Magnoliopsida > Asterales > Asteraceae > Glebionis > Glebionis coronaria. Next base: position 645,524,750 of record CM046874.1, read on the forward strand.
ATTACATCATACCATAGTGAACAAACAATCATGGTGAACTAGCATTTGAATACACGAGTAACTAAAGATACAAACAAACACAACTAATTTTTGACAACATATGCCAAAAGAAATCACATATTCGGATAAGACATTCACACATTTAGAATAAAAAACACATTCAGAAAAACAACCACATTCGGATAAATCCCCATTTTCGGATAAATACATATATTCGGATAATTCCCCATCTTCGGATAACCTTATGTTTTCGGATAAATATATGAATTCGGATAATTCACATTCTTCGGATAAAGTGATGCCATTTTAGGATTAAACATGAATGTTCGGATAAAATGCAAGTTTTCGGATAAACATGTGTTTTCCGGATAAAACCTGTGTTTTCGGATAAAGAGCACTTTTCGGATAAAAGCACAAGTTTCGGATAAAGATGCAAACTTCGGATAAAAGACCAATCTTCGGATAATTGGGCATATTCGGATAAACATGAATTTTCGGATAAAAAAGCATCTTCGGATAAAGGTTTATATTCGGAAAAAAAGTTTATCTTCGGATTATTATTTATCTTCGGATAAGTACTATCTTCGGATAAATACTTATCTTCGGATAAGTATTATTCGGATAACAAGACAATCTTTGGATAAAGCATATTTCTTCGGATAAACATATTTCTTCGGATAAACCATATTTATTCGGATAAAAATATTTCTTCGGCTAAACAACATATTTTCGGATAAACATCAAGTTTTCGGATAAAACTCTTAAGCCTAATTTCCAGTTTTTCTGGTAAAGTGTCATTGCCAGTTTTCGGATAATCTTTTCATCACCAAATTCAAACAAGTTTTTCTTTCTAAGCGATTTCTGTGTTTTTTAAGGCAACCTAAACAACTATATATGTTCTAATACCTATCCCACGTAAAACCCACTTATCAATTCACCTATTTGATCCAAAGAAAATCATAAACCCTAAAATCTCAGTTTTGGATCAACTAATTGAAAGAAAAGATAAATAAGTAATGGAATGAATTAATAGAACATGTTTACCTTTGATATATTGAACACAAGAAACGAATTAAAATTGGTGTTTTTGAAGAATTATCAATGGCGGCAAGAGGTGTGTGTATGTTTGAGTCGACGAAAAGAAAAACAAGAAGGGAGGGGGGGGGGGGGATTTATATGTTTTGACCTAGATCAAAGTGGTACTTTCCCCTTTTTACACTTTCAGTCCTCCATTTTCTTTCTATTGACTTTTAGTTAATAACCTAGTGAGTTTAACTTTTGTTAAGAAAATTTAACATTTATTATCACATAACCATTCAATTCTATGTTTCCTTACACACAACTAACCACTTTAGCCTAAAAACCAAATCAATTAAACATATCCAATTCACATAAATCACGAAAATTACGAAAAATCACTAAGCACATACGAAATATGATCCAACATTAAGCATTTAACCGATTAATTTTCTGAAAGACTTTTGAAGACCATTTTGATGAAGAAGACGATTTGATATTTTCTCCCCTTAAACAATGACCCGTTTTCTATTTAAAGAGCTGTAGTCGTTGTTCAAAGAGTCAAATATCGATGAAATCTTTTTCCGTTAATTGGATTTAAGAACGATTCGTGGTGGCAATAAGATTTCTCTTATTTTTACAAAATAAGTGCACCGAAGCATACACGAATTTGTGTTAGACCAAGTTATAAAGTAAAATTGATCCCTTACAAGGTTCTAAAGTAAACCTTGCCCGAGAAAATTAATTCCCGTTGTGAGCCAAAGTTTTCAAAAGAAATACATGACTTTAATGCAAAAAGCGGATTGCAGTCAGAAATAACTACAAGCCATGTGGGCATGTTTTAAAATATGTACACCTTTTATACGAACTCTATTTATGGCGTCGTGTCAATTTTAATCGATATTTCTAAGGCCGTAAATATTACCGTACTAAAAGACATGCCCGATTTAAAATGAAAAATATTTTTGGATTTTCTTGATTTTATATTTTTTAATGGTTTTTGTAGGTTTTATATTTTTGTATTTTTCTTTTGGGGATTTATATATATACGATAATATACAAAAGGATACTCTAGAATAGTTTACCACCACTATTTTGCAGATTCTTCTGCCAACTCCTTAAGAGTCGCCGGTGAAAATGATTTCATGCCCAACTTTTCGATCAAAAACTCGATACGTCCTCGATCTAAGGCCTTTGTGAATATATCCGCCAGCTGATACTCAGTGTTGACAAAATACAGCTCGACTCCATTTTCCACTTGCTCTTTGATGAAATGGTAGCGTATGTCAATGTGCTTTGCCCGGGAGTGTTGAACGTAGTTGCAGCAAAGGGCAATGACGCTTTTGTTGTCACACTACATCGGAATTTTGTTGAATCCAAGACCGTACTCAGTTAATTGTGATCTCATCCAAAGAACTTGAGCACAACAACCGGACATAGCAATGTATTCAGCCTCTGTACTTGATATCGCAACGCTTTTCTGCCTTTTGGAAGCCCAACTAATCAGTCTATCTCCAAGAAGTTGCACACTGCCAGAAGTGCTACGTCTAGTATCTTGACACCCAACATAATCCGAATCTACATATGATATTAGTGCAATAGAGGAATCCTTCGGATACCACATACCATGTTGAAGTGTTCCTTTAAGATACCGAAAGATCCTTTTCACAACATGTAAGTGCTTTTCTGTAGGCCGAGCCTGATACCGGGCACACATGCATATATCAAATTGCAAATCAGGCCTGCTAGCAGTCAGATAGAGAAGGGTGTCGATCATTCCACGGTAAAGTTTAGGATCGACAACAATCCCATCCCTATCCTCATCTAACTTGGATCTCTCCACCATTGGAGTATCCATGGGGTCACAGTTTTCAAAATGATACTTTTTCAACGATTCAAGAGCATATTTGGATTGATTAATAAAGATGCCTCTAGGATTTTGAGAAATTTTTAACCCTAAGAAAAATGATATTTTTCCCATCATCGACATCTTAAAGCATGTGGACATGATTTTCTCAAAATGGTCAGACAGTCTTTGAGTAGTGGCAACAAATATTATATCGTCAACATAAATTTGTAACAGTATCATGTCGTTGTCCTCCTTGAGAATGAATAATGTTGGGTCCACTTTGCCTTTGGAGAAGCCTTCTGAGATGAGATAAGACGATAGGAGATCGTACCACGCGCGTGGAGCTTGTTTCAACCCATAAAGAGCCTTCTTGAGCTTGTACATGTGATTAGGATACTCTGAGTTGACGAATCCATTCGACTGGCTTACGTAGACATCTTCCCTTAATTCACCATTGAGAAATGCCGTCTTAACATCCATTTGGTAGACGATCATATTCATGTGAGCAGCATAAGCAAGGAATAGTCTAATCGCCTCCAATCGTGCAACAGGAGAAAATGATTCTTCAAAGTCAATACCCAAAGCTTGTTTGCAACCTCGAGCAACCAATCTAGCTTTGTTCTTTAACACTCCACCTAACTCATCGAGTTTAACCTTATATTACCCACAACAATGTAAGGATGTCAACATTGTCGGGTAGAGGAACTAATTCCCATACTTCAAGGCATTGAAATTCATTAAGTTCCTCTTGTATGGATTCAATCCAAGATGATTGTGTCATGGCTTGTTGCCAAGATGTAGGTTCCTTCTCGTAGAGAAACGCATCAAAGAAGCAATATAATGCGTGCTCTTGTAGTTGATGACGTGTCAAGACTGGTCGATCGATGTCACCAATAATATTGCGGATTGGTGATCCTTTGTCCATTTGGTATTGTGATTTTCAATCCGTGATGGTCTAGAGTAAACGATTGCAGGAGCTTCTTCTGAGGTAGACGCACCGTTAGGGTTTTCGGGTATTTGTGAACCAAAGAATGGAAGCTCTTGTAGGTGAGCAATTTCCAAATCGTGATCATAGTAATCCTCTTCAACATCATTAGGAACGAGTGGGGGTGTTGATTCGGGTGTAGTTTGAGAATTGTTGGGGGATGGTGCACCGGGTTCAATAGTGACTATAGATGCATCAGACTGATTTCCATTATCTTGAGCAACAACTTCCAGAATCGGAGCTATTGCTACAGGTGCTGGAGGATCAAACAATTCATCAAACATAGGTTGAAATAACTCATCCCACTCGGGCCTTGTAGGTGGTGTAAATGATGGAGAAGTAGGATTGTTGGGAGTTAGTCTGGAACTAATCGTACCGGTTCCCATCTCTTGAAGTGCGGGTTTAGAGCTGTTTTCCTTAGAAGCCATCGCTCTCAGCTCATCAAAATCGACATCCAAAGTTTCTAGTATCTTGCCAAGACGACGGTTATAAATTTGGTAAGCTTTCTTTGCGGGTGAGTAACCAATGAAAATTCCAATATCAGCTTTCGGTTGAAGTTTGCCCAAATTCTCACTATTAGTATTTGGATAACACAGTGCACCAAACACATGAAGAAATGAAATATCGGGTTTATGTCCATGAAGAAGCTCATATGGAGTTTTTCCATGATACTTACGAATGATGGAGCGGTTTTGGGTATAACATGCGGTTGCTACTGCTTCAGCCCATAAGAATAAAGGAGAATTCGCATAAATCAACATGGTTCTAGAAGCTTCCATAAGTGTACGGTTACGTCTTTCCACGATACCGTTTTGTTGTGGAGTGCGAGCAATAGAGGTTTCATGTGAAATACCAACCCTTTTCATAATAGTCTCGTAGAGTCTGATTAACGAACTCAGTTCCATTATCAGTTCGAATGCGGCGAACAGTAGCATTAAGACGCACCTGGATCATCTTAAGAAAAGTAATAATATATGCTGGTGCCTAATCCTTAGTTGCTAAGAACTTAACCCATGTAAACCTTGAGAAATCATGCACCATGATGAGGATGTATTTTCTACCACTCACACTAGCCGTACGCATTGGCTAGTGTGCAAAAGATACATCGGTTCTTGGTTGGTGTCTTCAGCTTTAGATTTGTATGATTTCTTGGTGCTTTTCCCCAAAGAACACGCGGAACATAAATGATCCTTGTCAAACTTAAGTTTTGGAAGACCACGAACAAGCTCGTTTTAGCCAAATGGTTAATAGCATCAAAGTTAAGATGAGATAACCGACGATGCCACAACCATGACTTGGTCTTAGATGCTTTGGAGAGAAGGCATACAGGAGAGGCGGCCATTGTTGATCCCAAACTTAGATCGAATCAGCTTTGTGTAAACGAGATTAAATCAAGTTAAACACTTAGAGAAACTTTGTTGTATAAACAATTCAAGTACTATGCGGAATTAATACTTGAATGAAGAACAAACAAAACATATAAACCAAACTTTCACTTTGATTGATGATCAAACTTGCGTACAATGAAAGTGTAAAACGTATATTAAACTAAAACCTAAAGGCCTCCTTTTATAGATTAAGGAGCCTTGCACAAGAGTCTAACTATCAGCTATTCTAGGTAAAGATAAATATAAAAAATATAATGTCGAACATATCTTTACTAGAAATACAAAACGTGTAGACTAAGTATTCTATCAGTGCTTGGACTTCTTCTCATCAGCGCTTTATTTCTTCTTGTCAACGCTTGATCTGATATGTCAACGCTTGATTTCTTTCTATCAACGTCCAATTAACTCTTGTCAGCGTCTAAGTGTCTTGGCTCATTTTATTCCCAACAATCCTCCCCTAAACTTGATATCTACTGTAGTAATCAAGTTTTTGAATAAAAACTAAGTACAAGGAGGATTCTTGCAAATACAAATCACTTGTTAATTAGGAAATAAATAAACCTAATTAAATCTTTGCCAACATCACTTGTGTAATCCATCTCTAGCTGTGTTGACACCATTTTCTTCAAAACTTCTTTGGACATGGGATATTCAGCATCCATAAGAAGATATTCAGAAAACTTTTGTAGTACTCAAATGATAAACACCAGCTGCTGAATGTAGACGCCATTGAAGTCCACTGATATCATCCAGATCCAACCATATTGGATCTACATCATTTGGCTCACACATTATCTTGAATGTGGACCAAATCTTTATTCCATTGACTGAAGTAGGTGCTTCAGTCTCATACTTGGTCTTCATCAATCCCCAAAGATCTACCAAGTCTTCCCTATCCAGGCTTGCAAACAAAGAGATAAGAGTAGTAAAGTATGTACCTCCTTTCCATATCGGCCAATCTTCCAAAACCCACTTGCATCTTATTCATAGTGAACTATAGGGTTTCTGGAATCATAAGGTAACACTTCTGCAATATGTGAAGCTTCCAAAGGTGAGAGCTTAATGCTACTTCTAATAACTGCTTCACTAGGATTTACTCTAATCCAAATTCTCTGGGAACTCAATTGGAGGTCCCTTCTTCACAGGCCTTGGTGCAATTAAAGCCTTTTGAATCTGCATCTCTTCTTCAAGTTCTTCCTTCCTTTCATCAGAAAGGAGTCTGATAGTATTCTCCTCTTGAATACATGCCCATATAGGATAAGTACGAAACTCCAATTCATCAAAGGACAAATCTTGCAATTTCTTGAAAGTCTAACCCCCTTGATGACATCTAAGAATCATATAATAGAGCTCCCTTCTATCCTTTTTAGTCTGTGAAAGAACCTTGTTAGCCCTATACTTCAAAATTACTTTGCAATCTCTTTGAACTCTTAGCAGAATCTCCAAACCCCAAATTTGATCTGAAATGGTCATGTCTGTATTCTTCATAACCTTATTTTCCCATGCAAAGTACATATTGGCTACTTCAGGCATATCATAATCTACCTGCATTTTCAACTCCTCAAGCCTTTCCTTAGCCAACTCATCACCATATTCAAGCCTTTCTAGATCTTCAATGATCATCACACTTGAATCAGTACTCTCATCATCACTGCCCTCCTTATTCTTAATAACAGTCTCCTTCATCCTCTCCTTTTCCTCAAGTTGTGCAGCCAAAATAGAATCAAAATGCACTTGGGCTGCATCCTTGGGAACTTCTACTTCTACCATAATCCTTTTACCTTTATCTAATGCATCAATAGTGGGTAAAGAAGTTGATGGTACCTGTGTAGACACCTCCTTGATGATAGCTGATGACTCGGATACATCAACCATATCTACAGGTTTATCAGCGTCCAAAACCTGAATGTCAACGCTTAACTTACTCTTGTCAGCGCTTGGCATGTGAACTGCTCCAACATTTCAGTAAAAGACAAATTTGTAGGGGTAACCAATGAAGCATCAAAACCTGGTTGCCTCTTTAAATCTGTTAGAGCCTTAGCTATACCCAAAGAATCACATTCATGTGAGCCTTTGTCACTCACATGTACCTGTTCATCCTCCCCTTTGGAAGAATCCTCCTCCCTACGTCTAGTGTTAGCACCCTCCAAAAGAACAATCCTCTCCCTCAATTTCTTGAGTTTAAGGCCTTGTGTATTGACAGTATGTACAAGGTATGTGTTAATGCAATAATGACTAAAAACATTACTTGCATTTTTCGGTCTCGCTTAGTTTTGATTACGACAATATGTAAAAACAAGCATTTACGAAAACGACGAAAAACGAATTCTTGAGTTCAAGTATTTTTCATTTTACCCATTTTCACTTAAGGTATGGATAAAAAAGTACTAACCTTAATCAAGTGATCAAGTGATTTAATCTTTTCTTAAAACTCACTTTTTATTAAGTGTAACAAGTTTTTATTAAACTTTCTTTTTAAGAAAATGTTTTATTAAATTAATTAGTTGAAATTTGAAAATGGCATATTCTTATTTGGTTAAGAATATCCTTTCAGGATATTTTTTATATCCAGATAAGACCTCCACCACTAAAGGACAAAAAGGAGCGGAGTCTAGTCCGGCGGTACCTTATCGATAAGGTACCGCGGGCTAAGATAAGGTACCGCGGGCAGATATAGCCGTTGGCTCCTTTGTCCTATAAATAGTGGACCATTCTCAGCTTTTCACCTCACCTCTTTTGCACATTTATTTCCAGATTCAAACCCCTTCTTTAATCACTCAAATCTTTGATCATTTGTTTGATTATTACTTGTTTAAGAAGTGAATCTTGTTCTTCCATCCCTTCCTCTCCAAGTGCAAAGAGAAGAACACGATCCTTGTGAAGTGTTGAGTCCACCACCAAAGATCCATTGAAGATCTAATTTTATACACTTGTAGTTGTGTCATAGTTGTGAAGATCCAAGTAGTTGTGTCTATTGGAAGTTGTGTATGTACTAAGTATAGTTGTGTAGATTGGTCCTAGCTACGATTAGGGCTCGACTTTTAGCTTAGAGTCGGAAATTGGTTAAGCGACGTGTACGGTTTTCTCCACCATAAGGAGCTTGTTGTGTAGTGAACTCTCGAGTAAGGAGTACTCGAGGAGTGGAGTAGGAACGAGGAGTGAGCTTCGTTGCCGAACCACTATAAATCCTTGGTGTTCGGTTTGATCTTTCTTTACCCTTAACTCTTTACATTCTTTATTCTTTATGCATATACATGTGTTAGTATTAGATTAGTTACACTATCATTCTTTATTCTTTGTGGATATATTTTTGTTAGTATTAGTTTAGTTACACTATCATTGTTCATATTGTGCATAGGAAGATTTCACATATTTCCTCAAGCCTAAGTTTTTGAAAAAGGATTTTTGGAAACCACATTTTAACAAGTAAATATAAGAAACTATTCAACCCCCCCTTCTAGTTTCTACAGTATGCATTCTACTTTTGCAAGCTAATGCAGACAGCTGTCAATTCCAAAATTGTGTAAGGTTCCAATCTGCCATCCTCTAGAATGGTAATTTAACCTCCTAAAGTAGATTCATGGGGCATGGATGGGGTCTTAATGATGTTAGGACTGTCTTGGCCTGCATCTAAGCTAGAACCAATAGCCCTAGCCCCACCCATTTCATCAACCACACTTGTGGTGGTGGTTCTCTCTGCAACATGGCTAGGACCACCAGAGGAGAACACTCCAGTAGTCCTTTGGCATTCTACCAACCTAAATTCGGGTGGTGTAGAAGATGGAGTGGATTGAGTATCTATTTGAAGGTTAAGGGGTGTTTGGGTTTGTGGTAAAAGGGCGTCAGCGTTTGGATTTGGTGTGTCAACGCCAATAGTACACGGCTTTTGCCCAGTAAGAAAATTTTCGTTGTTCCAGTCTCCTCGAATTGAGAAAGGGAAGAATGTGTGACTCAGTCGTCTTTTGGTGGAAAAATAATAGTTTGGTCGTTGTAGTAAAAGGAAAGTGCAAAAACTTTAAAGTAAAAAGCAGGGTAAATAAAGCTTAAAACTAATTGAAAATAAATGACAGGAAATAAAAACGTGACGAGAATTTAATGACGAGAATTTAAAAGGCAAACTTAAAAGTAAACTAAAGGCAAGGCAAGTAATGTAAACTTAAAATAAAACTAAAGGAAAGTGAACTAAAAGTGCGACTAAGTAAAAAGGCGGGAAAAATAAAGTTTAAAACTTAAAATAAACTAAAAATGCTCATTCGGAATAAAACACCTCACTCGGAATAATATGCTCATTCGGAAAAAACTACTTGATGCGGAATAAATGACTGACTCAGAATAAAATTGCTGATGCGGAATATCTTGCTTCGTTCGGAATGTTTGCTCATGCAGAATACTTTCTTTATCCGGAATAAATGGCTTATTCGGAATAAACTTTGATTCGAAAAAAATAAAACAAAAGGTTGGTTCGGAATAAATCCCTGACTTAGAATAATTTTGTTGAAAGCTTGATTCGAAATAATTTAAAACAAAATGATCATGCGGAATGTTATGCTTATTCGGAATAAAACACTGGTTCGGAATATATTGTTCATGCGGAATAATTAAAAGAAAACACTCATTCGGAATAATAAACAAATCCCTTGGTTCGGAATCTGGGCGACAGAAAAATAAAACGAAGAACAAGGGAAATAAAGGCTATGAATCTAATCAAAAACTAACCAAATCAATCTAAAGATTAAACCAAAATAACCACAAATGATTAACTAACAATAACCAATCAATCCAAATCAATAAAACTAACAATAATAACCAAAATAATCAAAACCCACTTGATTAAATCAATAAAAACTCAAGAATATAAACATAAACATAAGATCAAAACAAGAAAGGTAGATGAGAGATTAACAAATAAAAGTAAAGATTCAATAACATAAAAAGATAACTTACTTGAAATTAAAGGTGCAAGACAAGGTAATTAAAGTGACAATTTAAGTAAATGACATGAAAATTAAATGTGCAAGTATGAAAATGGTGGAGAGCTAAGTTTGTCAAAAATAGCTAACAAAATGAAAAATGAAACTATGGTTCTATATATAGGGGAGGAGGAGAGGTTGGAAGCTTCCTCTTCTCTTTCTTCTTTCTTTCTTTATCGTTTAGTCCTTCGTCTTCTTAATTATTCGACTTTTTCGACTTTTGTCTCGGGATTACTTTAAACTCGTCTTGTGATTTCTTCATAAATTAGACTTGAGTTCTTCGGCTTTAATAAACTTCCGTCTTTGGACTTTTTCTTCGATAAATCTTTAGAATAGGCCTTGGACTTCCGTTCTTTTTGCACTCTTGATTTCTTGACTTCGTCTTTTGTCTTTTTCTTCGATAAAAGCCCGTGAAAGCCCGTGTTTTCTTCCCTTTTTACATTTTGATCCTAAAATCACAACAAAACACAAACCACGCATAACTCTGACATTTACGACATAAAATACACGTTATGGTCTTGTTTTCATTATAATTAAGTGGTAAAAGGATGGGTGTTTTCACACCTATCAAATCCCCTACACTTGACCATTGCAATGTCCTCATGCAATGCATTAATTACAAAGCAAGATTACACTTTTCATCATAATCAATCCACATTGGCCTTTATTAAAGAGATAGAAAATAACAAAACAAGTAAAGAAATCAAAGACTTACCTTAGGGTTTTGGAATGTCATGAATGATTATCATCCTCAAGTTTCACGTTCCCCATACCAAGCTTAAAAACGAGATCATTGTTATTATAAGTTAGCAAACTAACATGAACTCATGTGGGCCAATTATTTACTTAGACTCCCTTATTCCTAGGTGTATCTCTTATATTTTATTATTGTCTTGAATGATCACGAGGATGCATTGTTGACTTATTTAGATAGTTATTAAGGCTGAAAATAAAGTGGGACGATTTAATCAATAGTTAGCTAAAGGACAAAATCTTTTAAAACTGCTTCTCGGGACCTCATAAAGTTCATATCTTGGCATAACTCGCTTCACGATTTGAGACCTTTCTTGGACCGATATTTGGCAGTGAATTCATACTTCAAATCTTGAGAGACGTTCATGAAATAATGGTCTTCTCTTTATAATAGGAATTTCTTCACTTGAAGTTTTGAGAGATTCTTCATACTTGGACCACGACTTCTTCATTTTTCTCCAATCTTTATTTGGGATTTTGATATAAAACGATCCGCCTCCTTTTAGGACTTGGATCTATTTATCCTCATACCTTGTTAGGGTCTTTTTGGATAGACTTCTCCATGATCTTTAGGGGAGTATTTTCTTTTCGTCGTGTGTCTCGATCCTTCATATTGATTCTTGATAAATGATTCTTCACATCACTTGGGATCTTTAGCAACAAAATGTAGCCCTCATGCCTTGTTAGGGCCTTTTCGGACTCGCTAATCTTCGCATCCCGCTTCAATAAGTTATGCCTTGGCTATGAACTCTAATTAATACCGAGCAACTTTTAAACGATCTTGTGCTAGAAGCTAAGTAACTTTTCAAATCGTACAACCTTATTTATTGCAGATAAATTTATTAGCAAGCAATGGGAGAATAGGCTTATAATCAACTTACATAAATTCACGAAAGAATACCAAACTTATAATTGACTCTATCATCTCTCGTCCTCCACAGTTTAAAATCTCAAGGAATGAGACTCGTGGATGCTTAGCCAATTAAATCAAAGTTTTGGGTTTTCGAGTCATCTATAGGATCTTGAAAATTCTTAGACTTTTTCAAGTTTAGAAAATGCATTTTAAAGTTCCCTTGATAAACGACTCTCTAGGATCAATTATAGGAACTTGCGAAAAGTTCTTGTTCTTAACCCATGAGAGTTAAGACTTTCGCGTTTTAAAGATCCCTATATAAAAGCCTAGCAAAACTTGACTTAAACACGTTAAGGATACTAGCTAGAGTAAACTTAGATAAGTAAACTCGGGTTGAGTCAAAAGATTCACAACGTTGAAAATTAAAACCACTTTATTAAAATTTATTCTAGTAAAGAAAGAAAATAACTATACAAAGGTAAAACTACTAGGCCAAAATAGATCAAATTTTTTGAAAAATGTCGAAAAATCAATTTTCCGGTTAAAATGAGGAAAAATACAAGGAAAAGGCCACTTAACTTCGATAGAAGTCCCCCTACACATGATATAAACATTGTCCTCAATGTTTAAGCATGTGGGAGTAAACTCCCCTACACTTAGGACATTGTGCACGTTGATTAAATCTTGCTAAGAAAGAGATAACTAAAGAGATTCTTAGGATTGAAATAGCTAAAAGATAGATAGTTGGGTTGCCTCCCAAGAAGCGCTTAATTTTTGATCACCGAGTCGTGAGCCTGACTCGACCTTGATTAGCATAGGAAGGAGCTTGAAACAAATCTACCGGGGTCAAATACATAGTTTTCGTCCATCAAATAACACAAGCTTAAGGCGAACAAGGCAAGCCAAAGAAGAGTAGGCAAGGTTCCCTTAAGAAAAGATGGAGCACGGTGGTAGTAAGGGTGAAGAGGTGCAAGCATATCTCCATGGTTTCCAAAAATCTTTCCTTTTATTTCATTAGATAGATACTGAGATGGCTGAAGAATTTCGATGCCGGGGTCGAACACCTTTTCCTTTAGGGGAAAATAGCACTCAGGCTCAGCAGAATGTGAAGAAGACCCGCTAAGAAAATGCACAACCTCGTTCTCAGAAGGTGGATAGAGAGGTGTTAAAACATACATGCTGCGGATGTTGTTGTCTTCCGGTTTCTTCTCCTTTGAAGCGGGTTTCTTCATATCCAAAGAAGGATAAAGACCATAATCATCAAAGTCCAAAGGAGGGGCATCACTCTCATTTGGGAAGTAAGTATTGAGAAAAGTAGCAAAGTCTTCCTCAAATGAGTAGTCATCCAAAGTAGGATCAAGTGTTGTTGGCAGAGGATCTTCATTGTGTGAAGAATCACTCGAGAGAGTATCGGCCTCATCAAAATCATCATAAGTGGGCATGTCTGGATACTCAGAAGTAAAATCATCATAATCATCTCCATTGGAACTAGAATCGTCATCATAAGAATAATAAATTGGTGAAGAATCATATATGGGTGGAGGATCAGAATTGGATAGAGAATCATCCACATCATCTTGGAACATTAGATTATCATAGCAAGAATCGAATAGAGGATTGTTGTAGACGACTAAATCATCAAGCACATTAATCATATTCGCTGATTCTCTTCCATAGGATTTGTTTGTGATCTTCCCCATTTTGAGAACTTGTTGTTCATTCCCGACCTTTAAAATTAACTCACCTTCGGCAACATCAACTAAAGCTTTTCCGGTTCTCAAGAATGGCCGACCAAGTATTAACGAAATACGAGGGTCCATTTCATAATCAACAACAACAAAGTCGACCGGAAAAGTGAAGGTGCCCACTTTAATAAACACATCTTCGGCAATACCAACGGGGTAAGCGAGAGTGCGATTTGCAAGCTCAAGAGTCATCTTTGTTGGTGTAAGGTCGGGTAATGATAGTGCTGTCCAAACACTTAAAGGCATCAAATTAATACTTGCCCCGCGATCAGCTAGGGCAGTAAATTCTTCGGTTTTGTTAAAAATGAACGGCAACACAAAACGACCGGGATCTCCAAGTTTTTCCGGAAGTTCTTTAGGAATAACTGCAGAACAGTTTTCATTTAAGCGTGTGTTGACAAGCTCAACCAGCTTTTCCTTCTTATTAAGCAATTCCTTGAATGCTTTGACAAATTTAGGCATGTGGACAAGTGCTTCAACAAGGCTAATGTTGAAATTCATTTAAGAGATCATCTTCAAATAGTTCGACACTTGAATGTCATCCTTGGCTTGCAAGTTAGACTTGTCCAAGCGAGAAGGATAAGGAATATCCGGTTTATAGGTGGAAGGTGTAGGTGTAGCAGGTAGAGGTTGAGATGTTGAAGGTTTAAAGGTGGAAGGCGGGGTTGGTGAAGGGTTCTTCTTCTTGGGTACGTCAGTAAGAGGTGGAGACGGTAATGGAGAACTAATACTAGGCGTGGGAGTAGGAGGGATAAATGGTGGTGGAGGAGGTGTAGATGGAGTAACTGGGGGAGGGATAGATGGTCCTACTAAGGTGGCTCCACTCCGTGTAGTAATAGCACTCACATTCGCTCTTGGGTTGGTGACGGTGTTTGAAGGTAGAGAGCTTGAAGTAGAGGGTTGAGTGGTTGGTAAGAAACTAGCCAGCATATTCTTCAAATCATTCGTTTGAGTGCTGAAGGAGGTTTGTATATCATTTTGAAGCTCAGATCTAATGTCATTCCCTTGCTTAGTGATATCCCCTTTCAAATTGATAATTTGGCTTTGTAGATTCTTGATTTGCTCTCTTTGGGTTCTCATTAAAGCTTCAACATCTTGATTAATGGGCGGGGCTTGTTGAGCGGGTGGGTGATAAGGATTAGAAGCTCGAGGTGGGATTTGGTTGCTTCTATTGTAATTGTTGTTGAGGTTGTGGTTTTGAGGAGAAAAACCGGGTGAAAGATAGTTGTTCGACCGGTAACTTAGCAAATTTCGATCCCCTTGAGGTCGGGCTTGGTAATTTTCCGGTGAATAGTTACCATAAGCCGCATACACGTTTTCCGGATTGCCTTGAGTAGCAGGACAATCAGTGTATGAGTGAGGACCGCCGCATGTCTCACAAGAAATTGCTACAGTTTTAACTTGCTGTTGTTGGTTAGTAGCGATGAGCAAGATATTTTTGTTCATTTTGGCCATCATGCGGGTGAATTCGGTCATATCGGGGTTTGCTGAAGTAGAAGAAACATTGACTCTCAGATTGTTCCTTGAAGAAGCGGAGGAATCCTAATTTTTGTGATGAGTAGTCATGTTCTCAATAAGCTCTCTACACTCCTCGGGTCTTCTTTTCATAAATGTGCCACCGGCGGCTGCATTAATCGTATCACGATCACGAAAAGTCAAACCGTTGTAGAAAGTATCAATTAAGGTAACGGGGAGCATGTTGTGGTTTGGACATCGATCAATCAAAACATTATATCTTTCCCAAGCATTAAAGAGAGATTCATCGGGTTCTTGCATGAAACCACTGATTTGATTTCGAAGGCTCGTGACCATGGATGGTGGAAAGTAGCGCGACAAAAATCGTTGAGTCATGTCGTCCCAAGTATGAATGGAATTCTTCGGAAGACGATCAAACCATTTTTCGGCGTGGTGTGATAAATTATGTGGAAAGAGTTGAAGGCGAAGGACATCCATAGTAACACCGGGCAACTTCATGCTTTGGGTGATGGTAATGAATTTGTCGAGGTGCTTGTTGGCATCATCATCCAGTATTCCTCGAAAAGGATTAGTTTGCACTTGTTGGATCATGTGATGCTTCAACGAAAACTCCGAAGCCGTGATTTGCATCGTCGCAATCGGTCCTCCTCGTCCATACATTATTGGTTGACAAAGCTCCTCCATTGTCCGAAGATCGGGCTGTGGAAGAACATTGTTGTTGTTATTGTTGAGGTGCGGTGGATTATTGTTGTTGTTCACACCTGCCATAGCTAAATCTTCATGAGTCTCGGGCTCTGGATAAGTTGAAGATCTAGTACGCATACACCTGCAAAAGCAAAAGAAAAAGATACCAAAACAATAGACAATATATATACACTATAAAAATAAAAATAAAATCTTTTTGGAATTTTTGAAAATTTTTAATTTTTATGGATTTTTAACAATTTTAAGCAAAAAAATAACGCTCACGAATGAACGGATCCCAAAAAGCAACGCGTCTCTCACAGAAAACCGTTAATCTTAACGAAAAGAGCCGGCAGCGGCGCCATTTAATACACGGCTTTTGCCCAGTAAGAAAATTTTCGTTGTTCCAGTCTCCTCGAATTGAGAAAGGGAAGAATGTGTGACTCAGTCGTCTTTTGGTGAAAAAATAATAGTTTGGTCGTTGTAGTAAAAGGAAAGTGAAAAAACTTTAAAGTAAAAAGCAGGGTAAATAAAGCTTAAAACTAATTGAAAATAAATGACGGGAAATAAAAACGTGACGAGAATTTAATGACGAGAATTTAAAAGGCAAACTTAAAAGTAAACTAAAGGCAAGGCAAGTAATGTAAACTTAAAATAAAACTAAAGGCAAGTGAACTAAAAGTGCGACTAAGTAAAAAGGCGGGAAAAATAAAGTTTAAAACTTAAAATAAACTAAAAATGCTCATTCGGAATAAAACACCTCACTCAGAATAATATGCTCATTCGGAAAAAACTACTTGATGCGGAATAAATGACTGACTCGGAATAAAATTGCTGATGCGGAATATCTTGCTTCGTTCGGAATGTTTGCTCATGCGGAATAATTTCTTTATCCGGAATAAATGGCTTATTCGGAATAAACTTTGATTCGGAAAAATTAAAACAAAAGGTTGGTTCGGAATAAATCCCTGACTCAGAATAATTTTGTTGAAAGCTTGATTCGGAATAATTTAAAACAAAATGCTCATGCGGAATGTTATGCTTATTCGGAATAAAACACTGGTTCGGAATATATTGTTCATGCGGAATAAATAAAAGAAAACACTCATTCGGAATAATAAACAAATCCCTTGGTTCGGAATCTGGGCGACAGAAAAATAAAACGAAGAACAAGGGAAATAAAGGCTACGAATCTAATCAAAAACTAACCAAATCAATCTAAAGATTAAACCAAAATAACCACAAATGATTAACTAACAATAACCAATCAATCCAAATCAATAAAACTAACAATAATAACCAAAATAGTCAAAACCCACTTGATCAAATCAATAAAAACTCAAGAACATAAACATAAACATAAGATCAAAACAAGAAAGGTAGATGAGAGATTAACAAATAAAAGTAAAGATTCAATAACATAAAAAGATAACTTACTTGGAATTAAAGGTGCAAGACAAGGTAATTAAAGTGACAATTTAAGTAAATGACATGAAAATTAAATGTGCAAGTATGAAAATGGTGGAGAGCTAAGTTTGTCTAAAATAGCTAACAAAATGAAAAATGAGACTATGGTTCTATATATAGGGGATGAGGAGAGGTTGGAAGCTTCCTCCTCTCTTTCTTCTTTCTTTCTTTATCGTTTAGTCCTTCGTCTTCTTAATTCTTCGACTTTTTCGACTTTTGTCTCGGGATTACTTTAAACTCGTCTTGTGATTTCTTCATAAATTAGACTTGAGTTCTTCGGCTTTATTAAACTTCCGTCTTTGGACTTTTTCTTCGATAAATCTTCAGAATAGGCCTTGGACTTCCGTTCTTTTTGCACTCTTGATTTCTTGACTTCGTCTTTTGTCCTTTTCTTTGATTAAAGCCCGTGAAAGCCAGTATTTTCTTCCCTTTTTACATTTTGATCCTAAAATCACAACAAAAACACAAACCACGCGTAATTCCGACATTTACGACATAAAATACACGTTATGGTCTTGTTTTCATTATAATTAAGTGGTAAAAGGATGGGTGTTTTCACACCTATCAGCCAACATTTAAAGTGTCAGCGTTGAATGGTTCTTGGGCAACTTCCATTTGCTGGGGTGATGGTGGTTGTGGGTCTGGTTGAGGTTGTGGGTCTGGTTGAGGGTTGGCTACTGCAATAACAGCAAGCATGGCTTGGGTGAGGGGTAGGTCTTTATAAGGTTCAGAGTTCATCTTCCCAAAAATTGCTTTCTTTTGAACAGGGATCGTATAAAAATCATTGTGATCCCTATTGCAGTATTGTTGTAAATCAAACACCATTTGTAAAACCTTGGGTAAGCAAGAGTCATCTTGTTACCCTTGTTATGACACACGCAATCAAAAATCATTTTTGAAAAATTATATTGTTGCCCAGTTGCAATACACACAATGGCACTCCCAATAGATGGGTTGATTTCATTGTGTGCGGTACATTTGAGACTCAAACATTGAAGAATGACATGTATTAAGTACTTCCAAGCCGGGGGAAATTCTTGTTTTGTATATTTGTTTAAATGGCCTTCTTCAGGCAAAGGATAACCCAATGCTTAGAGTCCTTGTTCTAGTTCTGCAATGGGTAGGGTGGTTATACCATCTACATCATTAAGATGCAAAGCTTGGCAAACCAAAGCTTTAGTAACCACCCATGGAAACCCATGGACAATAGCAATCAATGTAGTCACTTCATTAACTGTTGAGGAAGTTATAGTATTTTGTTTAATGTGTGTGACAGGGATAAGAGGGGCATGAGAAAGTGCATACCTTAATGGGGATGCATTCAAATACTTAACCATCTGAGTATATTGGGGAAATAGAGTATTATCAGCTTGTAAATAAGCTACCATGTTATGTTGACTCCTGAACCCCAATTCCAAATCTCTAGGTTTAAACTTAGGCGCCATTGATGATTTAAGAAAGTTGTGATAAAAGTTATGGAAGATGAAGGTTGTGAGAAAATTTAGTTAGCCAAGAATAAGCAGTTACACTGTTTAAAAGAAATGAGCCAAATATATAGGAGAGGTGAAAATATGTGATTGGTCAAGATGTGAGGCTGTTATATTCAAAAAGTAATTATGAAAATCTTGAAAATATATAACTTATCTCAAACATTAATAAAAAGTTACCAACTCCTAAAATTACGGCCCATATTTTCGTCAAAAATAACAACTGGGTAGGACCCAATGTTTATCAACGGTCAAAAATAACTTATCAGTGCCCAACGGCTATATTCTTGTCAACGTTGGAATTTGCCATGTCAACGTCAAAATTGGTCTTAACAGCGTTTGGAAAGAAAACTGTCAGCATCCAAAAATAAAAATAATATAAAAGAAAAAAGGACCTTAACAAAGTAATTTATCCTAGTGAAGATAACTTATAGACTGAAAATCACTATAGGGTGGCAAGCATTGTCCAATCATGCACACTTGCTTAAGCAAGATAGACATAATTGTCCTCAAGTGTCCCTTGCTAACCAAAGTTCTTAACAATGAAGTTATCTCATAAAATCCCTTGTAACTTCCCAGGTAAGCCCAATAAAATCATACCCAAGTCTCCCAACCGCCCATATCCAATTCTAGTTCAAAAAAGTCTTGGCAGCATGCAAAGTATATCAACTTTGCATGCTACAGTGCCTCACAATTTAGTAAACTAACTCGTACTCACCAGTGGACACAATCTAGAATTGTGATAAGAGTATTATAAGAATACCCAATAAGTCCTAAAGGTTTCCTAAACCTCCCCTTAAAATATGATATACAAGTTTCCAAAAGTAAAATATGTAATAAAAATTTATGTCAAGATAGGAATGTAAACATTCCAACCATCATCCATAAACTTGAACACAGTCCTAGTAAGATCCAAAGATCCATAAGCAACTCTGTATCCATTTGTACAATGCTCATAATGCCTGCATAATTAGACCAAAAACCACAAAATTAACATGTTGCTGTCAACGTCCATTTTAACACTTATTAGTGTTAAAATAACCTTTGTCAGCGTTAGACAAATAAAGTGGAAAACCTAATTTTGTACAAAGACCAATAACAGTGCATATCCTGTACATACTTTTACAATAAGTTCCAAAAACACATTTTAGGTAAGATTGATCATTCCAATACTTGTTACCAAGTATTGAAACCTCCTAGCATCAAAAGGTTTAGTTAATAAATCTGCCACATTTTCTTCTGTGTCAACCCTATCTGGTTGTATTAAGCCTTTTTCAAAGCAATCTCTTATAAAATGATGTCTAATTTCTATGTGTTTTGTTTTACAATGATGTACAGGATTTTTAATAATGCATAATGTACTGTTATTGTCTACAAAAATCTTGGTATGCATAAAATTATACCCATAATCCAGCAGTTGGTTCTGAATCCATAAGACTTGTCCACAACAAGCAGCTGCAGCTACATATTCTATTTCAGTTGTAGAGTTGGCCACCACTGTTTGTTTCTTTCATTGCCAAGATATCAATCTACTCCCAAGAAATTGGCATCCACCAGTTGTGGATTTCCTATCAAACTTGTCACCTCCATAATCACTGTCTGAATAACCAATAAGCTCCAATGGAGAATCCTTTGGATACCATAATACCAAGGTGGGATAGCACCTAAGATATCTAAAGATCCTCTTGACATCATGAAGATGACACTCTTTGGGAGTCACTTGATGGCATGCACATGCACACACAACAAACATAATGTCAGGTGTAGAAGCTGTAAGATACATCAATGATCCAATCACTGACCTATAATGCCCGCCATCCACCTCTTTTCCATCTCCAATCTTTCCCCAAGGGTGTTCCCTATCCATGGGTGTGTGATGGAGGAGCATAAGAATAAACTTGTTATTTAGTTTTATTTTGTCGTATCTTCTATTTAGTTTTCTTATCTTGTGTTTCCTAAGAATAATATTGTTATCTTTTTACTCAAGTTTAGTTTTCTTATAAAAACTACGACTTGGGTTTATTGTATGATGATTGTGATATGAATAAAAAACAAAGACTTGTAGTCTTTTGTTAATTGACTTGAATCCAGGTTAGGGTTTATTGTTCAATTTTCACCCTAATAATCAGGCATTCGTTTGAATCAACGATTGTTGGAAGAGTTGTTTCTGGTATTCTTTGTGAATCAACAGATTCAATTATTTATCATTTTTTTAAACTACATCATTTGGAAGAGTTGTTTTTCCGCTACATCAGTTGGTATCAAGAGCCAAAGTTCCTGTTTAAGATGTCTTCAAGAAGAAGTAGGAATGTTCATGATGTGTATGAACAAGAATTGGAGCATCGTATTATGGCAAAGATGGAGGAGCGAATGGATCTATTCTTTGATAAATTGACAAACCGGATGAAACACTTGATGAACCGGCGTGGTGATCGTAACGGTCGGGGTATTGAACATAGTCAGTCAGAAAACCCATTTGTTGATCCCGAAGATGACGATGATGATGTCGTTTGTGGTGATTATGAAGCAGCCCCGGTTTATGATGAAGAACCCGAGGAAGAGGAGTATCCTTTTGTTGACATTTATCATAATTGTCAAGAAGAAGAAAATGATGTGCCATCTTCAGATGTTATGTTGGATGTTGAAGAAGAATCAATGGCAATTTATGATACTGATCTTGAAGATGTCATTGAGGAGGAAGAAGGATTTTTTGGGGAAGGAAGATTTGGTGGCAAAGAAGACAACATCGAATACGTTGTAGTTGTGGCTAACGATCTTTGTTCTTCCATGATCAAAACTACATTAAGTGTTGATTCTTCAAAACTCGTTGTTTCAAACCCTCATGAGTTATTTTTGTTGCAAAAAGGTCAATGGGTGGATGTTAGTATCTTAATTGAAAAAAAACATATATCAAAAAACCGCACCCATGGTCGGTAAGTATGGTTTTAGGACGATCAAGGTTCGAGGTCGATTCCTTAGAAATAAAGGGAATTTGATGCAAGGGATACAAATTTGGATGCTACGAGTACAAGAGACGAGTGAGACAAACTCGAGGACGAGTTTTTTGAAGTAAGGGAGAATGATGGAGGAGCATAAGAATAAACTTGTTATTTAGTTTTATTTTGTCGTATCTTCTATTTAGTTTTCTTATCTTGTGTTTCTTAAGAATAATATTGTTATCTTTTTCCTCAAGTTTAGTTTTCTTATAAAAACTACGACTTGGGTTTATTGTATGATGATTGTGATATGAATAAAAAACACAGACTTGTAGTCTTTTGTTAATTGACTTGAATCCAGGTTAGGGTTTATTGTTCAATTTTCACCCTAATAATCGGGCATTCGTTTGAATCAACGATTGTTGGAAGAGTTGTTTCTGGTATTCTTTGTGAATCAACAGATTCAATTATTTATCATTTTTTTAAACTACATCATTTGGAAGAGTTGTTTTTCCGCTACATCAGTGTGCTAGCTCGTTTTTCATGTGGGGAAAAGCCAAACTTCTTCAAGATTTCTACTACATATTTGTCTTGAGAGATGAAGATACCATATTCTTTCTGTTGAACTTGTAAACCTAGAAACAAGTTCATCTCTCCCATTGCACTCATCTTGAATTTTTCTGTTATAAGCTTGGAAAAGTCTTCACTCATCTTTGGATTTGATGAACCAAAGATGATATCATCCACATAGACCTGGACAAGTAAAAATTCCTCACCAATCTTCTTGGTAAATAAAGTCTGATCTATGGTGCCTCTCTTGAATCCATTTCCACCAGATAGGTGGACAATGTTCCATACCATGCTCTTGGGGCTTGATGAAGTCCATACATTGCTTTTTTCACCCTATACACCTTGTCTGGATGTTCTGAATCCTCAAAACCAGGAGGCTGCATTACATAAACCTCTTCTACAATTGTGCCATAAAGAAAAGCACTCTTTACGTCTATTTGATAAACTGTGAAGCCCATGCAAGAAGCATAGGCTAGGAAAATCCTTTTTGCCTCAATCCTTGCAACAGGTGCAAAAACCTCTTCATAGTCTATCCCTTCCTCTTGTGTATAGCCTTGAGCAACTAAACGTGCCTTGTTTCTGATCACAATCCCTCTTTCATCCTTCTTATTTCTAAGAACCCATCTTGTCCCTATAGGTCTTACATATCTAGGACAGTCCACTAACTTCCAAACATATTGAATAACAAATTGGTGAAGCTCATCCTGCATTGCTTCCACCCAACTTGGTTCTTTGAGAGCATCAAAAATCTTCTTGGGTTCCTGTTGTGACAGAAAACAAGCAAACAAACATGCCTGTACAAGAGGGGTATCAACCTTTTTGTGGATATTGGCAATAAAACCTCCTCAATTCTGATGAGACCTCCTTGTTTGAACAGGAGACAACACATCACCAATGATTAGAGAAGGAGTATGATTTCTGATAGTAGATGTAAGTATTCCTCATTCAATAAGTGTGTTTTCTTCAATCTCAGTCTCTATGTTGCCAATATCATCTTCAAATTCTCCTCCATCATCACCAGAATGAACCTCTTCATGTACTGTGGAAGGTCCACCTTGTTCAAAAACATTGGAAGAGAATAAATGGTCAAAAGGGTTGTCAACGCCTGAACTAGGCTTGTCAACGTTTGAGCCATCAATGCCTAAATTTGGCCTGTCAGCGCCAGATTTGTCTTTGTTAGCGCTTGAAGATTCACGCATGTTTTCATCAATTGGTTTTTCTTGTGGACCATATGGGAATAGTGACATACTCAATATGGGGCTGATTTGACTGCATGTGATGCTACTTCCTTGTCAACCTGTTTACCTGAAATTTCAACAACTGGTTCTTCCACAACATTTGAATCCACTTTCACAATGTCTGGATTAGTAACAGGCATATAATTCAAGGTTCTAGATAAAGGTTCTAAATCAAAGAGCCAATTTGGTCCACTCTCAAGATCACTAGGTTTACTTTTTTAAAAATTTAACATGTACCTTTTCAAGTATACGTTTTTCTTTCTTAATGTAAACCCTATATACTTTACTCTACACTGAATAGCCTATAAAATAGCCTTCATCACCTTTAGCACTAAACTTTCCTAAGGCATCACTAGTATCCAGTATCACTACATGACATCCAAAAGGTTTAAGAAAACCAATATTAGGTTTCCTATTCCAAAATAGCTCATAAGGTGTCTTATTGTGGATTTTGTTGATAATGCCCTATTCTGAACATAGCAGGCTGTATTCGCAGCCTCAGCCCAAAAAGCAATGGGAAAATAAGCATCAACCAACATTGTCCTAGCTGCTTCTATGAGTGTTCTATTCTTCATTTCAGCCATACCATTCTGTTGTGGGGTTCTAGCTACACTAAACTGCCTAGTAATCCCTTTATTGACACAGAAGTCATCTAACAACTTGTTTCTAAACTCACCACCATTATCACTTCTAAGTATTTTAACCTCATTCCCTGTTTTCTTTTCAATTTGGGTAATAAAGTTAATCAAAACAGTAGCAGTTTCACTTTTTAAGGCAAAAAAGAAAGTCCAAGTAAATCTAGAAAAATCATCAGTTATGACAAAAGAAAAAGATTTACCATTTAAGCTTTCTATATTAGTTGGACCAAATAAATCCATATGCAGCAAGTGAAGTGGTTTAGAACTAGAGTGCACACGTTTAGACTTAAAGGAGACTTTGTGCTGTTTGCCTTTAAGGCATGTAACACAAGAATGATCATTGTGAAAAGCCTTTTCAGGCAAACCATCAACTAAACCATGCCTCACAAGTCTGTTTATGTTCTTAAAGTTTATGTGCCCTAACCTTCTGTGCCATAGATTACTTTCATCAACTGAAGCCTTAGCATATAGACATGAAAAATTATTGTTCATCCTAGTTCCATTAAGATTCACATTATAAATGTCCTTATGCCTAGGTGTTCTATAATCAATAAACTTCTCATCAGGTATCTTAAAGTCTTTGTTTAACACCAAGCATTCAGTATCAGTGAAAAGAACCTTATTCTTGTTATCACACACCTATGATACACTAAACAGATTATAATCAAGTTCTTTTACCAGAAATACGTTTTCAAAATGCAAATTATTGGTGATAAGAGTGCCTTTGCCAGTAATTGTACCATATCCTCCTCCAAAGTACACTTTGTCACCATCTTTAATGGGGGTAAAGTTGGTCAAATAATCTTCATTCCCCGTCATGTGCCTAGAGCATCCACTATCCCAATAGCCATAATCATTTACATGTTTTTGAATGTCCTGCACATAGAGAAAACAAATTAGTTTTCTTTCGGAACCCAAGCCTGAGCAGACTTGGATTCATTTGGTTGTTCAACAAGAACATATTTAGTCCTTATAACAACCCCTTGTTCATCCCTTTGAGGATTGAACACCCAGTTAACCCCAATTGGTTTAGTTATGACCTTTGAAATATAATGAAATCTGTTGCAGGTCATAGAAATCCCATCAGAATTAGGGTTTTGGTCTTGTTTGGGTCTCCATGTCAAGCTAGATGAAGCTTTAGACCCTTTTCCCTTTAGCTGCAAGTATTTGTTATTACTTGGTCTAACAATGTTGGAAACATTCATGTCAACGTTAAAATTGTTCTTGACAGCGCCGAAATTAAACTTATCAGTGCCAAAACTAGGGTTTGCTACAGGAACCCATTGTCTGTTAGACCATGTATTAGTCTTTTGAAAAGGCCTTTGTCCATGAGTATTAGACCCTTTAGTAAAGAATGGAGCTGGTCTAGTAACTTGTGAACTTTGTTGGACAAAAGGTCTGGGTTTGACCTTGGTTGACTTTTTGTCAGCGTTGACTTTTGAAGCACTGACACACTTATAAGCCAAATGTGAAAAACCCCCACAACTATAACAAGCTTTTCTAGACATAACCCTAGGTCTAGATGAAAAGAACCCTGCCTCATTATCACTAACTTGACTTTTTGGTGACCTAGGTTTTCTATACATTTCTGCATACTTAACACTAGGTTTTCTATTAACATTTAAGCCAAGTTCAACAGGTTTTCCAGTAGAAGGGTTGGTCACCTTTATGGGTGTAGACTCATTTGGGCTTTCACTACGCATGCCACCTTTAACAAACAGAGTAAGATTGGCTTTCTCCCATTGTTCCAAGTCAGTCAATTTCTGCTTATATTCCTCTACTAGAGTAAGAACTCTTGGTGGAGGAATGAATTCCTTTTCTTGGAGTTCTGGTATACCAGTCCAAGATAAATCCTTTTCTAAGGACACCATAAAAGTTCCCAACAGGTGGTGGAACATTAGCATATTCTTTCATCCCAGTCCCGGTCATATCCCTGCTCACTTACACATTTTTCTAGGGTTTGTGAAGCTTTATCAAATCTTTGAATTTTAAGCCCTACATTATCTTTGTTTTTAATAGCCTCATCTAACTTAGCTTGTGTGGAAAATAGAAGGGGGGGGGGGGGTTGAATAGTTTCTTATATTTACTTGTTAATAAGAATTAATTAAAATTAAATATAAAGAAGGAGTCTTTATGTCGCGTTACCGAGGTCATCGTTTCAAAGAAATACGTCGCCTGGGGGCTTTACCAGGGCTAACTAATAAAAGGCCCAGAGCTGGAAGTGATCTTAGAAACCAATCGCGTTCTGGGAAAAATCCCAATATCGTATTCGTCTAGAAGAAAAACAAAATTACGTTTTCATTATGGTCTTACAGAACGACAATTACTAAATACGTTCGTATCGCCGGAAAGGCAAAGGGGTCGACAGGTCAAGTTTTACTACAATTACTTGAAATGCGCCTGGATAACATCCTTTTTCGGTTGGGTATGGCCCCGACTATTCCGGGGGCTCGCCAATTATTTAACCATAGACATATTTTAGTCAATGGTCGTATAGTAGATATACCAAGTTATCGCTGCAAACCCCGAGATACTATTGCGGCGAGGGATGAACAAAAATCTAGAGCTCAAAAGGTGGTTTTCAAAAATCCTTTTTCAAAAAACTTAGGCTTGAGGAAATATGTGAAATCTTCTTATGCACAATATGAACAATGGTAGTGTAACTAAACTAATACTAACAAAAATATATGTACAAAGAATAAAAAATGTAAAGAGTTAAGGGTAAAGAAAGATCAAACCGAACACCAAGGATTTATAGTGGTTCGGCAACAAAGCTCACTCCTCGTTCCTACTCCACTCCTCGAGTACTCCTTACTCGAGAGTTCACTACACAACAAGCTCCTTATGGTGGAGAAAACCGTACACGTCGCTTAACCAATTTCCGACTCTAAGCTAAAAGTCGAGCCCTAATCGTAGCTAGAACTAATCTACACAACTATACTTAGTACATACACAACTTCCAAATAGACACAACTACTTGGATCTTCACAACTATGACACAACAACAAATGTATAAAATTAGATCTTCAATGGATCTTTGGTGGTGGACTCAACACTTCACAAGGATAGTGTTCTTCTCTTTGCACTTGGAGAGGAAGGGATGGAAGAACAAGATTCACTTCTTAAACAAGTAGTAATCGATCAAATGATCAAAGATTTGAGTGATTAAAGAAGAGTGTTTGAATCTGGAAATAGATGTACAAAAGAGGTAAGTAGAAAAGCAGAGAATGGTCCACATTTTATAGGACAAAAGGCCAACGGATATATCTGGCCGCGGTTCCATATCTCAGGCGGCGGTTCCTTATCGATAAGGAACCGCGTAGGCACTAGGGAACCGCCGCCTAGACTCTGCTCCCTTTTTTGTCCTTTAGTGGTGGAGGTCTTATCTGGATTAAAAAATATCATGATAGAATATTCCTAATCAAATAAGAATATGCCATTTTCAAATTTTCAAATAATTAATTTAATAAAATATTTTCTTAAAAAGAAAGTTTAATAAAAACTTGTCACACTTAATAAAAAGTGAGTTTTAAGAAAAGATTAAATCACTTGATCACTTGATTAAGGTTAGTACTTGTTTATTCATACCTTAAGTGAAAATGGGTAAAATGAAAAATACTTGAACTCAAGAATTCGTTTTTCGTTGTTTTCGTAAATGCTTGTTTTTACATATTGTCGTAATCAAAACTAAGAGAGACCAAAAAGTGCAAGTAACGATTTTAGGCATTATTGCATTAACAATCTCCCCCTTTTTGATTCCGACAAAATATAAACTCAATCACACAAAAACAGGATTTTCGAAGACGAGTTTATTCATTTCTCCCCCTTTGTCGAAGCAAAAAGGTTGCACAAGTCAGTGTTGAATAGACAGACTTTGCAAAGACTCCCCCTTGGTGCTTACTCCCCCTAGCTTGGGGCACCGAGGATCGAGATATGGTGAAAAACTACATAGAAGGGTTAGTTGAACAAAAGAAACAACCAACAAGATATAGCAATAGGTCATAAAATAAAAGAGAAGAAAACATAAAGACAAAGATCCAAGATAGGTTACTAAAAGAACATCATACAAAGATGTATGGAAAAAGAAACAAGCCAAAAGCATAAATCTAATCCTAGTTATTCTAGAATTCTAAGATTTGCTTGAATTTGGTGTCTTGTGGATAAGCAACCAATGCTTATATGAAAGACAAGGTAATGGCAGAGGGTGGTGGTGGTGGCTTGTTGGAGATCTCATAATCATAGTGAAGAGGAGGCTTGATTAAGAGACTCTTGATGTAACTCAACTCCTCATAGATGTGTGCCATAGCAAGATGTTGATATTGACAACAATGACAATTTGTTCCATGGTGCATGACATTATCATGATAAGGAGGAAGAACACTAAAGGGTGGTGGTGGAAGAAAAGATGTTCCACAATCAACATTCTTGGTAGGAGAGATGTGATTAAGAGTGTTCTTGGGTGAGTTTGGATTGTAATGGTTCTTGGGTGAGTTGGGATTGAAAGCAATTGGAGAAAATGGAGGAGATTCAAGGCTTTCATTTGGAGAATAAGAAATTTTGGGATGTGAAGTATGGCAAAATGCTTATGGTTTAAATAGGGAAGGATTAAGGTATTTTTGGGGTGGTCAAAGGGTTTGAAACAAAGATTCTCAGAAATGTTGGAGCAAATCTGGAGTTTCAGACAAAAACCCAAAAAGGAAGGCACTGTATGCGGTTCCTTATCATGACTGGCGGTACCTTATCACTAAGGCACCGTGGTTCACATATGGAACTGCCTACAGAGGCTGTGTTTGGTGTTTGGAGGAAGATTTTTCAGCAAATCTTATTTTTCTAGTCTAACTTACCATAGGGATATGCTTAAAAGCAAAGATGGACAAAGAAAACATATGCATACTTACCAAATAGAGATTTGACCAAAATACATGGATTAAAAAATCGATGTAGGAGGTGTGTAAGACAAGACCTTAAGTCATGACACAATGATCCTCCATGATTCTATCTTGTTCTTGCTATGTTTGAGAGAATCATACATATGAATTATGTAAGCTCTAGATTAATAGCGAGAATCTATGAAAAACCGTTTTTAGATTGAATTAACAATGTCAAAAGCATTTCTCAACCATTTTCAAAAGAGACTTTGAGAATTTTGAAAAGGAGAAGAAAGGGTTTTTCAAAAAGAGTTTGGAAGACTCAATGACTCAAAGTGGTAAAAAAACACACAAAAAGAAAAGAAGGTAATTAAGGAAGATGTTCCATTAATCCTAGACCTAGACGCAAGTAATTAAAAGGTTCCCTCGTAAGTGGCTTAGTGAAGATGTCGGCTAAGTTATCTTCGGAGGGTACCTTCTCAATTGAAATGTTCCCCTTTTGAACATTATCCCTAAGGAAATAGTGTCGAATTTCTATGTGTTTGGTTCGCGAATGTTGCACGAGATTCTTGCTAAGGTCTATAGCACCTTTATTATCACACATGATGGGAACATCATCAAGAGAAATTCCGTAATCAACAAGCGCTTGCTTCATCCATAGAGCTTGTTGGCATGCTTTTCCGGCACTCACATACTCGGCTTCCGTGGTGGATATTGCAAGAGCGGTTTGTTTCTTGGAGAACCAAGAAGTTAAACAACAACCCATGAAGGTACAAACTCTACTAGTGCTTTTCCGGTCCACATAGTCTCCCGCATGATCCGAGTCCGCGTAGACAATGGTTTCTACGCTGGTCCCTTTAGGATACCATAATCCTAAATGTATAGTGCCTTTAATGTATCGGAAGATACGCTTAACCGCTTCGAGGTGAGAGGTTTTGGGAGCCTCTTGGAAGCGAGCACAAAGGCAAACACTAAACATGATATCCGGTCGACTTGCCGTTAGGTACAACAAACTACCAATCATACCTCTATATTTGGTGTTGTCTACCGACTCACAATCATCATCTACGGTGAGTTTAGTATCCGAGGCCATTGGGGTCTTCATTGGTCTAGATTCTTGTAATCCAAATTTCTTTAGCATTTCTTTAGCATACTTAGATTGACTAAAGAATATAACATCATCCATTTGTTTAATTTGGAGTCCTAAAAAGAAGTTAAGTTCTCCCATCATACTCATTTCAAACTCATCATGCATGATTTTGGCAAAGTCATCACACAATTCTTGACAAGTTGAGCCAAATATAATGTCATCAACATATATTTGTACGATTATGAGGTGAGGACCTTTCTTCTTTGTAAAGAGCGTATTGTCTACCATCCCCATGGTATACTCATGTTTAACAAGAAACACTTTAAGTCTATCATACCAAGCTTTGGGTGCTTGTTTGAGACCATAAAGTGCCTTCTTAAGCTTTTAAACATGATCCGGTTTCTCAAAATCAATGAAGCCGGGAGGTTGAGCCACATATACCTCCTCATTGATCAAACCGTTAAGAAACGCACTCTTTACATCCATTTGTTGAAGCTTAAAGTCTAAGGCACAAGCGTAGGCTAAAAGGATTCTAATGGATTCTAATCTTGCTACCGGTGCATATGTCTCGTCATAATCAATCCCTTCTTGTTGATTATAGCCTTAAGCTACAAGTCTAGCCTTGTTACGAGACACAACACCATTTTCATCTAATTTATTCCTAAAGACCCATTTGGTTCCTATAATGGTAGAACTTCTAGGTGGAGGAACAAGTTCCCAAACATCATTGGCAACAAATTGATTCAATTCTTCTTGCATCGCAATGACCCAACTTTCATCCGTGAAAGCTTCTTTAACATTCTTTGGCTCAATCAAGGAGACGAAACAAAAGAAGTTGCTTTGGTTTTGGACTTGAGATCTTAGGGTCCTTTGATTTAAGTTACCAATGATATTATTGAGAGTATGATCCCTAGACTCCTTAATGTTTACTTCCTTTTCAACATTAAGGTCTTCAACTCCTATTTTTCTAACCTCTTTGGCTTTAACTACTTCTAATTCATCCAAGTCATCATCAACCAATGGTGGTGTCTTGGGTGAAGGAGGGGTTTCATCAAAGGTTACATTGAGTGATTCTTCAATAACCCCCGTGGTTCTATTTAGGACAATGTAGGCTTTGCTAGTTTGGGAATAACCTAAAAGGATACCTTCGTAAGACTTTGGGTCATACTTGGTAAGGTAGTGTTTGGTGTTGAGGATAAAGCACTTGCTTCCAAACACCCTAAAGTATTCCAATGAGGGTTTCTTACCTTTAAGAATCTAATAGGGGGTCTTTCCTAGGAAAGGTCGAATAAGAATTCGGTTGAGAATATAAGTCGATGTGTCCACGACATTGCACCAAAACTTTTGAGGCAAAGATTGCTCGTTTAACATCGTCCTACTCATCTCTTGGAGAGTCATATTCTTCCTTTCAACTACCCCATTTGATTGTGGAGTGCGAGGAGCCGAGAAGTTATGGGTAATACCATGAGCTTCACAAAAGGCACCAAATTGCACTTCTTTATCAAATTCCCTACCATGATCCGCCCTAATAGAGACAATTGGACATCCTAGTTGATTTTGAATTCTTCGACTAAAGATTTCGAAGTGATCGAAAGCTTCATTCTTAGATGCCAAAAATCTAGTCCAAGTGAATCTAGAATAGTCATCAACTATAACTAGGGTATAAAGGTTACCTGCATAACTCCGTATGGTGGAAGGTCCAAAGAGATCCATATGTAGGAGCTCTAAGCACCGAGAGGTCGAAACCAAATTCTTGGTTTTGTAACTTGAGTGAACTTGCTTTCCAACTTTGCAAGCATCACAAAAGTGACTATCAAACTTCATCTTGGGAAGGTGTCTTACCAACTCCTTAGAGACTAAAGATTGAATTAAGCGCATATTAGCGTGACCTAATATCCTATGCCAAAGAGTAGAACTATCATCTATAGTCGCAAGACATATGTTGTCTTTTGACTTCTTATTGACCTTCATGATATAAAGCCCATGCTTTCTAACACCTTTTCCAATGAATTTTCCATCTTTTACGATTTCACTGTCATGTTCCAAAAAGATGACCTTACACTTATTGTCACAAATTTGACCTATACTTAAAAGGTTAAACCCTAAGTTATCTACGTGCTCAACATTTTCAATGTTCATGGAGTCAAGAGAAACCGTACCTTTGCCAATGATATTACCACGTAGACTACTTGCGAATGTGACGTTATCTCCATCATATGCTTTGTAGTGCAAGAACAAACTTCGATTACCCGTCATGTGTTTAGAACATCCACTATCCTTAATCCACTCGTTGGGATCCAAATCAATTCCCAAGCATATCTAGGTAACAACACACAAGATCAAACATTTGGTCCCTGATAACTAGGCTTTTTTGCCCGTATAAAAATTAAAGTTCGTGTTCTCGGTATCTTAACGAATTGATTTCCGGTTCAAAGTACGACTCTATTGTTTTTGGTGAAACAAATATTTTGGGTGTTTTTTTAAAATAAAAGTGCAAAACAATTAAGTAAAATGACAGTAAAGTAAATCTAAATCTAATTTAAAGTAAAGGGCAAGTATTTAAAAGCGTGACGAAAATTAAAAGGCACTAAAATAAATAACGCAAACTTAAATCTAACTAAGGCAAACTTAAAACGTAACTAAACTTAAAACTAAGGCAAGACTAAAATAAATCTAAGGCAAGTAATCTTAAAGTGTGACTAAGTAAAAAGGCGGGAAAAATAAAGCTTGAAAATAAAAAAAAGAAAATTAAAGACAGAAATTAAAAGAACCTGAAAACTAGCTCATCCGGAATAATACCCTCATTCGGAATAAACATTCATCCGGAATGTCACCTTCGTTCGGAATGTTTTTCTTCACTCGGAATATTCACCAAAATCCTTGATCCGGAATAAATCCTTTATCCGGAATATGTCACTTATCCGGAATAAAGTCTTGATTCGGAATAATTGTCATGATCCGGAATGTTGCCTTCGTTCGGAATATCTCTTGATCCGAAATAATATTCCGAATAAAACCCTTGATCCGGAATGTCTTAATATTCCTGTTGATCCCAAACTTAGATCGATTAAGCTTTGTGTATACGAGATTAGATCAAGTACTACACGTAGAGAAACCTTTGCTTATGAGTAAAGTAACAAAGTGTTATGCGGAATTAACACTTGATCTAAAACACAAAGATGTTAAACAAACTTTCACTTGTATTAGAATGATTCTTGTTGATTACAATGAAAGAGTTTAACTTGCGAATACTTATGAAAACTTATATTAAACATTAACCTAAAAGATCTTCTTTTATAGAACAAGAAGTCTTGTACAATAAGCTACGAATCAACTATTCTAGGTAAAGATAAACATAGAAAATACATTGTCGTCTCTATCCTTACTAGAAGTATTCTAGAATATAATAAACGTGTAGCTCACATCTTCCATCAGTGCTTGTCTTCAATCCTATCAACGCTTGACTTTAACTTGTCAACGCTTATGCTATCAGCGCTCACTTTGCTCTTGTCAACGCTTGAGTTGTTCTTGTCAGCGTTCAAGTGTTCTGGCCTTAATTTATTCCCAACAATCCCCCCCTAAACTTGATATCCACTCTTATGATCAAGTTTCTGAATAAACATTAAGAACTTGGAGGAGTCTGATAAACCTTATCATATTGGTAATAAATAAATCTGATTAAATTCTTTGCCACGTCACTTGTATAGTCTATCTCCAACTGGGTGTCCTTCATCTTCTCCAAAACATCCTTGGATATGAAATACTGAGCATCTACAAGTAAATACTCAACAAACTTTGTAGAACTCAAATGGTATACACCAGCAGCTGAATATAACCTCCATTGAAGACCACTGAGGTCATCTTCAAGATCCTTCCATATTTCAGGATCTTCTTCTTTTGTCCCACACATTCTTTTGAATGTGGTCCAAAGTTTTATTCCATTGACTGAAGTTGGTGCTTCAGCCTCATACTTGGTCTCTAGCAACCTCCAAAGGTCCACCAAGTCTTCTCTATCACAGCTTGCAAATAAAGATATGAGAGTGGTAAAAGTGTGTACCTCCTTGCCAAATCTTCCAATTTTCCAGAATCCACATTCATCTTCATCATAACTCACAATTGGATTCCTGGAATCTAGTGGTAACACATGCACCATATCTGAAGCTTCTAATGGGGAGAGCTTGAGGCTCTTTCTAATAACTGCTTCACTTGGATATAGTTGATTCATATCTTTTGGAAACTCAAGTACAAATCCCTTCTTTACTGGTCTGGGAGCTATCATAGCTCTCTTGATTTCCATCTCCTCTGCAAGTTGCTCCTTTCTTTCATCTGAAAGAAGTCTGAAAGTGTTTTCTTCCTGCACTTTCACCCAAATAGGATAAGCCCTATGTTCCAACTCATCAAATGTCAAAGCCTTCAGCTTCTGATGTGTCCATCCAACTCCATGACATTTGAGCAACATAAAGTAGAGCTTCCTTCTATCCCTTTTCAACTCAGAGAGAATGTTGCTTGCCTTGTACTTCAAAATCACCTTACAATCCCTTTGAACTCTAAGAAGAATTTCCAAACCCCATATCTGATCTGAAATGGTCAAGTCTGGATTATCCATACAGCTTTCTTCCCAAGAATTGTACATCTGAACTACCTCTGGCATATCAAAATCAATCTGCAACTTTAAATCTCTCAGCTTTTCCCTAGCAAGCTCATCACCATACTCAAGTCTTTCTGGTTCAACAATCATCACACTTGAATCTGAGCTAGCTCCATCACTTTCTTCTTCAGAAGTCACAACAAATGGTGACTTTTCCTTTTCACCTTGTTCCATCATTTGCTCAGCCAACCTTCTATCAAATTCAACCTGAGCTGCATTCTTTGGAACAATTTCTTCTACCAACTTACCCTTACCCTTATCTATTGGTGCAATTGTTGGTAGGGTAGATGATAATACCTGAGTAGGAACATCTTTGATGATAGATGATGACTGGAATACACCCTAAACACCCTAAACATGATACCAATTGTGGTTCCCAATGATCCTAAACCTATTAAGATCACACACCCTACCATTGGCAAAGCTGTTGACCTTGGCCCACAAACTGTTAGAAAACCTAGTGTTAAGTATGCAGAAATGTATAGGAATACTAGGTCACCAAAAAGCCAAGTAAGTAATCATGGAACAGGCTTCTTTGCTTCTAGACCTAAGACTATGTCTAGAAAAGCCTGTTACACATGTGGTAGCTTCTCACATTTGGATTACAAATGTGTCAACGCTTCCAATGTCAACGCTGATAGGAACCATTTCAGCGCTGACAAAAGTCAACATAGGTCAAACACTGTTAGACCCAATACCTTTGTGAACAAAAGTTCACAAGTTGTTAGACCAGCCCCATTCTTTTCTAGAGGGTCTAACACACAAGGCCTAAGACCTTTTCAAAAGTCAAACACTTGGTCAAATAGGCAATGGATTCCTGTAGCAAACCCTAGGTTCAACGCTGATAAGAGCAATCGGGGCGCTGACAAGAGAAATTTCAGCACTGACAGACACACTGCCAAACCTAGGTATTTGCAACCACAGGGAAATAGGTCTAAAGCTTCTACTAGCTTAACATGGAGACCAAAACAAGACCAAAACCCTAATTCTACTGGTATTTCTATGACATGCAACAGGTTTCATTATATTTCAAAGGCATTGTCAACACCAATTGGGGTTAACTGGGAATTTCATTCAAACAGGGATGAAAATGGGGTTGTTATGAGAACCAAGTCTGTTCTTGTTGAACAACCAAATGAATCCAAGTCTTCCAAGGCTTGGGTTCCCAAAGAAAACTAATTTGTTTTCTTTATGTGCAGGGCATTCAGAAGAAGATCAATGATTATGGATACTGGGATAGTGGATGCTCAAGGCACATGACAGGAAAGGAAGACTATCTGACCAATTTCTCTCCTATTCAAGATGGTGATAAGGTATACTTTGGAGGAGGCTACGGCACCATCACAGGAAAAGGAACCCTTGTCACCAACAATCTACGATTTGAGAATGTCTTCCTGGTAAAAGAACTGGATTATAATTTGTTTAGTGTATCACAAGTGTGTGATAACAAGAATAAGGTTCTTTTCACAGATACTGAGTGCTTGGTGTTAAGCAAAGATTATAAGCTCCCTGAGGAAAAATACATAGATTTTAGAACACCAAGGCATAAAGACATATATAATGTGAATCTTAATGGAATTAAGATAAATAATAAAATGTCATGTCTGTATGCTAAAGCCTCAGTAGATGAGAGTAATCTTTGGCACAGGAGATTAGGGCACATAAACTTTAAGAATATTAATAGACTTGTGAGGCTTGGTTTAGTTGATGGTTTGCCTGAAAAGGCTTTCTACAATGACCACACTTGTGTTGCATGTCTTAAGGGCAAGCAACACAAGGTCTCATTCAGGTCTAAACAGGTGCACTCTAGTTCTAAACCACTTCACTTATTGCATATGGACCTCTTTGGTCCAACTAATATAGAAAGTTTGAAGGGTAAATCATATTGTTTTGTTATCACTGATGATTATTCCAGGTTTACATGGACTTTCTTTTTAGCCAAGAAAAGTGAAACTGCCCAAAGTCTGATTAATTTCATTACTCAAATTGAGAAGAAAAATGGTAATGAGGTCAAAATTATTAGAAGTGACAATGGGGGTGAGTTTAGAAATCAGTTGTTAGATGATTTTTGTGCCAAGAAAGGGATTACTAGGCAGTTTAGCATAGCTAGAACCCCACAGCAAAATGGGGTTGCTGAAAGGAAGAATAGAACCCTAATTGAAGCAGCCAGAACCATGTTGGCTGATGCCCACTTTCCTATAGCCTTTTGGGCTGAAGCTGTTAACACAGCTTGTTATGTTCAAAATAGGGCATTGGTCAACAAAATACATAATAAGACACCTTATGAGTTACTTTGGGGAAGGAAGCCAAATATTGGCTTTCTCAAGCCTTTTGGTTGTCATGTAGTTGTTTTAGAAACTAGTGATGCCCTAGGTAAGTTTGATTCAAAAGGTGATGAAGGCTACTTCATGGGTTATTCAGTGCAGAGTAAAGGATATAGGGTTTACATTAAAAAGGAAAAACGTATACTTGAAAAGGTACATGTTAGGTTTTTAGAGAGTAAACCTAGTGATCCTGAAAGTGGTCCAAATTGGTTGTTTGACTTAGAACCTTTATCTAGAGCTTTAAATTATATGCCTGTTACTGATCCAGACATTGTGAAGGCAACTTCAAGTGTTTTGGAAAAGAGAATTGGTAATGTTTCAGGCATACAGGTTGCTAAGGAGGATGGACCACCAGCAGTTGAATCATCTCCCACACCAGAATATGTTACACTTCCTATATGGACAGATGAGTATTATGCTGCTGCTGCTGATGCTAGAAAAGATAATGGTGGTTTTCAAATACCACCAAATACAAACATGCATACTTCTTCAGGCGCTGACAAAGGGAAATCAAGCGCTGACAAGACCAATTCAGACGCTGATGGCTTAGACGCTGACAACAACAGTTCAAGCGTTGTTAGCCCAAGCGCTGACAAACAAGGATCAGACTTTGGTGACACCTTTACACAGCTTTTCTCTTCCCATTTTGAACAAGGTGGACCTTCCAATGTCCATGAAGAGATTCATGCTGATCAAATAGAGTCTGATGAAGAAGATATTGGCAACATGGAGCGTGAAGTTGAGGACACCAGACTTTTTGAAGGAGGAGTTCTCACTTCCACAGCTAAGGATCACCCCACATCTCAAATCATTGGTGATGTTATGGCTCCAGTTCAGACAAGAAGATCCCATCAAAGTCTTGGTGGATTTATTGCCAATATACACAAGAAGGTTGATACCCCTCTTGTACAAGCATGTTTGTTTGCCTGTTTTCTGTCACAGGAAGAACCCAAGAAGATTTTTGATGCTCTCAAAGAACCAAGTTGGGTGGAAGCAATGCAGGATGAGCTTCACCAATTTGCTATACAAGATGTTTGGGAGCTGGTTGATTGTCCTAGATATGTGAGACCAATTGGGACAAGATGGGTTCTAAGGAACAAGAAAGATGAAAGGGGTATTGTGGTCAGAAACAAGGCACGTTTGGTAGCTCAGGGATATACACAAGAGGAAGGCATAGATTATGAAGAAGTCTTTGCTCCAGTTGCAAGAATTGAAGCTATCAGAATTTTCCTAGCTTATGCATCTTGCATGAATTTCACTGTTTATCAAATGGATGTGAAGAGTGCTTTCCTCTATGGCATAATTGTTGAGGAGGTATATGTCATGCAACCTCCTGGTTTTGAAGATCCTGAAAATCCAGACAAGGTTTATAGAGTGAAGAAAGCTATGTATGGACTTCATCAGGCCCCAAGAGCATGGTATGGTACCTTGTCTACATATCTGGTGGACAATGGATTCAAGAGGGGCACCATAGATCAGACATTGTTTACAAAGAAGAAAGGAAAACATGTGTTGCTTGTGCAGGTCTATGTTGATGACATCATTTTTGGGTCTACTGATCCAAAAATGAGTGAGGATTTTTCCAAGCTCATGACAGATAAATTCAAGATGAGTGCAATGGGTGAGATGAACTTCTTTCTAGGTTTACAAGTTCAGCAGAAAGAAGATGGTATCTTCATCTCCCAAGACAAGTATGTAGCTGAAATCTTGAAGAAATATGGTTTTTCTTCACATGAAAGGGATGCTTCCACTCCTATGGATAGGGAACACCCTTGGGGAAAAATTGGAGCTGGAAAGGATGTGGATGTTAGGCACTATAGATCAATGATTGGATCATTGATGTATCTTACAGCCTCAAGACCTGACATCATGTTTGCTGTGTGTGCATGTGCACGCCATCAAGTGACTCCCAAAGAATGTCACCTTTTTGCTGTGAAGAGAATTTTTAGGTACCTAAGATGTTATCCAGATCTTGGTTTGTGGTACCCAAAAGATTCTCCATTGGACCTTATTGCATATTCAGACAGTGACTATGGTGGTGACAAGTTTGATAGGAAATCCACAACTGGTGGATGCCAATTTCTTGGGAGTAGATTGATATCTTGGCAATGCAAGAAACAAACAGTGGTGGCAAACTCTACAACTGAAGCAGAATATGTTGCAGCAGCTGCTTGTTGTGGACAAGTCTTATGGATTCAGAACCAGCTGTTGGATTATGGGTATAATTTTATGCATACCAAGATTTTTGTAGACAATAACAGTACTTTATGCATTATTAAAAATCCTGTACATCATTCTAAAACCAAACACATAGAAATTAGACATCATTTTATAAGAGATTGCTTTGAGAAAGGTTTAATACAACCAGATAGGGTAGCCACAGAAGACAATGTGGCTGATTTATTAACTAAACCTTTTGATGCTGGAAGATTTCAATATTTGGTAACAAATATTGGAATGGTTAATCTCACTTAATATGTGTTTTGGAACCTTTTTGTAAAAGTATGTACAGGATAATGCATTGTTATTGGTCTTAGTGATGATTTAGATTTTCCACTTTATTTTTCTAACACTGACAAAGGTACATGTAACGCTGATAAGTGTTATTTTGCCGTTGTTAGAGGATATTATTGTCTAACGCTGACAAGAGTTCCTTCAACGCTGATAAGTGTTGTCGGGACGCTGTCAGCAACAAATGTTAGTTTTGTGGTTTTCATCTAAATGTGTAGGTAGGTGGTAGCTTTATGCCATTGGATACAGAGTTGCTTATGGATCTTTGAAGAGCTATTTGGACATGTTTTGTTTATGGATGATGGTTGGAATATTTATATTCCTATCTTGACATAAATTTTTAATGTTCATATATATTTTGAGAACTCATGTATCATAGCTTAAGGGGAGGTTTAAAGAACCTTTAGGACTCTTGGGTATTCTTACAATACTCTTATCACAATTCTAGATTGTGTCCACAGGTGAGTATGGGTTAGTTTTACTAAACCATGAGGCACTATAGCATGCATAGTATATCAACTTTGCATGCTGCCAAGACATTTTTGGCCTAGAATTGGTTGTGGTCTGTTGGGAGACTTGGGAATCCTTTTGATATGGGTTTTACCTGGGAGTAACAAAGATTTTATAAGGTAACTTGGTTGTTAAGAATTTTGGTTAGCAAGGGACACTAGAGGACTGTTATGTCTATCTTGCTTATGCAAGTGTGCATAACTGGACAGTGCTTGCCGCCCTATGATAATTATCAGTTTTTGGTTATCTTCTCTAGGATAAATTACTTGTTAAGGTCATTTTTCACTTTTTAAAACAATTTTATTTTTGGACGCTGACAAGATTTTTCCAAGCGTTGTTGTGACCAAAATGGACGCTGACATGGCTTTAGGCGAACGTTGACAAGATTATAGCCGTTGGGCGTTGATGGGTTATATTTGACCGTTGACAATCAATGGGACCTACCCAGTTGTTACTTTTTGACATATTTTCAAGCCGTAATTTTAGGAGTTGTTACTTTCATTAAATGCATGAGATAACTTATAACTTTTTCAATATTTTCATGATTAGTTTTTGAAAATCTTTGCCTATTTTTGGGCCAATCACATGCATTCATCCACTCCTATAAATTTGGCTCCTATTTTTAAACAGGGTATCTATAATTCTTGTCTAACATTTTTCTCTTATCAACCTTCATCTTTTATACTTCAAATTAACAACTTTCATCAATGGCACCAAGATTTAACTCAGCAGAATTGGATTTGGGGTTCAAGTCTCAACACAACATGATTGCTTATCTTGTTGCTGATAATACTTTGTTTCCTCAATACACACAGATGGTGGAGTATTTGAATGCATCCCCATTAAGGTATGCTCTTTCTCATGCACCACTCATTCCAGTCACACACATTAAACAGTTTTGGAACACTGTCAGTTCCTCAACAGTTAATGGAGTGACCACATTGACTTCTATTGTACATGGGAGACCTTGGGTGGTTACTGAGGCCTTGGTACGCCAGGCCTTGCATCTTAATGATGCTGATGGTATAACCATTCTTCCCATATCTGAAATAGAACAAGGGCTTAGGGCTTTGGGATACCCTATTCCTGATGAAGGTACTCTTAATAAGTACCATAAGCAGGAATTTCCCCCAGCCTGGAAGTACCTCATTCACATTCTCCTTCAATGTTTGAGTCCCAAATGTACTGCACACAATGAGATCAATAGATCCATTGCAACTGCTATTGTGTGTATTGCAACAGGGCAAAATTATAACTGGTCTAAAATGATTTTTGAAGGAATGTGTAAAAACAAGGGGACAAAAATGACTTTAGCTTATCCCCGTTTTCTGCAAATGGTTTTTGATGCTCAAAGATATTGTTCAAGGGATCACAATGATTTTTATAAGATCCCTGAACAAAAGAAAGCTATTTTTACCAAGATGAATTCACCACCTCATAGAGACCTACCTTTAACCCCAGCCATGCTTGCTGTTATTGCAGCAGCACAACCCCAACCAGACCCCCAACCTCCTATTGACCCTCACCCACAACTTGAACCTATCCCTGAACCTTTACCCTCACCTGACCAAATGCAAATTGACCAAAATCCCTTCGACGCTGACACATCTAATGTGGGCGTTGATATGCCTATTTCCACCGCTGACACCCAACCATCACAATCCCAAACACCCCTTAACCAACCCACATCTACACCTTCTTCTACACCATCTTCCACACCACCTGAATATAGGTTGATTAAACGCCAAAAGACTGCTGGAGTGTTCTCCTCTGGTGGTCCTAGCCATGAAGCAGAGAGAACCACCACCACAAGTGTGGCTGGTGACCTGGATGAGGCTGGGACTATTGGTTCTGGCTTAGCAGCTGGCCAAGGCAGTCCCACCATCATTAAGTCCTCATCCATGCCCAATGAACCTGACTTGGGAGGTCAAATCCCCATTTTGGAAGAGGGCAGACTGGAACCAATGACGCTTTTGGAATTGACGGCTGTCTGCATTAGCTTGCAAAAGCAAAATGCAGACTTAGTACAAATTGTCAGTAACCAAGGCCTTGAACTCAAGGAATTGAGGGAGAGGATTGTTGTTTTGGAGAGTGCTCATGCAAAGGGAGGTATGGAGGAGTCTTCCAAAGGGGAGGAAGATCAAAGAAATCTGAGTGATAAGAGCAGTCAAGATGGTCAATCATTGGATGTTGCTGAAGCTCTTACTACTTTGAAGGAACAAACAGGTTTTGATACGTCCTTGATCTCTCCAACCAATTTAAATTTATCCTTTACAGATATGTTGAGAGAGGTTACACAAGGCGCTGAGGGAAAATATTTGAGCGTTGACAAGACAAGTTTGGACGCTGATAGAAGTATTTTGGGCGCTGATAGAGGAAATTTGGGCGTTGACAGATCTGCATATGGAGGTGATGTATTCCAGTCATCATCTTAATAGGTTTAGGGTGTTTGCTCTGATACCAATTGTGGAGTCCAATGATCGTTAGACTCAATGGTTATGAACCATTATATCTAGGTTGATCATCGTTCATATGATAACATAGCGGAATAGAACAATGATCATAACAAGGTGTTTAGGCACAAAACACATGAATTAAAACAATTGGGATGTTCATTATATTAATAACAAACATCCACTAGACGTGTATACATTGAATCCCACGTCTAGTGCGACACACACTTTAGGTTTACATTGTGAATGAATGATATGTATAAAAACCTACGTATGTTTTCTTTATATACTAGAAAACATAGCTTACAAAGAAAGCTAATAATAAGACAACTAAATCTTCTATTATTCTGTGATAATATCTTCTACAAGTTTGTCCACCAACTTGTAGAATTCTT
Source organism: Glebionis coronaria (assembly GCA_025667525.1). Classification (NCBI taxonomy): domain Eukaryota; kingdom Viridiplantae; phylum Streptophyta; class Magnoliopsida; order Asterales; family Asteraceae; genus Glebionis; species Glebionis coronaria. The sequence continues at coordinate 645,567,605 of CM046874.1, forward strand.
CATTGTCAGATTTAGTCCTTGTCTTTTGTGTTTTGACTTATCAACTCAATAATTCGACCCAACAATCTTCCCCTAGTTGATGATGTCAAAACACTCCTCTTAAGCATGAATCCTTTGTATGTAGTACATGATCTCCAAGAAGCTTCCCCTTAAGTATAGCACATATTCTTCCCCTTTTTGACACATCAATAGGGAATATGTGAAAGTATGCAATCTTGTAGATTCTCCAAAAGTAGCTCTATGTAATGATCCTGAAGAAAAATAAATAAAGTATTCTTGATGTAGAAGTAAAATAACCCAAACTTATATTCCATGTCTTGTTTATTCATGTGATGAAGAACTTATACCAGATTGAGAGAATATAAGTAGACCTCGATCCCTTGTCAATATTCTCATCCTATGTGAGACACTGAGCACGATAATGTAACTCCTTCAAGTGTTATGACAAGTCTTCATCACCATCCATGTAAAGCACGAACAAGTTACCTTTAAAGTGTGAGTGCCACTTGAAACACCACGACTTTAAGATATGATAGAACACAAACTTGTGAAAATCTTCTTCAATCATCAAACTTACCATAAGAATTCTTCCCCTTAAGCTAACACTTCTTCATGACAAGTCAATATCTTCATATGTAAAAGATGTCAACGGATAACTCTTTCACAAGGCTATCCCGATTACATAATTCAATAAAATTCTTCATGAATTGTTGCTAACTTACTTAAAAATCATTAATCCCTTTCAAAAATATCCGAGCCATAAATATCACCATGATATTCTGAATTAAAACGGAGATTCCATGTACCTTTGTGTGTAAATAACTCCTTTTTGTGTGCTTAAAACGTACCCATTTTCTCTAACAGCAGCAAACAGTGTGTTGTCCAATATCTCTTCTGTCCAATATCTTCATCAGATGCATTGTCTGATATCGGATGACTCTTATCAGCGTTGAAATAGCTTATATCGGACAACACTGTCAACTGTCAGTGTTGACTTATTCCTGTCAGCGTCAAACTTCCTTCTATCAGCGTCACATTTAAACCTGTCAGCGTTCATTCTTTACTCTTGTCAGCATCTAAGGTTTAAATGTGTCAGCGTTTAATTTGCTAACATCAGCGTCCCACTTATCTTTATCCCAACGTTTAAACCAACTTGATCCTTCGTGTGAATGAAACTTTGCTTCACCAATAGGAACGCTAGAACAGTGTGAACACAAAGTATGCAATTGTGTGAAAGCTCTTCATGTGAACGCAAAATATTTTCATGTGAATACTCACATTGTAACAGTGTGAATGCTAGATTCCGTATTTGCAATTCAACCAATCAAGACTTTCAAACCGTGTGAACGCATGAGATAGATCTCATGTCATGTACTCCTTTGATCGTGTGAACACACGAATTGAATTTGCAATATAATTCAACCAATAAGAACTTTGAAACCGTGTGAACACAAGATCTTCAACCAATAGGAATTGAAGGCTCACGAGAATACAGTGGAATAGCATGTAGATGATTGTAGCACCATGTGATCACAATTGAAGTCTGCAGACATGCGTATTCCCTTTTTCCATGTGAAGTTTGATAAGTCTGACTTGTTTACACATCAAGTGATGTTACGTCTCTCACTTAATGAGATAATCATGTCTCAATCTTTGCTGTTATATCTTGTTTGAATATTACCACAGCAAATACTTTAACTGTTGCTATCAAACATTCACACTTTTCTGTTCAAAGTTGATCTAGGGTTTAAACTTTATGCACCGAAACCCTAATTAGGGTTTGTAAATTAACCATAGATCCTGAATTAACAGCCACCAATCTCACAAAATTCTGCTTTTTATGTAGATCTAGGGTTTGAAGAAACCCTAGTTCATGATTTCATGTGAAAGCAGAAAACTGAAAATCTACCATCAGCCAACTTCGACGCTTAATAACTTTTGCCTGGGGATAAAACTGGACAATCCCTCCGGTGGATGTTTAGATCTATGTATGTAGAACACACATCTAAAATTTCATGACGATCCAACGGTTCAATCAAAAGTTATGACCTTCTGAATACTGCTGCGCACACAAAAACGTCCAGAAAAACTCCATACGAATTTTTCTTCTTCACCATACACGAACACCTCGTCGGACCTAGATATCACGAGCCTTAGGCTCTGATACCACTTGTTGATCCCAAACTTAGATCGATTAAGCTTTGTGTATACGAGATTAGATCAAGTACTACACGTAGAGAAACCTTTGCTTATGAGTAAAGTAACAAAGTGTTATGCGGAATTAACACTTGATCTAAAACACAAAGATGTTAAACAAACTTTCACTTGTATTAGAATGATTCTTGTTGATTACAATGAAAGAGTTTAACTTGCGAATACTTATGAAAACTTATATTAAACATTAACCTAAAAGATCTTCTTTTATAGAACAAGAAGTCTTGTACAATAAGCTACGAATCAACTATTCTAGGTAAAGATAAACATAGAAAATACATTGTCGTCTCTATCCTTACTAGAAGTATTCTAGAATATAATAAACGTGTAGCTCACATCTTCCATCAGTGCTTGTCTTCAATCCTATCAACGCTTGACTTTAACTTGTCAACGCTTATGCTATCAGCGCTCACTTTGCTCTTGTCAACGCTTGAGTTGTTCTTGTCAGCGTTCAAGTGTTCTGGCCTTAATTTATTCCCAACAATTCCGAATGAACTCCTTGATCCGGAATAATAAATTATTCCGGATGAACTTGCTTGATCCGGAATATTATTTGATTCGGAATAAAAGGTTGATCCGGAATATTCCCTTGATCCGTAATATTCTCTTGATCCGGAATGTTGGGTTGATCCGGAACTTTTGGTTGATCCGGAATATTTTTCCGAATGAAGCACCTTGATTCGGAATGTTTTAATATTCCGAATAAAGCACCTTGATGCGGAATAATAAATATTCCGAATGAACTCAATTGATCCGGAATATCCAATATTCCGGATGAACGACCTTTGAAATCCTTCAAGCGGAATGTTTTGCTTGCCTTTGATCCGAAACTTTTTCCTGGGAACAGATCAGTAACAGAAACACACGAAGAACAAGGGAAACACAGTACACACGAATCTAATCAAACTTAAGCAAATTCAACCAAAAGATTAAATCAAACTAATCACAAAACATCTACTAATGATAATCAAACAATCCAAAACAACAAAACTAACAATAATGATCAAGATAATCAAAACCCACTTAAATAAATCAATAAAAACACAAGAACATGAACATGAACATAAACATAAAGATTAAAGAAACGAAGATAGGAGATTAACAAGATAAATAAAGATTGACATTAATTAAAAGAAAAACTTACTTGAAATTAAATGTAATTAAGGTGTAAGACAAGGTATTTAAATTTGACAATTAATTAAATGGACATGAATTTAAATGTGCAAGATAAATAAAATGGAAGAAATAGTGTGTCAAACTATCCAACAAAATGAAAATGATTATCCTAATGACTATTTACAGGGGAGGATTAAGGAGTGCTTAGGAAGCTTCCTCCCCTCCTTCATTTTCTCTTAATTGCACCATTAGGTCCTTAAGCCTTTAATCTTCTTTAATCTTGGACTTTAATGACTTTTGGCTCGGGATTTCTTTGAACTCGTCTTTTAATTCTTCAATAAATTAGACTTGAGTTCTTCGGCTTTAAGTAAACTTCCGTCTTTTGACTTTTTCTTCGATAAATCTTCAGAATTGGTCTTGGACTTCCGTTCTTTTTGCACTCTTGACTTCTCGACTTCGTCTTTCGTCTTTTTCTTTAATAAAAGCCCGTGAATACCCGTGTTTTCTCCACTTTTCACCTTTTCGTCCTAAATCGCAACAAAAACACAAACCACGCATAATTCCGACATAAAAGACATAAAATACACGTTTTGGCTCGGTTATTATTGTAATTAAGTGGTAAAAAGGATGGGTGTTTACACACCTATCAAATCCCCTACACTTGACCATTGCAATGTCCTCATGCAATGCATTAGTTACAAAGCACGTTTACATTTTTCATCATAATCAACCCACGTTGGCCTTTATTAAAGAGATAGAAAATTATAAACATTCAGAGTAAAGAAATCAAAAACATACCTTGGGTTTTGGAAATGTTATGAATGATCATCATCCTCAAGTTTTCACTTTCTCCAAACCAAGCTTAAAAACGAGATCATTGTTATTATAAGTTAGCAAACTAACACGAACTCATGTGGGCCAATTACTCACTTAGACTCCCTTATTCCTAGGTGTATCTCTTATATTTTATTATTGTCTTGAATGATCACGAGGATGCATTGTTTGACTTATTTTGATAGTTATTTAGGCCGAAAATAAAGTGAACGATTTAATCAATAGTTAGCTAAAGGACAAAATCTTTTAAAACTGCTTCTCGGGACCTCATAAAGTTCATATCTTGGCATAACTCGCTTCGCGATTTGAGACCTTTCTCAGACCGATATTTGGCAGCGACTTCATACTTCAAATCTTGAGAGACGTTCATGAAATAATGGTCTTCTCTTCATAATGGAATTTCTTCACTTGAATTTTTGAGAGATTCATACTTGGACCACGACTTCTTCATTTTTCTCCAATCTTTATTTTGGACTTCGATATACAACGATCCGCCTCCTTTTTGGACTTGGATATTTTATCCTCATACCTTGCTAGGGTCTTTTCGGATACACTTCTCCATGACTTTTGGGGAGTTTTTGCTTTTCGTCGTGTGTCTCGATCCTTCATATTGATCTTTGATAAATGATTCTTCACATCACTTGGGATCTTTAGCAACAAAATATAGCCCTCATGCTTGTTAGGACCTTTTTGGACTCGCCTATCTTCGTATCCCGCTTCAATAAGTTATGCCTTGGCTATGAACTCTAATCCATACCGAGCAACTTTTAAACGATCTTGGGCTAGAAGCTAAGTAACTTTTCAAATCGTACAACCTTATTTATTGCAGATAAATTTATTAGCAGGCGATGGGAGAATAGGCTTATAATTAACTCACATAAATTCACGAAAGAATACCAAACTTATAATTGACTCTATTATCTCTCGTTCTCCACAGTTTAAAATCTCAAGGAATGAGACTCGTGGATGCTTAGCCAATTAAATCAAAGTTTTGGGTTTTCGAGTCGCCTATAGGATCTTGTAAATTCTTAGACTTTTTCAAGTTTAGAAATCGCATTTTAAAGTTCCATTGATAAACGACTCTCTAGGATCAATTATAGGAACTTGCGAAAAGTTCTTGTTCTTAACCCGTGAGAGTTAAGACTTTCGCGTTTTATAGCTCCCTATATAAAAGCCTAGCAAAACTTAACTTAAACACGTTAAGGATACTAGCTAGAGTAACTTAGATAAGTAAACTCGGGTTGAGTCAAAAGATTCACAACGTTTAAAAATTAAAACCACTTTATTAAAGATTTATTCTAGCAAAGAAAGAAAATAACTATACAAAAGGAAAAACTAATAGGCAAAAATAGATCAAAAATTTTGAAAAATGTCGAAAAATTGATTTTCTGGTTAAAATGAGGACAAATACAAGGAAAAGGCCACTTAACTTCGATAGAAGTCCCCCCTACACTTAATATAAACATTGTCCTTAATGTTTAAGCATGTGGGAGTAAACTCCCCTACACTTAGGACATTGTGCACGTTGTTTAAATCTCGCTAAGGAAAAGACAACTAACGAGATTCCTATTTTAATATTGAGAAATATAAAATAGTGAATCGAAAAGAGTTTAGGATAGAACCGGGAAAATGGGAACACGGAATCACGGGTCGTCAAAAATCATCAAGAGTTGATCATTGAGCGCTCGAATCCCTGAATAGAAGAAGAGAGGAGAGAGCAAACACCAACGGGTCTCCCCTACACTTAGGATAAAGAAAGCTAAAAGATAGATACATGGGTTGCCTCCCAAGAAGCGCTTGATTTTTGTTAACCGAGTCGTGAGCCTGACTCGACCTTGATTACCATAGGAAGAAGCATGAAACATATCCACCAGGATCAAAGACATAGTTTTCGTCCATCAAATAGCACAAGCTTAAGGCGAACAAGGCAAGCCAAAGAAGAATAGGAAAGGTTCCCTTAAGCAGCGGTGGAGCACGGTGGAAGCAAGGGTGAAGTAGTGCAAGCAGATTTCCATAATTTCCAAAGATATTTTCTTCTATTTCATCAGGTGGATACTGAGATGGCTGCAGAATATCGATACCGGGGTCGAACACCTTTTTCTTTAGGGGAAAATAGCACTCAGGCTCGGCAGAGTGTGAAGAAGATCCGCGAAGAAGATGCACAACCTCGTCCTCAGAAGGTGGACAAAGAGGTGTTAAATCATATGTGCTGCGGATGGTGGCGTCGGCCGGTTGCTTCTCCTTTGAAAGAATTTTCTTCAAATCCAAAGTAGGATCAAGACGATAATCTTCAAAATCTAAAGGAGGTGCATCACTCTCATGAGGGAAGTAAGTATTAAGAAAAGTAGAGAAGTCTTCCTCAAAAGAGTAATCATCCAAAGTAGGATTAAGCATGGATGACGGAGGATCTTCATCATGTGAAGAATCGCTCGAAAGAGTATCGGCCTCATCAAAATCATCATATGTGGGTAGGTCGGGATACTCGGAAGTACAATCATCAAAATCATCCGAATCTGAGCTGGAATCATCATCATAAGCATCAAAGATCGGTGCAGAATCATAAATGGGAGAAGGTTCCAAATTGGATAGAGAATCATCCACATCATCTTGAAATAGTGGATTATCAATGCAAGAGTCGAATAGAGGATTGTTGTAGACGACAAAATCATCAAGCACATTAATCATATTCGCTGATTCTCGTCCAAAGGATTTGCTTGTAAGCTTCCCCATTTTGAACACTTGGGCATCATCCTTGACTCTTAAGATTAACTCACCTTCGGCAACATTAACTAGAGCTCGTCCGGTTCTCAAGAATGGCCGACCAAGTATTAAAGGAATACGAGGGTCCATTTCATAATCAACAACGACAAAGTCGACCGGGAAAGTAAATGTGACAACTTTAATGAACACGTCTTCGGCAATACCAACGGGGTAAGCGAGAGTGCGATTTGCAAGCTCGAGAGTCATCCTTGTAGGAGTAAGGTCGGGTAATGATAGTGTTTTCCAAACACTCAAAGGCATAAGATTAATACTGGCCCCGAGATCAGCTAGGGCAGTAAATTCTTCAGTTTTATTGAAGATGCAAGGCAACACAAAACGACCGGGATCTCCAAGTTTTTCCAGAAGTTATTTAAGAATAACTGTAGAACAGTTTTGATTTAAGCGTGTGTTGGCGAGCTCAATCAACTTCTCCTTCTTGTTAAGCAATTCCTTGAATGCTTTCACAAATTTCGGCATGTGGACAAGTGCTTCGACAAGGCTAATGTTGAAATTTAGTTGAGAGATCATCTTCAAAAAATTTGACATTTGACAGTCATCCTTGGTGAGCATTGTGGTCTTGCCTAGCCGTGAAGGATAAGGGATATTGGGTTTGGGTGGTGAAGGTGCAGGTGTAGTAGGTAAAGGTTGAGATGTTGAAGGGTCCTTCCTAGGAACATCGTCATGACGAGGCGGAGACGGTAATGGGTGTAAAACCTGTAAATTTCAGGTTTTGACTATGTCAACATTGTGTACGTCACCTCATGATATCTATATATTTATTCTATCACCTTTGCATGAAATCCTTTGAACAATCATATGCATCACATGAGCATACATCATTCTAATCATCTGAACAGGGAAACAACTATATCACAATTTTTATTGTGACTATGAGTATTTTAATCATAAAAGCATAACCACATTTGTATGACTACATTTCAATAGCATATTGGACAACAAATGATCTATTGTAAAAGAGTTTAAGTCATCTGAACATATGATCACTTGTATACATCCATTGATTTTCTAAAAATCCAACGTCATGATCACAATTAATAACTGGCTATTTATATATATAAATATTTTTTAAATTGGATAGTTTATATATATTTTTCACACTATAATTGACTTTAAACTAAGATGACAATTACTTTTACACATGAACACTACATTAAATCATTTTATATTTCTTTTATATATTTTTGTCATAATAAAATCACCTAAGGAACATACTTTCACCAAAGGCCCTAAACGTAACCAAAATTACTTAAACTCAAACGTACTCACATATTATTATAACCTTAACTCACTTAACATTCACCTGGACACGAAAATTAAACACAAGCATACCCTAGACCTCTATTAAGCCGTATATATTCATATATATACTTACGCATAACCTTTTATACCAAAACTCTTACCCTCCTTACCAAGTATCTAGACTATACACAAATTGTAACACCTATGTATGCACATTACATGAATGTTACTTTCCTTTGACTAGAAAACTATGAAACCGCCGGTTTCATTAGAAAACTATGGGGACTTGTACATTTTTGGGCAATTAAAGTTAGTACTAGTTACACTATTGGAGAACTATGTCACACATCCATTCTTGTTACCCCTAGCCGTGTATACTCACTCCACCACACACCAAAACTTTGTACAACATGCCATTTAATGAGAACACTCAAAACTTACCTTTTGTCCCCTTTGAATCCTTATGGGCGACGGCTAGAATGACCACAAGGGTCATATGTACATCAACCCTCATTAAAACATGTACTTCATGGTACCTCCCAAAAATTCACTAAATCTATACAAAACCCTCTTTCTTGCCGTGTCCTACCCCAAACCACATTTCCCATTCTACTCTTGGATATTTATGAACTATCTACACTCATTCACCCTCACACCACAAATTTTGGATCAAGAACACTCCCATATATCACCTTGAGCTAACCAAAAATCCTCCATCTCATTTACTACCAAATCTTTGTACTCCAAGCATTGAAGTCTAGCATTCAAGACTCCTAGGACTCGTCTAGAAGCAAACCGACGCCAACACCACTTCCTTTGTCACCATTTTGATCAAACAAGTAAGTAAGTCTACCTTGGACCTATTTCCATCATTCCTTTACTTTCCATCTCATGTCATGCATGTAAAAACTTAGGAAATGAACCTAGGTTGCCATGCATACGTAAAACCTCCATGAAATGCCATCCATATGACTTGTAAGCCACGGCTTATATAATGGATAACCATTTCGTGCCCTAGAATCCTTAACCATGTCCTAACATGTTGGACACCTTGCTTAAAAACCCTAGAAATAAACTAGTTATGGATGAGTACCTTAAAAATGTGTATATTGTAAAATAAGCCGAGCCATTAAGCATATATAAGCCCATATTGTTATATAAGCCACGCCATTTAAGCCTTAAAATCTATATAAGCCAAAGTTAGTACTAGAAATAAGCTAGCTTTAACATAAACTTAATATAAGCCGAGACTTGGTTGGCTTATTTAAGCTTTTAGGAACTTAAGCCTAAATATATAAGCTATGCAAATATAAGCCGAATCTTATAAGCCTTAGAATAAGCCCATGAGCCCTCAAAACATAGCTTAGGATTAACTAGTAAGAAAATATAAGCTTTAGCCAAAAACAAAAAACTTATATAAGCCATAAAAATAAGCCGAAATATATAAGCTTACAACTAAACTAAATTTTGTAATAAAACATAATATAAGCCTACTAGTTAAAGCCCAATAGTAAGTAATTGACATTTACTAATTTACCTTAAGTTTTACTAAGCCCAATTTAACCCATTAACCCCTTTTTACCCCAACCGGACCCTAATGGGCCGTTTAGCCCAACACTAGAATTATATAGGTACTTTTCGTGCCTAAAATGTCAAATGGTGAAAGTTAGGTCCGAAACTGAAAACTAGTAAAACTAGGTAAACATTTTTCGTGACTATTATATAGTCCAAGGGGCGTTTGTGTCATTTTCGAAACTATAGGGTAACCTAAAACCAAACCGTGAGTCATAAATAAACTACAAGGACCTTTTGTGCCACTTTCAAAACTCATAACAAGCCCTAATCCCACCTTATAAATATTCCGTGGGATTGGAGGGGGGTATTTGGTCATTTCTTGAAAGTTTACCAAGCCCTAGGGGGCGTTTTCATAAATTGGAATAACCAACAAGGACTAACGGTGTAAGAAACTTAACGGATAAAAACCTAAAGTTACTTTTCTAAACAAATTATATTTACAAAGATTTATTATAGTTTTATTTAATTAAAAGAAGTAATAAAACCTGTCATTTGTAAAATAAATCATTTTTAGTTATTTACAAACTCTACAAAATTGACAAACCCCGTTAACCATTTTCCTTTGAAACTTTAAAACTTAATAAATTGTAATTTATTTCTTTATGATAAATTAAATAAGATATAGTTACTTATTTAATTTACGACCCCTCTTTCCTTAAGCAAATTTATATACATTTATATATATATTTTACTTGAACAAAAATATATATACATGCCTTTATTTCACTATAAGAACAAACACTTAAACCGACGTAACAATTCATAAATTGTGATCATGCATCTTCATATGTATCATTCATCATGCATATTTATTGTTGCATTCACTGAGACATTTAAATTACTTAGGTAATTTCTCCAGTCCGTGACTATACTGTGACATCATCCTCACTACCTCATTATCACTAAGGTGAGTTCATGGCCCCACCTTTACTGTTTTATAACTGGGGGAGAAAACATACAAAAACTATTTATATGCAAGCATGCACAGACAACAACAATTTATTTGCATACTGTTTGCTCCATTCCCGTGGACTGTATTAGCTAATAGTGTAGCGCGAAATGTATGGATAGATCTATTCGGGTATTGACAACACCCGGCCTGTCGTGATCAGCTGTCACGTATTGCTTAGGCCGAGCAGCAGGTTTATGTCATTGTCGGATTAAGGGAAACCTCAATCAGGATAGACCCAAATGGGCTTACTGAGAATCATGTCTAGCTTCTATTACAGGGCAGTAGGAACTACTGTAGCGTTGGGCTGTGATGTCCTGCTACCTTCATGGTGCTTTGCATATTGATACTTTATTTAATTAATTAAACCTGTGAATTCACCAACCTCGTGTTGACCCCCACATTTTACTTTTATGTTTTCTCAGGAAAGTAAGCAGGTTCATGCATTGGATTCCAACATTTTAGGAAGCATCATGTTGACCATCGGGCTGGGATATTTATTTCTGTTTTATAATAAATGTGGTTTAATTCAGACAAGATACTAAATGTGTACGATTTATTCATGTAATATGTTTCAAAATGATATTATGATCATTGCTCTATATGCTATGTGCTATCGATCCACCCAAGTAACACCCCAATTACTATTCCGCTGCATTTGACCAACTTGGGGGTGTTACAGAAATGGTATCAGAGCGCATAGTTATAGAGAACCAGATCAAAAACTTAAAAATTTTTAAATAATAAAAATTTTAAACTGGACTATAACTGAACATAAAAATCAGTCTAAAGAAAAAATTTGATTTTTGGGGAACCTATAAGTTAGGCATATGGCATTATAGAGCATGCATATTATGTGAACTAACTTCACATTGATTTATTCCCTCATGGTAAATAAATCACATAAGTATCTATTTATACTTTTGACATCATGGTTAAAAGCTTTAAAACCACATCGCATATGCATCATGAAAACTTTTTAAATTGTGTAAGTTGAAAACTTGCTCAACTTTAAAATGTTACTTTCAGATATCATGATGACGCCCACTATTGTTACTACTTTCGAGGAGCTTATGGTTCCTACCATCACACCTTTGTCACCGACGTCAGTACTAGCTGGACCTGCATCTGATACAGAGTCCAGAGATGACCAGCAGGACGGGGTCATCGTACTCACAGATTCACCTACTCCTTCACCACCCACTGCATCTCCTACTACACCACTACTTGTAGTACCAGCATCCCCTCCTAGAGAGGTGGACCAGGTCGTACCTTCTCTACCATCCTTACCACCACCTTCTGTACCTCGCACTTACCCCACCAGTGTCTTGCCACCTCGTAAGAGGAGACGTGACTCTATCCCGGACTCGACCTATGAGATTGGAGAGGAATCAGGAGCTGGGCAGGCTAGACTTGGCGCCCTTCAGGCACAGGTCGATGCACTCACGGCCCGACAGGCATAGGACACCACCCTTATCCACTCTCTGCTACAGGCGGACCAGCAGGGTCGCGCCATGCTCCAGGAGAGACTTGACTCTCTCTACTGGGTCATAGCCGGGGAGTCATACACCACCCGAGAGACCATACACTGGCTATTGGATGAGGTAGCTTACCTCCGTTACCGCTTAGCTTCACTGGAGAGTCATTCCTACGAGACTCGAGCCGCCATCTACACACAGGAGGACACCTTTAGGACCTTCGTGGATTTGACAGATCTCCGTCATCAGGGGATCACTACAGAGACAGAGCAGTTACGGAGTGCCGACACTGCACGTCAGCAGCAACTACTAGAGGCTTTGAGATACACCAGAGAGACCCGGAGTCCGTGATCCGTATGCAGGACGAGCGTGCACCACCAGCTGGACCATCTGCACCTTTAGGTCGCCATACTAGTGTAGGGTAGATTTTTAGTTGTACATCATGACAAGAACTGAGTTGCATCTCAGCTCGCATGATTTATCTCTTTTGTACTTGTATTTCTTTCAGTTATATTCATAGTACCTAACCTTAGTAGGTAGGATATCTTTTGGTTGTATTACAAACATATGTACCACTATTTCAGACAGGTTGCTATGACCCTGTCTTAGATCGGTTGTATTTTTACTATACTGTTGTTTGCCAGAAATAGCATGTTACCGTCCACTTGTTTGTTTACATTTATATTATTATGAACTCTTAACGGATTATCAAATTTGTTGTGAATTCTATGCACAAACATTACCCATACAGTTTAATATAACCATCTTTTATCAGCTAACAAATCTCAGTTTTTCTTATTAATATAGAAAAATGCCACCAAGACGCGCATGCCCAAACCCCGCAGAAACACCTGCGACGACTATATCTGATGCACAACTCAGAGTACTGATTGAGCAAGGCTTTACTAACGCCTTAGCTGCCAGGGAAAACCGCCCCAGCGGAACCCATGGAGACAGTGAAAACTCTAATAACCAAAACCGCGAAGCTCGAGGATGTACTTACCCCGACTTCCTAAAATGCAAACCCAGCGATTACAAGGGCAAGGAAGGGGTAGTCGAGCTCATGAATGGTTTGAGAGGACTGAGACCGTGTTTTGTATTAGTGACTGTACTGAAGAGAACAAGGTGAAATTTGCCACTTGTACACTTTTGGAACATGCACTCACGTGGTGGAACTCATAAGTTGCTACCCTCGGACACGATGGAGCCTATGAGATGACATGGACTGCATTAAAGGAAAAGCTTACCATGAAATACTGTCCACGTAGTGAAATCAAAAAGCTGGAGATTGAATTATGGAACCTCAAATGCACCAACTTTAATATTACGGGTTACAACCAGAAGTTCCAGGAACTAACTTTGATGTGTACCCGTATGTACCCAAAAGTGTCGGATAAGATAGAGAAGTACGTTAGTGGACTTCCAGACTCTGTCCATGACAGTGTGCTTGCATCTCGACCTACTACCGTCGAGAGTGCAATTGAGTTTGCCACAGAATTAGTGGACAAACGTGGTCGTGATCATATGATTAGACAAGCAGAGCACAAGAGGAAAGTCGATGATAACTACCGTCATCATCCCCAGACTCAACATCCCAAGAGGCAGGGTTTAGGTCAAGTCTGCAGTGCTGTTTCCTCAGGATCACCACCATACGTGGGAAACAAACCAAAATGCTCAAAGTGTAACTTCCATCACTACCCCACTGTTGAATGCCGAAGACTAGAGCAGGGCAGTGCATATGTTCCGATCAATATGAACAACTTCAGTCCCAACAATAAGCCCCACAACGACAACAGGCAGAATTCCCGTGGGAGTGGATACCAAGGAAGCTGCCAGCTCACTGGCAGTGGAAACATGGCTCGTAAGGAGATCCGTTGATTTTGTTGTGGAGAGATTGGACACATCAGACCTGACTGCCGAAAGCGTAAGAATGAAAGCCAAAGCGGAGCATCCGCCAGAGTTTATGTCATAGGAGAAAACAGGACCAACCCCGACTCCAATGTAGTTACTGGTACGTTCCTTCTGAATAATCGCTATGCAAATATTTTATTCGATACGGGAGCCGATAGGAGTTTCGTATCCACTGAGTTTAGTAGCTTACTAGGCATTTTACCAACCCCATTAGATAACTATTACAGAGTCGAATTAGCAGATGGAAAAATCATTGAAACTAATACCATCATAAGAGGCTGTACTTTAAACCTTCAGAATCACCCATTTGATATTCAATTAATACCCATGTTGATCCCAAACTTAGATCGATTAGCTTTGTGTATACGATATTAGATCAAGTATAACACGTAGATAAACCTTTGTTATATGCTTTGTGAATCTAAGTATTATGCGGAATTTAATACTTAAACAAGAACACAAGATGTAAACAAAACTTTCACTTTGATTATGAATGTCGAACTTGCTTACAATGAAAGATGTTTACGAATGAGAAACTTAATGAAAACTTGATATTAAACATTAACCTAAAGGCCTTCTTTTATAGACTAAGAAGCCTTGTACAATAAGCTACGTATCAACTATTCTAGGTAAAGATAAACATAGAAAATACATTGTCGTTTCTATCCTTACTAGAAGTATTCTAGAACATAATAAACATGTAGATCACATCTTCCATCAGTGCTTGTCTTCAATCTGTCAACGCTTGACTTTAACTTGTCAACGCTTACGCTGTCAGCGCTCACTTTGCTCTTGTCAACGCTTGAGTTGTTCTTGTCAGCGTTCAAGTGATCTGGCCTTAATTTATTCCCAACAATCCTCCCCTAAACTTGATATCCACTCTTATGATCAAGTTTCTGAATAAACATTAAGAACTTGGAGGAGTCTGACAAACCTTATCATATTGGTAATAAATAAATCTGATCAAATTCTTTGCCACGTCACTTGTATAATCTATCTCCAACTGGGTGTCCTTCATCTTTTCCAAAACAGCCTTGGATATGAAATACTGAGCATCTACAAGTAAATACTCAGCAAACTTTGTAGAACTCAAATGATATACACCAGCAGCTGAATATAAACTCCATTGAAGACCACTGAGATCATCTTCAAGATCCTTCCATATTTCAGGATCTTCCTCATTTGTCCCACACATTCTTTTGAATGTGGTCCAAAGTTTTATTCCATTAGCTGAAGTTGGTGCTTCAGCCTCATACTTGGTCTCTAGCAACCTCCAAAGGTCCACCAAGTCTTCTCTATCACAACTTGCAAATAAAGATATGAGAGTGGTAAAAGTGTGTACCTCCTTGCCATATCTTCCAATCTTCCAGAATCCACATTCATCTTCATCATAACTCACAATTGGATTCCTTGAATCTAGTGGTAACACATGCACCATATCTGAAGCTTCTAATGGGGAGAGCTTGAGGCTCTTTCTAATAACTGCTTCACTTGGATATAGTTGATTCATATCTTTTGGAAACTCAAGTGTAAATCCCTTCTTCACTGGTCTGGGAACTATCATAGCTTTCTTGATTTCCATCTCTTCTGCAAGTTGCTCCTTTCTTTCATCTGAAAGAAGTCTGAAAGTGTTTTCTTCCTGCACTTTCACCCAAATGGGATAAGCCCTATGTTCCAACTCATCAAATGTCAAAGCCTTCAGCTTCTGATGTGTCCATCCAACTCCATGACATCTGAGCAACATAAAGTAGAGCTTCCTTCTATCCCTTTTCAACTCTGAGAGAATGTTGCTTGCCTTGTGCTTCAAAATCACCTTACAATCCTTCTGAACTCTAAGAAGAATCTCCAAACCCCATATCTGATCTGAAATGGTCAAGTCTGGATTATCCATACAGCTTTCTTCCCAAGAATTGTACATCTGAACCACCTCTGGCATATCAAAATCAATCTACAACTTTAAATCTCTCAGCTTTTCCCTAGCAAGCTCATCACCATACTCAAGTCTTTCTGGTTCAATAATCATCACACTTGAATCTGAGATAGCCCCATCACTTTCTTCTTCAGAAGTCACAACAAATGGTGACTTTTCCTTTTCACCTTGTTCCATCATTTGCTCAGCCAATCTTCTATCAAATTCAACCTGAGCTGCATTCTTTGGAACAATTTCTTCTACCAACTTACCCTTACCCTTATCTGATGGTGCAATTGTTGGTAAGGTAGATGGTAATACCTGAGTAGGAACATCCTTGATGATAGATGATGACTGGAATACATCACCTCCATATACAGATCTGTCAACGCCCAAATTTCCTCTATCAGCGCCCAAAATACTTCTATCAGCGTCCAAATTTGTCTTGTCAACGCTCAAATATTTTCCCTCAGCGCCTTGTGTAACCTCTCTCAACATTGCTGTAAATGATAAATTTAGATTGGTTGGAGAGATTAAGGACGTATCAAAACCTGTTTGTTCCTTCAAAGTAGTAAGAGCTTCAGCAACATCCAATGATTGACCATCTTGACTGCTCTTATCACTCAGATTTCTTTGATCTTCCTCCCCTTTAGAAGACTCCTCCATACCTCCCTTTGCATGAGCACTCTCCAAAACAACAATCCTCTCCCTCAATTCCTTGAGTTCAAGGCCTTGGTTGCTGACAATTTGTACTAAGTCTGCATTCTGCTTTTGCAAGCTAATGCAGACAGCCGTCAATTCCAAAAGAGTCATTGGTTCCAGTCTGCCCTCTTCTAAAATGGGGATTTGACCTCCCAAGTCAGGTTCATTGGGCATGGATGAGGACTTAATTATGGTGGGACTGCCTTGGCCAGCTTCTAAGCCAGAACCAATAGTCCCAGCCTCATCCAGGTCACCAGCCACACTTGTGGTGGTGGTTCTCTCTGCTTCATGGCTAGGACCACCAGAGGAGAACTCTCCAGCAGTCCTTTGGCGTTTGATCAACCTATATTCAGGTGGTGTGGAAGATGGTGTGGAAGAATGGGTAGATGTGGGTTGGTTAAGGGGTGTTTGGGATTGTGATGGTTGGGTATCAGCATTGGAAATAGGCACATCAACGCTCACATTAGATGTGTCAGCGTCAAAGGGTTCTTGGTCAATTTGCATTTGGTCAGGTGAGGGTAAAGGTTCAGGGATAGGTTCAAGTTGTGGGTGAGGGTCAATATGAGGTTGGGGGTCTGGTTGAGGTTGTGCTGCTGCAATAACAGCAAGCATGGCTGGGGTTAAAGGTAAATCCCTATGAGGTGGTGAATTCATCTTGGTAAAAATAGCTTTCTTTTGTTCAGGAATTTTATAAAAGTCATTGTGATCCCTTGAACAATATCTTTGATCATCAAAAATCATTTGCAGAAAACGGGGATAAGCTAAAGTCATTTTTGTCCCCTTGTTTTTACACATTCCTTCAAAAATCATTTTAGACCAGTTATATTTTTGCCCTGTTTCAATACACACAATAGCAGTTGCAATGGATCTATTGATCTCATTGTGTGCAGTACATTTGGGACTCAAACATTGAAGGAGAATGTGAATGAGGTACTTCTAGGCTGGGGGAAATTCCTGCTTATGGTACTTATTAAGAGTACCTTCATCAGGAATAGGGTATCCCAAAGCCCTAAGCCCTTGTTCTATTTCAGTTATGGGAAGAATGGTTATACCATCAGCATCATCAAGATGCAAGGCCTGGCGTACCAAGGCCTCAGTAACCACCCAAGATCTCCCATGAACAATAGAAGTTAATGTGGTCACTCCATTAACTGTTGAGGAACTGACAGTGTTCCAAAACTGTTTAATGTGTGTGACTGGAATGAGTGGTGCATGAGAAAGAGCATACCTTAATGGGGATGCGTTCAAATACGCCACCATTTGTGTGTATTGAGGAAACAAAGTATTATCAGCAACAAGATAAGCAATCATGTTGTGTTGAGACTTGAACCCCAAATCCAATTCTGCTGAGTTAAATCTTGGTGCCATTGATGAAAGCTGTTAATTTGAAGTATAAAAGATGAAGGTTGATAAGAGAAAAGTGTTAGACAAGAATTATAGATACTCTGTTTAAAAATAGGAGCCAAATTTATAGGAGTGGATGAATGCATGTGATTGGCCCAAAAATAGGCAAAGATTTTCAAAAACTAATCATGAAAATATTGAAAAAGTTATAAGTTATCTCATGCATTTAATGAAAGTAACAACTCCTAAAATTACGGCTTGAAAATATGTCAAAAAGTAACAAATGGGTAGGTCCCATTGATTGTCAACGGTCAAATATAACCCATCAACGCCCAACGGCTATAATCTTGTCAACGTTCGCCTAAAGCCATGTCAGCGTCCAATTTGGTCACAACAACGCTTGGAAAAATCTTGTCAGCGTCCAAAAATAAAATTGTTTTAAAAAGTGAAAAATGACCTTAACAAGTAATTTATCCTAGAGAAAATAACCAAAAGCTGATAATTATTATAGGGCGGCAAGCATTGTCCAGTTATGCACACTTGCATAAGCAAGATAGACATAACAGTCCTCTAGTGTCCCTTGCTAACCAAAATTCTTAACAACCAAGTTACCTTATAAAATCCTTGTTACTCCCAGGGAAATCCCATATCAAAATGATTCCCAAGTCTCCCAACAGACCACAACCAATTCTAGGCCAAAAATGTCTTGGCAGCATGCAAAGTTGATATATTATGCATGCTACAGTGCCTCATGGTTTAGTAAAACTAACCCATACTCACCTGTGGACACAATCTAGAATTGTGATAAGAGTATCATAGGGATACCCAAAAATCCTAAAGGTTCCTAAAACCTCCCCTTAAACCAAGATACAAAGAGTTTGCTAAAAATATGCATGAACATAAAAAATTTATGTCAAGATAGGAATGAAACATTCCAACCATCATCCATAAACAAAAACATGTCCAAATGCTTCTCCTTTGATCCATAAGCAACTCTGTATCCAATGGTATACTGCTAACACCATCTGCACATTTAGATTGAAAACCACAAAACTAACATTGTTGCTGACAACGCCCCGATAACACATAACAGCGTTGAAGGAAGCTTTGTCAGCGTTAGACAACTATATTGCTGACAACGTTGCAAAAACACTTATCAGTGTTCAAACAACCTTTGTCAGTGTTAGAAAAATATAGTGGAAAATATAAATTATCAATAAGACCAATAATAATAATGCATCATCCTGTACATACTTTTACAAAAAGAATCCAAAACACATACTTAAGTGAGATTAACCATTCCAATACTTGTTACCAAGTACTGAAATCTTCGAGTATCAAAAGGTTTAGTTAATAAATCTGACACATTTTCCTCAGTGTCAACCCTATCTGGTTGTATTAAACCTTTCTCAAAGCAATCTCTTATAAAATGGTGTCTAATTTCTATGTGTTTAGTTTTAGAATGATGCACAGGATTCTTAATGATGCATAAAGTACTATTATTGTCAACAAATATCTTAGTATGCATGGAGTTATACCCATAATCCAACAGCTGGTTCTGAATCCACAACACTTGACCACAACATGCTGCTACAGCCACATATTCTGCTTCAGTTGTAGAGTTAGCTACCACTGTTTGTTTCTTGCATTGCCAAGATATTAATCTGCTCCCAAGAAATTGACATCCACCAGTTGTGGATTTCCTATCAAACTTGTCACCACCATAATCACTATCTGAATATGCAATCAGCTCCAATGGTGAATCCTTTGGGTACCACAAACCAAGAGTAGGAAAACATCTTAGGTACCTAAAGATCCTCTTCACAGCATAAAGGTGACATTCTTTGGGAGTCACTTGATGGCGTGCACATGCACACACAGCAAACATGATATCAGGTCTGGAAGCAGTAAGATACATCAAGGATCCAATCATGGATCTATAATGCCTGACATCAACATCTTTCCCATCTCCAATCTTTCCCCAAGGGTGTTCTCTATCCATAGGAGTAGAAGCCCTCTTTTCATGTGGAGAAAAGCCAAACTTCTTCAAGATTTCAGCAACATATTTGTCTTGGGAGATGAAGATACCATCTTCTTTCTGCTGAACTTGTAAACCAAGAAAGAAGTTCATCTCCCCCATAGCACTCATCTTGAATTTGTCTGTCATGAGCTTGGAGAAATCCTCACTCATCTTTGGATCAGTAGACCCAAAAATGATATCATCAACATAGACCTGCACAAGCAACACATCTTTGCCTTTCTTCTTTGTAAATAGTGTCTGATCTATGGTGCCCCTCTTGAATCCATTGTCCACCAAATAGGTAGACAAAGTACCATACCATGCTCTAGGGTCTTGATGAAGGCCATACATAGCCTTTTTGACTCTATACACTTTGTCTGGATGCTCAGGATCCTCAAAACCAGGAGGTTGCATGACATAAACTTCTTTAACAATGGTGCCATAAAAGAATGCACTCTTTACATCCATTTGATAGACTGTAAAGCCCATGCAAGATGCATAGGCTAGAAAAATCCTAATAGCTTCAATCTTTGCAACTGGTGCAAAGACTTCTTCATAGTCTATCCCCTCCTCTTGTGTATAACCTTGAGCCACTAACCTTGCCTTGTTTCTGACCACAATACCTCTTTCATCTCTTTTGTTCCTGAGAACCCATCTTGTCCCAATTGGTCTGACATATCTAGGACAATCAACCAGCTCCCAAACATCCTGAATAGCAAATTGGTGAAGCTCATCCTGCATTGCTTCCACCCAACTTGGTTCTTTGAGAGCATCAAATATCTTCTTGGGTTCTTCTTGTGACAGAAAACATGCAAACAAACATGCTTGTACAAGAGGGGTATCAACCTTCTTGTGTATATTAGCAATAAATCCACCAAGACTTTGATGGGATCTTCTTGTCTGAACTGGAGTCATAACATCACCAATGATCTGAGATGGGGGGTGATTCTTCATTGTGGAAGTGAGAACTCCTCCTTCAAAAAGTCTGGTGTCCTCAACTTCACGCTCCATGTTGCCAATATCTTCTTCATCAGACTCTCTTTGAGCAACAGGAATCTCTTCATGGACATTGGAAGGTCCACCTTGTTCAAAATTGGAAGAGAAAAGATGCCCATAAGTGTTGTCAACGTTTGAATCTTGGTTGTCAGCGTCAGGGCTGACAGCGCCTGAAATGTTGTTGTCAACGTCTGAATTGGTCTTGTCAGCGCTAGATTTTCCTTTGTCAGCGCCTGAAGAACCATGCATGTTTGTATTTGGTGGTATTTGGAAACCACCATTATCTTGTCCAGCAGCAGCAGCAGCAGCAAAAGCATCAGTCCAAATGGGAATAGTAACATATTCAAATGTAGGAGATGCCTTTTCTGCTTGTGATCCAACCCTTTCATCAACCTATGTACCTGAAACATGAACAACTTGTTCCTCCATAGCATTTGAAGTTACCTTCAAAATGTCTGGATTAGTGACAGGCATATAATTTAAAGTTCTAGATAAGGGTTCCAAATCAAACAGCCAATTAGGACCACTTTCAGGATCACTAGGTTTATTCTCTAAGAACCTAACATGTACTCTTTCAACAATACGTTTGTCCTCCTTAAGATAAACCCTATAACCCTTGCTTTGCACTGAATACCCCATGAAGTAACCTTCATCACCTTTTGCACTAAATTTCCCTAAGGCATCACTAGTGTCTAAGACTACTACATGACATCCAAAAGGTCTGAGAAAACCAATATTAGGTTTTCTTCCCCAAAGTAACTCATAAGGTGTCTTGTTCTGAATTTTGTTAACCAATGCTCTATTTTGTACATAGCATGCTGTATTCACAGCCTCAGCCCAAAAGGCTATGGGAAAGTGAGCATCAGCCAACATTGTTCTGGCTGCTTCAATTAGGGTTCTATTCTTCCTTTCAGCAACCCCATTTTGTTGTGGGGTTCTAGCAATACTAAACTGCCTAGTAATTCCCTTCCTGGCACAAAAATCATCTAGCTTCTTGTTCCTAAATTCTCCACCATTATCACTCCTAAGCATCTTAACCTCATTGCCAGACCTTTTCTCAATTTGAGTGATAAATTCAATAAGAACATCAGCTGTGTCACTCTTCATAGCTAGAAAGAATGTCCAAGTAAACCTAGAAAAGTCATCAGTGAGAACAAAACAATATGACTTGCCATTCAAACTTTCTATATTAGTTGGACCAAAGAGGTCCATGTGAAGCATATGAAGAGGTCTGGAACTAGTATGCACCTGCTTGGACTTGAATGAGACCTTGTGCTGCTTGCCTTTAAGACATGCAACACAAGAGTGGTCATTGTGGAAGGCCTTCTCAGGCAAACCATCAACTAAACCAAGCCTCACAAGTCTATTTATATTTTTAAAGTTTATGTGCCCTAGTCTCCTGTGCCACAAATTACTTTCATCTACTGAGGCCTTAGCATAAAAACAAGACATATTTGTATTCACTTTAATCCCATTTAAATTCACATTGTATATGTCCTTATGCCTAGGTGTTCTATACTTAATATACTTCTCATCAGGGATCTTAAAATCCTTGCTTAACACCAAACACTCAGTATCAGTGAAAAGAACCTTATTTTTGTTATCACACACTTGTGATACACTAAACAAATTGTAATCCAGTTCTTTTACCAGGAAGACATTCTCAAAACGTAGATTATTGGTGATAAGGGTTCCTTTTCCTGTGATAGTGCCGTAGCCCCCTCCAAAGTATACCTTATCACCATCTTGAATAGGAGTGAAGTTCGTCAGATAATCTTCCTTTCCTGTCATGTGCCTTGAGCATCCACTATCCCAATATCCATAGTCATTGATCTTCTTTTGAATGCCCTGCACATAAAGAAAACAAATTAGTTTTCTTTGGGAACCCAAGTCTCAGAAGACTTGGATTCATCTGGTTGTTCAATAAGAACAGACTTAGTTCTCACAACAACCCCATTTTTATCCCTTTTAGGATGAAATACCCAGTTAACCCCAATTGGTTTTGTAATGACTTTTGAAATATAATTAAACCTGTTGCAAGTCATTGAAATTCCATTATTATTAGGGTTTTGATCTTTCTTGGGTCTCCATGTTAAGCTTGAAAAAGCATTAGACCCCTTACCTTGTGACTGCAAATACTTAGGTCTGGTCACGTTTCTGTCAGCGTTGGATTTTGTCCTGTCAACGCTGAAATTGCCCTTGTCAGCGTTGAACCTAGGGTTTGCTACAGGAACCCATTGCCTATTTGACCAGGTATCTGTCTTTTGAAAAGGTCTTTGTCCATGAGTGTTAGACCTTCTAGTAAAGAATGGGGCTGGTCTAATCACTTGTGGACTTTGCTGCACACAAGGTCTGGGTCTGACAACGTTTGACTTCCTAACAACGTTGACTTTCTTCCTATCAGCGCTGAAATTGTTCCTATCAGCGCTGGCTTTGGGAGCGTTGACACACTTGTATGCCAAATGTGAAAAGCTACCACAAGTATAACAGGCTTTCTTAGACACATTCTTAGGTCTAGAAGCAAAGAAACCTGTTCCATGATTGTTAACTTGGCTCTTGGGTGACCTATTATTTCTATACATCTCTGCATATTTAATGGTAGGTCTTCTAACAGTGTTGGAGCCTAGGTCAACAGCTTCACCAGTAACTGGGTGAGTAACCTTAATGGGTGGAGATTCATTGGGACTTTCACACAGCAAACCTCCCTTAACAAATAAAGTAGGGTTAGCTTTCTTCCACTCATTTAGGTCAGTCAATTTTTGTTGATACTCTTCTACTGGGGTGACAACTCTTGGTGGAGGAATAAATTCCTCTTCTTGGCATTCTGGAATACCAGTCCAAGATAAATCCTTTCTAAGGACACCATAGAAGTCACCAGCTGGTGGTGGAACCAGAGAGTAATCATTCTCATTCATCCCAAGCCCAGTCATATCCTTAGGATCTCTTTGTTTAGCTACACAGTCTCCTAGGGCTTGGGTGGCTCTATCAAATCTTTGAATCTTGAGGTCAACATTATCTTTATTCTTAATGGCCTCATCTAACTTAGCCTGTAGGTCTTTATTGACCTTTGACATGATATTTATAATATCCATACTACCCTCTAGCTCATGTTTTAAGATATTTATCTTATCTTTTAAATCAAATTCCATTTTCTTGTATTCAGAAACGGTTTTCTCAGTTTCAGTAAGAGCTAGTTGGTAATTGGATAATTTACACCTTTCAGTGCTCATATCCTCTTTTAGTTTTAACACTTCTTTGTTAAGTCTGTCAGTGTTTAACCTACAACCTTTGCTACAAAAAGCATCATCATATACCTCATTATCAGATGAAGAGGAGGAGTGTGCCATGAGAGCATATTCAACATGCTCTTCTTCTTCAATATCAGCAATCAAAGCTTTGTCCTCTTCAACATCCTTAGCCAGATAGCTCCAATCCCATCCAGTACCATCAATTCCTTGAACTGCAACCATGGCTTTGGAGTCTTGAGCTTTAACAACCTGACTTGAGGGTTTACCAGCATCAGATCTTCTAGGAGATCTGCATTCCCTCATGAAGTGCCCCATGCGATGACAGTTGTAGCACTCAACTTTGGATTTATCAAATCCAGCAGTGTCTTTAGCATTGAAGGTCATCTTCTTCTTGAACCTTCTATTCCACCTATTTGCTCTTATACTAGCAAGAGCCATGTTCCACTTGATGTCCATCTCTTCCAAGTGTTCATCACTTATCTGCTCAAGGTCCTCATATGTAATCACTGAACCATTGGGCAAAGAAGCAATGTAAGCACAAACAGTATCCAAATCCAAACCAGCAGGTTTAACTCTTGGTGAGTCATTCATGAATGTGTCAGCGTCTGAAAAGGAGACGTTGACAGGACTTGTTCCAGCGCTGACAAATGATGATCCAGTAACTGGATGCATAAAAGAGTCATGCTGATTGAATTGACCTTCACTATGAGAGAAGAAGGCCATGTTGCTGGTGCTAGCTTTGCTTGAAAGAGTTTCATCTTCCAACAGTCTTAGTTTGTTGTAGATGTCATCAAACGAAGAGCTCTTGTGAGTATTATTGGCAAGAATAGATCTTTCCTCAATCTTCCATGTCTCACCAAGACTTTTCAGAAAAGTAGCATTGGTGTCAATATCACCAACTTGTGTCCCCATAAAGGACAATTTGCTTGTGATGTCAAGCAATCTGCTTCTCACACTGCTTAATTTCTCATTGGGCTGAGCTTTGAAGACAACATAATCATGCAGAAGTTGATTTTTCTTTTCTTCCTTAGTTTCTGCATTACCACCATATGCAACTTCAATTGCTTCCCAAAGATCCTTAGCAGATTCATAGCTTCTATATTTGTGCTGATTTTCTTGTCCCAAAGACACTTTCAGAATATTTAGGGCTTTCATGTCAGCCCTTTTCTTTGCAATATCTTCAGCACTTACAGCTCTACCATCTCCAGGTTTTTCTTTCTTATCTTCATCAGGACATCCTTCAACAGCTGTTCTTGTCGCAATGGCATTCAGAATCTTTTGAGCTTTATTGAATGAGTTTCCATATTCAATAATGTCCCAGAGTGTGTAGTCAAAGATCCCCAGATATTGTTCAAAGTTGAACCTCCATAAGTCAAAGTTGGTTGCATCAAGCATGGGAATCTTGATGTTTGGTAAGGATGAGGAGGAGGAGGTTATTGCTTCAGACATGATGTTTTTAGGGTTTTGAAAAAATTAGGGTTTTGGTGTTCGTATATCGTTCTGGTGTTCTTCAAAGATCAAAAGTTCCTCAACAAGCTCTGATAACACTTGTTGATCCCAAACTTAGATCGATTAGCTTTGTGTATACGAGATTAGATCAAGTATAACACGTAGAGAAACCTTTGTTATATGCTTTGTGAATCTAAGTATTATGCGGAATTTAATACTTAAACAAGAACACAAGATGTAAACAAAACTTTCACTTTGATTATGAATGTCGAACTTGCTTACAATGAAAGATGTTTACGAATGAGAAACTTAATGAAAACTTGATATTAAACATTAACCTAAAGGCCTTCTTGTATAGACTAAGAAGCCTTGTACAATAAGCTACGTATCAACTATTCTAGGTAAAGATAAACATAGAAAATACATTGTCGTTTCTATCCTTACTAGAAGTATTCTAGAACATAATAAACATGTAGCTCACATCTTCCATCAGTGCTTGTCTTCAATCTGTCAACGCTTGACTTTAACTTGTCAACGCTTACGCTGTCAGCGCTCACTTTGCTCTTGTCAACGCTTGAGTTGTTCTTGTCAGCGTTCAAGTGATCTGGCCTTAATCTATTCCCAACAACCCATAGAACTAAGTAGTTTCGATGTCATCATTGGTATGGACTGGTTAGCCAAATATCATGTAACCATTGTGTGTGACGAGAAACTAGTCCGTATACCATGGGGAAACGCAGATCTAATTATCCGAGGAGACGGAAATTCGGATAAAACAGACACTAGGTTGAGTGTGATCTCGTGTACCCAAGCCCAGAAATATCTACTAAAAGGATGTCCTATCTTCTTAGCACATATTTCTAAGACAGACAAAGAAGAAGAACCCAAGGAGAAATGGATCAAGGATGTACCCATCGTCCGTGATTATCCTGAAGTCTTTCCAGATGACTTGCCAGGATTACCTCCGACTCGTCAAGTTGAATTTCAAATAGACTTAGTGCCAGGAGCTGCACCTGTAGCTAAAGCACCCTACCGTTTAGCACCGACCGAGATGAAAGAACTCGCGGAACAACTCAAAGAACTGTCAGACAAAGGCTTTATCAGGCCCAGTTCCTCACCTTGGGGAGCCCCAGTATTGTTTGTCAAAAAGAAAGACGGTTCTTTTCGAATGTGTATCGATCACAAAGAGCTGAATAAGTTAACTGTGAAAAACCGCTACCCGTTACCATGAATCGACGACCTATTTGATCAGCTACAAGGATCAAGCGTGTACTCCAAGATCGACTTACGATCCGAGAATCACCAGTTGAAGGTCAGAGAAGAAGATATACCAAAGACAGCTTTCAGAACACGCTACGGTCATTATGAGTTCCAAGTCATGCCATTTGGACTAACTAATGCACCAGCCATATTCATGGATCTCATGAATCGAGTATGCAGACCCTACCTGGATAAGTTCGTGATAGTGTTTATTGATGACATCCTCATCTATTCCAAGAATGAGCAAGAACACGGAGAACATCTGGCTCAAGTACTAAAACTGCTTAAGGAAGAAAAGCTGTACGCAAAATTCTCAAAGTGTGATTTTTGGATCCCTAAAGTACACTTTCTCGGTCATGTGATTGACGACAAGGGAATCCAAGTTGACCCCGCGAAAGTCGAATCCGTGAAAGATTGGGCATCTCCCACGTCGCCGAAGGAAATTCGTCAATTCTTAGGTCTTACCGGTTACTACCGACGATTTATCGAAGGTTTCTCTAAGATTGCTAAACCAATAACCAAGCTCACCCAGAAAGGTATAAAGTTTGTGTGGGAAGAAAAAGAAGAAGCTGCATTCCAGACCATCAAACAAAAATTGTGCAGTGCACCTATTTTAGCCTTACCAGAAGGTAACGAAGACTTCGTTGTCTAGTGTGACGCCTCGCACAAAGGTTTGGGAGCTGTGTTGATGCAGAGACAGAAAGTGATTGCTTATGCTTCAAGACAACTGAAGAAGCACGAGCAGAATTACTCCACCCATGATCTAGAACTTGGATCCGTAGTTTTCGCCTTAAAAATCTGGAGGCACTACCTGTACGGGACCAAGTGCACAGTTCATACTGATCACAAGAGCTTGCAACATATCCTAGATCATAAAGAATTAAACATGAGGCAACGTCGTTGGATAGAATTACTCAGCGACTACGACTGTGACATCAAATACCACCCAGGAAAAGCAAACGTAGTTGCATATGCACTAAGCCGAAAGGGAACTGATCCTCCCATGAGAGTTCGAGCCTTAGTCATGACCATTAATTTAGACCTACCCAAACAGATATTAGAGGCCCAACTCCGGGCACAGAAGCCCGAGAATATCGGAAAGGAAGACATAGGAGGAATGCTTAGGACGGACCTAAGCAAGGAAAAGTTAGAAGCTAGAACGGACGGAACGTTGTTTCTACACGGAAGAAGCTGGCTACCATGTTACGGAGACTTGAGGAACGTGATCATGCACGAATCCCATAAGTCCAAGTACTCCATACATCCCGGATCCGAAAAGATGTATCAAGACGTGAAGAAATTATACTGGTGGCCGAACATGAAAGCAGACATTGCCACCTACGTGAAGAAATGTTTGACTTGTGCTAGAGTTAAAACAGAACATCAGCGACCATCAGGTTTGTTAGTTCAACCCGAAATACCAAAATGGAAATGGGACAATATCACCATGGATTTCATTACCAAACTTCCTACATCGTCCCACGGTTACGATACAATTTGGGTAATCGTTGACCGCCTCACAAAATCAGCTCACTTCTTACCTATCGAGGAAAATGATTCTCTGAGCAAATTAGCCAAAACGTACTTAAAGGAATTTGTGACGAGACACGGGATACCAGTCTCAATCATCTGCGATAGAGATGGCAGATTTACATCAAACTTCTGGAAAGCTTTTCAAAGAGATTTAGGGACAAACCTGGATATGAGTACCACATACCATCCACAGACAGACGGTCAGAGTGAACGAACAATCCAAACACTAGAAGACATGCTGGGAGCATGTGTGATCAACTTTGGAAAAGGATGGGTCGAACACATTCCATTAGTGGAGTTCTCCTACAATAACAGCTACCATGCCAGTATTAAGGCGACACCATTTGAGGCCCTCTATGGCCGCATATGTCGTTCACCAGTATGCTGGGCAGAGGTGGGAGAATTTCAAGTGACAGGACCCGAACTGATCCAAGAGACTACTGAGAAGATCACCCTCATCGAGCAACGAATTCAGGCTGCCCAGGATAGACAAAAGAGTTATGCCGACAGGAAACGTAAACCTATGGAGTTTGCTGTAGGTGATCGTGTCATGCTGAAGGTATCACCTTGGAAGGGTGTTGTACGGTTTAGGAAACGGGGGAAGTTAAATCTACGTTACGTAGGACCTTTCAAGGTGATTGCCAGAATTGGAGAGGTCGCCTATCGCTTAGAGTAGCCCCAGCAGTTGAGCCGAGTACACCCTACATTCCACGTCTCAAACTTGAAGAAGTGCTACGCAGATGAACCATTAGCAATGCCATTGGAGGGAGTCCATTTTGACGACAAACTTCAATTTGTAGAAGAACCAGTGGAAGTCGTGGAGAGAGAAGTTAAGAAGTTGAAACGAAGCCAAATCCCGTTAGTTAAAATACGATGGAACTCTAGGAAAGGTCCCGAATTTACTTGGGAACACGAAGACTCGTTTAGATCTAAGTACCCGCACCTTTTTACCTGAGCAGTGACGTCATCTTAAGCTTTGAGGACAAAGCTAACATAACGGGTTTATGCTGTAAAACCTGTAAATTTTAGGGTTTGACTATGTCAACATTGTGTACGTCACCTCATGATATCTATATATTTATTCTATCACCTTTGCATGAAATCCTTTGAACAATCATATGCATCACATGAGCATACATCATTCTAATCATCTGAACAGGGAAACAACTATATCACAATTTTTATTGTGACTATGAGTATTTTAATCATAAAAGCATGACCACATTTGTATGACTACATTTCAATAGCATACTGGACAACAAATGATCTATTGTAAAGGACTTTAAGTCATCTAAACATATGATCACTTGTATACATCCCATTGATTTTCTAAAAATCCAACGTCATGATCACAATTAATAACTGGCTATTTATATATATATAAATATTTTTTAAATTGGATAGTTTATATATATTTTTCACACTATAATTGACTTTAAACTAAGATGACAATTACTTTTACACATGAACACTACATTAAATCATTTTATATTTCTTTTATATATTTTTGTCATAATAAAATCACCTAAGGACCATACTTTCACCAAAGGCCCTAAACGTAACAAAAATTACTTAAACTCAAACGTACTCACATATTATTATAACCTTAACTCACTTAACACTCACCTGGACACAAAAATTAAACACAAGCATACCCTAGACCTCTATTAAGCCGTATATATTCATATATATACTTACCCATAACCTTTTATACCAAAACTCTTACCCTCCTTACCAAGTATCTAGACTATACACAAATTATAACACCTATGTATGCACATTACATGAATGTTACTTTCCTTTGACTAGAAAACTATGAAACCGCCGGTTTCATTAGAAAACTATGGGGACTTGTACATTTTTGGGCAATTAAGGTTAGTACTAGTTACACTATTGGAGAACTATGTCACACATCCATTCTTGTTACCCCTAGCCGTGTATACTCACTCCACCACACACCAAAACTTTGTACAACATGCCATTTAATGAGAACACTCAAAACTTACCTTTTTTCCCCTTTGAATCCTTATGGGCGACGGCTAGAATGACCACAAAGGTCATATGTACATCAACCCTCATTAAAACATGTACTTCATGGTACCTCCCAAAAATTCACTAAATCTATACAAAACCCTCTTTCTTGCCGTGTCCTACCCCAAACCACATTTCCCATTCTACTCTTGGATATTTATGAACTAGCTACACTCATTCACCCTCATACCACAAATTTCGGATCAAGAACACTCCCATATATCACCTTGAGCTAACCAAAAATCCTCCATCTCATTTACTACCAAATCTTTGTACTCCAAGCATTGAAGTCTAGCATTCAAGACTCCTAGGACTCGTCTAGAAGCAAACTGACGCCAACACCACTTCCTTTGTCACCATTTTGATCAAACAAGTAAGTAAGTCTACCTTGGACCTATTTCCATCATTCCTTTACTTTCCATCTCATGTCATGTATGTAAAAACTTAGGAAATGAACCTAGGTTGCCATGCATACGTAAAACCTCCATGAAATGCCATTCATATGACTTGTAAGCCATGGCTTATATAATGGATAACCATTTCGTGCCCTAGAATCCTTAACCATGTCCTAACATGTTGGACACCTTGCTTAAAAACCCTAGAAATAAACTAGTTATGGATGAGTACCTTAAAAATGTGTATATTGTAAAATAAGCCGAGCCATTAAGCATATATAAGCCCCTATTGTTTTATAAGCCACGCCATTTAAGCCTTAAAATCTATATAAGACGAAGTTAGTACTAGAAATAAGCTAGCTTTAACATAAACTTAATATAAGCCGAGACTTGGTTGGCTTATTTAAGCTTTTAGGAACTTAAGCCTAAATATATAAGCCATGCAAATATAAGCCGAATCTTATAAGCCTTAGAATAAGCCCATGAGCCCTCAAAACATAAGCTTAGGATTAACTAGTAAGAAAATATAAGCTTTAGCCAAAAACAAAAAACTTATATAAGCCATAAAAATAAGCCGAAATATATAAGCTTACAACTAAACTAAATTTTGTAATAAAACATAATATAAGCCTACTAGTTAAAGCCCAATAGTAAGTA
Source organism: Glebionis coronaria (assembly GCA_025667525.1). Lineage (NCBI taxonomy): Eukaryota > Viridiplantae > Streptophyta > Magnoliopsida > Asterales > Asteraceae > Glebionis > Glebionis coronaria. The sequence continues at coordinate 645,599,246 of CM046874.1, forward strand.
ATTGACATTTACTAATTTACCTTAAGTTTTACTAAGCCCAATTTAACCCATTAACCCCTTTTTACCCCAACCGGACCCTAATGGGCCGTTTAGCCCAACACTAGAATTATATATGTACTTTTCGTGCCTAAAATGTCAAATGGTGAAAGTTAGGTCCGAAACTGAAAACTAGTAAAACTAGGTAAACATTTTTCGTGACTATTATATAGTCCAAGGGGCGTTTGTGTCATTTTCGAAACTATAGGGTAACCTAAAACCAAACCGTGAGTCATAAATAAACTACAAGGACCTTTTGTGCCACTTTCGAAACTCATAATAAGCCCTAATCCCACCTTATAAATATTCCGTGGGATTGGAGGGGGTATTTGGTCATTTCTTGAAAGTTTACCAAGCCCTAGGGGGCGTTTTCATAAATTGGAATAACCAACAAGGACTAACGGTGTAAGAAACTTAACGGATAAAAACCTAAAGTTACTTTTCTAAACAAATTATATTTACAAAGATTTATTATAGTTTTATTTAATTAAAAGAAGTAATAAAACCTGTCATTTGTAAAATAAATCATTTTTAGTTATTTACAAACTCTACAAAATTGACAAACCCCGTTAACCATTTTCTTTTGAAACTTTAAAACTTAATAAATTGTAATTTATTTCTTTATGATAAATTAAATAAGATATAGTTACTTATTTAATTTACGACCCCTCTTTCCTTAAGCAAATTTATATACATTTATATATATTTTACTTGAAAAAAAATATATATACATGCCTTTATTTCACTATAAGAACAAACACTTAAACCAACGTAACAATTCATAAATTGTGATCATGCATCTTCATATGTATCATTCATCATGCATATTTATTGTTGCATTCACTGAGACATTTAAATTACTTAGGTAATTTCTCCAGTCCGTGACTATACTATGACATCATCCTCACTACCTCATTATCACTAAGGTGAGTTCATGGCCCCATCTTTACTGTTTTATAACTGGGGGAGAAAACATACAAAAACTATTTATATGCAAGCATGCACAGACAACAACAATTTATTTGCCTACTGTTTGCTCCATTCCCGTGGACTGTATTAGTTAATAGTGTAGCGCGAAATGTATGGATAGATCTATTCGGGTATTGACAACACCCCGCCTGTCGTGATCAGCTGTCACGTATTGCTTAGGCCGAGCAGCAGGTTTATGTCATTGTCGGATTAAGGGAAACCTCAATCAAGATAGACCCAAATGGGCTTACTGAGAATCATGTCTAGCTTCTATTACAGGGCAGTAGGAACTACTGTAGCGTTAGGCTGTGATGTCCTGCTACCTTCGTGGTGCTTTGCATATTGATACTTTATTTAATTAATTAAACCTGTGAATTCACCAACCTCGTGTTGACCCCCACATTTTACTTTTATGTTTTCTCAGGAAAGTAAGCAGGTTCATGTATTGGATTCCAGCATTTTAGGAAGCATCATGTTGACCATCGGGCTGGGATATTTATTTCTGTTTTATAATAAATGTGGTTTAAATTCAGACAAGATACTAAATGTGTACGATTTATTCATGTAATATGTTTCAAAATGATATTATGATCATTGCTCTATATGCTATGTGCTATCGATCCACCCAAGTAACACCCCAATTACTATTCCGCTGCATTTGACCAACTTGGGGGTGTTACAATGGGGCACTAATACTAGGTGTAGGAGGAGTAGGGATAAATGATGGTGGAGGAGGTGTAGATGATGGGGGCAGGATAGGTGGTCCTATGATGGTTACTCCACTACGGGTAGTAATAGCACTCACATTTGCTCGCGGATTGGTGACGGTGTTTGAAGGTAAAGAACTCGAAGAAGAAGGTTGAGCGGTGGGCATGAAACTAGCAAGCATATTTTTCAAATCATTCGTTTGATTGCTGAAGGAGGATTGGATATTATCTCGAAGCTCGGATCTGATGTCATTCCCTTGCTTTGTGATATCTCCTTTTAGATTGATAATTTGGCTCTACAGGTTCTTGATTTGCTCACCTTGGGTTCTCATTATGGCTTCAACATCGGGGTTCATGGGTGGGGTTTGTTGAGCGGGTGGGTGATAAGGATTAGAAGCTCTTGGTGGGATTTGGTAGCTTCTATTGTAGTTGTTGTTGGTGTTTTGGTTTTGAGGAGAAAAACCGGATGAAAGGTAGTTGTTAGACCGGTAACTCAGCAAATTTCTATCCCCTTGAGGTCGAGCTTGGTAAGTTTCCGGTGAATAATCACCATAAGCTGCATACACATTTTCCGGATTTCCTTGTGTAGAAGGACAATCGGTGTATGAGTGAGGACCGCCGCATGTTTCACAAGAAGGTGCAACCGCTTTAACTTGTTGTTGTTGGTTTGAAGCGAGAAGCAAGATACTTTTGTTCATTTCAGTCATCATGCGGGTGAATTCGGTCATGTCGGGGTTTGCTGAAGAAACATTGACTCTCGGGTTGTTCCTTGAAGAAGCGGAGGAATCCCAGTTTTTGTGGTGAGTAGTCATGTTTTCAATTAACTCTCTACACTCCTCGGGTCTCCTTTTCATAAATGTGCCACCGGCGGCTGCATTAATCGTATCACGATCTCGAAAAGTCAATCCGTTGTAGAAAGTATCAATTAGGGTCACAGGGAGCATGTTGTGGTTTGGACAACGATCAATCAAAACATTATATCTTTCCCAAGCATCAAAAATAGATTCATCGGGTTCTTGCATGAAACCACTGATTTGATTGCGAAGGCTCGTGACCATGGATGGTGGAAAGTAGCGCAACAAAAAGCGTTGAGTCATGTCATCCCAAGTATGAATAGAATTCTTTGGAAGACGATCAAACCATTTCTCGGCGTGGTGTGATAAAGTATGTGGGAAGAGTTGTAGGCGAAGAACATCCATTGTGGCACCGGGCAACTTCATGCTTTGGGTGATTGTAATGAACTTGTCGAGGTGTTTGTTGGCATCATCATCAGGCATTCCGGCGAATGGATTAGTTTGCACTTGCTGAATCATGTGGTGCTTCAACGAAAACTCCGGAGCCGTGATTTGCATCGGCGTAATCGGTCCTCCTCGTCCAAACATGGTGGGTTGACAAAGCTCCTCCATTGTCCGAAGATCAGGCTGTGGATGAACATTGTTGTTATTATTGAGGTGCGGTGGATTATTGTTGTTGTTAACACCTGCCATACTTAAATCTTCTCGAGTCTCGGGCTCTTGATAATTAGAAGATCTAGTACGCATACACCTACAAAGGCAAAAGAAAACAATACCAAACACAAAGACAATATATATACACAATAAAAATAAAATCTTTTTGGATTTTTGAAATTTTTAATTTTTATGTGTTTTTTAACAATTTTTTAATTTTTATGGTTTTTTGAATTTTTTAAGCAAGAAAATAACGCTCACGAATGAACGGATCCCAAAAAAGCAACGCGTCTCTCACAGAAAACCGTTAATCTTTACGAAAAGAGCCGGCAGCGGCGCCATTTGATAACTAGGCTTTTTGCCCGTATAAAAATTAAAGTTCGTGTTCTCGGTATCTTAATGAATTGATTTCCGGTTCAAAGTACGACTCTATTATTTTTGGTGAAACAAATATTTTGTGTAACACCCCCAAATTTATACAACTCAATACAGCGGAAGACTAGTTGGTGTTACGGGATAGCACATTACTCACATCATAGACAACGCATAAAAATCGCGCCGTTTAATAATAAAGCATTTCCATTCATAAATATCAAAGTTACATCGGTCCCAAGTCATATTATTTCATACAAAGTTTTACAAAGTATTTGAATGGAAAATATTGTTTAAGTGCGGGCCATGAATTCTTGTCGTCTTCCCGAGAATTACCTTCAAGTACCTGAGATAAAACATGTTAAAAGAAAAGGTCAGCGATAACGCCGAGTGAATTCATAGAGTTTAATAAATTCCATCAATATAACTTTGGTATAAAATTATTACCAAAAATCATTTCGTACAAACCATTGTAATAGGCCATAAAATAGCCAAAATCATTTTATACAAATCTTTATCAAAATCATAATATGGGCGTTTGCCTTAAAAATCATTATACGAGCCAATGTCGTAAAAACGTCATACAATACGTCTTATGACGTTGTATGAAAATAAAAACCGTTATATGAATATGGTTATGAAAACCAAAACACGAACATATTATCAATAGTATGACCCTGTATTGCTAGTCAGACAATACATCGTAATTCGGTGCGTCTATTAGTATTTCGTTAATTTTGGATTATTATAAGCCGCATGACATTGTTACCTTACTAAACCAAACAACGGGTAGCTAACCCGATACTCAATTTGCCCATCTAAAGTAGCGTGTCGTCACAAAGGTCACGCTATGGAAATCTTCTCATACAGAAATTCGCTTACCAATCAATGTGGCACGACGGGGATAAACCGTCAAGGCGCGAACTGGGGTGATCGTCCCCAAATAGTACTATTATATGCACAAGCGTCCACCAATCCCGGTAGTTCACAATTCATGCTAATGGGACTTTTAGTGACATAACCTAACTTTAATAATCCATTTGATTTCATCTATCGGGTCCTTTAATCATTTATCGGGTCATACAATCGGGTCATACAATCATTCGGGTCCAAATCAATAAACAAACAATCGGGACAAATGGTGTCCTAAATTTATAAAAACTAACATCTTATCTCCCTCGCGGGTTTATAAAACATTTCATAAAAACATTTAAAAGAGTGCGAGGCTATGAACTCACGTTGATGTGGGAAGGCGGGTTATCGACAATTCGGACGTACGGTACGTGCTTCAATCACGGAAACCTAGACAAATAATACTCGTCTTAGACTCATGTCCAATGACTTTATAAAAATAACAATTATGTATACATATGATGATTATATATATATGATGATCAAGTGGGTTTACATATTCTCGTTTACTTATTTTAGTGTTATGTGTCGATAACTTTTATACTAGTTGACTAGTTTTACCTATTTACGTGTCTTAGGTCTAATAATGTAGTAACTCGAATTTTAAAATCAACATTTAGACCGAGTTCTAATACTATTTCTAATATTCGGATCAATATTTATTAATCGAATTTTATTTGTCATGTTCTTTGAACGAATAATATTAAACTCTAGACTAACCGCCATGGTTAGGGCTTTAACATATCATATACGTGTCATTTATTTTTTATCGGCAAAGTTTATGTCCGTCATCAACTGTGACCATTTTTATTATGACATAGAAATATTTTCTATTGTCGTCGTTTTAATATTTTTGTTTAACGAGCATTGTTCGTAATTTACATTAAGCCTATAGGCTTCATTCGTTTATATAACGCGTTAACCTATTTTAAATAATAAGCCTCATTTATTTATCGAAATATTAATGTTCTCCGAATGTCGACGTTTTTATTTTTTATCGAGCGTTTATTTTTCGTGGTTTATGGCGTATCTTTTAAATCGCGTAACTTTTAAAATATTGGGCTTCGATAAATACCCGCTCTATCATTAATAAGGCAAGAATATATCCAAACCGCCTCATATAATAATAATAATAAGTTTGGTATATAGGATATGACCAAAACTCTTGTGAGACATTTGGAAAGCATAATATACACGTGTCTAACCATATCAAAAACACCAATCTTAATTTGTGTTACATAAATCACGCATACAATTCTTTGTTGACTCTTCCTTGCTGTTTTCGAAAGCTAACAATAATACCACAACATACAATTCTCAAGTGATATATTATATAACATTTGGAAGCTATGCTACCTCACTTCTTTGATAAAAACATGACAAATATCATGAACATCAATCCCAACGTTGATTTGGGATCTTTTGGGGCTGGAGTTATAAAGTATTTTGATGATTTATAAGAAGAGTATTTGGGTTGATTTTTATGGATGACTTGAGTAAATGTCTTGGATTCAATTATCCATATTTCCATCATCTTTTTGTAAGAATTATTTGGTCACTTTTCCTTGATCATCATATCTCTTTGTAAGAATTATTCAAGTTTATTTTATTTTTAATATTATTATTAATTTTTAAGTATGTAACTTACTATATATACATACACTTTGTAGATATGGACATTGTACATGTTTTAAACATGAAAACCAAGCTTAAACAAGTCCTTAATCATGTAGTTTATGGATTTAGATCAGTAGCAAAAACGTGTTATATGGTCAAACTCAGTAGGTTTGAACCGTGGGTAATAGTACATGATGATAGGTCTTTGTTTTGTGGCGATTTGGCCGGGTGGCTTGTCTCGTGACGATACCCGATGAATTAGATATGGCCGAAACGGTTAAAAGTGTCAAATCTGACCTGCTGTAAAGATGGGCTGTTTTCTCATAAATTTCGTATACCAACATATGAATATGTAAAACTAAAAGTTGTAGATAAAATCATATAGAACTAGAATCAATTGGATAGTCCACCAGTTCAATACGGTTTGAAAATGGCGGCCGAAACGGTAGAAACGAAGTTGGCTGCGAATGACAACCAACTCTTCTAAGTGATAAAATGGGTAAATGATCTATAATAAATATAAATTAGGGGAAACTGAACTTATAATAAGCAAAGTACATAAGTTAAGAATGACTTTGGTAAAAATAACCCATCTATATTATTTACGATTTATGAGAAACGGTCTAATTAACGAGACATGTCGTGAAAATTGTAAGAATTAGACTATATTAAATTAAGGTAAAACGTGACGATTTTATAAAAATCGAAGTGGTATGACCCACTTGTAGAGAATGTTATATTCTTTGTATACTGATATTTATATACCCGAGACCCGACCATCCTAAGATATTAAGTCGACGACGTTTGGGGGCGTTTTAGAACCCAAAAAGCTTATAAAGTGGACTTGGGCCACAAAAACCCAACTCACACTTATAATGGCTATTGGGCCATTGTTGGGCCTGAGACTTATAATAAGTTTAGAGTTTAATACTGAGATTGAAATGGACTAAAGTCACAAGAACTTGTAATGGACCACTAATGGGCTTTAATGGGCTAAATAGACATAGTAGGACTTTATATGGTATATTGTCACCAAAAGTCTTATGAAAAGTTTTATGAAACTTATACAATGTCCAAACTTACTAAAGTGAACTATTTACATATATGTATGATTTATTTCTCGTCTCGAGCCTAAGACGTGTCTCGTCATTTTAGGTCTCACTCGGTCATATGTTGACCGTTGGGCATCTTGCTCTCGATCAACGAGCGATTGATATCTCGTGAAGTAGTGTATCTACTATTGGACGTTTGTTCCTTGATCTACGTGTAATAGCTATATCAGGTGAGTTCATAGCCTCGCTTTTACTGCTTTATATTTGTTTATAAACCCGCGAGGGGGAATACATGCTTTTGGTATAAAAATACGATGTTTATATATATGGTTTTGAGAGAATACATGTTTATGAAAAAAAAACATGTGGTTTGCTATACGCTTTGAACGAATACATGTTGTTGTAAATGAATGTAAGATGGTTGATTAAATGCTTTTGAAAGATGAACACAAGCATTGATTGTATTGATTGAGAACCGCTATTTGCTAAGTGTTGTATTGCCAAAATTTGGAAAGTCCCTATAAACCCATGAACCGTTAACTACCTATGATGGGTAGGCGCTGGTACAGACGGATGGATCCATCGGGGATGGCCCCCACCTGGGCAGGTCGCACCTGTGGGTTGGAGGCTCAGCCAGGTGTGTTGTATTAGAAGTAAGGGGGTATTCGGCAAAATACCTGACTAGGGCATTATTATACTTAAGGCTTCGGTGTCATGGCTTAGTAGAATAGCGTGGACTTTGGGTATTGCATGTGTTGCACTATCGACAGTTGATGAGATTCTTGTGTTCAAAAGCTTTACGGTTTATAACCCATTATTGTTTATTTAAAAACCTATGAATTCACTCAACCGTTGTGTTGACATTTTAGCATGTATTCTCAGGTGTATAGGTTTAAGAGCAGCTGGAGCATGGAGTCGCGTAGGACAAAGAAAAGGCAAAACAAACAATTTCCATTCGATACATTTGACAAACTTTTATATTTATTAAGGTTTGTATAAACTGTTGGGACCTCTTTTATTGAACTCTGATTTTGTCGAATGGTTTATTTTATAAAACGTCTCTTTTGAGGTCGTTTTCTATGACTGTGTGTGATGTGCTATGAAGTAACACCCAATGTTGATATTCCGCTGCCTTGTGAAATTGGGGTTGTTACAAATAAGCCTATTATAAGTTTATTAACTTGTATTAATCCATGTTATAATTATATTATCAGTATCTACACTTTACAAGTTGGGCCTAAATGGGTTAAGCCCAATAAGCTATTTTTATAAGTGTTTAACTTATTTAGTCCAATTATTAGTCCAATATGTTTACTTAGCTCGTTAATGTTCGTATGTCCTATAGTTCGGGTTTTATCGGTTTTTACTTGTTATATATGTTTATATATCAGTATATGAGTTTTATAAAGTTTACATTAGACGGGTCCAACCATCTAAGTTTTATTTAACAAAAACGTTAATTTTACGGTAATAGCCGAAAAAGTCGTAAAAACAATGTTTATAGTTTTTATTACTTATAAGTATTATTCCACTACCATTTTTCTAATTTATTAACTTATTTAACCTTTTACATATTCATATAAATAAAATCCATAAGTTAGTGGGTTTTTATTTTACATTTTATACAATAAAATTTTGAGTGCTTATATAATAATAATAAACATTAATTCTCAAAATCTGATTTTTATCTTCATCTTCACCAAAACTGCCATATCTAGAGTTCTATATGGAGATAGAAGCTCAAATTTTTATCACATAAACTAAATGATATGTGCTCCATTTAACTCCTCTATAGCTACTGTTGAATCATCTTCTAAGTAGTTTCTAAAAATCGTCCAAAACAGTGAACTCAGATTTGTATCTTAAACTTGTTTTGATCATATCTTACTCATTACAATGATTCCATTGCATGGCCAACTCTCACATGTGTACAAGACCCATAGCTTACTGTATATTAATTCTACTTCATCATTTTATCAGTTCATGACATGTTTCTTTACTGTTTTATACAGCCAACAAATTTAAACAAGATTTTAACCTTGTTTCTTATAGTCTTTCATCTTTTTAAGCATGTTTATCAACAACAAATCCCCACATAACATTTTTATCATCATATAATCATCATATACATATACAATAGGAAATAAAATACATGTTTACATAATCAAAATAACTAGAAGATGAGGAGGACAATCTTTATACCACCATGATGATGTAGGTTGTGATCAAAACATGGATTTTGATGGAGAAACTTGTGATGCACCAAGACCATATTCATGACCACTAATCTTCATAAACTCCTTGTGGAAAATCAGCCCCAAGACACCATGAATACTCCTCCTTGGATGTTATAAGCACCACCAATCAATAGGGTTTCAAGAGGGCTTGAACATATATGTAAATAACATAGGCTTTGTGGTTGAATCAAGATCAAAGGGTGGTGTTTTTGTGTTAAAGTGGACGGCACCATGAGAGAGTGAGAGAGGATTTTGAAGTGGTTTTGCATGGTGAAATGGTAGAAATGAAATGGTTTGATGGTTTTGAGTTAGTAGCTAGCTTAATGTGTAAGCTTTGCTTACACTTGTAGCTAACAAGTTAATAAGATGCCACATATTGATGTGGTGTCTTATTTGTGCCGTCCCATGATGCTAGTGGGGTGGGACAATGTATTTTGTCCCATCTCACTAGTTTACGGATATTCCTCGATTCTAGTTTCCTCGATTTGCGTTCCCTCGGGTCGTTTTACGAAAAACGTTTTTATAAATTATGAATCAACGGCACAAAACGAATCTAATAAAAATTGTCTCATCAAAAATGGAGTTCGAAAACGTAAATACGTAATCCTAGGGTTTCCGGTTTAGTCGTAAAGGACGTTAAAATAAAATCGTAAGTCTTAATCTCTTCTCGTAAATTTGTGAGTTTATGAACCAACACAAATTTAAAACTCCAAAATAATATTCACGGATAAATTTATTTTCTGAAATGTCGGACTGTCACCAAAGACGGTGTATGTAAACGTAAGCACGTAACGTTGAATCCTCCGGTTTAGACGTAGTCGACGCTACTTCAAGACGTAAATCCAAATTATTTCCCAAAAATAAGTGAGTTCATAAAATAATATTTTCAAATAAATATTGAGAATAGAATATTGACCATAAATTGACGGATTGTCACAGCATTTACCCCTAAACAGGATCTTTGTCCTCAAAGATCATCTTACCTTACTACTCGCTTCTTATAGAGCTAAAGCCATGTGGGTATTTCCTCCACATTTGGTCTTTTCTCACAAGTGTAATTCATTACAATACGTGAGTTTCATCAAACATAACTACGGGAATAAGATCAGGCTTAATGTTGACTTACTTTCTCTATCCATGATGTTCACGGGTTTTTTATGAATGCAACTTTTCGCCGATCTAAGCTTTACTAAGAAGAATTCAGATTTTCACTTGATAGATATTCCATCAAGTTCGATTTACGAAACATAATTCACGCAGTTCTTGAAGTCCTAGAGTAGATCCAGCTTATATGCCTTTCAAACCAATCTTTTACATCATCTTAATGGTCCCATACAACGGGGACTTATATCCCATGATTTGTCAGATCATGAATTCATTTTTCCAAGTTTAAAAATTGTGGCATAACTTCGCTACCCATTTGGCACTTCAAGATCTACATTTCATATTCACATAACCTCTTGCCCACTACCGGCAGTCAATAATCAGATCCTAATTTCAACAATCATTTCAGATTTCGCGGGTCGGATATTTTGTAAGGTTAGGTTCGCCATCATAGGAAACCTTAAACCTAAAAGACATGTCCAACTCACAATGGGTGTATGTCGGATGTCTCCATCTCAACTCTTGCTTATAGATGCTATAAGATTTAGATCCTAACAAGATTAGATCTCGATCCTAATATGATATTTATCAATGATAATATCTCCAAAGGAAAACGATTATACGGTTCACCACCAAAGGTCAATCATTCAAACATAAAACAGCACTTATATTACTTTGTATCGTTACTTTACCTCGTCCCTTCGATTGGGGTGGTACATAGTACTCTCATCAAGATTCGTTCTCAATGACTTCTGAGCAAATCTCTAGAAATTCGATGCGAAGCGAAGATCTTGATAAAGATGTTCGATACAGGCACACTATGTTTACATAACTCTTTTGCATTCATCATTAACAGGAATGATATTAGCAGATTTGGTCAGTCTGTCGACGATGACCCAAATCGAATCAAATTCAGATGATGACCTTTGCAATAGCTAGACATTGACTAATGTATGAGGCGATGTCTGCCTTCATAATTTTTCATTAGTACAACTTCTTCAGACAAGGATACTTTTAGTCAAAAATGACATACATATAATACTTATACTTACAAGATTTCCAATTTAACTACATCTCACAATCTTCCATATTTAGGCAACCATAAGCGACCCTTTTATACATTTAACGCTATCGGCTTCTTAACGCTAATGGTTCACATTAGCCGCGAACCACTTTTTATTATTTATATTATCCTTTTTACAAACATCGTTTATTTATATATCGTTCGGCAATTTATTTTGCACGTTCATTATTAAGAAATATATCCTAATTGGTTCTTTATCTTTTATACCTATTGTGTCAATATTTACGTTCACTTTCCTAGATGGAATAATTATCGTGACCGTATTTATTCGGAAATTCTTTCTTCACATTTTCTAAGTCTTAGTTCTATCTCAACTATTATTTTTATCCATTTTGCTTAATCCGACGTCTAAAGCGTTGATAATTATTACAACTAATTAAATATTAAATATTCAATTTTTATGAAACGTAAACGTAAAGATTTTAAATTTCTTAGTTCGACCAATTATATGAAAATGTTCAAAAATAAATTTGAATTTAATTAACAAGATTTTTGTTGATTTATCGAAAATAATTAAGATAATTAATAAGATCCGAAAATGTTCGAGAAATCTTAGGTTATATTTTGGTCAAAATTTTCTTAGTTGAAAAGCAAAAATTGTCGTTTCAAATTTCAAGTAATAAGTTATATAGTTTCCTAAATTCTTCTTAGGTTGTCTAGAAGTATACACAGACATTTACCCCTAAACAGAAGTTTAGTTAAATGGTTTGTGTATAAGGTAATAATCCCTTAAAATCCTTTGTTAAAACATTTGTCAAAATACATTTGCACTTTCTTTTTATTATAACTCAAAGTTCTAAATGACTTCTAAATTTTGAAGAGTCAATTTATATTCCATTATCTATTAATCACATAGTCAAATAATGTAAAGGTTTAAGTTTTTAATCACATATCAATTATTCAAGGTTCAGGTTTCCATTGTTCGACCAGTTCAGGGCAATCTATAAATAATTATTAACTCATTCTTATTCTTATAAACAAACATATAGTCCTTAATGATCACGAGCATGAATTTATCAAATTACAGCCTACACACGTGATTCATCATATTTATGAATACTATATGTGCATTGTTAATCCAAACGACATCACATGAAACTCATAACGTTCATTACAAGTACCAGATGTAGTGATTGGAATAGATAATCCTTTTCGCAGATGCGAAGTTGATGATAACCATGCTGAGCATCAAAAACCTTGTAAATGATCGAACAAATCTTCCATTTCGAGTTATGGATATCGTTTTCGATTGTCAATTTACTCAGTTCACAGTAATCTATAAATATAAGGAATGATAACACCATAGCTCTTCAGGATGACAGGCTTGGTATAATAAAATCTTTCTCCGACAACTCTCTTAGTTGTACGGTAATTCCTTTAATTTAGATGGTGCTGACGTACAGTACACAAGTCACAGGTGCAGCACCGAGAATATAATCAATACCAAATTCAACTTGCCTTAGTGGCGAAAGTCTAGGTAATTCACCAATAAATACTTCCTAAGGTTTCAGATAACAGAAACATCTTTTTAATAAATTCATATTAGGTTCTTCTAGATTATAGTATCTATGACTAATTCACAACCATTCACGCTATAATTTCAAGTCTAAATACAGGATATGGTCATCCATCAAGAATTATTTAGTTCACTTTTGATAATCAACATCTTATCATTTAGGGGAATTCTATTCGAGTTACCATCAATTAAGACAATTTCGTCATGTCATAATCAATCAATCCATTCTACTGGCACTATCAACTTTTCAGTTTTATTGCCGTCGATAAGATGTGAACTTCTCAAAAGACTAATAATAGTTCATAACCCTTCACAAATTCAAGGACATCAGGAGACGTAACTAACCTTAAAAGAGTAAGGTTAACGCATAATCTACACGAGAGAATTTCAATTTAGATACAGACGAAAACATTTAATGAATATGAATATATCCCATGTTTTCATAATTTGAGTACGCATTCGAAAGCTCCTCGGATCGTTACCCAGGTTATTCAAATGAAATCAAATCATAAGAAATGATAAGAACGTCAATACATCCAGTCGGGTATCAACATTCGGTAATCAAATACTTTTCCTAAGAATCTCACTACGGGAGAATTGGACAAGAAGGGAATATCAATTGTCAAATAAGACAAATTCCACATATGAGTAAATTCAACTCAGAAGAATAAATAGTATGGGCACATATGTAGGTGTCCCTAATAATATGTCCCTATTTTTCACTTCTTGCAGATCTCGTAAAATTTTAATCTTTCACAATCTTCAAAGAAAATGTAGTGTTTATTCATTAGTTTTATGGTGACTACTAATCAGTCTTGCATGGTCCATTCCAAATTGTATGTAGGCGCGCAACTATATACAATTTCAAGATTAATGATGCAATACTCAGTTCGTCAAAATTTTATCATCATGTTTATAGTAAAATCATTTTCATGCTTAATTCTTAGATAAGAATCAAGAATATATTTACAAAGATTTTCTTTGTTATGGAAATAATTAAGTTTCCAAAGCATTTCATAAACAACTTCATTTTGATATCAATCACTTATAAATCTCACTTTGAATAATCCTTATTGTGATGAAAATTAAATTTTCTCAAAGGATACCGTTTTAACTTTATAAAAACAATGTGTGATCTGCAAAAGAGTGATGAAGAGTTGTTCACCAAGAACTAACTACAATATAATAGGAAATGAGCTTAGCCAAATAATCATGAGGTTCATGATCTCGATGGCACTCACAAGAATAATTCACAACGTAACTCAATTCGAGATGAGTACTTGTTCAATGGTTGCATCACTAATGCGAACATTTGGATGAAGCAATAAAAGATATATAACATCGATACAGGTAGAATTTAGCAATCAAAGGTAGTCTTTTCATTAATCACAAACAAGTCAAAATTGTACCGTAACACATTACGTGTCACTATGTCATACAATTCTCAGAACTCATCCTACCAACTGATGTCTCAGTTAAGTTAGGGATTTTTAAAAGATACCACAATGAATACTAATCTACAAGAGTCATTAGGTGTTCCATATGTCCCGGAATATCCATTGGTCCCAATTCAGAAGAAGATTTCTTCAATTTATTTCTTGGACTCTTGGCATCCTCGTTAGTGGACAATAGCCTAGGAACAACCCTTAACACGAACTAACAATCAATTAAAACCTTATAATTTAATCACAAAACTTAACGACTTCCTCTTAACAGTTTCATATTCCATAAAAGTTAGATTTTACTTTATTCAAGTTTCAACCAATTTTATACTCAATTCGATATCCTACCTCATTATCCAATACTTCAACCTTATTCTTAGGCCTTAAAAGGGCAATAAAATCTCAATATGAATAACACTTAATTTCATCCTATAGCTCTTTCAACAATAATTATCAAATGAGTCACTAGTATGAAATGACTCATACATTCAACTAGACTTCTCAGAAAGGTATTAGTGGCATGAGGCTTTTGGGTAATGGTTCCAATGATAGCCTCAAGTGCAACATTCACCCTTTCGATTTCAAATTTAAGAATTGGATGACAACGAGTCAGATGACATCTTTCTAAGTGGTAACATTTTGTCAAACTCCACTCTATAAGGAAAGATCGTCATGACATCGATATCAGATTTAATCTCGCCAATTCTTTTTCAATATCACAATCAACTAATATCTACATTTCTACGAATATCAATCATTTGTTGGGATCATAAATATCCACAACTTGGTTTAGATAGGATAGCTAGAATTCCTACGAGAATAGCTTCGATTAATTTACTAGGGGATTTAGGGTTACTTGGACAATCTACGTCGTATAAATACCTCGTATAAATATCAAAATAATCATCAAACAATCATGTAATAAAATTACATCATATATATATAATCCAAGTTATATATATTAAAATAATACTTCTCAGTCTGGCCTTGTCGGTAACTCGGGAATTCTTCGGCACCGTTATAGTCAAAAGATTTTTAGACATTTTTAGAAAAATGTTTATAGTTAAAAGATTTTGAAATGTTTTATTCAAAACCTTGGTTTTAAAAATTTTTCGTTCTCTATAACGAGAGCTCTGGTACCAAACTGTAACACCCCAAAATTTATACAACTCAATACAGCGGAAGACTAGTTGGTGTTACGGGATAGCACTTACTCACATCATAGACAACGCATAAAAATCGTGTCGTTTAATAATAAAGCATTTCCATTCATAAATATCAAAGTTACATCGGTCCCAAGTCATATTATTTCATACAAAGTTTTATAAAGTATTTGAATGGAAAATGTTGTTTAAGTGCGGGCCATGAATTCTTGTCGTCTTCCCGAGAATTACCTTCAAGTACCTGAGATAAAACATGTTAAAAGAAAAGGTCAGCGATAACGCCGAGTGAATTCATAGAGTTTAATAAATTCCATCAATATAACTTTGGTATAAAATTATTACCAAAAATCATTTCGTACAAACCATTGTAATAGGCCATAAAATAGCCAAAATCATTTTATACAAATCTTTATCAAAATCATAATATGGGCGTTTGCCTTAAAAATCATTATACGAGCCAATGTCGTAAAAACGTCATACAATACGTCTTATAACGTTGTATGAAAATAAAAACCGTTATATGAATATGGTTATGAAAACCAAAACACGAACATATTATCAATAGTATGACCCTGTATTGCTAGTCAGGCAATACATCGTAATTTGGTGCGTCTATTAGTATTTCGTTAATTTTGTATTATTATAAGCCGCATGACATTGTTACCTTACTAAACCAAACAACGGGTAGCTAACCCGATACTCAATTTGCCCATATAAAGTAGCGTGTCGTCACAAAGGTCACGCTATGGAAATCTTCTCATACATAAATTCGCTTACCAATCAATGTGGCACGACGGGGATCAACCGCCAAGGCGCGAACTGGGGTGATCGTCCCCAAATAGTACTATTATATGCACAAGCGTCCACCAATCCCGGTAATTCACAATTCATGCTAATGGGACTTTTAGTGACATAACCTAACTTTAATAATCCATTTGATTTCATCTATCGGGTCCTTTAATCATTTATCGGGTCATACAATCGGGTCATACAATTATTTGGGTCCAAATCAATAAACAAAAAATCGGGACAAATGGTGTCCTAAATTTATAAAAACTAACATCTTATCTCCCTCGCGGGTTTATAAAACATTTCATAAAAACATTTAAAAGAGTGCGAGGCTATGAACTCACGTTGATGTGGGAAGGCGGGTTATCGGCAATTCGGACGTACGGTACGTGCTTCAATCACGGAAACCTAGACAAATAATACTCGTCTTAGACTCATGTCCAATGACTTTATAAAAATAACAATTATGTATACATATGATGATTATATATATATATGATGATCAAGTGGGTTTACATATTCTCGTTTACTTATTTTAGTGTTATGTGTCGATAACTTTTATACTAGTTGACTTGTTTTACCTATTTACGTGTCTTAGGTCTAATAAGCCTATTATAAGTTTATTAACTTGTATTAATCTATGTTATACTTATATTATTAGTATCTACATTTTACAAGTTGGGCCTAAATGGGTTAAGCCCAATAAGTTATTTTTATAAGTGTTTAACTTATTTAGTCCAATTATTAGTCCAATATGTTTACTTAGCTCGTTAATGTTCGTATGTCCTATAGTTCGGGTTTTATCGGTTTTTACTTGTTATATATGTTTATATATCAGTATATGAGTTTTATAAAGTTTACATTAGACGGGTCCAACCATCTAAGTTTTATTTAACAAAAACGTTAATTTTACGGTAATAGCCGAAAAAGTCGTAAAAACAATGTTTATAGTTTTTATTACTTATAAGTATTATTCCACTACCATTTTTATAATTTATACACTTATTTAACCTTTTACATATTCATATAAATAAAATCCATAAGTTAGTGGGTTTTTATTTTACATTTTATACAATAAAATTTTGAGTGCTTATATTATAATAATAAACATTAATTCTCAAAATCTGATTTTTATCTTCATCTTCACCAAAACTGCCATATCTAGAGTTCTATATGGAGATAGAAGCTCAAATTTTTATCACATAAACTAAATGATATGTGATACATTTAACTCTTATATAGCTACTGTTGAATCATCTTCTAAGTATTTTATAAAAATCGTCCAAAACAGTGAACTCAAATTTGTATCTTAAACTTGTTTTGATCATATCTTACTCATTACAATGATTCCATTGCGTGGCCAACTCTCACATGTGTACAAGACCCATAGCTTACTGTATATTAATTCTACTTCATCATTTTATCAGTTCATGACATGTTTCTTTACTGTTTTATACAGCCAACAAATTTAAACAAGATTTTAACCTTGTTTCTTATAGTCTTTCATCTTTTTAAGCATGTTTATCAACAAAAAATCCCCACATAACATTTTTATTATCATATAATCATCATATACATATACAATAGAAAATAAAATACATGTTTACATAATCAAAATAACTAGAAGATGAGGAGGACAATCTTTATACCACCATGATGATGTAGGTTGTGATCAAAACATGGATTTTGATGGAGAAACTTGTGATGCACCAAGACCATATTCATGACCACTAATCTTCATAAACTCCTTGTGGAAAATCAGCCCCAAGACACCATGAATACTCCTCCTTGGATGTTATAAGCACCACCAATCAATAGGGTTTCAAGAGGGCTTGAACATATATGTAAATAACATAGGCTTTGTGGTTGAATCAAGATCAAAGGGTGGTGTTTTTGTGTTAAAGTGGACGGCACCATGAGAGAGTGAGAGAGGATTTTGAAGTGGTTTTGCATGGTGAAATGGTAGAAATGAAATGGTTTGATGGTTTTGAGTTAGTAGCTAGCTTAATGTGTAAGCTTTGCTTACACTTGTAGCTAACAAGTTAATAAGATGCCACATATTGATGTGGTGTCTTATTTGTGCCGTCCCATGATGCTAGTGGGGTGGGACAATGTATTTTGTCCCATCTCACTAGTTTACGGGTATTCCTCGATTCTAGTTTCCTCGATTTGCGTGCCCTCGGGTTGTTTTACGAAAAACGTTTTTATAAATTATGAATCAACGGCACAAAACGAATCTAATAAAAATTGTCTCATCAAAAACGGAGTTCGAAAACGTAAATACGTAATCCTAGGGTTTCCGGTTTAGTCGTAAAGGACGTTAAAATAAAATCGTAAGTATTAATCTCTTCTCGTAAATTTGTGAGTTTATGAACCAACACAAATTTAAAACTCCAAAATAATATTCACGGATAAATTTATTTTCTAAAATGTCGGACTGTCACCAAAGACGGTGTATGTAAACGTAAGCACGTAACGTTGAATCCTCCGGTTTAGACGTAGTCGACGCTACTTCAAGACGTAAATCCAAATTACTTCCCAAAAATAAGTGAGTTCATAAAATAATATTTTCAAATAAATATTGAGAATATAATATTGACCATAAATTGACGGATTGTCACAGCATTTACCCCTAAACAGGATCTTTGTCCTCAAAGATCATCTTACCTTACTACTCGCTTCTTATAGAGCTAAAGCCATGTGGGTATTTCCTCCACATTTGGTCTTTTCTCACAAGTGTAATTCATTACAATACGCGAGTTTCATCAAACATAACTACGGGAATAAGATCAGGCTTAATGTTGACTTACTTTCTCTATCCATGATGTTTACGGGTTTTTGATGAATGCAACTTTTCGCCGATCTAAGCTTTACTAAGAAGAATTCAGATTTTCACTTGATAGATATTCCATCAAGTTCGATTTACGAAACATAATTCACGCAGTTCTTGAAGTCCTAGAGTAGATCCAGCTTATATGCCTTTAAAACCAATCTTTTACATCATCTTAATGGTCCCATACAACGGGGACTTATATCCCATGATTTGTCAGATCATGAATTCATTTTTCCAAGTTTAAAAATTGTGGCATAACTTCGCTACCCATTTGGCACTTCAAGATCTACATTTCATATTCACATAACCTCTTGCCCACTACCGGCAGTCAATAATCAGATCCTAATTTCAACAATCATTTCAGATTTCGCGGGTCGGATATTTTGTAAGGTTAGGTTCGCCATCATAGGAAACCTTAAACCTAAAAGACATGTCCAACTCACAATGGGTGTATGTCGGATGTCTCCATCTCAACTCTTGCTTATAGATGCTCTAAGATTTAGATCCTAACAAGATTAGATCTCGATCCTAATATGATATTTATCAATGATAATATCTCCAAAGGAAAACGATTATACGGTTCACCACCAAAGGTCAATCATTCAAACATAAAACAGCACTTATATTACTTTGTATCGTTACTTTACCTCGTCCCTTCGATTGGGGTGGTACATAGTACTCTCATCAAGATTCGTTCTCAATGACTTCTGAGCAAATCTCTAGAAATTCGATGCGAAGCGAAGATCTTGATAAAGATGTTCGATACATGCACACTATGTTTACATAACTCTTTTGCATTCATCATTAACAGGAATGATATTAGCAGATTTGGTCAGTCTGTCGACGATGACCCAAATCGAATCAAATTCAGATGATGACCTTTGCAATAGCTAGACGTTGACTAATGTATGAGGCGATGTCTGCCTTCATAATTTTTCATTAGTACAACTTCTTCAGACAAGGATACTTTTAGTCAAAAATGACATACATATAATACTTATACTTACAAGATTTCCAATTTAACTACATCTCACAATCTTCCATATTTAGGCAACCATAAACGGCCCTTTTATACATTTAACGCTATCGGCTTCTTAACGCTAATGGTTCACATTAGCCGCGAACCACTTTTTATTATTTATATTATCCTTTTTACAAACATCGTTTATTTATATATTGTTCGGCAATTTATTTTGCACGTTCATTATTAAGAAATATATCCTAATTGGTTCTTTATCTTTTATACCTATTGTGTCAATATTTACGTTCACTTTCCTAGATGGAATAATTATCGTGACCGTATTTATTCGGAAATTCTTTCTTCACATTTTCTAAGTCTTAGTTCTATCTCAACTATTATTTTTATTCGTTTTGCTTAATCCGACGTCTAAAGCGTTGATAATTATTACAACTAATTAAATATTAAATATTCAATTTTTATGAAACGTAAACGTAAAGATTTTAAATTTCTTAGTTCGACCAATTATATGAAAATGTTCAAAAATAAATTTGAATTTAATTAACAAGATTTTTGTTGATTTATCGAAAATAATTAAAATAATTAATAAGATCCGAAAATGTTCGAGAAATCTTAGGTTATATTTTGGTCAAAATTTTCTTAGTTGAAAAGCAAAAATTGTCGTTTCAAATTTCAAGTAATAAGTTATATAGTTTCCTAAATTCTTCTTAGGTTGTCTAGAAGTATACACAAACATTTACCCCTAAACAGAAGTTTAGTTAAATGGTTTGTGTATAAGGTAATAATCCCTTAAAATCCTTTGTTAAACCATTTGTCAAAATACATTTGCACTTTCTTTTTAGTATAACTCAAAGTTCTAAATGACTTCTAAATTTTGAAGAGTCAATTTATATTCCATTATCTATTAATCACATAGTCAAATAATGTAAAGGTTTAAGTTTTTAATCACATATCAATTATTCAAGGTTCAGGTTTTCATTGTTCGGCCAGTTCAGGGCAATCTATAAATAATTATTAACTCATTCTTATTCTTATAAACAAACATATAGTCCTTAATGCTCACGAGCATGAATTTATCAAATTACAGCCTACACACGTGATTCATCATATTTATGAATACTATATGTGCATTGTTAATCCAAACGACATCACATGAAACTCATAACGTTCATTACAAGTACCGGATGTAGTGATTGGAATAGATAATCCTTTTCGCAGATGCGAAGTTGATGATAACCATGCTGAGCATCAAAAACCTTGTAAATGATCGAACAAATCTTCCATTTCGAGTTATGGATATCGTTTTCAATTGTCAATTTACTCAGTTCACAGTAATCTATAAATATAAGGAATGATAACACCATAGCTCTTCAGGATGACAGGCTTGGTATAATAAAATCTTTCTCCGACAACTCTCTTAGTTGTACGATAATTCCTTTAATTTAGATGGTGCTGACGTACAGTGCACAAGTCACAGGTGCAGCACCGAGAATATAATCAATACCAAATTCAACTTGCCTTAGTGGCGAAAGTCTAGGTAATTCACCAATAAATACTTCCTAAGGTTTCAGATAACAGAAACATCTTTTTAATAAATTCATATTAGGTTCTTCTAGATTATAGTATCTATGACTAATTCACAACCATTCACGCTATAATTTCAAGTCTAAATACAGGATATGGTCATCCATCAAGAATTATTTAGTTCACTTTTGATAATCAACATCTTATCATTTAGGGGAATTCTATTCGAGTTACCATCAATTAAGACAATTTCGTCATGTCATAATCAATCAATCCATTCTACTGGCACTATCAACTTTTCAGTTTTATTGCCGTCGATAAGATGTGAACTTCTCAAAAGACTAATAATAGTTCATAATCCTTCACAAATTCAAGGACATCAGGAGACGTAACTAACCTTAAAAGAGTAAGGTTAACGCATAATCTACACGAGAGAATTTCAATTTAGATACAGACGAAAACATTTAATGAATATGAATATATCCCATGTTTTCATAATTTGAGTACGCATTCGAAAGCTCCTCGGATCGTTACCCAGGTTATTCAAATGAAATCAAATTATAAGAAATGATAATAACGTCAATACATCCAGTCGGGTATCAACATTCGGTAATCAAATACTTTTCCTAAGAATCTCACTACGGGAGAATTGGACAAGAAGGGAATATCAATTGTCAAATAAGACAAATTCCACATATGAGTAAATTCAACTCAGAAGAATAAATAGTATGGGCACATATGTAGGTGTCCCTAATAATATGTCCCTATTTTTCACTTCTTGCAGATCTCGTAAAATTTTAATCTTTCACAATCTTCAAAGAAAATGTAGTGTTTATTCATTAGTTTTATGGTGACTACTAATCAGTCTTGCATGGTCCATTCCAAATTGTATGTAGGCGCGCAACTATATACAATTTCAAGATTAACGATGCAATACTCAGTTCGTCAAAATTTTATCATCATGTTTATAGTAAAATCATTTTCATGCTTAATTCTTAGATAAAAATCAAGAATATATTTACAAAGATTTTCTTTGTTATGGAAATAATTAAGTTTCCAAAGAGATTCATAAACAACTTCATTTTGATATCAATCACTTATAAATCTCACTTTGAATAATCCTTATTGTGATGAAAATTAAATTTTCTCAAAGGATACCGTTTTAACTTTATAAAAACAATGTGTGATCTGCAAAAGAGTGATGAAGAGTTGTTCACCAAGAACTAACTACAATATAATAGGAAATGAGCTTAGCCAAATAATCATGAGGTTCATGATCTCGATGGCACTCACAAGAATAATTCACAACGTAAATCAATTCGAGATGAGTACTTGTTCAATGGTTGCATCACTAATGCGAACATTTGGATGAAGCAATAAAAGATATATAACATCGATACCGGTAGAATTTAGCAATCAAAGGTAGTCTTTTCATTAATCACAAACAAGTCAAAATTGTACCGTAACACATTACGTGTCACTATGTCATACAATTCTCAGAACTCATCCTACCAACTGATGTCTCAGTTAAGTTAGGGATTTTTAAAAGATACCACAATGAATACTAATCTACAAGAGTCATTAGGTGTTCCATATGTCCCGGAATATCCATTGGTCCCAATTCAGAAGAAGATTTCTTCAATTTATTTCTTGGACTCTTGGCACCCTCGTTAGTGGACAATATCCTAGGAACAACCCTTAACACGAACTAACAATCAATTAAAACCTTATAATTTAATAACAAAACTTAACGACTTCCTCTTAACAGTTTCATATTCCATAAAAGTTAGATTTTACTTTATTCAAGTTTCAACCAATTTTATACTCAATTCGATATCCTACCTCATTATCCAATACTTCATCCTTATTCTTAGGCCTTAAAAGGGCAATAAAATCTCAATATGAATAACACTTAATTTCATCCTATAGCTCTTCCAACAATAATTATCAAATGAGTCACTAGTATGAAATGACTCATACATTCAACTAGACTTCTCAGAAAGGTATTAGTGGCATGAGGCTTTTGGGTAATGGTTCTAATGACAGCCTCAAGTGCAACATTCACCCTTTCGATTTCAAATTTAAGAATTGGATGACAACGAGTCAGATGACATCTTTCTAGGTGGTAACATTTTGTCAAACTCCACTCTATAAGGAAAGATCGTCATGACATCGATTTCAGATTTAATCTCGCCAATTCTTTTTCAATATCACAATCAACTAATATCTACATTTCTACGAATATCAATCATTTGTTGGGATCATAAATATCCACAACTTGGTTTAGATAGGATAGCTAGAATTCCTACGAGAATAGCTTCGATTAATTTACTAGGGGATTTAGGGTTACTTTGACAATCTACGTCGTATAAATACCTCGTATAAATATCAAAATAATCATCAAACAATCATGTAATAAAATTACATCATATATATATAATCCAAGTTATATATATTAAAATAATACTTCTCAGTCTGGCCTTGTCGGTAACTCGGGAATTCTTCGGCACCGTTATAGTCAAAAGATTTTTAGACATTTTTAGAAAAATGTTTATAGTTAAAAGATTTTGAAATGTTTTATTCAAAACCTTGGTTTTAAAAATCTTTCGTTCTCTATAACGAGAGCTCTGGTACCAAACTGTAACACCCCAAAATTTATACAACTCAATACAACGGAAGACTAGTTGGTGTTACGGGATAGCACTTACTCACATCATAGACAACGCATAAAAATCGCGTCGTTTAATAATAAAGCATTTCCATTCATAAATATCAAAGTTACATCGGTCCCAAGTCATATTATTTCATACAAAGTTTTACAAAGTATTTGAATGGAAAATATTGTTTAAGTGCGGGCCATGAATTCTTGTCGTCTTCCCGAGAATTACCTTCAAGTACCTGAGATAAAACATGTTAAAAGAAAAGGTCAGCGATAACGCCGAGTGAATTCATAGAGTTTAATAAATTCCATCAATATAACTTTGGTATAAAATTATTACCAAAAATCATTTCGTACAAACCATTGTAATAGGCCATAAAATAGCCAAAATCATTTTATACAAATCTTTATCAAAATCATAATATGGGCGTTTGCCTTAAAAATCATTATACGAGTCAATGTCGTAAAAACGTCATACAATACGTCTTATGACGTTGTATTAAAATAAAAACCGTTATATGAATATGGTTATGAAAACCAAAACACGAACATATTATCAATAGTATGACCCTGTATTGCTAGTCAGGCAATACATCGTAATTCGGTGCGTCTATTAGTATTTCGTTAATTTTGGATTATTATAAGCCGCATGACATTGTTACCTTACTAAACCAAACAACGGGTAGCTAACCCGATACTCAATTTGCCCATATAAAGTAGCGTGTCGTCACAAAGGTCACGCTATGGAAATCTTCTCATACATAAATTCGCTTACCAATCAATGTGGCACGACGGGGATCAACCGTCAAGGCGCGAACTGGGGTGATCGTCCCCAAATAGTACTATTATATGCACAAGCGTCCACCAATCCCGGTAGTTCACAATTCATGCTAATGGGACTTTTAGTGACATAACCTAACTTTAATAATCCATTTGATTTCATCTATCGGGTCCTTTAATCATTTATCGGGTCATACAATCGGGTCATACAATCATTCGGGTCCAAATCAATAAACAAACAATAGGGACAAATGGTGTCCTAAATTTATAAAAACTAACATCTTATCTCCCTCGCGGGTTTATAAAACATTTCATAAAAACATTTAAAAGAGTGCGAGGCTATGAACTCACGTTGATGTGGGAAGGCGGGTTATCGGCAATTCAGACGTACGGTACGTGCTTCAATCACGGAAACCTAGACAAATAATACTCGTCTTAGACTCATGTCCAATGACTTTATAAAAATAACAATTATGTATACATATGATGATTATATATATATGATGATCAAGTGGGTTTACATATTCTCGTTTACTTATTTTAGTGTTATGTGTCGATAACTTTTATACTAGTTGACTAGTTTTACCTATTTACGTGTCTTAGGTCTAATAAGCCTATTATAAGTTTATTAACTTGTATTAATCCATGTTATACTTATATTATCAGTATCTACACTTTACAAGTTAGGCCTAAATGGGTTAAGCCCAATAAGTTATTTTTATAAGTGTTTAACTTATTTAGTCCAATTATTAGTCCAATATGTTTACTTAGCTCGTTAATGTTCGTATGTCCTATAGTTCGGGTTTTATCGGTTTTTACTTGTTATATATGTTTATATATCAGTATATGAGGTTTATAAAGTTTACATTAGACGGGTCCAACCATCTAAGTTTCATAATATATATATGATCTCGTTTTTAAGCTTGGTTTGGAGGAAGTGAAAACTTGAGGATGATGATCATTCATAACATTTCCAAAACCCAAGGTATGTTTTTGATTTCTTTACTCTGAATGTTTATAATTTTCTATCTCTTTAATAAAGGCCAACGTGGGTTGATTATGATGAAAAATGTAAACGTGCTTTGTAACTAATGCATTGCATGAGGACATTGCAATGGTCAAGTGTAGGGGATTTGATAGGTGTGTAAACACCCATCCTTTTTACCACTTAATTACAATAATAACCGAGCCAAAACGTGTATTTTATGTCTTTTATGTCGGAATTATGCGTGGTTTGTGTTTTTGTTGTGATTTAGGACGAAAAGGTGAAAAGTGGAGAAAACACGGGCATTCACGGGCTTTTGTTAAAGAAAAAGACGAAAGACGAAGTCGAGAAGTCAAGAGTGCAAAAAGAACGGAAGTCCAAGACCAATTCTGAAGATTTATCGAAGAAAAAGTCAAAAGACGGAAGTTTACTTAAAGCCGAAGAACTCAAGTCTAATTTATTGAAGAATTAAAAGACGAGTTTAAAGAAATCCCGAGCTAAAAGTCATTAAAGTCCAAGATTAAAGAAGATTAAAGGCTTAAGGACCTAATGGTGCAATTAAGAGAAAATGAAGGAGGGGAGGAAGCTTCCTAAGCACTCCTTAATCCTCCCCTATAAATAGTCATTAGGATAATCATTTTCATTTTGTTGGATAGTTTGACACACTATTTCTTCCATTTTGTTTATCTTGCACATTTAAATTCATGTCCATTTAATTAACTGTCAAATTTAAATACCTTGTCTTGCACCTTAATTACATTTAATTTCAAGTAAGTTTTTCTTTTAATTATTGTCAATCTTTATTTATCTTGTTAATCTCCTATCTTCCTTTATTTAATCTTTATGTTTATGTTCATGTTCATGTTCATGTTCTTGTGTTTTTATTGATTTATTTAAGTGGGTTTTGATTATCTTGATCATTATTGTTAGTTTTGTTGTTTTGGATTGTTTGATTATCATTAGTAGATGTTTTGTGATTAGTTTGATTTAATCTTTTGGTTGAATTTGCTTAAGTTTGATTAGATTCGTGTGTACTGTGCTTCCCTTGTTCTTCGTGTGTTTCTGTTACTGATATGTTCCCAGGAAAAAGTTCCGGATCAAAGGCCAGCAAAACATTCCGCGTGAAGGATTTCAAAGGTCGTTCATCCGGAATATTGGATATTCCGGATCAATTGAGTTCATTCGGAATATTTATTATTCCGCATCAAGGTGCTTTATTCGGAATATTAAAACATTCCGAATCAAGGTGCTTCATTCGGAATAATATTCCGGATCAACCAAAAGTTCCGGATCAACCCAACATTCCGGATCAAGAGAATATTCCGGATCACGGGAATATTCCAGATCAACCTTTTATTCCGAATCAAATAATATTCCGGATCAAGCAAGTTCATCCGGAATAATTTATTATTCCGGATCAAGGAGTTCATTCGGAATATTAAGACATTCCAGATCAAGGGTTTTATTCGAAATATTATTCCGGATCAAGAGGTATTCCGAACGAAGGCAACATTCCGGATCATGACAATTATTCCGAATCAAGACTTTATTCCGGATAAGTGACATATTCCGGATAAAGGATTTATTCCGGATCAAGGATTTTGGTGAATATTCCGAGTGAAGAAAAACATTCCAAACGAAGGTGACATTCCGGATGAATGTTTATTCCGAATGAGGGTATTATTCCGGATGAGCTAGTTTTCGGGTTCTTTTAATTTCTGTCTTTAATTTTCTGTTTTTAATTTTTAAGCTTTATTTTTCCCGCCTTTTTACTTAGTCGCACTTTAAGATTACTTGCCTTAGATTTATTTTAGTCTTGCCATAGTTTTAAGTTTAGTTGCGTTTTAAGTTTGCCTTAGTTAGATTTAAGTTTGCGTTATTTATTTTAGTGCCTTTTAATTTTCGTCACGCTTTTAAATACTTGCCCTTTACTTTAAATTAGATTTAGATTTACTTTACTGTCATTTTACTTAATTGTTTTGCACTTTTATTTTAAGGAAACACCCACAATATTTGTTTCAACAAAAACAATAGAGTCGTACTTTGAACAGGAAATCAATTCGTTAAGATACCGAGAACACGAACTTTAATTTTTATACGGGCAAAAAGCCTAGTTATCATCCAACAAAATGAAAATGATAATGACTATTTATAGGGGAGGATTAAGGAGTGCTTAGGAAGCTTCCTCCCCCCCTTCATTTTCTCTTAATTGAACCATTAGGTCCTTAAGCCTTTAATCTTCTTTAATCTTGGACTTTAATGACTTTTGGCTCGGGATTTCTTTGAACTCGTCTTTTAATTCTTCAATAAATTAGACTTGAGTTCTTCGGATTTAAGTAAACTTCCGTCTTTTGACTTTTTCTTCGATAAATATTCAGAATTGGTCTTGGACTTCCGTTCTTTTTGCACTCTTGACTTCTCTACTTCGTCTTTCGTCTTTTTCTTTAATAAAAGCCCGTGAATGCCAGTGTTTTCTCCACTTTTCACCTTTCCGTCCTAAATCACAACAAAAACACAAACCACACATAATTCCGACATAAAAGACATAAAATACACGTTTTGGCTCGGCTTATTATTGTAATTAAGTGGTAAAAAGGATGAGTGTTTACACACCTATCAGTCCCCAATATCTCATGGGTCCAAAATTGTTAGTTCCAAACATCCCTTGCATTTGGTTGGGATGCATGAATGAAGGAGAGGTTCCCCATAGAGAACAAAATGGAGGAGGATAGTAATTCATATAACCATTTTGTTGTTCGTTATTTATCCTGGGTGTATTTGATCTAGGTTTAGAGTTATGATCATTCCTTCAAGGTGTTGGGGTTTTACTTCTAGATCGTGAATTGTTTTGATTATCTCTTCTAGGCGTTGTCGTTCTACTTCTAGGCTTAGACTCATTCCGTACTCTAGGTGGAGTAGAAGATGGTCTTGATAAACTTCTCTTTCCCATGAGAGGTTTACTTAATGGCTTGTAGAACTTATCAATGGCATTGTCGTCAAGTATGGGTAATTTTACCTTATTAACAATAAGATGCTTTGGTTTTTCACCTGACTTTGACTTTTCAGAAAGTTCATGATTTTCACAAAACTCTTGTTCTGGCCGCGGTACCTTATCTATGGCGGCGGTTCCATAGTGATAAGGAACCGCCCCATACAATCTGGGACCGCGTACAGTGGGTGATTTTTGTGAAAATCTAACTTGTTTAGGTTCACTAGTTGAGGCTTCATTTGAGTTAAAACCTACACCAAGTCATTCCTTTGAATGAACTTGTTTGTTTAACATATCATCAAGAGCACTAGTACCTTTCATGAACTTTTCCAATTTAATGGAGGTGCTCTTGAGATCTTCATTCTCTAATCTAAGTTTCTCACAACTTAAGCAACCTAAATCAACTTCTTTATTTTTCTTAATTTTTGCCAATTTCTCCCTAAGTTCATTGATCTCATTTTCAAGCTTAGTTTTGGTTGATTTTAAGGTTTCGTTCTTTTCTATGAATTTAAGACTAAGTTTGTGTAAACTATCATATTTGCCTTCAAATTCAATATCATCAAAGGTGGAGCTATCATTGCTATAATATTCGGTTTCGGAATGTACCTCTTTAGAAGTGTGAGCTATAAGACATTTCTCCTCTTTGGGGTTGTCATTATCATCTTCACCGCTATCGCTCCAAGAGCCACTAACGAACGCCGTGTGATTCTTATCGCGAGAGGGCTTTGGACAATCACCAATGAAGTGATTTGGATCACCACATCTAAAGCAATTCCTATCACCTTTTTCGTTCTTGACAAATCGATTCTTTGAGAATGGTTTCTTGTCATTGTTGGGTTGCCTAACGTGTTGACCTCGTCTCTTGAAGAACTTCTTGAAATCTCTCACCGCCAATGCATACTCCTCGTCATCGCTATCCGAGGAACTATCATGGTCACTTTGTGCCTTCTTGGCTTTAAGTGCAAGAGATTTTCTTTCACTCTTGGTTTTCACTAATTCCGAGTCCTTTAAAATTATCATCTCATGAACCTTCAAGTTTCCTATGAGTTCATCGAGTGATAAAGTTGAGAGATCTTTCGATTCTTCAATCGCCGTGACTTTTGCTCTCCACTTTGGATGTAAAGCCCTTAGAAACTTCCTAACATTGTTCTTGCTAGAAAAACCTTCATCAAGTGCTTTTCCCGATTTTGCTTTCTTTGACTTGGCTATTACCTTGGTGGGTTACTAAAAGAGTGGTCCAAATATCTTTAACGGTTTCACACATAAAAATCCGTTCATACTCTTTCTTAGGTAAAGCATTATAAATCACCATTTTAGCCTCATTATTTTTTGAAAGTTTCTTTTTAGTATCGTCATTAGCTTTGTCAAAAGTGACCAATTCTTTTGTTTTAGAAACTTCATTAAATTGATAAGGTAAAAAATCACCATTGGTAATAACATGCCAAAGATCTAAATCTTTTGATTTCACATAAGTTTCAAATCTATTTTTCAATAAATAAAACTATCGGTTCAAAAAGTGGTGGTCTTTGCATAGATTGCTCTTCTACGTATTTGTTGGAATCCATAGATCGATTCAAGTTTTAAAATATACAATATACTTTAAAAATTATTGAGCAACCTAGCTCTGATACCAATTGTAGAAACTAGAAGGGGGGGGGGGTTGAATAGTTTCTTATATTTACTTGTTAAAAGGTGGTTTTCAAAAATCCTTTTTCAAAAAACTTAGGCTTGAGGAAATATGTGAAATCTTCTTATGCACAATATGAACAATGGTAGTGTAATTAAACTAATACTAACAAAAATATATGCACAAAGAATAAAGAATATAAAGAGTTAAGGGTAAAGAAAGATCAAACCAAACACCAAGGATTTATAGTGGTTCGGCAACGAAGCTCACCCCTCGTTCCTACTCCACTCCTCTAGTACTCCTTACTCGAGAGTTCACTACACAACAAGCTCCTTATGGTGGAGAAAACCGTACACGTCGCTTAACCAATTTCCGACTCTAAGCTAAAAGTCGAGCCCTAATCGTAGCTAGGACCAATCTACACAACTATACTTAGTACATACACAACTTCCAAATAGACACAAATACTTAGATCTTCACAACTATGACACAACAACAAATGTATAAAATTAGATCTTCAATGGATCTTTGGTGGTGGACTCAACACTTCACAGGGATAGTGTTCTTCTCTTTGCACTTGGAGAGGAAGGGATGGAAGAACAAGATTCACTTCTTAAACAAGTAGTAATCAATCAAATGATCAAAGATTTGAGTGATTAAAGAAGAGTGTTTGAATCTGGAAATAGATGTGCAAAAGAGGTGAGTAGAAAAGCTGAGAATGGTCCACAATTAATAGGAAAAAAGGTCAACGGATATATCTGGCCGCGGTTCCATATCTCAGCCGACGGTTCCTTATCGATAAGGAACCGCGTAGGCACTAGGGAACCGCCGCCTAGACTCCGCTCCCTTTTTTGTCCTTTAGTGGTGGAGGTCTTATCTGGATTAAAAAATATCCTGATAGAATATTCTTAATCAAATAAGAATATGCCATTTTCAAATTTTCAAATAATTAATTTAATAAAACATTTTCTTAAAAAGAAAGTTTAATAAAAACTTGTCACATTTAATAAAAAGTGAGTTTTAAGAAAAGATTAAATCACTTGATCACTTGATTAAGGTTAGTACTTGTTTATTCATACCTTAAGTGAAAATGGGTAAAATGAAAAATACTTGAAATCAAGAATTTATTTTTCGTTGTTTTCGTAAATGCTTGTTTTTACATATTGTCGTAATCAAAACTAAGAGAGACGAAAAGTGCAAGTAACGATTTTAGGCATTATTGCATTAACAGCTTGTATGACTCCTTTGGATCTTTCCAAAATGTCCCTATGGTCAATACTAACATTGAGATCATGAGACAAAACGGTAATTTGATCTTTTAGGTCAAGCTCTATTTTCTTATATTCCGCAACAGTCTTTTCAGTTTGAACAAGTGCCAGTTGATAATTAGATAACTTGCACTTTTCATCAAAAACATCTTATTTTAACTTTAAAATTTCTTTGTTAAGTTTTTCAGTGTTTAAACGACAACCTTTACTACAGAAATCATCATCATATACCTCATTATCTGATGAAGATGAAGAATGTGCCATGAGAGCATAGTGAACATGCTCTTGTTATTCCTTTTTTGCAATCAAGACCTAGTTCTCTTCCACCTCCTTGGCCATAAAGCTCCAGTCCCAGCCAACACCATCAATTTCTTTCATGGCAACCATAGCCTTTGTGTCTTCAACCTTGATCATTTGGCTTGAAGGCTTTCCAGCATCAGATCTTCTTGGAGATCTGCATTATCTCATAAAGTGACCCATTCTATGGCAATTGTAACACTCAACCTTGGATTTATCAAACCCAACAATGTCTTTAGCATTAAAGGTCATCTTCTTCCTGAATCTCTTATTCCATCTATTGGCCCTTATGCTTGCAAGTGCCATATTCCACTTAATGTCCATCTCCTCTAAATTCTCATCACTGATTTGCTCAAGGTCCTCATATGTAATCACTGAACCATTGGGCAATGCAGCAATGTATGCACACACTGTATCTAGATCAATGTCAGCAGGTTTATTTCTTGGTGAGTCAACATTGTATGTGTCAGCGTCAGAATGTGAAGCACTGACAAAGGTTGATCCACCGTTGACACAAGGCGATCCAGTAACAGGATGCACGTATGACTCTTTTTGATCAAATTGACCTTCACTATGTGAGAAGAAAGCCATGTTTCCAGAGGTAGATTTGCTTCCTTGATCCAAAAGGATTTCATTCTCTACAATCTTCAGTTTATTGTGGACGTCTTCAAAGGTGGAACTTTTGTGAGCATTGGTAGCAATAATAGACCTT
This sequence comes from Glebionis coronaria, assembly GCA_025667525.1. Classification (NCBI taxonomy): domain Eukaryota; kingdom Viridiplantae; phylum Streptophyta; class Magnoliopsida; order Asterales; family Asteraceae; genus Glebionis; species Glebionis coronaria. The sequence goes on from CM046874.1 coordinate 645,632,347, forward strand.
GCTTCAATCTTCCATTCATCACCAAGACTTTTAAGGAAAGTGGTAATGATATCAGCATCATCATACACTGTTCCCATAAAGGACAATTTGCTTGTGATGTCTAGCAGCCTGCTTCTCACCCCATTTAGCTTTTCATTGGGAAGAGCTTTGAACACAACATACTCATGCAAGAGTTGCTTCTTCCTCTATGAAGCAGTATCATCATTACCACCATAATTGACTTGAAGAGCTGCCCAAAGCTCTTTGGCAGACTCAAAATCTCTATACTTGTGCTGATTGGCTGGTCCCAAAGAGAGTTTGAGAATGCTTAGAGTTTTCATGTCATTCCTTCTCTTTGCAATGTCATTAGTTGAGACAGCTCTCCCATCTGAAGGTTTTTCTTTTCGATCCTCTTCAGTTGAACCCTCAACTGATCTTAAAGTAATAGCAGCAGCAATCTTGGCAGCCTTATCGAATGTGTTTCCATATTCGATAATTTCCCATAGAGTATGTTCATGAATCTGAAGGTACTACTCAAAATTGAACTTCCATAGCTCAAAGTTGTCTGGGTCTAGCATGGGGATTTTTAGATTGTGACTAGAGGAAGAGGTCATATCAGGAGTAGACATCTTGTCTGGTTTTTAGGGTTTCTTGAAAAATTAGGGTTTTTGGCGATTTAGGGTTTATAGGGTGTTGTGTTCTTTAGATCAAAGTTCCTCAACAAGCTCTGATACCACTTGTTGATCCCAAACTTAAATCGAATTAGCTTTGTGTAAACGAGATTAAATCAAGTTAAACACTTAGAGAAACTTTGTTGTATAAACAATTCAAGTACTATTTGTAGTATTTTCCTTACGTACGTCAACAGGATATTATAACCATATCCTATCACTTTTGTCAAGAAAAAAAAACTGCGTATACTTTTTCAATTAAGGCAAAAAGTCCAACGTTGAGATTTTTTTATTCCACTTATGATCGCTACTCCAAACGATTTGAAAAAAATCATAGCCGAACGTCGATACCTTCGACCTCGGAACCTAATCTAGCACTCGAACTTCCGGGACCACAATAACCTGGATCTGATACCATTTGTTGTAAGATACCGACAACAAACCCGAAGTTCGATAACACGGAACCGCCAGATCGCGAGTTGTATCGAGCACAGGTAGCGACCACGAGTGACTACAAAGAACCGACAAATATATGCACACGGTATACCCTCAACTACCTCTTTATTAATAACCCTAATAAAACCTACATTGAGGAAGAAGATTACAATGAACTAGGATCCCCCTCATCCCTATTTATAGAGATGAGGGGTGGGCACCTCCTTAAGTCAAATAGAAAACTTTCTATAAACCAACTTAAGGAGGTTAGCCCAAATACTTCCAAATTCTAGTCTATTTCTAATCTATATTACAAATTACACTTAAGTCCCTAAACTATATTTAAGTTTGCTCCTAATATTACAACACATAGAAACTAGCTTTAGTTTTTAATCATCTCTAACTTGATAAATAACAAAGAACAGTTGTACTCTATACACCTATCCCCTCACATCATCACCACTAAAACTAGGGAATCAAGCTTAGTAAGTTTACCATGAGGAGTTTGATGAAAATGAGTGTTTGATATACATCCTCCATGATGTGCGTTAGGTTGAAAAGTACCTCCTATTTGTGTGCTAGTACTCTTAGCATCACTTAGCTTGTTGATCTTAGTAGTAGGCCAAGTTTAGAAGGAGGATGTTAGATTATAAAGGCCCATTTAGTTAGGGTTAGGTTACTTTGGTCTTTATTTATTATCATCTATTCTTCATTGTTCATTGAATCTAACAATACTAATTGTGATTTTCCTTCTTTGATTTCTACATACATCTGGGCATTGCAGGTTGCTCAGATGTGGAGTAGACAACCCGTCATAAGTTTCATGTACTTTTGGTGCAAATTGGTAGCATACAACGGGTCATGATTTTCCGGTACTTTTGGTGCACGACCTAGGGTCTAGATTTCATGTCATAAGTTGCGTGCTCTTTAGTGCAAGATCTAAAACAAGCATCTGTTCACTTTCCTTCTCTTTAATTAGGTGCAAGATCTGCATTAGACATCTAGTGATAAGTTTGCATTTTTGGGTGTTGTGTATTAGTTAATGAAAAGAAGTAAAACATAAAAAGAGTGTGTTCTAATGTAAGAGGGTAATTTTGACATGATTTGTTATATGTGGATGACAACAATCTTCTTTAGGTAAACGAATAATCTCATGTGCCGACAACTCATTATTATTAAGTCTCATGTAAAGAACATGTTAAATTTGAGCTAATAAATCTATTAACTCTCTGAAGACATCAGTAAACAACACATTATACAACACTGAAACAACATAACAGTATATGCGTTCACGAGGGTTGCTCGCGCACTTTTGATAAACTACATCTTGTTTAACAATAAAAAGATAAAAAAAACCTACATACAATAAGGATGATTTATAAAAAAATTATTAACTTTTTAACTAATCAGTTTTTTAGCCAATGTCTTGAAGTTATGACGAAAAATACCTTTAAGATAAGAACTCTTGGCTTCATGACATTTTAGACGGATTAATCATATGAAGTCTACCTACGTTTGCAGTTAAAATTCTATTCTTAATTCTAAACTATAAATAAACAATAAAGTCGATACAAAATTTTAAATATTATTAAAAGAGTGTTATACATGGTCTCCTAATATACATGGTCTCCTAATCCTGGACATAAATATCCCTTCCGACAAATTGTTTTGAAATACCCATGAAAACAATGCATGAGCAAATTATTTATGAATGTGTGGATTACTGTTGTCTTTTTATTAATCAGTCTTAAACTCGACCATAGTCTAAAACCAAGTTTATACATAAAGAGCATATGTAGACATTGGAGGGCACTAAATTTTAAAAGATTGATGACATATATGGACATACACACGCACCCAATATACATGATATGAAATCTAGCTTTAAGTATAAAGGAAACCGCTGTAATATGCCTTACTTTTTTCTTGCACTTTGGGGGCATAAGGATTGTGGTTTTTTGTTTACGTCAACATAGGTGATGCAAACTAAGCGCGAAACAATCCAACAAGCAACCTGAAGGGTGTTTCCTGAAAATGCCTTAATACATTATATAGTATTTGATTACGGAAAAACAACTACCAATTTACATCAAACACATTACTTGTTGAATCCAAGATCGTTAGACTCAAACAGTCGAAACCGTTTTATCTAGGTTAATCATCATTCATATGATAACATAGCAGAATAAGAATAATGATCATGAGTAAGATGTTTAACAAGACGAATTCTTCCCAAAGGGTTTGTATTATTGATTAACACAAACCACTCTAGGTGTGTGTACATTGAATCCCACACCTAGAGATCAAAGCAACAGTAGGTTACATTGTAGTAGTGAATGATATAAATAAAACCTACGACTGGTTGTTCCTTTTATAACTTAAGGAACCCAGGGATACATGGAAACTAAATAAAGTAATAATGACTAAATCAAAACTGACTTATTCATTCTTATCCTGTGTTGACCAAATCTTCATACTTTTCACTAGCAGTGGGAAGTACTCTAGCAGGGGCAAGTACTTTTCACTAGCAGGGGAAAGTACTCCAGCAGTGGGAACTCCCTATTTGGTCCTTCTTGTTTCCATAGTGTTTGACTCATCAACTTTTAGCCCAACAATCTTCCCCTAGTTGATGATGTCAAAACACTTCCCCTTAAGCATACAACATCAAAGATCAACAGGCTGAAGATCCTCTGTAGACAACTTTCCCTTTTTGACATGATCAAATAGGGGTCTTCTATGTGAACAACCTTGATTTTCAACTACTACTTAACCAGTATCATACATCAAACCCAAGTATTCCACTTTTCAAGATACCCTCTATGAAGCACAGTAGTACCACCTACCTAATAAAAATGATCTTGACCCGTAGATACTCACATTAGTTGTAGTAATACCAACGAACAGTAGCAAAAATCTTCACCTCAATGCCATATGCAACATGATTAACACTTTAACAAATGAGCTTCCCCTTAAAGCGTGCTAACCATTTCTTTTGACCAAAAGTAGATGTATCAACCATAAGAAGCAAACGAAGAACTAACCATTTGAAGAACAAATACTGTGTAGTACCATCCATGAAGAGTAGTACCAGAAATTAGCATGTAGTACCTTTTTTAAAAATGACCACACAGTAGATGAACCAAGTAGTAGTAAACTCTGAAGAACAACTTTATTATGGTGAATGTAGTAAATAAGAATAACTTTTGTCAAGAATCTTGAATCTTCAAATTCTGTAGGCTTTATGTAATGATGACATATGAAGAAAACTGATTATGACTTACTTGATGATGACGTAGAATAACCCAAACTTGTGTTTTATATCCTGCACTAACCATATGACAAAATGGTGGTATATACAAAATTCTCTGAAAATGAGACACTGAGCACGATAATGTAACTCCTTCAAGTGATAGAAAATATGTGCATAGAGTACCATAAGAAAAATCACATATTCCTAGATCTTGTATCACTTTGTCACTAAGCGTGTAAGCATAAAACCCATACCCGCGAAAATCTCCTTCATCTTCAAATAAATGATACAAACTTTTTTTTCGTAATCAATAAAATTAAATCAAGCCTTTATACCTTTTAGACCAGTTGTTGTGAATAACCAAACTCCAAAACATTGATGTCCTAAAAATCATATATGACAGCAGGGGAAACTTTCAAAAACAGTTGGAATCCATTAATGAAAGCAGGGGTAACTTTTTCAAAAGCAAGGGGAACTTTTAATGCCACTGTTTTTGTTATTAATTGTGCCATACCCACACTCAATGGGAATGAATTTATAACAGTGGAATAAATAACAAAAACAAAGGCAATTAAAAATTACTTGCTGTGAAAAGTGTTTACTATTAGAACATACCTGCACTTTGTATACCCCACTGTATACTTTGAATCACTGACTTTTGTATAGACCAAATAACCCAATCGTGTGAATGATATACTTAGTACCCCGCGTGCTGTTTTTAATGCAAAATTCAACCAATGGAAACCAAGCAATCATGTATGTTCACAAAACTGAATATTACCCCACGTGAGCCTTCCATCATGAGCAATCAATGGCCCTCTATAAGCATTTAAAACTCACATCCCATGTGACTGTTTCTTTCGTGATCAAACATCAGTCAAATTCATATTATTACTTCTGCTATCATTCTTGGGACCATATCCCAATTACCCACGTACAAAAGTATATATGACAAACCCCTTTTAGTAAAAACATCTTCACGTGAATAATATTAAACCAAAAGATACATGAATCTTTTGTCCATAAAATGCATCACGTCTCATCCTTTTGATTATTTTATTCCCAATTCATTTGCATCTTTTTTTTCTTCATAACAATGAAAATAGAACAATAATGAACGTGAGTAGATTGTACTTACCAAACGAATGAATCTTTTCATAACCGTGAACAGAAGACGTCATAAACAACAACCAGAGGCCTTCGATAACAACTTTGATCACCAACATTTTTAGGGATTTGAGGAATTACCCATCTCAATAACCCCTAAATATTCTTCACAACAAAAACATCTTGTATCTCCTAGATATCGAGAGCCACCCGCTCTGATACCACATGTTGAATCCAAGATCGTTAGACTCAAATAGTCGAAACCGTTTTATCTAGGTTGATCATCATTCATATGATAACATAGCGGAATAAGAATAATGATCACGAATAAGATGTTTAACAAGACGAATTCTTCCCAAAGGGTTTGTATTATTGATTAACACAAACCACTCTAGGTGTGTGTACATTCAATCCCACGCCTAGAGATCAAAGCAACAGTAGGTTACATTGTAGTAGTGAATGATATAATAAAACCTACGACTGGTTGTTCCTTTTATAACTTAAGGAACCCAGTGATACATGGAAACTAAATAAAGTAATAATGACTAAATAAAAAATGACTTATTTATTCTTATCCTGTGTTGACCAAATCTTCATACTTTTCACTAGCAGTGGGAAGTACTATAGCAGGGGCAAGTACTTTTCACTAGCAGGGGCAAGTACTTTTCACTAGCAGGGGCAAGTACTCCAGCAGTGGGAACTCCAACAGTGGGAACTCCCTATTTGGTCCTTCTTGTTTCCATAGTGTTTGACTCATCAACTTTTAGCCCAACATTACTATGTTCATTTGATAATTGTAATAAGTTAAATGTGTAGGAATCTATAAAATTCTATAAAATTCTGGTACCAACCATATTGTTTCACAAAATATGTGATCGAATGTGAATATGACCTACCTACCCAACGCACACTAAGGTTCGTAAACTCGCTTGCTTCAAGCACCAATAATAACTGTGAAATCTTGTATGACTATTTTATTCAACTTATCAACCTGCCACCAAAATTATAAACCAATAACTAAACATTTAGAATGTTAAAAAAATAGAATTTTTTTTATCTTTAAACATATATGCTATTCATGTTACAAGTTTAAAATAGCCATGATGCATGCGAAAACCGCAAGACCGCCAACACGGCGAACCTCCCTTATGATGCAAGCATTCCGCAATCTTCATTAAAACATTTGATCAACTTCTTGGTATGTGACATGAACAAATCAACATTTTTCCAATGAAACCTCCAAACTCTAGGCATTTGTTTCATCATATTTATTAATAATTTTTATCCAAATCCATAAAAATGCACAAAAATTATATAAAACCTCGAGTTAAAACTGTAACACCCCCACAATTGTTATGCGCAGCGGAACTACAACAATGGGTGCTACACAGTATTCATTGCACACAAGAGATATCAAACGACGCTAAAAAGACGTCATCTTAAAAATTCAACATTTAAAATTGTTAGATAATACATGTCCACAGTTTTTCCAACCCCAAATAGTGCACAGAGTTTAGCGTTTCGGTCCCCATGAATCTCAACCCCAAAAACTTCAGTTTTACAACCACATGACATTAAACATAAAAATTGTTTAAGTAGAAAAGGAGGGAAAAACAAGCGGACACCAAGCCGATCACACAACCTCCATCCCATGCATGCTCCATCCTACTGCTCAGCGGTTACCTGAAATACATGCCAAAAATTTTGGTCAACGAAAACGTTGAGTGGAATTCATAGGTTTTTCAATCCATTTGAACGTATATATAATAAAAACCATTCGTGATCATTTATAGTCTTGTCGATCAAACAAACTATAATCAGGATACTGACAATTGTGTTTAAGCTCATGACACTAATCCGTTAACTCAATCACCCGCGTAAATATACCGGCATGATTCAGATGAAACCAGTGCCCCTCTAAAGGCATCAGTTGCAATTATACCTTATTTCTCATACAAAATAATCTACCGCAGAACTTACTATAAGTACAGCTTCTCGGCTAGCATTGGGTCGTCAACCCCGTAGTACTACAAATTGCATAAGCGGCTATTTCCCCCTTCGCAAGGGCAAGACAATAGTTAATAGTTCATGAATTTAGGGACTTTTGCAACTTTGGTACTCAACACAATTTCTAAGGCAACTTTCGGGTCTAACAATCATTCAGGATATACGTTCCTTTTAAAAACTAGCATGCATTTCCCTCGCGGGTAAAACAATTTAAAATAGTATAAGCGAGGCTATAAATTCACACCTTAGATATTAAGTAGTCGGTAGTTCGAGGAGTGTTCACTGACGATGAAACGGATGCCCGGGTAAATCAACACCTATCACAAATAACGCGTAATGAGTAATCTCATTTAAATACTTACGGTACTGTATAAAATACATATATATAAGTCACTTATGACCAATATAACTCACGCCAAAAACAAAAACAACAAGTATCATTCATTCTATACCATTCATTCTTATAACCTACGTTATCCATTTTTACTCGTTCTCGCCGGTACTTGACTAAAGTACGGGCTGTTTTACCTTATTAAACCATGCTTATAAAATTTGACAAAATTTCCAAAAATCCTATATGACCTGTAGATAACATGTTTTTAAGTCCAACAAAAGTTTTCACTTTTACGACCCGTCACGCAACTCATTTCCACGACTACATTTTACGGGCTGAAATTGCGCTTCGACCAATTTTGACCACTTTGACTTATATGAAAAATACCTTTGACTTCCTTGACTCATAAGTCAACATATAGACTCATTTGTACAGGTTAGGGACCAAGTTTTGACCCTTGATCATTCACCAAATTATACTTGTGACCCTCGGGATTTGACTAAAACTTTACACAAATCCGGATTGTGAAAGTCCTCGTCTCCCGGTACCCGATCTTTAAAATGTCATAACTTTTAGCTCGTTTTGAGTCACGGGCTCTACCTTATACCAAATTAAAGCTAGAAAAACCCTCTATCACTATATTTAGTTTTCAAGACTTGGAACAAAAATCATTTTTCCAAAATAGGCCAAATGTTTCTGCCTAAAAATGACTATACCAAAAACATGCTTAGACTCGATTCCAAGACTTCTAACCAACACTAAACATCATCCTAAGACTTCCCAAACATATCCTAACATCAAACTTCCATCCTACCCCTATTGATCAACCAATCTCAAAATCAAAATCAAAGAAAAATACACATGCAAGTAGTAACACCTATATGAATCTTTCTAAAACAACAAACCAAACACAATAATAACATGCATATTCATCAACCACCATGGCTCCCCCAAACACCCCTTTGCCGTGGGGTTTGGGTGACCCATTCACCACAACCAAATTAATTTTGGTGGGTTTTCATGGTGTTTATACTTCCATAACACTCAAAATAAACATGCATTAGCTCAAATAGCCACAAAAACGAATTTTGGATCATATGAAAAATCTTGAAAATTTTTTATCAATGCATGTTGGATTTGATTACATGAATAGGTGGGTAATGACCAAACTAAGCGTGGTCTAACCTTAGATTTTTGAAAAATCAAGTAGAAAAGATTTTAGGTGGATTTTTGTGTGAGTTGGGTGTGACCGTGGGTTTGAGAGAGACAAGGGGAGGGAGTGTTTGATTTTTCTTGTAAATGTTTGTGTGTGTTTGTGTGTTTGTCCACTTTGCCCCCTTTTGTTAGTTAGGAGGGACCTTGTTGCAATTTCTAGTTTCTTTTGTCCTTAAATAGAAAACAACCTCAAAACTTTGCGGGTTTGACTCAATTGTCAATTTTGAAAATTTTACGGGAGTCGGAAATCTTCCCGAATGCTCCAAAATATTTTTGGGATACTTTAAATGTACTTGGAAGGCTATAAAACTCACACGACTCAACTTAACACGTACCGTAAATAAAATTCTCGAAAAATTACATTATCGATAAATCGTCAAAAATTATATAAAATTGGGCATCTCTCGGGATCGAAATCGTCATCGTCCTTCTCAAAACGTCAACCGTAAAAATTATAACCTCGAACATCGGCTCTAACCAAAATACGTATAATTATAGAAATTAAAATTTATCAAAAATTTCAAAATTTAGCGTAATTTAGGGTATCGTAAATGACTTCGATTCTAGGGTGTCACATCCACCCCTCCTTAAAGAGAGCGACGTCCCGGCGCTCGCCTCTTCTTGGGCTCACATTTCGTCTTACTGGAACAAATGAGGATACCTTTCCTTGAAAAAGTCCTCACGTTCCCAGGTGTATTCCGGTCCACGCTTAGAATTCCATCGGACCTTCACAATGGGAATCCTACTATGCTTCAACCGCTTGACCTCCCGGTCCATGATTTCCACAGGTTCTTCCACAAAGTGCATTTTGTCGTCTAGTCGAATCTCGTCCAAAGGAATCACCAATTCCTTGTCCGCCAAACTCTTCTTCAGGTTCGATACGTGAAACGTGTCATGAATAGCACTAAGCTCGGTCGGCAATTCTAACTTGTACGCTACTGGTCCAATTCGTTCAACGATCTTAAACGGTCCAATATACCTCGGACTCAACTTTCCTTTCTTCCCAAAACGAATTACACCCTTCCATGGCGATACCTTGAGCATAACCATATCTCCAACTTCAAACTCCAACGGTTTCCTTCGGTTATCAGCATAACTTTTCTGTCGGCTTCTCGCAGCAAGTAGTCGGTTCTTGATCTGCACGATCTTCTCTGTCGTTTCTAAAACCATTTCGGGTCCAGTCAATTGACTTTCCCCTACTTCACTCCAACACACGGGCGATCTACACTTCCTTCCATACAATGCTTCGAACGGTGCCGCTTTGATACTCGCATGATAACTATTATTGTACGAAAATTCCACCAGAGGCAAGTGGCGTTCCCAACTTCCTCCAAAATCAATCACACACGCTCGGAGCATGTCCTCCATCGTTTGAATCGTTCGTTCACTCTGGCCGTCAGTTTCCGGGTGATAAGCCGTGCTTAAACTCAGTTCAGTGCCCATCGCACGTTGAAGCGATCTCCAAAATTCCGACGTAAATCTACTGTCGCGATCCGAAATGATCGATAACGGCACTCCATGTCTACAGACGATCTCTTTCACGTACACGCTGGCGAGTCTTTCCATGCTGTCCGTCTTCTTCATAGGTAAGAAATGAGCAGATTTCGTCAACCTGTCCACAATTACCCATATCATATCGCATCCACTAGGAGTCCTAGGTAAACCCGTCACAAAATCCATTGCGATTTTCTCCCATTTCCATTCTGGGATTTCCGGTTGTACCAACAATCCAGATGGTTTCTTATGTTCTGCCTGAACCTTCGCGCAAGTCAAACACTTACTGACGTAACGAGCAATATCTGCCTTCATATTCGGCCACCAATAAACTTTCTTCAGGTCGTGGTACATCTTATCCGATCCAGGATGTATCGAATACTTCGACTTATGCGACTCATTCATAACCAATTCTCGAACTCCAGGTTTTCCTTCCTCAGATGGACACAATGGTAACCAAATTCGATTCTCAAAATATCTTAGTCCGTCAGACCTAATCACGAAAATAGGTTTCAACATTCGTCCCAAATTCTCGGCTTCAACATTCCCTTTCATCAATCCTCTCTCCTGAGCCTTCAGTATGGTTTCGGTTAAGTCAACGCTCTCACTCATCACTAAAGCTCTAACCCTCAAAGGTTTCTCCCGTTCCTTCCTACTCAAAGCATCTGCTACAACATTCGCCTTCCCAGGGTGATAGCGAATTTCACAATCGTAATCACTCAATAGTTCAACCCATCGTCTTTGTCGCATATTCAACTCCTTTTGATCTAAAATGTGCTGCAAACTCTTGTGATCAGTGAATACAACACACTTTGTCCCATACAGATAGTGTCTCCACAGCTTCAACGCAAACACTACCGCTCCTAATTCCAAATCGTGCGTCGTGTAGTTCTCCTCGTTCTTCCTTAATTGCCTCGACGCGTAAGCTATCACCTTCTCACGTTGCATTAATACCGCTCCATAACCTTTACGAGACGCATCACAATACACCACGAAATCTTCGGTTCCTTCAGGCAATGATAAAATCGGCGCGGAACATAACTTATCCTTAAGCGTTTCGAAAGCAAGCTCTTCCTCATTTCCCCATTCATACACCCTATTCTTCTCGGTAAGCCGCGTCAATGGTTTCGCAATCAACGAAAATCCTTCAATAAACCTTCTATAGTACCCAGCTAAACCCAAAATTGTCGAACTTCAGTCGGCGTCGTCGGTGCTGACCATTCCCTGATTGCTACGATCTTAGCAGGATCTACACGAACTCCTTCCTTATCAATCACATGACCTAGAAACTGCACTGATTCCAACCAAAACTCACACTTAGAGAATTTTGCATACAGTTTCTCCTTCCTTAACAACTCCAAAATCTTCCTCAGGTGCTTCTCGTGCTCCTCCTTACTCTTAGAGTAAATAAGTATGTCGTCGATGAAAACAATAACAAACTTATCTAGATACGGCTTGCACACGCGATTCATAAGATCCATGAATACAGCAGGCGCGTTAGTCAACCCAAACGGCATCACTCGAAATTCAAAGTGTCCATACCGCGTACGAAAGGCAGTTACAGGAATATCCTCCTCTCTTACACGCAGTTGATGATACCCTGATCTTAAATCGATCTTTGAGTATACACTGGACCCTTGCAATTGATCGAACAAATCATCAATCCTCGGTAATGGGTACCGATTCTTAACCGTCAGCTTATTGAGTTCTCTATAGTCAATACACATTCTAAACGAACCATCCTTCTTCTTTACGAACAACACTGGCGCTCCCCAAGGTGATGAGCTCGGCCTAATAAATCCTTTGTCCATCAACTCCTTCAATTGATCCGCTAACTCCTTTAACTCAGATGGTGCTAAGCGATAAGGTGCACGTGCAACCGTCAACAAAACGCAGGAGCACTACACCGGTTGCTTTCATATACATCATCATCTTCAAACACGAAATCACCTTCAAACGAGAAGTGCATTCGTCTCCCTTAACCGTCAAAACCCTATTCCTCAGCGGAATCTGCACCAATCTCTCACCACAGACGATTGTAGCACTATGCGCCATTAACCAATCCATTCCCACAATCACGTCAAACGATCCTAGCTCTATAGGCATCAAGTCGATTTTAAAAGCGTAGTTTCCTAACTTCAAGGTACACCCTTTCAGTATAGAATTCGTACTAACAATTTTTCCATCGGCTAATTCAACATTATAACTAGTCGTTAACAATACCGGTTCTCTATCGATATTACGACTAAATCTAACGTCTACAAAACTCTTGTCGGAGCCAGAATCAAATAAAATACTAGCATAACAAGCGTCTAGCAAAAACGTACCGGTAACCACATTGGGACCTTGTGGTTTATCAGCAGTTCCCACTTGATACACAGCTGCCGCATTATTTCCTCCCCGTCTGTTCCCTGCCTTCGGGCAATTTGCTTGCACATGCCCCCTTTCTCCACAGCTATAACATCCTCTCATCCTGATAGCATTAGCCCCAGTGGCTACTCCTCCCATTCGACAACTAGCAGTCCTATGACCTGCCTTTCCACATTTGCCGCATGCCTGCGGGCAGTTTCCAACATGATACAAGTTGCACTTTCCACAATGGGGGTTCACTTTCACACCTCTAGGGTTCGTCACGGCCCTCATTCCTTCGTTCCTTCTCTGATTAAACTGCTGATTACGGTTCGGCCCTTGGTTGTTTCGGTTTCCTCCTCGGTTCTGGCCTTGGGATTGATTACCTTGTGCTGCCTCCCATTTTCTTTTGTTACCCTCAGCAATGTAATTCTGCTTATCCTGAAGCTTAACGTCCATCAAAGCGTGTGCCATTTGAACCGCTTCGTCAAACGTTCCAGGTTTCGACGAAGTTGTTTCACCCTTGATGTTGCTAGATAAACCCTTTATATACTGCTTCATTTTCTTGGTGTCATTGGCAAATATGTCCGGACACAAAAGACTTAACTCATTGAATCTCCTGGTGTAAGCAGCTATATCGTTGTTCCTTAAGGTCAAGTGTCTCAGTTCGTCCTCCAATTGCCCCAATTCCTCCTCTGGGCAGAACTTCTTTGTCAACAAAGCTTTGGTCGCATTCCACGTTCTCGCATTTGCCACAGCCAATCCCACCGTAGCTACCTGGGTGTTCCACCAGCTTAACGCATCATCCAGAAATGTAGCTGCTGCAAACTTTACTTTATCCGCCTCTGCACAACCACTGATTTCAAACGTACTCTCAACTTTTTCCAACCATCGCCTAAGTTCTAGGGCTCCACCCGATCCACGGAACTGCGTAGGACCGCACTTCATAAAGCTTGAATAGGTACACACTCTCGGGGCTGGTTGTCTCCCCGCGTTCCTTCCTGGATCCTGATTTCTCCCAGCTCGGTCCGCTTCCAACGCATTAGCTATCGCTTCCTGAATCATGTTGTTAACACGATCGGCAGTCAACTTTGGAGGCATTGTTTTATCGAATATCTCTTTCTGCAAGACAAGAAAAATAGAAAAACAATGTAAGTATTCATATCAAGTTTCCCAGACATAAAATACATACAACGACACATCCCTACGGAGTTACTAATATTCATCAATTCACACCACAAAAGATCAAATTTAAGACATATCACAGATTATGAAAGGTAACATAGATTGTATTGATAGTTAACCAAAATCGTGACAAGTAATGCCACTACAATCATTCACCACAAAACATCAAGTACTTGAGTTTCTCGTCATAATACCATCATACAAAGGTCTAAAATAGTTCTATTACAATGATCAAAGAAAAATACAAAACAAGTAACTAGGCATGTGGTGATCCACACGGCCTCTTGGATGGCGGCTCGTCGTCGTCCTCGGTTTCCTCATCACTCACGTCCTCGTCCACATCATCCACTTTTCCCTTTCCTTTCTCATCAGGCCCACATTCTGTTTCCTTTTTCGTCCCTGATGTGGATCCATGCTCAATCGCTCCTTGACTTCCCACCGAAATACAAGCACCTCCAGTAGGCGGCTGAACCATGAAGTCATTCGCCTCCATCTCCACATCGTCCACGAATCTCCAATCCGGGGGCAATGAATCCCTCACACGATGCTCCCAACTCTGCATCCTCGACAACCTCATCTGGTCTTCCCTCACACGGTCAAGACTAGCACTCAAATTCGCAACCATTGATTTCAAACTGTTGATGGCACTTGTGTTCATCATCCCATCATACGCAATCCTTGAAGTCCTTTCCAACAATCTTTCGTCCGCCTTGTCATTCTCGTCGAATCTACTGACCACTCTTGATTCCACTACATACCTCATGCACATCGATCCTTCCAAACCTCTCACAGTCCGTCGCACGTCATGATAATCCCTCGGTCCGGGACAGCAAATTCTTGGGATGCCTTGATGAAGAGAATTTGCGCTCATTGCACCTTCGGCTCTTCTGGGAATATCTGGTACACCAACCAGATGGGAAGTACGCATAGGCGTGGGACAAGTAGTTCTCCTTGAGTCGGGGTCCTGGGCTCGTACATCGTTACCGTTATCGTTGGGCGGTACCTCGGCCATTCCTGCAATAACAGCGAATTTCGGAGGGTACATAAGTAATTATACAATAGTTATAAATATATGCATGCAAATGCAATGCAAAGGTGGTACATATGCCCGAAATGTAATAATATGATGCTCATGCATGATAAATATGAAAATTACGATGTCGGATATTTCACGTAAAATTTAACGTCTACATATAGTAATTCCATACTTATATAATAATTGCCCACATATATACTTTACTCAAAAGTATACGTCAAATGCCATAAATACAACAATAAATCTTACCGGAGCCATGCAGGATAGTTGTGTGTGCTTGGACCCTTTTCTTACGACACCAAAAGTTATAGTTTAGGATTTTCAAAAACGACCTAGTTCTCTATAACTCGTGGCTCTGATTACCAATCTGTAACACCCCCACAATTGTTATGCGCAGCGGAACTACAACAATGGGTGCTACACAGTATTCATTGCACACAAGAGATATCAAACGACGCTAAAAAGACGTCATCTTAAAAATTCAACATTTAAAATTGTTAGATAATACATGTCCACAGTTTTTCCAACCCCAAATAGTGCACAGAGTTTAGCGTTTCGGTCCCCATGAATCTCAACCCCAAAAACTTCAGTTTTACAACCACATGACATTAAACATAAAAATTGTTTAAGTAGAAAAGGAGGGAAAAACAAGCGGACACCAAGCCGATCACACAACCTCCATCCCATGCATGCTCCATCCTACTGCTCAGCGGTTACCTGAAATACATGCCAAAAATTTTGGTCAACGAAAACGTTGAGTGGAATTCATAGGTTTTTCAATCCATTTGAACGTATATATAATAAAAACCATTCGTGATCATTTATAGTCTTGTCGATCAAACAAACTATAATCAGGATACTGACAATTGTGTTTAAGCTCATGACACTAATCCGTTAACTCAATCACCCGCGTAAATATACCGGCATGATTCAGATGAAACCAGTGCCCCTCTAAAGGCATCAGTTGCAATTATACCTTATTTCTCATACAAAATAATCTACCGCAGAACTTACTATAAGTACAGCTTCTCGGCTAGCATTGGGTCGTCAACCCCGTAGTACTACAAATTGCATAAGCGGCTATTTCCCCCTTCGCAAGGGCAAGACAATAGTTAATAGTTCATGAATTTAGGGACTTTTGCAACTTTGGTACTCAACACAATTTCTAAGGCAACTTTCGGGTCTAACAATCATTCAGGATATACGTTCCTTTTAAAAACTAGCATGCATTTCCCTCGCGGGTAAAACAATTTAAAATAGTATAAGCGAGGCTATAAATTCACACCTTAGATATTAAGTAGTCGGTAGTTCGAGGAGTGTTCACTGACGATGAAACGGATGCCCGGGTAAATCAACACCTATCACAAATAACGCGTAATGAGTAATCTCATTTAAATACTTACGGTACTGTATAAAATACATATATATAAGTCACTTATGACCAATATAACTCACGCCAAAAACAAAAACAACAAGTATCATTCATTCTATACCATTCATTCTTATAACCTACGTTATCCATTTTTACTCGTTCTCGCCGGTACTTGACTAAAGTACGGGCTGTTTTACCTTATTAAACCATGCTTATAAAATTTGACAAAATTTCCAAAAATCCTATATGACCTGTAGATAACATGTTTTTAAGTCCAACAAAAGTTTTCACTTTTACGACCCGTCACGCAACTCATTTCCACGACTACATTTTACGGGCTGAAATTGCGCTTCGACCAATTTTGACCACTTTGACTTATATGAAAAATACCTTTGACTTCCTTGACTCATAAGTCAACATATAGACTCATTTTTACAGGTTAGGGACCAAGTTTTGACCCTTGATCATTCACCAAATTATACTTGTGACCCTCGGGATTTGACTAAAACTTTACACAAATCCGGATTGTGAAAGTCCTCGTCTCCCGGTACCCGATCTTTAAAATGTCATAACTTTTAGCTCGTTTTGAGTCACGGGCTCTACCTTATACCAAATTAAAGCTAGAAAAACCCTCTATCACTATATTTAGTTTTCAAGACTTGGAACAAAAATCATTTTTCCAAAATAGGCCAAATGTTTCTGCCTAAAAATGACTATACCAAAAACATGCTTAGACTCGATTCCAAGACTTCTAACCAACACTAAACATCATCCTAAGACTTCCCAAACATATCCTAACATCAAACTTCCATCCTACCCCTATTGATCAACCAATCTCAAAATCAAAATCAAAGAAAAATACACATGCAAGTAGTAACACCTATATGAATCTTTCTAAAACAACAAACCAAACACAATAATAACATGCATATTCATCAACCACCATGGCTCCCCCAAACACCCCTTTGCCGTGGGGTTTGGGTGACCCATTCACCACAACCAAATTAATTTTGGTGGGTTTTCATGGTGTTTATACTTCCATAACACTCAAAATAAACATGCATTAGCTCAAATAGCCACAAAAACGAATTTTGGATCATATGAAAAATCTTGAAAAATTTTTATCAATGCATGTTGGATTTGATTACATGATAGGTGGGTAATGACCAAACTAAGCGTGGTCTAACCTTAGATTTTTGAAAAATCAAGTAGAAAAGATTTTAGGTGGATTTTTGTGTGAGTTGGGTGTGACCGTGGGTTTGAGAGAGACAAGGGGAGGGAGTGTTTGATTTTTCTTGTAAATGTTTGTGTGTGTTTGTGTGTTTGTCCACTTTGCCCCCTTTTGTTAGTTAGGAGGGACCTTGTTGCAATTTCTAGTTTCTTTTGTCCTTAAATAGAAAACAACCTCAAAACTTTGCGGGTTTGACTCAATTGTCAATTTTGAAAATTTTACGGGAGTCGGAAATCTTCCCGAATGCTCCAAAATATTTTTGGGATACTTTAAATGTACTTGGAAGGCTATAAAACTCACACGACTCAACTTAACACGTACCGTAAATAAAATTCTCGAAAAATTACATTATCGATAAATCGTCAAAAATTATATAAAATTGGGCATCTCTCGGGATCGAAATCGTCATCGTCCTTCTCAAAACGTCAACCGTAAAAATTATAACCTCGAACATCGGCTCTAACCAAAATACGTATAATTATAGAAATTAAAATTTATCAAAAATTTCAAAATTTAGCGTAATTTAGGGTATCGTAAATGACTTCGATTCTAGGGTGTCACAAAAACCCACACATAATAACTTTTTTTCTTCAATTTTACCTTATTACAAACCCAATCCAAGTATCTCTTTATTATTTCTTAATAAGTATCAAGCATTTATCAAGATCCCTAACTAAAAAACCTCAAATTTGTTTAAAAATATAATTAAAATTAACAGTCACATAGATTATGAAATAAATCAAAAACCAAAATTACTAAAACCTCAAATAAAACATCAATAGTATTAAAATAAAAAACAAATCCTACCTTTAGAAATTATTGTGTGCAAATCATCTTTGGGGTGACACATGATTTTTAGTGAGTATAATATTTTTCGAGAATTGATTTGCACACTTTGAGATTTGATTGATGTATTAAAAACTTGTACCAATATTGACCTTACGCTTCAACTGCTTGTACACTGGAGTGTGTACATATTTTTTAAAATGTGCAAATTGTTAGCCTTTTTAATAATTATAGACCATTGTATCTACTTGAAGGACTTGCGTATAGCTTTTTTGTTAGTCGATTGATTAAAATTAAAAAAAGTTGTGGGTTAAAACATTGCAAAACACTTTTGATCTTTTTTATAATTGATAATGATAATGATAATGCATGAATTAACCAAATATTAGTTTCAACTTTTATTTCGTTTTAAATTTACATTAAGACTATTAGATGATAGTTAGTAAGCTCAAGCCCGATTGTGAGCTTAGAATTTATTACTGTTTATGATGTAAACTTTATATAAAGTGCATGAATAATATTCGTAATCTATTGGGAATTATAATTGAAAGAATGTTCACGTGCCTTTCTCATTGATATCAATCATGTATTTATACATATGATTTCTTATCTATAATTCTAACAAAATTTGCTAATATATGGACATAATATACATGCCATTTGTACAATCATAAATGCTTAACTTATTCCTAATATAGCTAACAAGTAATGTACAGCTAATAGTCTCATGCAATCAAAACGGAAGTTTCACGAACGTTGAGACTGGCTCGAAAATATTCATTGAGGACACAAGGAAGGCCTTTAGTAAAAATATCCGCAATCTGGTATCGTGAGGGTACATGAAATACACAAACAAGTCCACGGGAAATATTTTCATGAACAAAATGGATATCCAATTCAATATGTTTAGTTCGTTGATGTTGAACCGGATTCCCCGAAAGATAAATAGCACTAACATTGTCACAATATACAAGTGTTGCTTTTAGAATGGGACAATGTAGTTCGAGGAGAAGATTGCGAAGCCAACAAGACTCAGATACAACATTTGCAACACCTCGGTATTCCGCCTCCACACTAGAGCGAGACAGAGTTGGTTGACGTTTAAATGACCATGAAAGTAAGTTGTCTCCCAAAAATACACAACATCCAGAAGTGGAACGTCGTGTGTCCAGACAACCGGCCCAATCGGCATCGGTGTAACAAACAAGGTCACTGGTAAAAGACTTGTAAAGTTGTAAACCAAGATGGAGCGTACCTTGTATATACCGTAAGATTCGCTTAAGTGCTGTCTTTTTCCCATATGTGGTTCATGCATATGCAAACATACTTGTTGAACCGCATATGAAATATCGGAACGTGTAAAAGTAAGATATTGCAACGCGCCTGCTAAACTTCTATAGTGTGTAGGATCCGAGTAGAGAGTGTCACATGTAGCGCACTTAATTTGGGACTTGTGTCAACCGGTGTAGAGACTGGTTTACATGAAGACATACCAGCGCGAGCAATGATATCTTCGGCATATTTCGATTGACTTAGAAGAGACCATGTTGGTTACATGAAACTGCAATTCCCAAAAAGTAACTAAGGGGACCAAGATCTTTCATAGCAAACTCAGCAGCAAGTTGATGCATGATATGACGTCATAGAACATCTGATGAAGATGTGAGTATTATGTCATCAACATAAAGTAAAATATAAGACAAATCATGACCATGCCTATATATAAAAAGTGAATGATCTTATTTGCTATGCAAGAATCTGATGGCAGTGACAAAATCTGTAAAACGTTGATACCAAGCCCGCGGGGCTTGCTTGAGGCCATATAATGACTTTTTGAGTCAACACACGTAATCTGGACGAGATGAATCTCTAAATCCCATGGGTTGATGCATATATACGATCTCATTCAATGTACCGTGTAAGAAAGCTTTTTTTACAACCAATTGGTGTATAGGCCAGGATTTTGATAGAGCATGACTAAGAACGGTCTGGATGGTAGCCGATTTGACTACCGAGCTAAATGTCTCCTCGCAATCAATTCTGGCCTGTTGAGACCTGCCATCACCCATAAGACGAGCTTTGTATCGCTTAAAAGAACCATCAGAATTTAATTTGTGTTTAAAAATCCACATAGAACGAATGACATGCATATTTGATGTACCAGGTACTAATTCCTAAGTCTTACTTTTAATAAGAGCATTAAATTCATCAGTCATAGCTAACTTCCAATGTGGGTCAGAGAATGCATCTTTTGGGGTACGAGGTAATAGGGAGGGAGCAGTAGAGGTGGTGAGATTAAAAGGATTATTTGGTTTAGAAATACCCGACATGCTACGTGTGGTCATATTTCTAGATGGAAGAGGTGTTTGGGCATGGTTGGGAAGCATTTGTTTGGCTCGAATGGCAAGGCGAGAGGCTGCTGGAATATGAGGGAAGCGAGTTGTGGTCGTAGTGATGGTGGCAGGCCTAGGAGAGTTTAGGAGTGAACTTTGTGAGGAAACGGTCAAATGTGGGTTCGAGACATAGTCTACTTCATTAGAAGAAGATATGGGCTGAGTTGAGTTTATTTTAGGGGAACTGGTGGATATATTTGGTTCTTGAGAGAAATTCAGCCTTGTGGGAGAAAGAGAGGTTACATGAGTATGACTTTAGGAGGTAGTAGGTGATGATTTTTGTGATGGAGTGTGTATAGGTGTTGAATTATTTAAAGGCTGAAATGATAGATTAGTTGGGGTAGTAAGGAATTGATATGTTATTGGTGATGGATGGTGAAGTTTAGAGAATGGAAAGATAGTTTCATCAAAGATGACATGGCGGGAAAGAATTATTTTCTTGGAAGACAGGTCATAGCATTTGTATCCACGATGATTAGAGGGGTAGCCGAGAAAAACACAAGGAGATGATCGAGGTTGTAGTTTATGGATTGTGGTGGAGGGTTTGTGAGGGTAACAAAAACAACCAAAAACTCGTAAGTAATCATAAGATGGGTTACACTTGTATAGAATTTGTGTTGGGGAATTATAAGATAGTAGTTTGCTTGGAAGGATGTTGAGGAGATATGTAGCCATTTCAAGTGCATGATGCCAAAATTGTGGTGGAATGTTAGAGTGAGCGAGAAGTGTGCGGACAATATTGTTTATGGCTCGTATTTTTCTTGCGGCTTTCCATTTTGAGAGGATGTGTGGGGAAAAGAGAAACGAAATGCCATGCCATTGGTTTAAGAAAACTGATGAAACAAGTTATTGTTATATTCTTTGCCATTGTCTCATTGAAATTATTTTATAGTACATTTGAATTGAGTAAGGATAAAGTTTCTAAACGAGATAAAGGTGTCGTAGAACTGTTATTTTTGTCCAAGCGGAAAAGTCCAAAGAAAATTGGAGTAGTCATCTAAAAATAATATATAATAACGATGACCACTTGAGCTAGCAATTGGGGACGTCCATAAATCACTGTGTATAATATCAAAAGGAGATAAGGTGGAAGAGGTGGAATCATAAAAAGGTAAATTTGTTTGTTTACCAAAAATGCAAGACTCGCAAACAGAAGAAACATTAGTTATATTACAACGAATGCTTTTATTTTTATTAAGTGAATGTATTATGTTTACGCCCGGGTGACCTAAACGATGATGCCATAGGTCTTGTGAAAAAGCGGCAAAATTAGATGGAGAAGTAATTTGATGAAGCACATAAGATGTGAGGGGATATAGATCCCCAATGCTATCACATCTCAGGATTGGCGTCGCCTTCGGGTATTCCTTCACAGTAAAACCAAAGGGATCAAAGTCAATAGATATATATTTATCGATGGCAAGTCGACGGACATAAATAAGATTCTTAACAAGTTGTGGAGCATAAAGGACATTTTTTAAATGTAAAGGGTATTGAGATGAAGGAAAAGATGCATGTCCAAATCCACTAATAGGAATTGTGTGACCATTACCAACAATAATGTGTCGTGGAACAGACGAGAGAGTACCTTGGTTTGTAGTCATGTGAGAGGAGGCGCCAATATCCATGTACCAATTGCCATATGGTGGGTTCAAAGTCATGGTGTGCATAGCATGCTCAATATCAGTGGGAGCATAAGTTGTAGAAACACCAACAGAAGAAGCAGAACCTGTGGGCCTCGGGCCGAGAATACCAGCAGAGTTAGGTCGAGTCCAAGAGTTGGTTGAATATAGACATGGTGGTAATGTCCACTGCTGACTGTTGGACCAAAACCACGGAGGAAAAGGTCCCCACATAGGCTGTTGAGAGCGAGATGACCCACCACCAGTAGCATTCCATGTTTGTCTTGAAAAACCACCATTCATATGGTGTTGTTGATTGTTTCCTCGACCATGCCCTCAACCATTATTATGTCAACCATGGCTATTATTTGGGTTATGATGTCGACCTCGTCCCTGGTAGATTTGAATTGGGTTGTTTGGTAGAGTTGGAAGCAAAAGTAGTGATGAGAGCAGTGCCAACACTAGTGGTCGTAGCAGAAGCAACCATCTTTGCTTTGCGTGTTTCTTCGAGGACAAGTTTGATCGAGCCTCGTAGAACAAGGGTAATGGATCACTTTGTTGGATTTGACTAGCAACCGTATCATATGATTCATTAAGTCCCGTGACCAGTTGCAAGACCAGACGATGGTTCGAGACAGGAGAACCAACGTTAGAGAGTTGATCAGCAATGGTCTTCAATTCCTTGCAATACGAAGACATATTGGAGAATTGATCAAGGCGAGTGTTTGAAAATTGTTGTTCCAAGTAAACAGCCCTTGTGTTTTTGTTGTCTTCAAAGATACCTTTCAAGCGATCTCATGCTTGTTTTGCGGTTGCATTAGGCTCCAATATGGTTTGAATAAGATCTTTGGAAATAGTTGCAAACATCCACTCAAGAACTACAACATCGAGACGAGACCATGTTTCAAGAGCCAAAGTGGAAGAAGCAACTTTGTCTGCTTCTTTTGAGATAGTAGGAGGTTCTGATGTGAGGTGATCGAGAACTTGATGGGCTCGACAATGAATTTTGAAGAGTTCTGCCCAGGATGAGTACTCACCCGTTTCCATATCTAGTGGGATTCGAATGATTTGGTAGATTTGGTTAATGTTGTTCATGGTTAGGCAGGTGATTTTTTGTTTTAGCCATGGTGAATGAAGAAGATAGGATCTGATTTGAGAGAGGTTAAGTGGAGAAGAAAAATATGGTAGGCCAGAAGAAAAACCTTAAGGTTTATGGTAGACTTGTGATACCATGAAAGAATGTTCACCGTGCCTTTCTCATTGATATCAATCATGTATTTATACATATGATTTCCTATCTACAATTATAACAAACTTTGCTAATATATGGACATAATATACATGTCATTTGTACAATCATAAAATGCTTAACTTATATTCCTAATATAGCTACAACTAATGTACAACTAATAATAATTTTTAACATGATATCAGAGCTATAGGTCTGTTGGCCGTCTCAATACGAGTCCCCATCGTCCATTTATACTAAAAAACAAAAAAAAGTTCACCCACTTGTTTCGGACATAACGTCCAAACCGTAAAGAGTTAACTAACGAGGTCCCATGGATTTGTATTTAAAGTCTGATGAAGAGCATGCCCGAATAGCAACTGTAGTCATAGGGATACGTCGTCACAGAACAACAATCACTCACTGGTATGCTTATAACTCTCATACGCTTCGGGCTAGCCGATGATGCTGTGGATTCGTAATTAAATTCGAATGAAAAGCATACCAGAAATCGCTGCATCCACCAGTCAAATGCTCCATCACAGCCGTTATAAGTAAAGATAGTCGCCGAAAAGACAGCAATATATCAAAGACTTTGATTTTTTTTATCAAGATACATGTCTTAGATTCGTTTTCATCTTTTTACATTTTAATAATTATGTTTATTCTTCATTCCGAGCTTACAGTTTCGCTGCTTGCGTTGGGGAGATTTAGATGATAGTTACTAAGCCCAAGCCCAAGCCCGATTTGTGGGTTTAGGGTTCCCCATATAGGGTGTGTTTGTTAAATGAGCAGGAGCAGTGAGCAGGAGCAGTGAGCTGTGAGCAGGAGCAGTGAGCTGTGAGCAGGAGCAGTGAGCTGTAGCTGTGAGCAGTAATTTGTGAGCAGTAGGAGAGAGCAGTAGTTGCACAGCTCACTGCTCATTTGCCACAGCTGCACAAATAAGCATTGGAAAAGTAGCCTTCCTAAAAAATCTCACCGCTCACCGCTCCTTTGCCAAACGATCATTAAAAATGAAAAACCTCACCGCTCATTTTGCCAAACATGAAATGAAAATCAAAATGCTCTTGCTCACCGCTCACCGCTTCAAAATGCTCCTCCACCGCTCCGTGCCAAACATAGCCATAAACTCTATATAATCATTATAACATACTCGACTCCTCAAAGATCGAAGAGATGGAAAACTTTGAGGACATCTACGAGAAGGAAGAGTTTGAGGACATCTACGAGAAGGAAGAAGAGTTTGAGGACATCTACGAGAAGGAAGAGTTTGAGGACAACTACCCTAGGCGGAGAGGGCTTACTATCCCCATTACCAGGGCGCTGGGGAGAGGAGGGCTTGCCATGGAGATGAAGACGAGATAGATTTATCAAGAGACGGAAAACTTTGAGGACATGTACGAGATGGAAAACTTTGAGGACATGTACGAGAAGGAAGAGTTTGAGGACATTAGCATACTCTATGCCAGGAGAGGGCTTAGGATCCCCTCTGCCACGGGGCCGATCCGCGCTAGCCGGGGGCTGTTGGGACGAGGGTTTACCAAGGAGGATAGGATGAGATACCTTTATCAAGAGATGGAAGGGTTAGAGAACATGAGCATCTACGACATACTATGCAGAGGATTTCACCTTCGAGATAGGAAAGTGGTAATTGTTTCTTCCATACACCTTGTTTATTTTATGCAGCCCTAGAATACCTTTATTATTTCAACCCTTATATTCTTTGGTCTATGCGTATGTAATTGCTAACTAATAACTATACTCTTAAAAGAATGGCTTTAATCGCACACATAAATAATTTAGTTCCTCAATGGTTGTTTTGTGTGCAACAGTATTATTCACTCGGGGGAATGGAGAACAGTGTTATTTGGTATCAGCAGCAAAGTTTTCATACAAAAACAGGGCAGTTAGTTGGAAATGTCATGATTTTGAATCACGTTATTATGAAGAATATGGTGACGAATCAAGGTTCTTTATCCTTCTTTTCTCTCTCGTATATATATAACCTAATACGTAAGAAGGTTTAGTAATCTGGGGTTGAAGAACGAATACCACTAATTTTCCATGTTCATGGTAGATCTTAAACATTATTTTCCATGGTTCCTTTGAATGTTTTTTAAATTAAAAGGTTGTGAGTCTATTGTCTGAATCTGAAAGTTCTGGCGAGTAAGGGTTGGGTTTTGGTTGGGCATATTCAGAAAATGCATGTTTCTCATAGAAAACATTAAGATTAAGGTGGTGTTTGTTTATTAAAAGGCTCTGAAGATGAATCTGAACCGCACATCTGAATCTGAATCTGATGCGTAAATGTCTGAATTTAACAAGATTGTTTGTTTTTTGTCGTCTTAATGTTGTAAATATAAAGAGTTTCAAATTTACAATGAATAAAGAGGTTCTAACCTTAAGGAAAACATTTAACTCATAAAACTTAACATAGTATAGTAAAATGAAAATAAAATCCATAATCTAAAACACCTAAAACACGTCATTATGCATCGCGTTGATACAAATGACCTTTTTTATTCAAGCGGAGCTTAAATCACATATGTACTCATAAGCCAAAAACTATATTTAAACAAAGTGACAAACATGTGTTTATTTGTTATTCCTTTTTATTGAAATCAATATATAGAAAAAGTTTTCATACGAAACTAAACCTAAACAAAGTGACAAACAAGATTATATTAAGCCATTTCTTTTAAAAAGAGTTATCAACTTATCATCGAAGGCATCTCTTGAAAAAAAAGAGAAAAAATGTCAACAAAATATATAGTGTTTCGAAAAAAAGGGACAAAATATCTAACAAAAAAGAAAAAGAAAAAAAAAGCTTAACAAGAGGCATTAAGATACCTTTTCAAGTCCAAACCATTAAGATATCTTTACATCTGACCGCGTCTGAATGAAGAAAAAAAAACAAACAATCTGAACGTCTGACCGGTTAAAAGGTTTGCCTTATCAAGAGCTTGTTAAGACATTTTAGAAAAAAAACAAACACCACCTAAGTTACTCAGTTTTAATGATAAACCATATCATTAATAATGTAAATATCATCACTTTACTAAGTACTCAAGTAGCTTGTATAAGTAATTAACTTGCTAGCGAGTGGATGCAAAGACTCAAAGAAAAGTAGAAGCTAATATCCAATAATATGTGCAGGTTCCCAAAAGTAGCAAAAATGATAAACAATTTGGATCTAAACATCCACATCAAGATGAGAACTCCATTTTTATCTGAAGATATCAACTATGTGGTTCATTTGATCTTCAAATTTTGTGATCCACTAAAGTCTCGATCAGATAAACCTCATTATGTGAACCTAACTTACAAAATCGGAAGTCAAACCTTCCATGCATATTTCGCCATACCTAGAGATAAGAATAAGGATTGGATGAAGATTGAGTTGTGCCGTTTTTGGAATTACAAGGAAAATACAAACTTTGAGGTTCTACTTGAGAGCTTCTCACGGGCTTATTGTGGAAGTAATGCCATTTTAGTGAAAGGCATTTTGTTTCAATCCATTGATAATGTAAGTTTGTGGAAATTCTTTTGTGTTCATTCTATACTCTTATACTATCTTAAAGCACTCAAGATGTATGAGTGACATTTTCTTTTAATAGAACTTTAACACATGGTCTTACAATTTCTAAATAGGTGAAGCAGGAAGGTCTTGATGTGAGAATGGATGTCCAAAAAAAGTTGCCAAGTGATAGTGACAATAGATCTATAAATGAGGACGAGGGCGGAATGGTATTTTTTTTAATCCTATTGATATCATTATTTGAATAATTGGCATACGCCTTATGGTTTTGGTGATATCTTCTTGAAAGTTTATGGACTTAAAATTAATAGTCGTGAGATAGGATCGAACTCGGGATCACGGGATTGCACACATAACGTAAAGAGTTAATTTATTTATTAAATATATTTTATATATATTTGTTAAATCAAACCTAAGCTTAACTAACGATCGTTGATAAATAAAAGTTAAGTTATAATGACCGTTAAGGAATTAAATAGAAGCTAAAAGAAGGAAAACGGAAAAGTTCCGGAAGCCCTAGATGGGCCTTATGGGGCGTCGGCCTAAGGAGGGAAAAAGGAAGGAGGAAAGATTTTCTTTCCTAATTGGTGTTTTACTTGGAGAACAAGTTTTGCCAAGCCTATATAAACACCTAAAGCCTTCATAATTTTTCACCCATCTTTTCCTTCTCTTTGTTTTTGATCGCCGGCCATAGCTACCCATATTAGGGTTTCGATTGGTTTTCGATCTTGTCTATTTTTATCTAGTCCTAATCCCTCTCTAGGGTTATTGGGTAGATACTCCATAAGCGTTGAAGCTCGGTTTGTTCGTGCTAGACTCACGGTTAACTCGTTGTATTACGTGTGTACAAGAGCGTGATATAATCTTCCTTTAGATTATATTCTTGGTGGTGTTCGTGATAAACCCTAGTTGCCGTCCGTTCCGTCGTCTTGTGGATCTTCCTAGGATAAAGGTATGTAACCCTAATATTGATTAATATAATTGTGTTAAATTAATTGATCTTGTCAATCGCTTCCGCTATGCGTTCTTTGATCCATATTAGGGTTTTAAATAATTGTTATGAACTATATAAATCACCAGTGGCATCGAGAGCCGTTTTAACATGATTATAATTATCAAGATCTAAAGTTTTTTAACTAATAATGATTTGTGTTAAAAATTACATGTTGTTTTTTTAGTTTTTATGAAAAATTAGGGTTTTGTTTTTTATTATTATTAAAATCGACTTATGTCGAATTTTTTATAAAAAAAAAAAAATAAAATTTTTTAAACCCTAAAATTACATGGTAATTGACTTTAGATGTTTTGCATGAATTAATTGTTATGTCATGTATAGTTACGATCCGTAGTTTTTTAATTGTTAAGAGAATGTGGGAGATCCGTAATGAACGTGCATGTTTTTTTACGGATCATATAATTTTGATTGCTATTTGCTTTATTTGATTCAAAGTTTTAAAATTAGGGAAGACTTTTTATGTTTATAAAAACCCTAGATTTGATGTTCTTTGAATAAATTGGTTTGCATGTGGCTATTTGATTTAGTTTTTTTTTGTACTACTTGTTTTCATACGTTTTTTTAATTGTATGTTGTAAACAAGGGTAATTTTAAAAAAAAAAAAATAATATGGACTAAATCTTATCAAAATTAATGAATTGTTTTGAGATGTAAAATTCATATGATTTGCGTTGATTAGAATTGCAATAGCAACTTAACGGCCTACTCAATTTTGGCAAACTATAAAGTGGGTATAACGCACCGCTGGTCTTGTACCCGGTTAAGGAAGGAGGTGCTATGCTTTTACGCTGACCAAATTCCCGGCTCACCTGTGCGTCAAAATTGGAATTACCTACGGTTGTTATTGGTACAATTATTTAAGGTTGATTTAACTACATTAATTCACATCCGAAACACAATGAATAAAGTTATTGCTTTGTGCTATAACTAACGTTCTAGAAAAAGTACGGTGTGAATTTAGTTGTGTGTAAAATCTTTAATTGGTTTAACCAAAACCTCAACTTGCAAGTATATGATGAACTTTTAGTCTCACCAAAAGGTTTACTAAACGTTTTATTAAACTTATGTTATGGAGATGTATGCATGCTTCTCCGTACATGATTTTGACACCAAAATCTATACCCTAAATTTAAGTCATATGCCCTCTAATTGACGAACACTTGAAGTTACAATTGTCGTCATATAAGATATCGGACGATGTTGTAATGGAAAGAAAACTTCATGACTGAATAAGATTGCACATGAAGGTTTTACGTTCTTTAGATTAGTCGACTTAATTAAGTTACTCAGTGAGAACTGGAAACTTAAGGCATAAAGTAGGGATAAAACATGTTTACAATGCAAATGTTTTTGGCAATGTAAATCCCTAACATATCTAGAAATTGCAATTTGATTTGGGCAATTATTGTTCGACAAGTTACTATGTTGAATACATTTGTCACTAGCAGATCAACTGATGTGATGAATCTATGTCAATATGGGTTCTAGTTTTTCAAGGAAAATACTATGGTTTTATTACCGGGGTAATTTTATTTTCTTGAATTGTATTATCGAAAATACTAATGTTTGAACTTATTTCTGTAGAAATGGCTCAACCCGAAAGCAATCTGACAATAAGCTCGGCGTTCAAAGCTTTCTTTGAACGGCCTGAACTTACTGGTCCTAATTTCAATGATTGGTACCGCTCACTAAGAATTGTTCTGAGAGCAGCGGGTACTATCAATAT
Organism: Glebionis coronaria; assembly: GCA_025667525.1. Lineage (NCBI taxonomy): Eukaryota > Viridiplantae > Streptophyta > Magnoliopsida > Asterales > Asteraceae > Glebionis > Glebionis coronaria. The sequence goes on from CM046874.1 coordinate 645,662,320, forward strand.
CTTGGAAACTCCTTTTCTGGAGGATCTTGCTGAAGGCGCATCTGATGAGCAAAGGCTTCAACACGCTGCTAACGTTAAGAAGCACCATGAGGTGGCTGCTGTAATGTTAGGGAGAATGGCTCCATCACTTCAAAGGAAGTATGAGCTATTTCCTCCTAAGCAAATGCTTGATGAACTCAAGGCAGTGTATGAAACGCCACAAGCTGTAGAGATCTATGATCTAGTTGATGCTCTACATAGCTGCAAGCAAGCTCCTGGAAAGTCCGTAAGTGCACATTACATGGAGATGAGGGGTTATATGGAACAACTCATCGCACTAGGACAACCCTTCGATCATAATATGGCTATTAACTTGATAAATAGGTCCCTTAATAAGGACTTCGGTGATTTTGTTCGTAACTATAATATGCATTGCACGGGGAAGACAGTGAATGATTTGCATGCAATGCTCATTGACTTCGAAAAGGGTTTGAAAGATAAGGCATCCACTGCTACTCCTCAAGTACTTTATGTACAAAAGGGTAGAGTGTCTAAACCTAAACCGAAAGGGAATAAGAAGCAGAAAGGCAAAGGCAAGGCTGATAAGAGCAAACAAGTTGCGACTACATCTAAGCCGAAGCAGAACATTGCTAAGAAATCTCAGAAAGATGAGACTTGCCACTACTGCAAAATGACTGGACACTGGAAGAGGAATTGCTCTCTCTATCTCCATGAAATGGCAGAACACAAGAAGAAGGCTGAGCAAGTTGCTGCAGCACTATCTTCAGGTAACTTATTTATGATAGAGTTATTTAATCTTTCATACAAATCAAACTCCTGGGTATATGATATGGGATGTGGTATTAACATTTGTAATACCCTGCAGGGATTTGAGTTGAAGAGGACACTATCCTATGGGGAACAATCTCTGCAAGTGGGCAATGGCGCACAAGCACCGGTTGAAGCTATATGAATATTTAAATTAGTTTTACCTTCGGGTTTAGTACTGTCTTTAAATAATTGTCATTATGCACCTACAATTGTTAGGGGTGTTATTTCCTTTTCTTGTATGTTGGATCTTGGATTTACTCACACGATTGATAATAATAGAATTTCTGTTTTCAAAGATGGTCTATTCTATTTTGATGCAATTTCTGTGAATGGTGTTTTTGAAATTAACATGCATGATGAAAATTCCAAGAGAAAAAATAATTCTGTTTTTAGCATGAATAAGAAGAAGAAGTTAGACAAGAACTCTTCTTATCTTTGGCATTGTAGGCTTGCCCATATTGGGAAGACTCGCATACAAAAGCTGCAACGTGATGGGCTTTTGGAAAGTATCAATGATGAATCATTTGATAAATGTGAATCTTGTATCTCTGGAAAGATGACCAAGAAACCTTTTAATAGCAATATTGAAAGGGCTACTGAACTACTTGGTTTGATACATACTGATGTGTGTGGACCACTTAGACATGTGTCAAGGAAAGGTGCTAGCTACTTCTTGACGTTTACGGATGATTATAGCCGTTATGGTTGTGTTTATTTACTTAAACATAAACATGAGGTATTTGAAACATTCAAAACGTTTAAAGCCGAAGTAGAGTTACAACTAGGGAAGAAGATTAAAGCTCTTCGTTCTGACCGTGGTGGTGAATATTTAAGTCAAGAGTTTAAAGATTATTTAAGTGAGAATGGAATTGTTCAGAAACTTACTTCTCCGTATACTCCACAACAAAATGGTGTATCCGAAAGGAGAAATCGTACATTATTGGATATGGTGCGATCTATGTTTAATCTTATAACTTTACCATTATCTTTTTGGGATTATGCTCTTGAATCTGCTGTTCGTATTCTAAATATGGTTCCCACAAAGAAGGTGGATAAGACACCATATGAACTATGGCATGGCAAGAAGCCATATTTGTCTTATTTAAAAGTCTGGGGTTGTGAGGCGTATGTGAAACGTGACTCTGGAGATAAACTTCAACAACGCTCAGTGAAATGTATCTTTGTAGGTTACCCTAAGGAAACTATGGGTTACTACTTCTATTATCCGGCTGAGAACAAAGTAGTTGTGGCTCGGTATGGAGACTTCCTTGAAAATGATCTTGTAAATCAAGAATTCAGTGGGAGAAATTATGATCTTGAAGAAATTCAAGAAGATACATTGCGTTCTGAAAATACTAGCGATGAAATTCCTGTAGAACCAGAAAGTCTGAGTGTTCCACCGGAATTAATTCCTCCACGTAGGTCTCAAAGGACTATACGTGCGCCGGACAAACTATGTCTTTACATAGAGGATGATGAGGAGGAAGTAGGGGATCTTGGTGAACCTGCTAACTATCGATCCGCAATGTCTGATCCAGAAAAGAAAAAATGGATAGTTGCGATGAATGAGGAAATGAAATCCATGGAAATCAATGATGTTTGGATTCTTGTAGACGCACCTAAAAATGCTAAAGTAGTGAAAAATAGGTGGATCTATAAGAAGAAAACTGACATGGATGGTGATGTACAATCCTACAAAGCACGTTTAGTGGCTAAAGGTTTTACTCAAACTTTTGGCATAGACTACGAGGAGACATTTTCTCCTGTAGCAGACTTACGAGCTATTAGGATTCTCATAGCTATAGCAGCATACTATGACTATGAGATATGGCAAATGGATGTTAAAACTGCCTTCTTGAACGGTCGCTTAGATGAAGATATCTATATGCAACAACCAGAAGGGTACGTTGATCCTAAATATCCAAAGCACGTGTGCAAACTTCAAAGATCTATTTATGGTTTGAAGCAAGCATCACGTCAATGGAATAAGCGATTTGATGAAGAAATCAAAAAGTTCGGATTTATTCAAAATCGTGATGAGCCATGTGTATACCGCAAAGCTAGTGGGAGTAATGTAGTGTTCCTAATTCTTTATGTCGATGACATATTGATCATGGGAAGTAACATTCCAAGACTTAAGGAAGTTAAGGATTATCTTGGTAAATGTTTTTCTATGAAAGATTTGGGAGATGCTGCATATATTCTGGGAATTAAAATCTATCGAGATAGGAGTAGACGGTTAATTGGTCTTAGTCAAGATGCTTATATTGATAAGATATTGAAGAAATACAACATGCATAACTCTAAGAAAGGTTTCTTACCGATGGAGGTTAAGCATGAGTTAAGTCATGAGAAAGATGCATCATCACCTGATGAGGTGGCTTACATGAAGAAGGTGCCTTATGCTTCGGCAGTAGGATCTATTATGTATGCTGTAAGATGCACAAGGCCTGATGTGGCGTTTGCTCAGAACTTAGTCAGTAGATACCAACAGAATCCAGGAAAGTTCCACTGGACTGCTGTTAAGCATATTCTAAAGTATTTGAGGAGTACGAAAGATATGTTTTTGGTATTAGGGGGTAAACCAGACACAGAACTGAATGTAACAGGGTTCTGTGATGCGTCCTGGCAATGTGATAAAGACGATACGAAGTCTCAGACGGGTTACGTGTTTGTCATCAATGGAGGAGCAGTTGACTGGAAGAGCAGTAAGCAGAAAACCATTGCTATGCATGCGACTCAATCTGAGTACATGGCCGCTTCAGAAGCTGCAATGGAAGCTGTTTGGATTAGGAAGTTTATTGGAGATCTTGGAGTGATGCCTTCAATTAAAGAACCTATTGATATATATTGCGACAATTCTGCGGCAATAATATTCGCCAATGACCCTGGAGTCATGAAGGGCGCAGACACTTTAAACGTAGATATCACTACGTTCGAGAACAAATGGAAGCTCGAGAAATAAAATTAATAAAAGTTCACACAGATGATAACGTAGCTGATCCTTTTACTAAGGCTTTATCTAGGCCAAAGGTAGTTAAGCATGCCAAGGCAATTGGGCTGCAACTAGCTAGCGAATTCATGCAATAAATCTGTTGATTAGTATTTGGATAAAGGATGTAAGACATTATTAAATTGATGAAATAAAGATTGGGTTTCGTTTATTTTTCTGTTATTTAATTTTGTATCCTATTTTACATGTTTTAATCCATGAGCATTTTGATGGTTCTAAATGTCCGTTGTCGATTAATAATATGGGAGTATTATTAAACTAAGACAATTCAAAATAGTGACAGAGTATACTTAAAAGTATATAGGTCAATTTTGGATGATATTTGATGGATCAAATATTGGACTTATCCCAACTATGTGATTTTACTTTATGGATCTTTGTCATTAAGTAAATCATAAATAGTTATCCTTAGACCTGAGATACCAGAAAACTGCATTGAATGTAGTGCATTTCTGTAAGGTAACCTAACGCTAAACGTAACTGGTAGTCATAAGGGTTATTTTCAGAAGTGTTGCGAAGTTCATGTGTTTTGCTTGTAGTCGAAATGGGATTTGTTTCCTTCAAAATTTATTTTGAAGTATAAATACAACTGGGCCACTCGGGGGAGTAGTAAGATGTTTGTGTGGCCACACCCAAATGTGTTTTGGTAATCTTGCTATATCCGTAAACGAGAAACAGAATAGTTAATGAAGGAATGACTTAGATCCATATCCTTATTAACGATGTATGTGAAATGAAAGGATAATAATAATGATGTAATCATTAAAAGGTTCTTGTCCAGGAGACCATACCCGGTTTGTACTAGTGACATTGCTAGTGTAACTAGACGCTAGTCAATGTGATCACGATATTAGAATTTTGTCCAAGTGGGAGCTGAAAGTTTATGGACTTAAAATTAATAGTCGTGAGATAGGATCGAACTCGGGATCACGGGATTGCACACATAACGTAAAGAGTTAATTTATTTATTAAATATATTTTATATATATTTGTTAAATCAAACCTAAGCTTAACTAACGATCGTTGATAAATAAAAGTTAAGTTATAATGACCGTTAAGGAATTAAATAGAAGCTAAAAGAAGGAAAACGGAAAAGTTCCGGAAGCCCTAGATGGGCCTTATGGGGCGTCGGCCTAAGGAGGGAAAAAGGAAGGAGGAAAGATTTTCTTTCCTAATTGGTGTTTTACTTGGAGAACAAGTTTTGCCAAGCCTATATAAACACCTAAAGCCTTCATAATTTTTCACCCATCTTTTCCTTCTCTTTGTTTTTGATCGCCGGCCATAGCTACCCATATTAGGGTTTCGATTGGTTTTCGATCTGGTCTATTTTTATCTAGTCCTAATCCCTCTCTAGGGTTATTGGGTAGATACTCCATAAGCGTTGAAGCTCGGTTTGTTCGTGCTAGACTCACGGTTAACTCGTTGTATTAAGTGTGTACAAGAGCGTGATATAATCTTCCTTTAGATTATATTATTGGTGGTGTTCGTGATAAACCCTAGTTGTCGTCCGTTCCGTCGTCTTGTGGATCTTGCTAGGATAAAGGTATGTAACCCTAATCTTGATTAATATAATTGTGTTAAATTAATTGATCTTGTCAATCGCTTCCGCTATGCGTTCTTTGATCCATATTAGGGTTTTAAATAATTGTTATGAACTATATAAATCAACACTTCTTTCATATTTTTGGTGACAGTTATTATTGTCCGAAGTGAACCAAAAGAAACATTTGAAGCTTTCAGCAATGGATGTTTTATATTACCCTTCTAAAGAGAAGCCTTTTCATTCGAAACCCTCGGTTGAGTCTAGGTTTGCTCTTTAACAAAACTTCAATTCATTATATATTCTTCATTTCCCAGTTTTTGTATGTAAAAGAAGTTTAATAACTTGGTACTACTTACTTCCTTCCTAAAATAAATGTCTATTTTCGATTTTCGAAATATTTCTTTTATAACTTTGACCTTAATTATTTTTAGATGTGTTAAATAATACTTTGAAAACTATATGAATGAATAGAGTTTTTAAATATATTTTTATTGGTATAACTTTTTATCAAATCATATATAACACAAACAAATATATTTATAGTCAAAATTTCGAAAAAAAGATTTTAAAAATTAAATGTTGACACTATATAAGCACTATATATATTTGTTAAATGAATTATCTCCTAATTCTTAATTTACTTTCTTGTGTACTACCTTCACTAAGTACCAGTAATTAATCAAAGTCGGCTTGATTGGTCAATCAAACAAGTTTCACCCCTCGGATGTGGCTTTCGAGATGTTAGACAAATTTACTTGGTCTTTACTAAGTGTACCTAATCATAGTTTATGTACATGCAGAATTCAAGAGGGGATTGAGCTTCTACCACAACAAGTATTTGGAATTAGGTGCAAGATCGAAAGTCAAATGTTGTCACCAGATACAAATTACATGTGCTACCTTGTATTCAAGCTTTCGGAAAAATGTCCTGGGATGCATTGCCCAGTGAGAGTTCGAAATGTACTTGAGTACTCGGAGAACGACGACTACTGGAGAAACAAAGAGATTGTATTTGTTTGTTTTAGACCCCCAAACCAATGGAATTCTCATGACACTTATTGGGTTCCAGAAAGGAGGGAAGATGGATGGATGGAGGTCAGGGTGTGCAAGTTCAACTCAACTTCTGACCTTAGAAATGATCGGATTACCGTCAAAGACAACGAGATCATCATAGTAAGCTCAGCTCAACTTCTGACCTTGGAAATTATCGTATTCATATGAATTTGAAATTCATAACTTACGAAGGAACAATGTCTGGACTTATTGTGTCTGGACTGGATATTCGACCAATGTAAGAATACATGTCAGAAAATTTTGCCCTATTGATAGTATCTGCAAAACACTCGAGTTGTATCTTAAGTATGAATATTTGCAAATGAGTTATGTTGCAGTTAAAAACTTATAATGTATCTTTCACTTTGTCTGTGTATGTAGTATCCTAAATTGGGATAACCATTAATGTTTGTAACAAGACACTGAATAGTAGCTTCAGGGTTGTCACATAATCTCATTTTGATTACAGTTGCTCTTTTTTTCACCGCAATATGTTATTAGATCTGGTTATTATAAGTATGACCAGACAATACGTGTGCATAATGAGACAGCTTTCTTGTTGAGGAATGAAATTTGAGGCCTATTTCCCCTTTGCATTTGCAACAAAATGCCCCTATACGTACCTATTATAAATATTGTTCAAATTTTTCCCAACGAAACCATTTACTTTCCATAGATTCATTCTGGGTCATGAAACTGAAACAAATGGAACTCAAATAAGCGTTTTCAAGTAATTAACCCTGTTATAATTGGGACTCAAATAAGCGTTTTCAAGTAATTAACCTTATTATAATTGGGACTCAAATAAGCGTTTAAAAGTAATTAACCCTAGTATTATTGGGACTCAAATAAGCGTTTTCAAGTAATTAACCTTATTATAATTGGGACTCAAATAAGCGTTTTCAAGTAATTAACATTATTATAATAAGCGTTTTCAAGTAATTAACATTATTATAATAAGCTTTTTCAAGTAATTAACCCTTAATGTCTGAAACCCTTAGCACTTATAATATGATGTTAGAAGAATAAGTTTGATCTCATTTCAAATAAGCGTTTTTGAAGTAACCAACTTTGTACCTACTTGCTTATTTTACATCATAATAATCAGAAGCACTTTGGACAACACAAAGCTGCTTCTACTTAAATGAGGAGTGTCATAGTTCGTGCTGCTTCTACGCATTGCGCGGGACTCGAACCCACACCCTATTAGGTTGGAGACCATTTTTACACAGATGGTTTGATTTGTTATAATATCTAAATGTTTTGATGATCATTGCTTGATTATTTGCTACGATTAGTTATTCGATTGATGATCAAAACATTCAAAAAGATTACAAATTTTCTATCTTTAAATATATCTACTATTCAACTTACAAGTTTAACATAGCCATGATGCATGCGAAAACCCGCAACACCGCCAACACGCAAACCCGCCTCAAGTGACACAAGCATTCCCTAATGTGTCATTAAAATATTTATCGCCCGAAAAAAAATTAACATTTTTTTTCACGAAATTAACAAACTCCGGGCATTTTTTGCCATCATCTTCATTAGTAATAAAAAATATAAAAAAATCCATAAAAATATAAAAAAAATCATAATAAATCCCGAGTTTAAACCCGCACATAACAACTCTTTTTTTATTCTATTTCACCTTAGAGCGCCCGGAGTGGTGGCGCCGTGGGGTGCCAAACCCACGGCGTTGGCCGCGCGATGAGTCCGACGAAGAGAAAAACCCGCGGCGCGGGAACCTCACGTGGGTATACCCACGTCGCGTGGTGTGTTTTAAAAAAAAACAATTTTCATTCCCCCCCCCCCCCCCCACCCACCCGAACGGCTATTTTTTTGAAAACTTTTCATTTCACCCCCCAGCGGCTAGTTTTTGAAATTCGAATTATAACGGCTATATTTTTCGATCCGTCTATAAATATAACTCAAAATCAACCATTTCTTACACACCAAAACACAAACACTCTCTACAAACAAATATAAATCCCAATCACGTTCCGTTAGTTTTTAAAATCGATGAGGCATTCGATGCTTACTTCTTGCCACTAGCACACGATCATTATCAACAGTTGCTTGAAGAAGAGAATCGTCCAAGACTATCTCGGACCCCAGTCAACCGTGACCGATAAGGTGCTGAGGAACGGCTCATGAACGATTATTTCGTTGATAATTGCAGGTATTCTTTGGTTAAGTTTCGTGAAAGATTTCGAATGAGCCGAAGATTATTTTTAAAAATAGTTAACGACATAAGAAATTATCAGGCCGATCCTCTTCCTGCGCATTTTTATTATTTTACTTCTCGACCCGATGCTACGGGTCGAATGAGTATTAATGCTATTATGAAGTGCACAATGGCTATACGTCAATTGGCATATAGCAACACGCCGGATGTATTTGATGAATATTTACAAATTGCTGATTGAACCGGACGTGAGTGTCTAATGTATTTTAATATGTGTGTTATTGACTTGTATATGGCCAAGTATTTAAGAAAACCAACTCCGGACGATGTTGATCAAATATATGATCTACATCTTACGAAACATGGTTTTCCGGGGATGCTTGGCAGGATTGATTGTATGCACTGGGAATGGAAAAATTGTCCAGTTGCGTGGCATGGACAATACGCTGGTGGTTATAAAAGATACCCTACTTTGATGCTTGAAGCTGTTGCTTCGCAAGATCTGTGGATTTGGCATGCGTTTTTTGGGATGGTAGGTGCGAATAACGATATTAATGTTTTAGATAATTCACCGTTATTTGATGACCTTCTGAATGACGAAGCACCGGTAAAACCGTATTCGGTTAACGGAGTTGAGTATCAAAATGGGTATTACTTAGCGGATGGTATTTACCCACAATGGGCGAGTTTCGTGAGGTCTTTCACGGTTGCGACTGACGCCAAACATGCTCACTTGAAAAGGCATTAAGAAGGTGCACAGAAAGATGTAGAACGTGCATTTGGTGTTCCCCAAGGACGTTGGGGAATACTACGTCAACCAGCACGCGCGTATGAAATAAACACCTTACGGCGACTCATGTATACGTGCATCATACTTCATACCATGATTTTGAAAGATCAAGGTATGCATGTTTTAGATTGGAACAAAAATTACGTTAACCCGTCAAGAAATGTGCAACGAACATGGGTTGATCGGTGTGAAGTTTACCGCCGAAAAAAACAATGAACTACGCGACCGACAAACCCATCAAAGTCTTCAACAAAACCTTATGAATCATATCTGGAATCAAATTGACCACGGAGATGAAGATGCATATGAAGATGAAAAAAACTAAACGGCGGGTCGTATGATTTTTTAATTTTCGTATTTTTTTTTTACTTTTCGTATGTTTTTTTAATTTTCGTATGTCTTTTTTATTATGTTCGTTTTATTTTAAAAGCAATGTAATGTTGGTTATGTTTAATGAAATATTTAAGTTTGTTTAGGGGGTGTTTTGTAAAATTCTAAAAAACTGGAAATCACTTGGAATATGATGACTCCTTGGTTTTTTTCATGTGAGTGAGTGAGTAAGTTTCGCTAATGTGACACCCCAAATTAGACTCACTTGGAGTGATGACTCATTGTGCTCTTAGTCCATGCCCAATCCAAACATCTCTTTATCATCTCTCACTAAATATCAAGCGATTATCAAAATCCCTAAATAAAAAAACCTCAAATTCGTTGAAAACTATAATTGAACACCGATAGAATAAATCAAAATCTAAAATTACTTAAACCCTATGTAGAAACATCATAGTATCATAATAATAAAAAATCCTTGAGAAAAAACCCTATGTAGAAACATCATAGTATCATGTAAAGGATTTCACCTTCGAGATAGGAAAGTGGTAATTCCTTCTTCCATACACCTCGTTTATTTTATGCAGCCCTAGAAAACCTTTTTTTAACCCTTATATTATAAACCACAATCGCACACATACATAATTTAGTTTCTATTTGCTTGTTTTGTGTGCAACAGTATTATTCACTCGGGAGTAATGGAGAACAATGTTATTTGGTATCAACAGCAAAGTTTTCATACAAAAACAAGGCAGTTAGTTGGGAACCTAATGATTGGCTAGATGATGTCGAAACAAGGTAGATCTTAAACATTATTTTCCATGGTTCTTTGAATGTTTTTTTAAATTAAATGGTTGCGGGTCTACTGTCTGTATCTTAAAGTTGTGGCGAGTAAGGGTTGTGTTTTGGTTGGGCATAATCAGAAAATGCATGTTTGCTCATAGAATACTTTAAGTTAAGTAGTTACTAAGTTTTAATTATAAACCATATGATTAATAATGTAAATATCATCACTTTACAAGCTACTCAAGTAGCTTGTATAAATAATTAACTTGCTACCAAGCGGATGCAAACTGCAAAGGCTTGAAGAAAAGTAGAAGCTAATATCCAATACTATGTGCAAGTTCCCAAAAGTAGCCAATATGATAAACGTTTGGGATCTAAACATCCACATCAAGATGAGAACTCCATTTTTATCTAAAGATATCAACTATTTGGTTCATTTGATCCTCAAATTTCGTGGTTTTCGATCAGAAAAACCTCATTATATGAACCTAACTTACAAAATCGGGAGTCAAACCTTCCATGCATATTTCGCCATACCTAGAGATAAGAATAAGGACTGGATGAAGATTGAGTTGTGCCGTTTTTTGATTTACAAGGAGAAGACAAACTTTGAGGTTCTACTTGAGAGCTTTTCACGGGCTTATTGTTCAAGTAGCGACATTTTAGTGCAAGGCATTGAGTTTCAATCCATTGATAATGTAAGTTTCTCGAAATTCTTTTGCGTTCATTCTATACTCTTATATCTCAAAGCACTCTAGATGCATGAGTAACATTGTCTTTTAATATAAAGCCTTAACACATGGTCTTACATTATCTAAATAGGTGAAGCAGGAAGGTATTGATGTGACAATGGATGTCCAAAAACAATTGCCAAGTGACAGTGACAATAGATCTGAATATGATGACGGCGAGGGTGGAATGGTATTTTTCTTAATCCTATTGATAACATTATTTGAAGAATTGGCATAAGCCTTATAGTTTTGGTAATATCTTCTTTCATATTTTTGGTGACAGTTATTATTGTCAGAAGTGAGCCAAAAGAAACATTTGAAGCTTCCCGCCATGGATGTTTTATACGACACTTCTAAAGTGAAGCCTTTTCATTTGAAACCCTCGGTTGAGTCTAGGTTTGCTCTATTAACAAACTTCAATTCATATATATTCTCCGATTCATTTCCCAGTTTTTGTATGTAAAAGAAGTTTAATAACTTCGTATTATAAGCACTTTATATATATATATATATATATATATATATATATATATATATATATATATATATATATATATATATATATATATATATATATATATATATATATATATATATATATATATATATATATATATATATATAGGGATGGGTTCTAGAGAAAACCTCATCTCGGTAGAAAATCTAGAAAACTAAAACAGATGCATTAAAATATCAAACAGATGCCCTGATTGAAATACACTAAACAGATGCACTAAAAACAATTTTTTAGTGTTTTCTAGGTTTTCCACCGAGATTAGGTTTTCTCTCGATCCCATTATATATATATATATATATATATATATATATATATATATATATATATATATATATATATATATAGGGGAGAGATCAAATAAAAAGACTTTTTTTGGTGAGAAGGATAAGAAGGATTTTCAGCCATTGATTTAAAATCAATGGATGAGATTAAACCATAATCCTAACTAACTAACTAACTAACTAACCATCGAAACATGATTTTTAAAAAGTTTTTCAAAAATTTTGAAAAAATTCTAGTAGATCGTGTATGTTGGTGCAAAACTTTTGTAAAAATAGTTTTTTTAATTTGAAGTTTTTTACGTTTTTTTAATGCACAAAAACAAAATTCTGATGCACAAAAACGTTGTCTTTTACGTTTTTTTTTTACGTTTTTTGTGCATCAAGAACTCATAACTTCTTTTGACTTTTTCCTTTAAAATTTGATTCCGCATCAAACTATAACAAATTAAAAATTTTGTGCATGAAAAAAAATTTGGATACCAAATTTCACCTTTTTGTGCGTCGAATTTCGTTTTTTGTGCATTAAAAAACGTAAAAAACTCAAAATTAAAAAAACTTTCTTCATAACTTTTTTATGCACCAACATATCCGACATTGTGGAATTTTTTCAGAATTTTTTGAAAACTTTTTTAAAATCATGTTTAGATAGTTAGTTAGAAATATAGATTGATCTTATAGTGGCTCAAAATCCTTCTTATCCTTCTCACTATAAAAAGTCTTTTTATTTTAACTCTCCCATATATATATATATATATATTATATATATATATATATATATATATATATATATATATATATATATATATATATATATATATATATATATATATATATATATATATATATATATATATATATATATATATATATATATATATATATATATATATATATATATATATGGGAGAGATCAAATAAAAATACTTTTTTTTTTTTGAGAAGGATAAGAAGGATTTTCAGCAATTGATTTAAAATCAATGGATGAGATTAAATCATAATTCTAACTAACTAACTAACAATCAAAACATGATTTTTAAAAAGTTTTTCAAAAATTCTGAAAAAATTTCAGTAGATTAGGAATGTTGGTGCAAAAAACTTTTGTAAAAAAAGTTTTTTTAATTTGAAGTTTTTTACGTTTTTTAATGCAAAAACGAAATTTTGATGCACAAAAACGTTGTTTTTTTTACGTTTCTTACGTTTTTTTGTGCATAAAGAATTCATTTTTATGCCTAACTTCTTTTGACTTTTTCCTTTAAAATTTGATTCCGCATCAAACTATAACAAATTAAAAATTTTGTGCATGAAAAAAAATTTGTATACCAAATTTCACCTTTTTGTGCACCGAATTTCGTTTTTTGTGCATTAAAAAAACGTAAAAAACTCAAAATTAAAAAAACTTTCTTCATAACTTTTTTATGCACCAACATATCCGACATTGCGGAATTTTTTCAGAATTTTTTGAAAACTTTTTTAAAATCATGTTTAGATAGTTAGTTAGAAATATAGATTGATCTTATAGTGGCTCAAAATCCTCTTATCCTTCTCACTATAAAAAGTCTTTTTATTTCAACTCTCCCATATATATATATATATATATATATATATATATATATATATATATATATATATATATATATATATATATATATATATATATATATATATATATATATATATATATATATATATATATATATATATATATATATATATATATATAGGGGAGAGATCAAATAAAAATACTTTTTTTTGTTGAGAAGGATAAGAAGGATTTTCAGCAATTGATTTAAAATCAATGGATGAGATTAAATCATAATTCTAACTAACTAACTAACAATCAAAACATGATTTTTAAAAAGTTTTTCAAAAATTCTGAAAAAATTTCAGTAGATTAGGAATGTTGGTGCAAAAAACTTTTGTAAAAAAAGTTTTTTTAATTTGAAGTTTTTTACGTTTTTTAATGCAAAAACGAAATTTTGATGCACAAAAACGTTGTTTTTTTTACGTTTCTTACGTTTTTTGTGCATAAAGAACTCATTTTTATGCCTAACTTCTTTTGACTTTTTGCTTTAAAATTTGATTCCGCATCAAACTATAACAAATTAAAAATTTTGTGCATGAAAAAAAAATTTTACACCAAATTTCACCTTTTTTATGCATCGAATTTTATTTTTTGTGCATTAAGAAAACGTAAAAAACTCAAAATTAAAAAAACTTTCTTCACAATTTTTTTATGCACCAACATATCTGACATTGTGGAATTTTTTCAGAATTTTTTAAAAACTTTTTTAAAATCATGTTTAGATATTTAGTTAGTTAGTTAGAAGTATGGATTGATCTTATCCAATTATTTTAAATTAGTGGCTGAAAATGCTTCTTATATTTCTCACCATAAAAAGTCTTTTTATTTTAACTCTCCCATATATATATATATATATATATATATATATATATATATATATATATATATATATATATATATATATATATATATATATATATATATATATATATATATATATATATATATATATATATATATAGAGAGAGAGAGAGAGAGAGAGAGAGTTAGGTTAATGTAGTTGTGTAGCTTAAAATTGATAGAATAAAAAGCTATTAGAACCGTTAGATGTATTAGTTTACATTTGATGAGATTAATTAATAGATATCATTTATGAGTTATATTTTTATTAATTATTATGAAGTGAGGGTATAATAGGAATTATATCTTGCACAATTAATAACCAGTTTTTAAATTTATTTCTTTTATTACATAAGTATTTTTTTTCTATTGCAATACTATAGTATGTTACGTAAGTATCTGTATCGTATATTTTTTTTAAAAGTAATTCATTTTTTGTTGTAGATAGCGAACATGTGATACACCACTTTTTAGTACTAGTCTAATCATGTGATACACCACTTTTTAGTACTAGTCTAATCATTATTTTCATCTATTGTTTCTCAACAGTATATACACTCGTACACATGAACCTAATATAAATATAAGTATCCAAATGCTACAACATATAACCAAATATTCATAATTACTACGTAGATATCGACACATCAAACAAAGACTATAAAATAATCGATACATATACAAGTTAAAAAACATAAAAAAATGTAGTATTGTATTGTTGATAAATTATGAACCAATTACAATTAATTACACATATGTATCATCACGTGATACATAAAAAAATTAGTTTTGTCAATTAAAATGCTAATACATGACACGGAAGGTTGAAGTTTAGCATATGAGAAAATTTGATACATCATGGTAAAATCGAGCCTCTTTAGTCTCCACACACGACTGCTACACTACCCACTCGTATACCATGTCGAACTCAAGCCTTGCCACACGCGACTGGTACACTAGGTGACTCGTACACAACTGTCATATCCACCACCCACTTATACACCATGGCGAACTCGAGCCTCACCAAATGACTAGTACACCACTGACTCGTGTACCAAGAACTCATATATCATTGTGAAATATAGCCTCACCACACATCACAAAATCATACACCTATGCTAACTCAATCATCTCGCACACGACTCATATACCACTGAATCTTACACAACAGAAACTGAATTGCTATCCTGCAACTTTCTCTACCTCGACAAATATCATATTCAACCAATGTGTATCATCTTAGGAAACAATGTGCCTTATCTTCAACTATTGACGACTTAACAGAAGCAACAAAACCCATATATACACAACTGATGCAACCCTTTTTACCCCTTGATACACAACCCAAAATACATAATTAGGCGGTGGTAAGGGGTCTGATAAAAGCCATCATTCCAACTTGAAAATCTTCACAAAAAATGACGGTAAATCTCTAATGACTTTGGTCGCCATGTCTTCGGAGTCTGATAAAACTCATGTCGTTGATTGGGTCTTCCAGATTCGTATGAGCGGATGTAAGTACCGTCATGACGGTTAGATCTGATAATCTTTTTTCAGATCTGATACTTTTTTATGGTGCTTCTTTGATAATCTTTTTTATGGTGCTTTTTTGATCATGAAAACTAACAAGATGATTGTTAGAGAAAAAAAGATGGAAGTGAAAGGCTGCTATTATGATTATGAGAGAGAGAGTGTGAAAGGTTACAAAAACACAAGATATTCGTAACATATAATAACATGAATGTGAATTACCGAAAGTACCCTTAAAGTATAGAAAGTTAAGTAAATTCATATTTGGTTTTCTTTTAATTGTATAACTGTTATCATAAACCTATTATAAGATCGGATGATTCATAAAGCTTTTTATTTTAACAATTTTAAAGAGGTAAACCATTTTAACCAAATTCTCTCTCTCTCTCTCTCTTTCTATATATATATATATATATATATATATATATATATATATATATATATATATATATATATATATATATATATATATATATATATATATATAGTGCTTATAATACGAAGTTATTAAACTTTTTATTTTTATTCTTAATTTATAAAAAGTACTATCAATGGCGGCTTGATTAGATGATCAAACAAATTTCACCTTTCCATGTGGCTTTCGAGATCTTAGACAAATTTAATTGATCTTTAATAAGTACCTAATCACTGTTTATGTACATGCAGAATTCAAGAGGGGATTGAGCTTCTACCCCAACAAGGATTTGGTATTAAGTACAAGATCGAAAGTCAAATGTTGTCACCAGATACGAATTACATGTGCTACCTTGTATTCAAGCTTTCAGAAAAATGTCCTGGGTTGCATTGCCCAGTGAGAGTTCGGAATGAGTACATCAGATACGGGAAAAACGAAAAGATTGGACTTGTTTGTTTTAGACCCCCAAACCAATGGAATTCTCATGACAATTATTGGGTTCCGAAGATGAGGGAGGATGGATGGATGGAGGTCAAGGTGTGGAAGTTCAACTCAACTTCTAAGCTGAATAGAAATGATCGTATTCCTATGCATTTGAAACTCATAACTTACGAAGGAACAATGTCTGGACTTATTGTGTCTGGACTGGAGATTCGACCAATGTAAGAATACATGTCAGAAACTTTAGCCCCTATTATAGTACCTGCAAAACACTCGACTTGTATATTACTAGTATGAATATTTTTGCAAATGAGTTATTTTCAATGTGTTATAAACTTACTACAATGAATCTTTCACTTTGTCCGCGTATGTTTTTCGTATCCTAAAGTGGGATATCCATTAATTTTTGTATCAAGATATTGAATATAGTAGCTTCAGGGTAAATTATTCTTGCCACATAATCTCTAACTTCGATTACATGTGCTCAATTTTTTGTAGCAATATTTTTTCAGATACTTGCAATGTAAGAGGCCACGGTACGGTGAGTTATCACTCGGCTGGCATGACGGCGCAGCAAACCGTACCGTAGATCAGGTTATGAGGTTTAGCTGGTAGTCACCAGCCAACGTTATGACCGATGACGCGACAACTGCACCGTGGCTCGCGCCGTCGGTCGCGTTATCAGTTTTTTTTAATATTTGAATTTCTAGTTGTTACAACGCTTACTTTTTGGCTTGCTTTAAATTTTGAAGGGTAAATAAAAACGACACATGGATAAGAAAAACGATACATGAATGAATTAAAAACGATACATGGATAAACAAAAACGATACCGAGTAATTTAAAATCGAAATAATCGCGGATACTTTTTCAAAACATCCTAACAATGAAGATGTTTAAATCGCCACATATGCTGAGCTTCATAGTCACGGAGGGCGATATTCATTACATCCTCGTTAGTTGCTCCAGTTACCCGTGTACGATTTGTGTTGTGGTAACATTCAGCAAACCTACTCACGGTGATCATTAGGGACTTCCATTTCAATTCCCATGTATGCTATCGTACGTTCGTTTTCTCGGATCATATAATCGGTCTTTCATTATTTGCAAAACCTCAGTCCAAAAACTATGAGAATCTCTTGTGTTACCTGTCATGTTGTTTTTGTTGGGGTTTACTTCGTTCCAACATGGTGAAGATAATCAATAGCCTAACTACGTACCAATGAATGGTTACCGGATATCTCTTAAAGTCGTGTAATCATTTTAAAGAGGTAAACCATTTTAACCAGATTCTATATATATATATATATATATATATATATATATATATATATATATATATATATATATATATATATATATATATATGGGGGGACTTTATTTACAGAACCTATCTTAGTGACAGAACTTGCAGAACTCTTGTTTTTGAAAGCAAACATGTATGTTTGAAGGCTTACATGTATGTTTATGAAAGCGAACATGTATGTTTTTATATCGGTTCACATACATGCATGCGCACTTTAAAAAATATATGTTTTTTAATGCGTGCACATACATGTATGCACGCCCTCAAACATGTATGTTTTTGGATATGTTTTTTTTAATTTATTTAATTTTGACAAAAAGAACGTCAAATATGCTTCGTGAATACATATATTCTCTAAAAACATACATGTACTCCTTCAAACATACATGTTTGCCTTCAAAAACAAGAGTTCTGCAAGTTCTGTCACTAAGATGGGTTCTGTAAATAAAGTTACACACACACATATATATATATATATATATATATATATATATATATATATATATATATATATATATATATATATATATATATATATATATATATATATATATATATATATATATATATATATATATATATATATATATATATATATATATATATATAAAGTGCTTATAATACGAAGTTATTAAACTTTTTATTTTTATTCTTAATTTATAAAAAGTACTATCAATGGCGGCTTGATTAGATGATCAAACAAATTTCACCTTTTCATGTGGCTTTCGAGATCTTAGACAAATTTAATTGGTCTTTAATAAGTACCTAATCACTGTTTATGTACATGCAGAATTCAAGAGGGGATTGAGCTTCTACCCCAACAAGTATTTGGTATTAAGTACAAGATCGAAAGTCAAATGTTGTCACCAGATACGAATTACATGTGCTACCTTGTATTCAAGCTTTCAGAAAAATGTCCTGGGTTGCATTGCCCAGTGAGAGTTCGGAATGAGTACATCAAATACGGGAAAAACGAAAAGATTGGACTTGTTTGTTTTAGACCCCCAAACCAATGGAATTCTCATGACAATTATTGGGTTCCGAAGATGAGGGAGGATGGATGGAGGTCAAGGTGTGGAAGTTCAACTCAACTTCTAAGCTGAATAGAAATGATCGTATTCCTATGCATTTGAAACTCATAACTTACGAAGGAACAATGTCTGGACTTATTGTGTCTGGACTGGAGATTCGACCAATGTAAGAATACATGTCAGAAACTTTAGCCCCTATTATAGTACCTGCAAAACACTCGACTTGTATATTACTAGTATGAATATTTTTGCAAATGAGTTATTTTCAATGTGTTATAAACTTACTACAATGAATCTTTCACTTTGTCCGCGTATGTTTTTCGTATCCTAAAGTGGGATATCCATTAATGTTTGTATCAAGATATTGAATATAGTAGCTTCAGGGTAAATTATTCTTGCCACATAATCTCTAACTTCGATTACATGTGCTCAATTTTTTGTAGCAATATTTTTTCAGATACTTGCAATGTAAGAGGCCACGGTACGGTGAGTTATCACTCGGCTCGCATGACGGCGCAGCAAACCGTACCGTAGATCGGGTTATGAGGTTTAGCTGGTAGTCACCAGCCAACGTTATGGCCGATGACGCGGCAACTGCACCGTGGCTCGCGCCGTCGGTCGCGTTATCAGTTTTTTTTTAATATTTGAATTTCTAGTTGTTACAACGCTTACTTTTTGGCTTGCTTTAAATTTTGAAGGGTAAATAAAAACGACACATGGATAAGAAAAACGATACATAAATGAATTAAAAATGATACATGGATAAACAAAAACGATACCGAGTAATTTAAAATCGAAATAATCGCGGATACTTTTTCAAAACATCCTAACAATGAAGATGTTTAAATCGCCACATATGCTGAGCTTCATAGTCACGGAGGGCGATATTCATTACATCCTCGTTAGTTGCTCCAGTTACCCGTGTACGATTTGTGTTGTGGTAACTTTCAGCAAAGCTACTCACGGTGATCATTAGGGACTTTCATTTCAATTCCCATGTATGCTATCGTACGTTCGTTTTCTTGGATCATATAATCGGTCTTTCATTATTTGCAAAACCTCAGTCCAAAAACTATGAGAATCTCTTGTGTTACTTGTCATGTTGTTTTTGTTGGGGTTTACTTCGTTCCAACAGGGTGAAGATAATCAATAGCCTAACTACGTACCAATGAATGGTTACCGGATATCTCTTGAAGTCGTGTAATCACTTTCCAAAGAAGATTATTCGACCCTATGCCTGGGTTAACACGAATACCTCATTGGGATAAAACCAAGAGTTAGTTCTTGTTTTAGGCACAAATCAAGAACTCTGTGCGTGTAAGTGTTTCTTGTTTTTGTATCTCTCATCATGCAAATATGATCACTATTTATAGTGATCCTGGTCCTAGAAGGATGTAACTCATAGTCAAAGGTATTTAAGAGCATTAATCGACCAATTAAGCTCATAATTACCTACATGAAAGCATAGTGGTTACATGACCATAAACCTGGTCATCAAGTCAATATTCAACCCTCATTGATTAGTCAAAGAGGTTACAAAGACTTTGTGCATCACCAGGAGCAGCGTCCTAACCAGGAGCAATTCCTAACCAGGAGCAATTTCCTAACCAGGAGCACCTTCCTACTGAAGAACTTTCAACCACTATATTGAGTCCAGGAAGGTCAGAGACTTAATGGGTGTACACTCCGTACCTCCAAACCCATTTACAAGTATGACTCGATCCCACAATTGCACTAAATTTCCAACAGTTTTCGGCAACAAAGTTCCAAACACGACACAACGTTATTTTTTCCTCGGGTGTCCATATTGCCTGCACCATTGGAGATGTGAAAGAAGATGATTTATGTGTTTGAGGAAGAAAATGTGAAAAAATAGATGTAAAGTAGGGATTTATATAATTTTGGGTTTTTTTTTTCTTCTGAAAATCAAAACATCCCAACGGCCATATGACCGTTGCATTCAAACTTTTTCAAAGAAAAAAAGAAAAAAAAAAGTAGTGAGATCACGATAATACGAGAAAGTTTGGTATTAATCACGGAGGATGTTTGTGAGGTTATAAAGTGTTTTGATGTTATGTAAAAAAGTGTTGATATAGCACCACTTTTTACCCACGGCTCAAACAGTATAATCTGCTCTAACAAAATGTCGCCAATTAGAGTGTTGGTACCTGTTAAAAAGTTTTATAGTGAATTATAACAAAAGTACAGATAAAAAAAAACATGTTAAAAACCAGACTGGGTCGTTTAATGGCTAAATTTCATGTTTTGATACCTTGACAAAACCCAATATATATCCAATGAACGTATGAGTACTACCACATATGTTTTCTCAGGCCATCGTAGACGACTATAGCAGTAGTCGCACCTTCATACTTTTCTAGTGAGCCGTTCATGAAACTGAATCAAATTGCGGCTAAATATATTTCATACGAGAAAACCATAATCACCTTGATCAGTGGTGGAGCTAGAAAATGTAATCACTAGAGGCATCGAGCGATAAAAAAGTTTTTAGTGTTGCGTGAAACAAGTTTGGTCGACTACTTGGGTTTGTTTAAAGGCGACAAAAAGTGCTCTATTTCGATGCAATTCAAATACACACTAAAAATAGAAGACAAACCAAACATACCGAATATTTTACAACTTATATTAACATGCAAGGGTGAGCATTTGGACCGTCGGACCGAACTGGACCAGAAAAACGGACCGACCCGGACCGGACAATTTCGGTCCGGGGTTTTGGACCATTTCGGTCTTCGGTCCGGTCTGGTCGGTCCGGTTCGATCTTACCAAAACCCGTTTATGCCTAATAGGACCGAACCAGACAGAAGACCGAACCGACCCGAACTATTTCGGTCCGATCTGAGTCCGGGATTTTATACTATTTCGATCCTCATTTTGGTTCGATATTGGTCGGCTAATCTGGTTCATACCTGTTGCTCAGCCCTAAACATACTTGCCATTTACCGTGTTTATCTAATACAAAACACAACATTTCGAAAAACTCTAACAATTACTATTAAAAAAACTATCATGTATTCAAGGTAAAAAATAATATACACGAGTTTATGAATTTTTCACGTTACGCCTGTTAAACCGGTAAATCTATCAAAAGTCGCACATCACCTTAAACATAAATCATACTCAAGTTCCACATATACATGCGTGAATTACAAGAACTAAAAGATGTTTAACTACGTAGTACTACATCCTACTTAAAACTTATGAAAATAAAAAATTCTACATATAGCCTAGGTACTTGTTATAAAATAGTATTATTGATAAAAATAGTATTATTGATAAAAATAGTATTTTTCCGTCTCAAATTAATAGTCTTTTATACTAATCTTTTATTGTCTCAAAATTATAATCTCTTTTTAAATATATGTGAAAATGATGTAACAAGTTTATCATATTATACCTACTAGTAAATTAGAAATTATATACAAATTTTTAATTAATTGCATAAAAGTAAGAGTGTCTTTTTGAAAAAAAAACAAAGAATGCAGTGATAGTGTTTTTTTAGATGTGTGTATTCTGTCGGGAGCAATTAATTTGAGATAAAAAAAGTACGTAGTATTTAATATTTTATGTTATATTTACTACTCCAATTAATACAGCAAAAGATATATCGTATACGTTTCTAATATAACGTGACCTGTCTTACAACTCATTCCCCATTGTGAGAAACGATAATGAGAAATGGGTTGTGAGCCAGGTCACGTCTATAAAGTTTTGCTTTTTTGGTAATCTTTGAGAGTGTAGAGAGCACTCTGACTATTTGCTTGAGGGCACTAGTCTTATTTTTACCAATACCACATCTTTTTCCACTGTATTATGTGTATTCATAGGAGCTTGGTTTGGGGCAATCCCCCACTAACTTTCATATGGCTCCACATCTGACCTTGCTAAACTGTTTGTTTTATTTGTATACCAATCTGTTTCAGGTAGGGCTGAATATGGCAGACCCAAAATCGACTTGGACTAGAAATCGGACAGGACTAGACCGAACCGGACTCGTACAATTTCGGTTCGATCTTCGGTCCGGGGGTTTGGACCATTTCGGTCCTCGGTCCGGACGGTCCGGTTCGGTCTTACAGAAAATTTTGTCGATACTCCCTAATAAGACCGGACTGGACCGAGGACCGAATCGGATCGAACCAGACTATTTCGGCCCAGTCTCAGTCCGAGGTTTCGGATTATTTCGGTCCTCGGTCCAGTCCAGTTTTAGCCGGTCCAATTCGTTCCTGGGCCGATGCTCAGCCTTGGTTTCAGATACATAATAATAACGTCCACATATGTTTTTATTGCTTTACTTAAACTACTACTTATAAATCATTTATCAAAACTCAAAATATAGTGTTTGTATGTATCATCAAAATGAAAATAGATTTTGATTATTGATGATTTATTTTTAATAACTTGAATAAGGCCATGTCAAGCAATAAGCTTGGTAACCAGGTTCGATTATTGGGACCCGTTACAAATACTTAACAAGTCCATCATCACGTTCTAACTTAGGTTTTTTTTAACTAAAGTTGTGGTTTCGTAAATAACATGTGAAAGTAAGCAAGTTATATCTTTTTCAATCAATTTTTTTTTTGATAAAGAGTGATTAAGTGTGTTGAGTATTATAGAGTTAAAGTGTAAAACCCGCATAAAATAGCTAAGAACATTAATTGCTTGAAATCATGGATAAATTAAAACTTTACGAGTAATTAATATATGACACGTATCATGAACATTTAATGTAAGTATTTCGTATATTAATTAATTATGACAAGTATTACGTATATTATTATTAATAATTGATGAGACTGCAATTATACATGGTCTCATCGTTCTTTTTGGGCTTTAAATGCTAAAATATGTCATGAAGTACTAATAAGTGTGTAAACACTTATCCTTTTGTCACTAAAATCAAGTAAAAACAAGACCTAATCATGTGTTTTATATCGTAAATGTCAGAATTACGCGTGGTTTTGTGTTCTTGTGTTTAAATAGGTACAAATGATCAAAAGAAGAGAAAACACGGGATTTCACGGTCAAATGTTGAAGAAAAGTCCAAAGACAAAGTCAAAAGACCAAAGTGTGCCGAAGATCACGAAAACCAATAAAGTCGACTTAATTTTGAAGAAATGATCAAAGAAAGTCGGAATCAAGCTCGTTTTAATGTAATTAATCATTTTTGAAGATATTCAAGCCAAGTGGGTCCCACATCGGATAAATGGGCTCAAAAGCCCATTTAAGGAAAAGGGTTACTTAATTTTCACCAAAAGTCCAATTTAAAGCCCAAAAATGGATTTAAGGACGGTTTAAATGTTATTGGGCTAAAGCCCATTTAATAAAAGCAAATTGAGGGACGGACTGGAATCAATGTTGGGCCACAAGCCCATATCTCAACAAAAAGATGGAACGGATGAAATTATTTTTCACCTTTTGCTTGACCAGTCAAAATCACCAAGCGTAACCCCTCTACCTTCCCACGTGCACCCTCACAACACACGATTATTTACCCACCCAACACAAATAATAAACTTTTATCCCCTCTCTCCTTATTTTCGATACAAACGAAACACACACACCTTTTTTTACTGCTCATCTTCTCCCTCCCCCAAATCTCGCAACTCTTCCCCAAACCCTAATTTCTACTGTCAAAAAATTAACTCACCAAATTTGGGGGTTTTACCCTTATTGGGTAATTCACACCAAGAGGATTAAATCCCCATGAAAAACGGATCATACACTATTGTGGTCCTCTCTTTTCATCACTGACGTGGCCATTCCTAAGGATTTGATTGGTGGAAACAACACAACTCACCAATCCCACCAATCAATATCATCCACATCACCAACCAACTAGCACAACTAACACAAAATTGTCAACCTGGCAATCCAAGTGATTTATGGGCACTTTTCCACCGCATGATCAAGAATTTGAAGAGAGAGAAGAAGAAAGAAGGATTGGACGGTAGAGATTGGTTGCTTAATGTTTAAGCCAAGAAGAGGGTTTCTTGGGGTTTCTCCTATAAAAACCCCTCCTATCCTGTAATTTATGTGTGCTTTTTCTTTAGTTTAATTTTTATTTTCTGAAAAAATAGATTTAGGGCTTTATGTAATTTCTTTTTCTCAAGTATTGTAATCCGAATTTTAATTAATGAAAATTTAAGTTTCTGTTAATTTAGTGTCTCGTTTGATTTTATTGCATAATATTCTTGAATTTATTTTGGATTAAATAATTATTAAATTAAAAGGATAGCAATAATTTCCCCTACTGGGAAATTATACATAAAAAAAATTACGGTTACTGTTGATGAATTGGATGATGTTCTCGGGTTGATAAATGGTGGTGTTTGGTTGATTCGATTCGGTTCATTAGGGGGTACAGCGCCCACCCTACTTCTCAACGGAAATCTCCATTAGGTTTGTTTTCTTGTTTCTGTTTTTATGTTAAAGTTATTCAGTTTAATATGATCTGCTTGAGTTTTGGTTTGGGTATCTGCTAGTGTTTGTTTGGGTAAATTCGTGGGTCATATTCTGTTTAATAATAGTTACTGTTTAAACTTTTGTCTGCTTCATATATTCGGTCTAAATATTTGTTTGGTTTTGGTAAGTTGTTTTTGAATCTGCTAGGGAGTTATCATCTATATTAGGATTGAGTAGTCTGTATTAGTTTCGTTTGGATTTGGAGTTATTTTGGATCTGCTATTCTGTTCTGATTCAATCTGCCTGTTTCAGTGTGTTTGATTCAGCTTATTTGGAAATTAAAGTTGTTGAACCTGCTTAAATTTCAGTTTTTCTGTTTTGATTGATCTTGACATGTTTAGCTTAGTTTAAGATATATGAAACTTATCTGCTTTTTTTATTGCTTATCTGTTTCGTTGGTTGCTATTTGTTCTAGATAGTTAAGCTTATAGGTTTTAACTGCTTGTTTGTCTCATTTGTTTTCAATGCTTATTGTCATGGCTGTTTGGCTTATTTGATTAGTGTTACTAGTTTATCTCTGTTGCTTATAAACACTCAGACACTATTGGTCTGAGTGTGTTAAAAATCCAAAAAAATAAAAAATAAAATTAATAGTAAATTTTCGTCATTGGTAGGATTCGAACGCGTGACCTCACGCATCATAACCAAACAACGCAACCACTCTGCTAGGATCTCTTTTTATGTATTGCATTGCAACCTTTTATTAATATAGGGTTTTATTTAGTGGCAGTTTTATTTACAAAGATTAATTCAAGTTTAGTTAGTTTTAATTTTTAATTAAAAAGTCTTATTTTAATTTCCTTTAATCCAGTTTTTTTTTTACAAAAATAAAAAGATAAAAAATATATTTTATTTACTTTTATAATTTTAAAATACTTTTCATCTTATTTGGTTTATTTAAAAATAGTTTTCGTTTAAAAGTCTTTAGTTTAAATTAAATAGATTTTAATTAAAGTTTAGTTTTAAATTTATTAGATTTAAATAGTTAATTTTGTTTAAGTTTTAAATAGTTTTTTTAATTAGTTTAAATTAGTTTTTAAATTAAATTAGTTTTAAAATAGTTTTAGTTAAATTAGTTTTTAAATTTTAAATAGCTTTTAGTTTAAAAAATTACAAAAATACTTCTCACCAAAAACAAAGTTTAGTCGAAACGTTTTAATCGGAAATCAATTCGAGTCGAGTCGAGGAAAAACAAACTTTAATTGAACAAAGACCCTAGTTTCAAAATGGCGCCGCTGCCGCTTCGCTCGTACGATTGACGATTTTTCGTGAAGACGTTTGGATTTTGGGATCCGTTCGCTTTGAACGTTAATTTTCTTGCACACAAAATCAAAAATACAAAAAAAAAAAATCAAAAACTTAAAAATACAAAAATTAAAAAATCACAAAAGCAATTTCTTTCCTAAGAATTGCACCAAAAAAATTAAAAAATCCAAAAGTAATACTTTTTCCTAAAAGTATTACACCAAAAATATTACGTATTAGTGTTAAATTTTTAGTTCGATTTCTTTCGTGAATATATATTTTTCTAAAAAATACAAAAAGATTTTTTCTTTTACTATAGTATATTACGTAGCAAAATAAATTACCTACTTTTCAAATAAGCCTTAGTTGGGATTTCATCACCTAACTATTGTAGTCGCATCCATAACGAAAAAAGGGAAAAATAGATAAATACTAGTAAGACGTTTGAACTCGACATATACAAACTATAAGGTGGGTATAAGGCGACGCGCTAAGGCCGTCTAAGGAAAAAGGTTTTTAAGTGCTTTGTGCCACCTCGTTTCCCCGCTTGCTTGTGCGTATATTGAGAGGGACGACCGATTATTGGTTTGCCAACTCAAGTAGTATTTACGTATATATTTTTGTAGATTTTTCATATTGCTCATCGAGAGGGAAAATCCTTTTCCTCTCAAAGTCGACCGAGGTCACCTACCTCATTCCAAAGTTTTAATTGTATGCGCACTCGCGCGCGTACATACATACCGAGTGGTGTACCAAACTCTTCCAATTCTTCCAAAAAGAAGAAGAAGAAGAAAAACAAAAAGACCGTCATTCAAGCCGATCCCGAGAATCGAGCTTTCGACATAACGATGGCAACGGATAATCGACCAATGATTGAGATTCTACAATCTCACGTTGAAGGAAATGATGACGCGATTGTGGTGCCGACCATTGGAGCAAATCATTTTGAACTTAAATCGGGTTTTATTCAAATGGTTTCGCTACACCATTTTTAGGACGTACTAATGATGACCCACACGCTCATATCAAACGTTTCATCCAATTAGCTAATACTGTCAAATACAATGGGGTGCCACAAGAGGCCGTTCGCCTACAACTTTTTCCTTTTTCCCTCGAGGGACAAGCCCGGATTTGGCTTGATAAGGAACCACCCCAAAGTATTACCACATGGATCGACTTAGAGACCAAGTTCATTAACTACTTTTTCCCACCATCACGGACCACTTCTTTAAGAAATGAGATCATCACCTTTGAACAACAATATGGGGAAACGTTTAGTGAGTCTTGGGATCGATTTAAAGAACTTTTGAGAAAATGTCCACAACACGGTTTCACTAAAGTGCATCAAATTAACACGTTTTACAATGGTTTAACTCTAAATGACCAAGACTCACTTAATAGTGCCGCGGGGGGCAATATTCTTGTGAAAACCATGAACGAGGCTTGGGCCATTATTGAAAACAAGGATAAGGTACAAACCAAGAGTGTTAGGGCCACTATGGCAAGTGCTAGTTCTAGTGAGAGTGACAAGAGAATTGATAAACTCACTTCGCTTGTTGAAACACTTGCTCTAAAAACCGACGCCCTCACTACACATGTGAATGCCGTGAAAGAAAATTGTGAAACGTGTGAGACTTGTGGTGGACCGCATTCATACTTTAATTGTGACAAGGTTTAGAATAATCAACAAGAAGTTTATGCTTATAATAACAATGAAAATGATCGGATTCATTTCAAACCAAATGTTGATGTTAACCATTTGTCTTACAAGTCTAATAACTATTTGGCTCCCCCGGGTTTTGTAGCACCACAAAGACCACCCCCACCCACCCAAAATAGGAACCAATGTCCTCAACAGGGTAATTTTCAAGGAAATTCTAATCAACGCGGTTTTAATCAAAATCAAGGGAATTTTCAAGGGCAAAACCAAGGGTTCAATAATCAAGGATTTAATAACCAAGGTTTTCAAAATCAAGGATTTAATCAAGGATTTAATCAAGGTTATAATCAATATCAAAACCAAGGTTTTCCTAATCAAGGTTTTAACAATCAAGGGTACAATCAAATGAATATGCATAATCCTCAAATGGACTTGGTTCTACAAAAATTAACCGACCATGAACGAATGATGAGAGAGATGCAAGAATCGACCGATAAGAAATTTTTGACTATGATTCAAACCTTTCGTCCCCAAGGTGCCCTCCCTTCGAACACCGTGACCAATCCTAGGGATAATGTTAATGCTATCACTACTAGGAGCGGTAAGACTACCGTAGAACCTTCCCCACCTAACCAAGGACCCGAGATACCTTCTTCTTCGACACAACCTCCTTCTTCTTCCACTTGTGACATACGACCCGTTATACCTTCGTCTACACCTTATGTTCCACCGATACCCGAATTTTCTACCACATCTTCGGTTCCAAAACCGGTTCCTTCACCTTCCATTTCTATTCCTCCTCCTCCACCAAAGGATGTGAGTGAGCAATCCACTCCAAAGCCTTCATCTCAACCCAATATACCTTATCCCTCAAGGTTGCGGAAAGAGAAATTGAAGAATAAGGATGATATTCAAGTTTCGAACTTCCTAAAAATGTTCAAACAATTGAATTTTAATATAACCTTTGCCGAGGCGCTCGCTCACATGCCTAAGTACGCTAAGATGTTTAAGGACCTTCTAAGTGATAAGGAAAAATTGCTCGACATTGCCAACACCCAATTGAATGAGAATTGTTCCGCGGTTCTTTTGAGAAAATTACCGGTTAAGTTAGGAGATCCCAGTCGATTCCTTATTCCTTGTAATTTTCCGGGTGTTGAGAATTGTATGGCCTTGGCGGATCTCGGAGCGAGTATCAATCTTATGCCATTGTCCGTGTGGAAACAATTATCTTTACCCGAGCTAGTCCCCACTCGTATGACATTGGAATTAGCTAACCGTACGGTTGCTTATCCGGTGGGGATAGCCGAGGATGTTTTTGGAGGAGTCGACAAATTCACTTTTCCCGCCGATTTCGTCGTAGTCGATTATGAAATGGATCCCCGTGTTCCCTTAATTGTGGGACGACCCTTCTTGAGAACCGGGCGTACATTAATTGATGTAGCCGCGGGTGAGCTTATCATGAGAGTCGGGGATGACAAAATCGTCTTTAACATGGGTAAACTTTCCAAACATCCCGATGAGCCCGAATCCGTGAATTACATAGATGTGCTCAATGAAGCATGCGAAGAACATTCTCACGAGGCTTGTAGGAGCGGGATTTCTCCTTTACCTCATGTTGACACCGTAGCTTCTATTGCTCCTTCATTGACTCCATTTGGAGAAAGTGACTTTCTTTTACAAGAATTTGAAGCGAGTTTAGGGGATGTGGATTTAATATATGACGATTCTCCCACCGATTGGGAAGAAGACATTCGTACCATTGAGAGACTTCTCAATGAGGACCATATTTCTCCACCTACTCCTAAGGAAGTTACAAACAATGATCCTACTTTGACTAAGCCTTCCACCGACAATACACCGGATTTAGAGCTTAAGGATTTACCGTCTCATTTAGAGTACGTTTTCTTAGAGGAGGATAATAAGTTGCCCGTTATTATTGCTAAGGACTTAAAAGAAGATGAAAAATCCCGACTTATCGATGTGCTTAAGAATCATAAGAAAGAAATTGCTTGGAAAATCTCCGACATTCGCGGAAATGATCCTAATTTTTGCACTCATAAAATTCTCATGGAAGATGACTTTAAACCCGCAATCCAAAATCAAAGAAGGGTTAATCCAAAAATTCATGAAGTCATTAAGAAAGAAGTTATCAAACTTCTAGATGCCGGCATGATTTACCCTATCTCGGATTCGCCATGGGTTAGTCCCGTCTATTGTGTGCCTAAAAAAGGCGGAATCACCGTTGTTCCCAATGAAAACAACGAGTTGATTCCTACTCGACTCGTAACGGGTTGGCGAGTTTGCATCGACTATCGTAAGCTCAATGATGCCACTCGTAAGGATCATTTCCCTCTTCCTTTCATGGATCAAATGCTCGAGCGTTTAGCGGGTAATGATTTCTATTGTTTCTTAGATGGTTTTTCCGGATATTTTCAAATCCCTATCGATCCAAAAGACCAAGAGAAAACCACATTCACTTGTCCCTATGGAACATTTGCTTACAAAAGAATGCCTTTCGGCTTATGTAATGCTCCCGGGACTTTCCAAAGGTGTATGATGGCGATATTTCATGACATGGTTGAAGAAACTATGGAAGTCTTTATGGACGATTTCTCGGTCTATGGTGATTCTTTCTCTTCTTGCCTTGATAATTTAGAACGTATGCTCCAACGGTGTGAAGATACTCGTCTCGTTCTTAATTGGGAAAAATGCCATTTCATGGTAAAAGAAGGCATCGTCCTCGGTCATAAAATTTCCAAATCCGGTATCGAAGTCGACCGTGCTAAAGTTGACGTCATTGCTAAGTTACCTCCACCTACCACCGTCAAAGGAGTTAGAAGTTTTTTAGGCCATGCGGGATTTTATCGACGTTTCATCCAAGATTTCTCGAAAATAGCTCGTCCAATGACTCATCTCTTAGAAAAGGATGCTCCTTTCATCTTCTCTCAAGAATGTCTCGACTCTTTCGAACTTCTTAAAGGTAAATTAACTAAGGCACCGGTCTTAGTCTCTCCAAATTGGGAGTTACCTTTCGAGCTCATGTGCGATGCTAGTGATTTCGCGGTAGGAGCGGTTTTAGGTAAACGAGTTAACAAACATTTCCAACCCATTCATTATGCTAGTAAGACAATGACGGGGGCTCAATTGCATTATACTTCTACCGAAAAAGAGCTTTTAGCCGTAATGTATGCTTTTGAGAAATTCCGCCCCTATCTTGTGCTTTCCACCACCATCGTTTATACCGACCATTCCGCCTTGAAATACTTGTTGACCAAGCAAGATGCTAAACCGAGACTCCTTCGTTGGGTTTTGCTCCTACAAGAATTTAAAATCGAAATTCGTGATAAAAAGGGAGCGGAAAACCTAGCCGCGGATCATTTTAGTAGACTTGAGGATCCTTATCAAGGGGAATCTCCAAATCAAGAGATTAATGAATCCTTCCCCTTGAGACCTTAATGTCTATTAATTCCAATCTTGATGATACCCCATGGTTTGCGGACATTGCAAACTATTTGGCGGGAGGTGTTCTTATCGAAGGGTTATCGTCCCAACAAAAGAAAAAATTCTTCAAGGACGTTAAAACATACTATTGGGACGACCCTTATCTTTTCAAGCAATGTGCGGATTTAATCATTCGTAGATGTGTTGATGGGCCGGCGGCTTTACAAATCCTTGAAGCTTGCCATAAAGGACCCACTGGTGGTCACTTTGGTCCTAATTACACCGCTAAAAAAGTGTTTGACTCCGGATTCTATTGGCCCTCCATTTATCATGATGCACATGAGATGGTTAAACATTGTGATGCTTGCCAACGACAAGGCAAGATCACACATAAAGATGAGATGCCTCAAAATTTCATCCAAGAGTGTGAAATCTTTGACGCATGGGGCATCGACTTTATGGGGCCATTTCCATCATCCAAAGGAAACAAGTACATCCACGTAGCCGTTGACTACGTATCAAAATGGGTTGAAGCAAAGGCTTTACCTACTAACGATGCGAGGGTGGTTGTTAACTTCCTGAAACAATTGTTTGCTCGATTCAGTGTGCCTCGTGCTATTATTAGTGATCGTGGGACTCATTTTTGCAATGATCAATTTGCACGAGTCATGGCTAAGTATGGTTTCAATCACCGACTTTCCACCGCGTATCATCCTCAAACTAATGGAAAAGTCGAGGTTTCTAACCGTGGTCTTAAGAGAATCTTAGAGCGAACCGTGGGAGAGCATCGTGCCTCATGGGCCGATAAATTAGATGATGCTTTGTGGGATTTCCGTACCGCTTATAAGACACCTATAAGTTGTACCCCTTATCGCCTTGTGTACGGAAAGGCGTGCCACCTCCCCATTGAGTTGGAGCATAAGGCTTATTGGGCCTTGAAATGGGCTAATTTTGACATAAACACAGCCTGTGATCATAGGAAAATCCAACTCAATGAACTTAATGAACTTAGGAATGAGGCTTATGAAAATTTATTAATCTACAAAGAGAAGACTAAGCTCATTCATGATTCCAAGATTAAAAACCGAGAGTTCCATATTGGTGATCAAGTTTTACTTTTTAACTCTCGGTTGAAAATCTTTTCCGATAAACTTAAGAGCCGTTGGTCCGGTCCATTCACCGTGGCCCAAGTCTTCCCATATGGCACCATTGAGTTATCCCAACCAAATGGGCCCAACTTTAAGGTGAATGGCCAACGGGTTAAGTTGTACTATGGAGAGGACATCTCTCACGAGATGATTCCATCCCTCTCCACATTTCCCTTGAATTAATTCGGGAAATCGAGTCGAGCTAGAGACTCGTGATAAATAAATCAAGCATCGTTTAACTAGGTTATATTTTTACCTTTACCATCCTTTCCACCCTTTTTCACCTTCATCCATTTTCCAACAATAAGTGTAGGGGGGGCCAAGTAGGTTGTTTGTGTGTTGTGATGATTGTGCAGGGACATGTGCTTTGATGATCCACTTTTGGTACTTTTGACGCGACCCGTGATCCCGTGCTCCCGGTTCCATCAAAACTATTGTGATTCATACTTGTATATAAATAAAACGAATAAATGTAATCACTTTAGTTGTCCCTTCCTTAGCTCGATTTTAAACAACATACTCAATGTCCTAAGTGTAGGGGAGTTTTTTCTCCCACATGCTTAAACATTGAGGACAATGTTTATATTAAGTGTAGGGGGGACTTCTATCGAATTTTAGTGGGCTTTTCCATGAATTTGACCCCATTTAACCGGAAAATTTAAAAAATTTTCAACATTTTTCAAATTTTTGATCTATTTTGGCCTAGTAGTGTTTTTTATTTTTGCTTTTATCATCGCATCGTAATAATTTCCATTTCAAAGAATAAAGTCAAAAAATAAATAAATGAATAAAATGTTTTTAACAAGTTTAGATGTCTTTGATATATTAGGCCTGTCGTGAATAATTTGACTCAGCCCGAGTTTACTTATCCAAGTTTACTCTAGCTAGTATCCTTAACCATATGGACCTTAATTGGTTTATTAGGCTAAGCATCCACGAGTCTCATTCCTTGAGATTTCAAATTATGGAGAACGAGAGATGATAGAGTTAATTATAAGTTTGGTATTCTTTCATTAACTTATGTGAGTTAGTTATGAGCTTTTTCTCCCATCGCTTGTTAATAAATATATTTGCAATAAATAAGGTTGTAAGATTTGAAAAGTTACTTAGCTTCTAGCACAAGATCGTTTAAAAGTTGCTCGGTATTAATTAGAGTTCATAGCCAAGGCATAACTTATTGAAGCGGGACGCGAATATTGGCTTATCCAAAAAGGCCCTAACAAGGCATGAGGATACCCGAGTCCAAAAAGGCCCTCACAAGGCATGAGGATTCACTTTTTTTGCTAAAGATCCTAAGAGATTGTGAAGATCATTAATCCAAATCAATATGATGGATCAAGACACACGACGAGAATAAATTACTCCCCTAAAGATCATGGAGAAGTCTATCCAAAAAGACCCTAACAAGGTATGAGGATAAATAGATCCAAGTCCAAAAAGGAGGCGGATCGTTGTATATCAAAAACCCTAAATAAAGAAGAGGATAAATGAAGAAGTCGTGGTCAACATTTGAAGCATCTTTCATTCCTAATGAAGATGTATCCCAAAATGAAGAGAAGACCATAATTTCAAGATCGTCTCTCAAGATTTGAAGTTTGAAGTACAAGCCAAATATCGGTCCGAGAAAGGTCTCAAATCGTGAAACGAGTTATGCCAAGATATGAACTTTATGAGGTTTCGAGAAGCAGTTTTAAAAGATTTTGTCCTTTAGCTAACTATTGATTAACTCGTCCCACTTTATTTTCGGCCTTAATAAATTATCGAAATAAGTCAAAAATGCATCCCCGTGATCATTCAAGACAAAAATAAAATACAAGAGATACACCATAGGAATAAGGGGGTCTAAGTGATTAATTAAACCACATGAGTAAGTGTTTGTTGTGCTAACTTATGGTAAACAATGATCTCGTTTTTAAGCTTGGTTAGGGGAACGTGAAACTTGAGGGTTATTAATATTCATGACACCAAAGCCCTAATTAAAGTCCTAGACTTCTTTACAAAGTTTCTTCCATCAAATAATTTCCAAGCTAATAAATTGTTTTAACTTTTGTCTCCTTTTAAGTTTTTGTCTTTTCGTCGTAGTAGTAGTAGTAATAGTAATAAAGGCCGAGATGGGTTAATTATGAGAAAAATGTAACTTAATGCTTTAAAACTATGCATTGCATGGGGTCATTGCAATGGTCAAGTATAGGGGATTTAATAAGTGTGTAAACACTTATCCTTTTGCCACTAAAATCAAGTAAAAACAAGACCTAATCATGTGTTTTATATCGTAAATGTCGGAATTACGCGTGGTTTTGTGTTCTTGTGTTTAAATAGGTACAAATGATCAAAAGAAGAGAAAACACGGGATTTCACGGTCAAATGTTGAAGAAAAGTCCAAAGACAAAGTCAAAAGACCAAAGTGTGCCGAAGATCACGAAAACCAACAAAGTCGACTTAATTTTGAAGAAATGATAGGTGTGAAAACACCCATCCTTTTTACCACTTAATTGCAATAATAACCGAGCCGTCATTTATGTCGGAATTATGTGTGGTTTGTGTTTTTGTTGTGATTTAGGACGAAAAGGTGAAAAGTGGAGAAAACACGGCATTCAACGGCTTTTATCGAAGAAAAAGACGAAAGACGAAGTCGAAAGATCAAAAGTGGAAAAAGAACGGAAGTCCAAGACCAATTCTGAAGATTTATCGAAGAAAAGTCAAAGACGGAAGTTTACTAAAAAGCCGAAGAACTCGAGTCTTGTTTATGGAGAAAATACAAGACGAGTTTGAAGAAATCCCAAGACAAAGTCCAAGTATTAAGAAGACTAACAAAAGATTAAAGAGATCAAGGACCTAAGTGTGCAATTAAGAGAAAGAAGAAAGAGGGAGGAAGCTTCCTAAGCTCCTCCCTAATCTCCCTATAAATAGCAACCAACCTCATTTGTTTAGAGTGGTTGGTGGCTTGACAAACCACTCTTCCACCATTTTCATTTCTTGTCATTTCATTTCTTTCACTTTAATTAGATGTTATGCACTTTTAATTATTTAATTTTCAAGTAAGTTTTCATCATTTGTTCTTTAATCTTTAATCTTTACTTTTCTTGTCTTAATCTCTCATCTTCCTTTCTTGATTCTAATTTACTTTTGGTGCGATTTACATATGATCCGTGTTGTTCATTCATGTTTTCGTGCCTAAAAAGTTAATCTTTTTATGTTTTAATTTCAAAGTTGTTTATTTTTAGTTTGGAAAAGTCGTTATTTGTGCTTATTGATTTCGTTTCAGTTTTGATTCGTTCTAGTTTTGGTTAGAAGCTTATTTCCATAGCTTTTTGATCTAGCTTATATTTCGGATCAAAGAACCAAATCGGAAAGGGAAAACCCCTTTCTGATCATACTTTCCGACCAGCACACCCTTTTTCCAATTGGCAAATCGAAAAAGGGTTTAGCTATTCCGATGGGCTTCAAGTTTTAGGTTATTCCGATTGTATGCATATTGTTATTATTCCGATTGAGGGGCTTTAATGATATTCCGATGGGACAATTTATGTTATTCCAATTAGCTTGTTTTTGTCTATATTCCGATTGCACCTTTTCTTCATTATTCCGATTGGGGCCATATTCCGATGGGTGGAATGTCTACATTCTGATCAACCTATCAGAATATATTCCGATCTGGCTCTTTTAGACATTCCGATTAGTATTTCTTTATGCATTCCGATCATGCTTGTTTTGTTTTAGTATTTTGCTAGAGTGTTGATTTTTCTTTTTTCATTTTTAGTCTATTTTAATTTCGTTCCGCATTTTTTATTTAATTGTCAATTTACTTCTCGTTAAGTTTTAATTTTACGTTATTTAAATTCTCGCCATTTACTTTTAAAGTTTTAAATATTGCACCGTTTACGTTTCAACTAGTTTTAGTTTTAATTTCCCGTCCTTTATTATTAAGTCTTGCACATTTATTTTATCAAATCCAAAAATATTTGTTTCACCAAGAACAACTAACCTCACACAATTAACCGGAAATCAATTCGATTAGACACCGAGAAACGAATTTTCAACTAGTAAAATCTCTTACATTAAAATGGCGCCGCTGCCGGCTCTTTTCGTGAGGATCGAAAGTTTTTTGTGAGAGAAGCGTTGGCTTTTGGGATCCGTTCACTTGTGAACGTTATTTTTCGTGTCCAAAAATTTTTCAAAAATACAAAAACATTTGAAAAATCTTAAAAAGCATTTCTTTTTCAAAGTTTTGCACCAAAAATATTCTTCTTGCTTATCTATCTTTCTCCATGGATTTTTATGTCCATTGCGTCGGGTGTGGGAGACAACTGTACGGGAACGACTCTTGTCAATGGTGTACATGTGAGCGGTGCGGCAACGATATCGACAACACACAATTCGGATTTTGTCCTTTGTGCAACTCGACTAATTCGTCCTTTTTGAACCCACCTCCTGTTCCCACGTGCAGCTATTGTGGAAGCGATTCTCATTGGCATATTTCGTGCCCGGTTCCATATCCGTATGACCACGGGCAAGAACCGGGGTACAATTATGACTATGATAATAGCTATCCACAAGACGCACCCAGTCTTTCTCCTCAACCGTTCTGCAACAACTGTGGGGGTCCTCATGATACCTATTATTGTCAACCAACGAATTATTATGAGCAAAATCCGTGTCCTTAGTTTTCTTCACCAATGGATTATTATGAACCAAACCCGGTTTCTAATTCTTCTCAACCGATGAACTACTATGAGCCACAACCATGCTATAATTCAGGTTTTCAACACTTAGAGCCCCCACATCACACCCTCAATCATCAATCCTCTCAGCAAACTAGTCTTGATCAACAACTCACTTCTTTGAATGGCATTCTAGAAAGTCTAGCTCAACTCCGAGCTGACTTGCATCAGGAAAGGCAACCGTTGCTTGATGTGGACGAAACCTTGAAAACCA
The DNA here is from genome assembly GCA_025667525.1 of Glebionis coronaria. Classification (NCBI taxonomy): domain Eukaryota; kingdom Viridiplantae; phylum Streptophyta; class Magnoliopsida; order Asterales; family Asteraceae; genus Glebionis; species Glebionis coronaria. Next base: position 645,700,422 of record CM046874.1, read on the forward strand.
CCGACACCTTTTTGAGCCAATTTAGTCGTTTTCCCTTCTTTTCTACACCAAAATGTTTAATTAAAGCGTGGGATAGAATTGGTGAAATTGAACATACTCGGGGCGATGAACAACAACAGTTGCTGCATGAGCTTCTTAAAGATGTGGAGGTTATCAAGGAAGAGTTAGCCGACTACGTCACTCCTAACTGGACTCGTCCCATCTATTATGATGATGATGACGACGATTATGTCTACACTTTCAACCAATCTTCTGAAGTTGCTGCTCCTACTGTCGATGTTCCTACTGCATCTAAGAATCTAGATTCGTTGAATGAGCTTAGTGATGTTGGTCTCGACAAAGTATTGGATGATGAGGTTTGTGACTTACCTACTATGGAGCCTGAGGATGACGTTGCTCTTACGGAAGAGGTCGATCTTAGTGATGACGATTTTTCTCCAAGCTATGAGAATTTCACCTTTGAAATTTCTCAATCTCCACCGGGAGATGCGGGCGATGACGATTTATTTTCTCCGGTTTACGAGAAGTTCATCGATGAACATGATCTTGTGGATGAGGTGGAAGACGTGCTTCTTCGCGATAGATTACGGAAAGTGCACCTTCTTATTGCTCAAATCGAAGCGTTAACTTCTCCGCCTCTTTCCAAGTCTTTACCTCCATCTATTCCTCCCGTTGAAGATAATGACCCATTGCTGGAAGAAATCGATATCCACTCCATCCCTCCAGGTATTGATGATTCTGACACGGAGGGGGACATTATTTTTAATAATTTGTTGCAGGAAGATATTGTCCCAAGTCCCCCTCCCGAGCACCTTTCATCCTCCCCTTTAGCCACTACTACGGAGGATGAGTGCTTTGACCCGGGAGGTGACATTGATTATGCTATGATTGATAACAATACGGCTTTGCCGCTTGCTCAGCATCTATTGTCTTTGGGGGAGGACAATGTGCTAACTTTACCCACCCCACCTCCCGTGGATCTTGAATTCACATACTATACGTATGTCGAAAGGACCTTTCTTCCTTTCAAGACTTATCCCCCCGCCTCTCCTTTGTTGATGTCAACCGGGAACGAGGACAAGGTCTTTGATCCCGGTATCACATTCGAGGCTTCCCCATGGACTATTTAATTCGGGGACGAGTCAGGCTCGTGACTCGGTCAACAAAAACAAGCGCTTTTTGGGAGGCAACCCAATTATTTATCTATTTTCACCATAAGTGTAGGGGGAGCCCCGTGGTGTTTCTTGCTTTCTTTCCTATCATGTGCAGGGATTAGAGCTTCAAAGACACACTCTTGATGACTTTTGACGAACCATGATTCCGTGTTCCCTTCTTCCCGGTTCTATCCTAAACTCTTTTCGATTCACTATTTTATATTTCTCAATATTAAAATAGGAATCTTCTTAGTTGTCTTTTCCTTAGCGAGATTTAAACAACGTGCACTATGTCCTAAGTGTAGGGGAGTCTACTCCCACATGCTTAAACATTGAGGACAATGTTTATCTTAAGTGTAGGGGGGACTTCTATCGAAGTTAAGTGGTCTTTTCCTTGTTTTTGTCCTCATTTTAACCGGAAAATTTGATTTTTCGACATTTTTCAAAATTTTTGATCTATTTTGGCCTATTAGTTTTTACTTTTGTATAGTTATTTTCTTTCCTTATTAGAATAAATTTTAATAAAGTGGTTTTAATTTTCAAAAGTCGTGAATATTTTGACTCGTCCCGAGTTTACTTATCGAAGTTTACTCTAGCTAGTATCCTTAACGTGTTTAAGTCAAGTTTTGCTAGGCTTTTATATAGGGAGCTATAAAACGCGAAAGTCTTAACTCTCACGGGTTAAGAACAAGAACTTTTCGCAAGTTCCTATAATTGATCCTAGAGAGTCGTTTATCAAGGGAACTTTAAAACGCGATTTCGAAACTTGAAAAAGTCTAAGAATTTGCAAGATCCTATAGGCGACTCAAAAACCCAAAACTTTGATTTAATAGGCTAAGCATCCACGAGTCTCATTACTTGAGATTTTAAATTGTGGAGAACGAGAGATGATAGAGCCAATTATAAGTCCGGTATTCTTTCGTGAATTTATGAGAGTTAATTATAAGCCTATTCTCCCATCGCTTGCTAATAAATTTATCTGCTAATAAATAAGGTTGTACGATTTGAAAAGGTTACTTAGCTTCTAGCCCCAAATCGTTTAAAAGTTGCTCGGTACGGATTAGAGTTCATAGCCAAGGCATAACTTATTGAAGCGGGATGCGAAGATTGGCGAGTCCGAAAAGGCCCTAACAAGGCATGAGGGCTACATTTTGTTGCTAAAGATCCAAAAGTGATGTGAAGAATCATTTATCGAAAATCAATATGAAGGATCGAGACACACGACGAAAAGCAAGAACTCCCCAAAAGTCATGGAGAAATCTATCCGAAAAGACCCTAACAAGGTATGAGGATAAATAGATCCAAGTCCTAAAAGGAGGCGGATCGTTGTATATCAAAGTCCAAAATAAAGATTGGAGAAAAATGACGAAGTCGTGGTCCAAATATGAAGAATCTCTCAAAACTTCAAGTGAAGAAATTCCTATTATGAAGAGAAGACCATAATTTCAAGAACGTCTCTCGAAGATTCAAAGTATGAAGTCGCTGCCAAATATCGGTCCGAGAAAGGTCTCAAATCGTGAAGCGAGTTATGCCAAGATATGAACTTCACGAGGTCCCGAGAAGCAGTTTTAAAAGATTTGGTCCTTTAGCTAACTATTGATTAAATCGTGCACTTTATTTTCAGACTAAATAAATATCGAAATAAGTCAAACAATGCATCCTCGTGATCATTCAAGACAAACAATAAAATATAAGAGATACCCATAGGAATAAGGGAGTCTAAGTGAATAATTGGCCCACATGAGTTCGTGTTAGTTTGCTAACTTATAATAACAATGATCTCGTTTCTAAGCTTGGTTTGGAGAAAGTGAAAACTTGAGGATGATGATCATTCACGACATTTTCAAAACCCAAGGTATGTTTTTGATTTCTTTACTCTGTATGTTTATAATTTTCTATCTCTTTAATAAAGGCCAACGTGGATTGATTATGATGGAAAATGTAATCTTGCTTTGTAACTAATGCATTGCATGAGGACATTGCAATGGTTAAGTGTAGGGGATTTGATAGGTGTGAAAACACCCATCCTTTTTACCACTTAATTGCAATAATAACCGAGCCAAAACGTGTATTTTATGTCATTTATGTCGGAATTATGTGTGGTTTGTGTTTTTGTTGTGATTTAGGACGAAAAGGTGAAAAGTGGAGAAAACACGGCATTCAAGGGCTTTTATCGAAAAAAAAGACGAAAGACGAAGTCGAAAGATCAAAAGTGGAAAAAGAACGGAAGTCCAAGACCAATTCTGAAGATTTATCGAAGAAAAGTCAAAGACGGAAGTTTACTAAAAAGCCGAAGAACTCGAGTCTTATTTATGGAGAAAATACAAGACGAGTTTGAAGAAATCCCAAGACAAAGTCCAAGTATTAAGAAGACTAACAAAAGATTAAAGAGATCAAGGACCTAAGTGTGCAATTAAGAGAAAGAAGAAAGAGGGAGGAAGCTTCCTAAGCTCCTCCCTAATCTCCCTATAAATAGCAACCAACCTCATTTGTTTAGAGTGGTTGGTGGCTTGACAAACCACTCTTCCACCATTTTCATTTCTTGTCATTTCATTTCTTTCACTTTAATTAGATGTTATGCACTTTTAATTATTTAATTTTCAAGTAAGTTTTCATCATTTGTTCTTTAATCTTTAATCTTTACTTTTCTTGTCTTAATCTCTCATCTTCCTTTCTTGATTCTAATTTACTTTTGGTGCGATTTACATATGATCCGTGTTGTTCATTCATGTTTTCGTGCCTAAAAAGTTAATCTTTTTATGTTTTAATTTCAAAGTTGTTTATTTTTAGTTTGGAAAAGTCGTTATTTGTGCTTATTGATTTCGTTTCAGTTTTGATTCGTTCTAGTTTTGGTTAGAAGCTTATTTCCATAGCTTTTTGATCTAGCTTATATTTCGGATCAAAGAACCAAATCGGAAAGGGAAAACCCCTTTCCGATCATACTTTCCGACCGGCACACCCTTTTTCCAATTGGCAAATCGGAAAAGGGTTTAGCTATTCCGATGGGCTTCAAGTTTTAGGTTATTCCGATTGTATGCATATTGTTATTATTCCGATTGAGGGGCTTTAATGATATTCCGATGGGACAATTTATGTTATTCCAATTAGCTTGTTTTTGTCTATATTCCGATTGCACCTTTTCTTCATTATTCCGATTGGGGCCATATTCCGATGGGTGGAATGTCTACATTCCGATCAGCCTATCGGAATATATTCCGATCTGGCTCTTTTAGACATTCCGATTAGTATTTTTTTATGCATTCCGATCATGCTTGTTTTGTTTTAGTATTTTGCTAGAGTGTTGATTTTTCTTGTTTCATTTTTAGTCTATTTTAATTTCGTTCCGCATTTTTATTTAATTGTCAATTTACTTCTCGTTAAGTTTTAATTTTACGTTATTTAAATTCTCGCCATTTACTTTTAAAGTTTTAAATATTGCACCGTTTACGTTTCAACTAGTTTTAGTTTTAATTTCCCGTCCTTTATTATTAAGTCTTGCACATTTATTTTATCAAATCCAAAAATATTTGTTTCACCAAGAACAACTAACCTCACACAATTAACCGGAAATCAATTCGATTAGACACCGAGAAAACGAATTTTCAACTAGCGAAAATCTTAGTTACATTAAGAAATGATCAAAGAAAGTCGGAATCAAGCTCGTTTTAATGGAATTAATAATTTTTGAAGATATTCAAGCCAAGTGGGTCCCACATCGGATAAATGGGCTCAAAAGCCCATTTAAGGAAAAGGGTTACTTAATTTTCACCAAAAGTCCAATTTAAAGCCCAAAAATGGATTTAAGGACGGTTTAAATGTTATTGGGCTAAAGCCCATTTAATAAAAGCAAATTGAGGGACGGACTGGAATCAATGTTGGGCCACAAGCCCATATCTCAACAAAAAGATGGAACGGATGAAATTATTTTTCACCTTTTGCTTGACCAGTCAAAATCACCAAGCGTAACCCCTCTACCTTCCCACGTGCACCCTCACAACACACGATTATTTACCCACCCAACACAAATAATAAACTTTTATCCCCTCTCTCCTTATTTTCGATACAAACGAAACACACACACTTTTTTTACTGCTCATCTTCTCCCTCCCCAAATCTCGCAACTCTCCCCAAACCCTAATTTCTACTGTCAAAAAAATTAACTCACCAAATTTGGGGGTTTTACCCTTATTGGGTAATTCACACCAAAAGGATTAAATCCCCATGAAAAACGGATCATACACTATTGTGGTCCTCTCTTTTCATCACTGACGTGGCCATTCCTAAGGATTTGATTGGTGGAAACAACACATCTCACCAATCAATATCATCCACATCACCAACCAACTAGCACAACTAACACAAAATTGCCAACCTGGCAATCCAAGTGATTTATGGGCGCTTTTCCACTGCATGATCAAGAATTTGAAGAGAGAGAAGAAGAAAGAAGGATTGGACGGTAGAGACTGGTTGCTTAATGTTTAAGCCAAGAAGAGGGTTTCTTGGGGTTTCTCCTATAAAAACCCCTCCTATCCTGTAATTTATGTGTGCTTTTTCTTTAGTTTAATTTTTATTTTCTGAAAAAATAGATTTAGGGCTTTATGTAATTTATTTTTTTCAAGTATTGTAATCCGAATTTTAATTAATGAAAATTTAAGTTTCTGTTAATTTAGTGTCTCGTTTGAATTTATTGCATAATATTCTTGAATTTATTTTGGATTAAATAATTATTAAATTAAAAGGATAGCAATAATTTCCCCTACTGGGAAATTATACATAAAAAAAATTACGGTTACTGTTGATGAATTGGATGATGTTCTCGGGTGGATAAATGGTGGTGTTTGGTTGATTTGATTCGGTTCATTAGGGGGTACAGCGCCCACCCTACTTCTCAACGGAAATCTCCATTAGGTTTGTTTTCTTGTTTCTATTTTTATGTTAAAGTTATTCAGTTTAATATGATCTGCTTGAGTTTTGGTTTGGGTATCTGCTAGTGTTTGTTTGGGTAAATTCGTGGGTCATATTCTGTTTAATAATAGTTACTGTTTAAACTTTTGTCTGCTTAATATACTCGGTCTAAATATTTGTTTGGTTTTGGTAAGTTGTTTTTGAATCTGCTAGGGAGTTATCATCTATATTAGGATTGAGTAGTCTGTATTAGTTTCGTTTGGATTTGGAGTTATTTTGGATCTGCTATTCTGTTCTGATTCAATCTGCCTGTTTCAGTGTGTTTGATTCAGCTTATTTGGAAATTAAAGTTGTTGAACCTGCTTAAATTTCAGTTTTTCTGTTTTGATTGATCTTGACATGTTTAGCTTAGTTTAAGATATATCAAACTTATATGCTTTTTTTTATTGCTTATCTGTTTCGTTGGTTGCTATTTGTTCTAGATAGTTAAGCTTATAGGTTTTAACTGCTTGTTTCGCTCATTTGTTTTCAATGCTTATTGTCATGGCTGTTTGGCTTATTTGATTAGTGTTACTAGCTTATCTCTGTTGCTTATAAACACTCAGACACTATTGGTCTGAGTGTGTTAAAAATCCAAAAAAATAAAAAATAAAATTAATAGTAAATTTTCGTCACTGGTAGGATTCGAACGCGTGACCTCACACATCATAACCAAACAACGCAACCACTCTGCTAGGATCTCTTTTTGTGTATTGCATTGCAACCTTTTATTAATATAGGGTTTTATTTAGTGGCAGTTTTATTTACAAAGATTAATTCAAGTTTAGTTAGTTTTAATTTTTAATTAAAAAGTCTTATTTTAATTTCCTTTAATCCAGTTTTTTTTACAAAAATAAAAAGATAAAAAATATATTTTATTTACTTTTATAATTTTAAAATACTTTTCATCTTATTTGGTTTATTTAAAAATAGTTTTCGTTTAAAAGTCTTTAGTTTAAATTAAATAGATTTTAATTAAAGTTTTAGTTTTAAATTTATTAGATTTAAATAGTTAATTTTGTTTAAGTTTTAAATAGTTTTTTTTAATTAGTTTAAATTAGTTTTTAAATTAAATTAGTTTTAAAATAGTTTTAATTAAATTAGTTTTTAAATTTTAAATAGCTTTTAGTTTAAAAAATTCCAAAAATACTTCTCACCAAAAACAAAGTTTAGTCGCAACGTTTTAATCGGAAATCAATTCGAGTCGAGTCGAGGGAAAACGAACTTTAATTGAACAAAGACCCTAGTTTCAAATACAATATATTATGCTTGTGTTCGTTACTTGTGTATTTTAGGTATGGATATCATGAAAAAGACAAAAGATCACAAGAAACAAGCAAAAACGAACACGAGAAACGAATCCGCACAATGAACCGGGCCTTAGTTATGATTTTCCAAGAAAAAAGACCTTGAAGAATTGAAGTTGTACAAGAAAGTCCCTCATCATTGAAGTAATGACACTTTATACCCTTGTATATTCATAATTACAAGTTTGGTCCCTACAGTTTGCTAGAATTACAAAAGGGTCCCTCAACTTTGAAGAATTGGCAAGATTAGTCCCTACAAAATGAAGAATTGTCACTTTTAGTCCTCCTCAATGTCAAACATACAAGAGAAGACCTTCAAGTTTCAAGAAAGTACAAGATTGGCCCTTCAAATATCCAAGAAGTACAAAACAAGTCCTTGAAAATCCTTTTGAAAAGTTTTTGGGGTAAAAGTGTGAAAACAAGAACTTAAATAACAAAGGAAAACGGGGTTGGTGGCTGAAATACTTGTTATGAATGTTTTCCCAAAAGACAAGGACCCCTTTTGCCATTCTGAAAGTTCAAAAACAAAAACACGCGCCAAACAAACTCACCCCACCTTTTTCTCAAGATTTGAAGTATGAAGTGCATGCCAAATATCGGTCCAAGAAAGGTCTCAAATCGTGAAACGAGTTATGCCAAGATATTAAGTTAAGGATATTACGAGAATCCGTTTTAAAAGATTTTGTCCATTAGCTAACTATCAATTAAATCGTGTTACTTTATTTTCGGACTAATAAATATTTCAATAAGTAAATATGAATCACTTGTGATCCATAACCAATAGATAAACAAATTCTAGATACATTTCCTTTTCTTAATAATTAGGATTGTGGGGAGAAACAAGTATTACACAATTTGAATGTATGAGTAGTGTTAGCATTGTGACTTGTACCAACAATGATCTCGTTTTTTCACTTAGCATGGAATGTATGACAATCAAGGATGATGAATTTTACTCTATTAAACATTTACTTGTTTTTATTCTTTGACCCTAAAAGTCACTTTCATGTGATGAAAATCATACATAATGTCTTTGAGACACCGTAGTAGTAGTGTAGCAAGTTTACTTCTCAATAAAGGTTAATAAAAGTGAATTTTAGAGATGCTTAGATACTTTATTCTAGCATTGCGTGAGGGCATGACAATGGTTTAGTATGGGGGAGTGATGAGACTGCATTTATACATGGTCTCATCGTTCTTTTTGGGCTTTAAATGTTAAAATATGTCATGAAATACCATATATTATGCTTGTGTTTGTTACTTTTGTATTTTAGGTATGAATATCGTGAAAAAGACAATATATCACAAGAAACAAGCAAAAATGAACGCGAGAAACGAAGTCGCATAATGAACCGGGCCTAGTTATGATTTTCCAAGAAAAAAGACCTTGAAGAATTGAAGTTGTACAAGAAAAGTCCCTCATCATTGAAGAAATGACACTTTATACCCTTGTATATTTATAATTACAAGTTTGGTCCCTAAAGTTTGTCAAAATTACAAAAGGGTCCCTCAACTTTGAAGGATTGGCAAGATTAGTCCCTACAAAATGAAGACTTGTCACTTTTAGTCCTCCCCAAAGTCAAACATACAAGAAGAGACCTTCAAGTTTCAAGAAAGTACAAGATTGGCCCTTCATATATCCAAGAAGTACAAAACAAGTCCTTGAAAATCTTTTTGAAAAGTTTTTGGGGCAAAAGTGTGAAAACAAGAACTTAAATAACAAAGGAAAACAAGGTTGGTGGCTGAAATACTTGTTATGAATGTTTTCCCAAAAGACAAGGACCCCTTTTGCCATTCTGAAAGTTCAAAAACAATAACACGCGCCAAACAAACTCACCCCACCTTTTTCGGACCAAAAGTGTTACTATTCACAGTTCTTCACCCCAATATTTACCCCACTTAAAACAAAGGGTTAATCCCAATTACCTTAACCCACATGTGATTTCCCTTCACACGAACACATCCCATACTTAACATCATACATCCCATCACCATGGACCCCACACCCAATTCCCTTTCAACCAGTTACACCATGACTTCCTCTCCAAGTTATCCTATGTGGCCAAATCAACAACTCTCAGCTACTACTTGGCCCCAAAGGCAAAAATGAACGAATTGGATTAGTTTGGACAACTCATTCCATCTAGAAGACATCAAGGGAAATTCTGGGAATTTAGAGCTAGGGTTTTTGTTTTTTAGCTTTTAGTTCATTCTATGTACCTCTATATAAGGAGACATCAACATCTGATGATCCATTGTTCCAGTTTTTTCTTTCTCTCTTGTAATTTTCTTTAAAATTAATAAAATTTGGTATTTTCTAAGTTTGAAAGTGTAGTTCCTTTTTGTTGTTTGAAGTTTGTAAGGAGAAGCAAATTCTGAGTTCCATTTAGTGTTTTGAAAGTATTTTGGTGGTTGGATTGAACCACGTTTTGTTTTGAAAAGGTTTTCAAGGTTTGAAAAAGTTTCAAAACTAGGTTTCTGATTTGTCTTATTACTTGTGCTAACCCCTTCCAAAAGCTATAAGCTCTTGCAAGCTTGTTGACAGCAAGCTTGTGAAGGTTTATCAACCTTTGGTTGGCCGGTTTGTTCATTGTATTGAAGATCCAAGACCTTGAGGTTCAACTGTTGAACCATCAACCAAGGTCTCATTCATCTCTTGTTCAAGGTACCCTAGGTGTGTTCTAGCTGTTGAATCACACTCTAGGGAGCTTTGCTAACTTCCCCTAGGAAGTTGTGGGGAAGAGCTTCACTCATTCTATCATTTCTCTTTTAAATTTTTGGTTTAAAGTCTGCTATGATAAGTTGCTATGTGATTTGTTGATTAAGTGTTTGTGTGTTGTGGTTTTTGGTTTATTTTCTATTAGTTGTCACATAGTGTAACTATTTAAGCCATAAAATCAATAGGTTGTGTGAAAAAATAGAAAGTTTCTTTAAAAAGGACTAAAACAAGGCTGTTTGGGATTTTCGGGATCAAAAGGCCTTGTTGCCTTGGTTCTTAGGATTGGTTTTCATTAAACAAGTGTTTTTAAGTAAGTTTTGATAGCTAGTTAAGTTTCACAAGGTGTGGAAAAGGTTTTGAAAATTTTTGGAAAAATCAGTTCTAAGTGGTTTGGATTTGGTCAAACATCAGAAGCTCTCAAATCTTTGTTTGTTGGAATTAGAGCCTGTAACTTGGGGTGATTATAGTCTTTTTGATGTGCATCTCTACAATATTTGGTTGCTTAATTTGGTGGCTTATTGAGCAAGTTAGAGCTTATTGGAAGTCTCTAAGGTGGTCAATTGCATCAGCAAAGTGACCACCCTTGTTTTGCTTTGCATTTTGAAATCTAGTGATTGACCTGCTATATTGTTGCTTGATATCTCTTATTTGGCTGCTTGTGAACTTGTTTTGATATCTGGTTTGCTTATTTGAAGGCTGATAAGCTAACTGGCTAATAAGCTTATACTTGCCAAAATCTAAGTCAAGTTAAACAACTGGTTAGCCTGATTCATAAGGTTCATCCTTGAATCCTTCACAAAAAAAAGTCTCAAAACAAGCTTAATAACATCCCTGGAACACTTGGAAAGAATTTCATCAACTTTAACTTTTGGTCAAATAAGCTCAAATTAGCTTATTTTTTAGTTCAGCTTACTGGTACATGCAACAACTTGGTTTTTGTAATAGGTGTCATTTTTCTCAGCTTAATTTCAGCTTATTTGGTTAAGGTTTTGCTAGCAAACCAACTTATTTGGCTTTTTCAGTTTGCTTATTGGCTTTTACAGCTTATTTCCCTGGACCTTTGGGACTTTTCTTGTTGATTATTCGTAGTTAAGCTATTTGTGAGATTTTACAAAAAGAATCAACTTTTGAAACACCCTAGAACTCAAACCCGACTATTTTGTCTTTTAGTGAAAAAGTTCTTTGCTTATTTCTGGCTTATTACTTGGCCTTTTTCAGAATTTCTTTTTTGCAAAAAGGTTTAAAATCTCATAAGAAGATTGTGTGTTTAAGCAGAGCTTATGGCAACAGCTTATTGCTTAATGGGCTTATTGGCCCAATAAGGATAAGCTTATTGACTTACAAGCTATGATAAGCTTATTTTTAGCTTTTGGGCCTTTAGACTTTTGTGTTTAAAATCAAATTTGGAGTTGGAGTGTGCTTTTTGTGGACTTTAGATTATTAGGCTGAAAAGTCTATTGGATTTGGACTGTTTTTACTTTTAGCCCATTTGGGGGCCCAATAGGGGTATTTTGGTAATTTCAACTTTATTTTCTGATTATTTAGGTTAAAATAAACTAGTTTGCAAGTTTTTAGAATTTTTTGATTTTAGTATTATTTTAATATTTAATTTTAGTTTTTAATTATTCTTAATTAATTTAATAGGTTTAAAAATTTGGACAAACACTTTTTTGTTTTATTAAATTATTTTTGAGGTTTACAAGTAGAAAAATCTTTGTTTGGGTTTTTTATTAATTTATTTGATTTTTAGGGATTTAATTAGCATTAAAAAATTAAATATTAATTAATTAAAAGGTTTGAAAAAGTTTTAATCGTTTGTAAATCTTAGTTGGATTTTTAGGAATTTTTGGTAATTTTTTGAAAATTTTTAGAGCAAGTGTTAGTTTTGTCAATTTTTACGGTTTTACGTTTTTACGTCGTAGCTTAATTTTATCGTATCCGTCATTTTCTTTTCTCTCCTTTCTGTCTTAGCAATATTAATCCAAAACGTGTAAGTTTTTCACACACAATCAACCTCCTTGAACGAATTTACAAAGGGTCATTAGCATTTGGTTTTCCTAAATCATCTCGCTTAATACTTACCGCTTTTACGCTTTTTTCCTAAAGGGTGTAAGTTTACCACAACCAACAAATATCACACGATAAGTATTTACGTATAATACTTAAAAACATGACAAGAATTAAAACACGAACACACACGACAATTTATTGTAAAACACGAAAAACGAAAACTATAATGTAAGGGGTGTTTGGTCGGCGATATAAAGAGAAACAAGAGGGCTTGGCCCGGCCCATTAAACCGATAATTAGTAAACATTTAATCACCAGGGATTTTTATAAAACACTTTTATAGAAAATTAACAAAAACCCTACCGTGTCTTTCTCTCTCTTGGCTGCGGCACCCACAAGAACAAAGGAAGGAGAAAAGTTGTTGATCTTGATTAATTTACGGGTTTGTGTTCGTGGTTCTTAATCCTCAATCAATACACGCATTCGGTATATCTTAAGTCTTTAATCTTTTATTTTAATTCATTTTGTTCATGAATCATAAAAACCTATTAATAAAACATGTTGAATAAAAGGTTAAAAACATGGATGGTTCGGGATTTAATGTTGTTTGTTTTGGTTGTCACGCAAACCGAGAGTCAAAGGACTCTCGGTGGTATTTTGTCTCGGCCAGTCGCACCCTTATAAGGGGCGGTGGTTGTTTCTTGTGATCGGCCGTAAAGCCAACACCCCCAGTGGGGGTTGTTTGGTTAAAACAGTGGGAACCAAGAGCTCTATGGCTCTCGGTGGATAGTTTTGGCACAACAGGGGGAACCCGGCAAGGCCGATGGGTGGTTTGAGCCAGCAGTGGCAACCGGCAACAGCCGGTGGCTGCTTGGCCGACGGTGGCAGAAAGCCACAGCCGACGGTTTGATTTCATGAGACCGAGACATAAGGTCTCGGTAGGCTCGAGTTTAGGGGCCCGGGTACACGAAAACACAAGGGTGTGTTTGGCTAAGATTTTCTAAATTACATTTAAGATTTATTTTATTAATTAATTTTATTAAATGTTGCATGGTTTAATTTAATTAATTAAAACAAGGACTTAGGATATAAATTAATTTGTATGTAGGATGTTGTAAATCTTGCTTATGGTTAGAGAGAGAAAGAGATAGAGAGATGGTGAGAACACACACACTTTTAGAGAGAGAAAGTGAAAGAAAACACTTTTCTTACTATGTGAAAAATAAGGTGAACCACCACCCTCTCCAACTAAGGAGAGGGTTTATATACCCAAGCCCATGAGATGGGCTTAGGCTTACATTGGGCCGCCGACCTACACAAGTTGTAGGCTTGGCTTGGCCTTGTTTGTTGAATATTAAGTTAACTAAACTACCAGCTATTACTTAGACTATTGTTGGAGTGACCGATCCTTTCTAATACGTAAAACGTATTTCCAACAATCTCCCCCTAAGGGAGGTCACTCCAAACAAGGGCGTTAAGTTACAATAATAAAATAAACCTAGCATACTATGCTTGTCTTGAGCTCGTAGTCTTCATCTTTCTTTTCTTTTTCTTTTCTGGTGAACATGCTGATGTGATCTTTGATATCAATCTTTAGCATTAATCTCTTGCCTTGATCTTGTGCATCCATCACTAGTGATATCCGCCTCCTCGTGACTTCATGTCCCACATACTTATACCTTCGTAATTCTCAAAAGCTTCAGAGTTCGATACAACGGAGGACTTTGACTTTTAGGCTTTCTTGAATTAGATGAAGTATTAAGTGCATAAAGTATAAGCATGCGGGGGCGACTTCTTCTCGGATTCCGCAACGCCACCGTCTTCAAATGCCGCAACATAAGTAGACACGAACGAAATGGCTTTGAACATTTCATTCTATTTCGGTAGCATTTTACCTTCGGTCGGTGAAGACCGTTGGACGATATAAAATATCGTACTTGTGGCAGGTAGATTTAATTAAAAATCTCATGAAAAGATTTCGTGGGTGAACCCGTTCTCTTTACTCGACCGTCCAAAGCTGACTGCGAACGTAAAGAGTGAATCATTTGGATAAAATTATCCGCATGATTGAAGCCGTCAATTCTGATTCCTGGAACAAGTTTGATTCATTAAAGAATCGCACCATCGTTGCTTTCCAGTTGTCACGAGCTTGATTCATGTAGAATCTTGCAAGTTACCTACCAAGTGCTGTTTGATGTTAACACTAGAAGGATTTCCACTCATCACTGTGAACACTATGGAGTGTCACTCTGAGTGTTCTGGCAAGATCACTAAGATGTTGCGTAGAGGCCTGGAACGTGTTTAAGTTTAGTTAAGAATTAAACAACTGTTGCTTTCCAGTTATCACAAGTTTGATTCGTAAAGAATCTCACAAGTCACCTACCATGAGCTTTTTGATATTTGCTCAAGAAGGATTTCCATCTTCATTGTAAATACTTTCGTATTACTCGGATGTTCAGGCAATATCATGAAGATTTTGCGTAGGACTCTTAAGATCTTTCTTACTTTTCACAGTGTGTGAAGAAGCAAGGAATTATGGAAATGTGTCCTAATGAGATATTTGATGATCTCAAATGGCTCTAGACTCGATCGTGCATTTTAGATTTTAATGATCGGAGGCTGGAGAGGAGTGCCACCATTTCAATACCAATTTACTCAGAGTGAATAAATCGAAGCATTGTCTCCGTGTGAATAAAACAAATACCTTTTGAGAGATATCTGAGTTAGCTGGGATGGGTTGTGCATTACATCACTGGGTCCATGATGTCTATCTTCAATATCAAGCATCATTAAAATGATCTCAATAGCATATGTGTTGAACCGGTTTTTGCCTAAGGTTGTAAGTATGGCTTCTTTCTTTACACCCTGTATCTTTACAATTCTTTTTCATTCTTGAACCCCTTCAATGCTTACCAATACGTCATAACTAGCACCTTGTTGTGATTGTTCCAATGCTAACTTAAGTACTTGGTCGGCATTCAGCTACGTTCACAATCTTTCTCCATCTTTCCTAAGGACTGCTATTTCTAGCTATGGAATGTCCTTGGGAAGATTCCTCCGGTTCTAGAAGAATCATTGGACTTAACCTATCCTACCATCCTTATGTCACCACAATCTTCATCGTCGTGAAATAAATGGGTTTAGGGTAATTATATGTCACCATGAAATCCATTTTGATATAGCAAATCCATTTTGCTCTCCCTTAACATATGCCACGATATTCGAAAACATTTCGCATATGTCGGGATGAGCCAACACATTAAGTCAAACCATTTGTGATAATTTCCCATATTAAATCACATTTTCTCCCCCATATTAAAAATATTAACCCAATCAATGTTTTTAATATCAATTGATTTAATAAAGTTTTAATCAAAGGTTTTTGGAAGGAAAATTCAAGTACGTTTTATCTTCGTGATACCAAATGTATGAGATATGATACCGATTTGTAACATGATCACATATTCGCCATATAAGAATGAATTGACAAGGTTGGACCTGATTGATGAGAACATCATATGATAAGATCAAATGGTTCTTGTCAGCAAATGTTGGTCGCCTCGTCACGTCTGAAGTCATCTCTTGACTCCATGTGTACGACTGATATCGTTGTCTTGACACCAATATGTGAACTTGGCACTTTCGGCGTCAAAGATTCTGAATGCTGTACAATTTCTCCCCCTCAATTGTTGACCCATGTTCTATTGAAAGAGCTGTAGTCGCCGTTTGAGTAGTCGCATCGTCGAGTATGTAGATACCAATTGTAGAGTGTTATGGTTGTAGAGATGGTAACTTCATAAAAACAAGATTTCTCTTGTTGTAACAAATAAATGCACTGATGCGTACATATATCCGTGTTAGATTGTGTTATAACGTAAACACAATCCCTTACATGGTTATAAAGTAAACCATGCCCGAGAAAATTAATTCCCGTTTTGAGCCAAAGCTTTCATAAGAAATACTTGACTTTAATATGAAAAGCGGGTTGCAGTCTGAAATAACTACAAGCCATTTAGGCATGTTTTAGGAAATATTTACAACTTTTGTACGAACTCTATTTATGGCGCCGTGTCAATATTAATCGACATTTCTAAGGCCGTAAATATTATCGTACCAAAAGACATGCTTTTGAAAAATTAAGTAAAAACATTTTTGGAGTTTTCTAAAATTTTCCATTTTTATGGTTTTTATA
This sequence comes from Glebionis coronaria, assembly GCA_025667525.1. Lineage (NCBI taxonomy): Eukaryota > Viridiplantae > Streptophyta > Magnoliopsida > Asterales > Asteraceae > Glebionis > Glebionis coronaria. The sequence continues at coordinate 645,716,748 of CM046874.1, forward strand.
TGGTTTTATATTTTTGTATTTTGCTTTTGTGGATAAAAATATAAACAATATATACGAATGATCACCAAGGATACGGAGAGTAGTTTACCACCACTATTCTTTCGCTTCATCTGCCAGTTCCTTAAGAGTCTCGAGCGAGAAAGTTCTCATTCCTAGCTTGTCGGCCAAGAATTCCATTCGAGCGCGATCTAAAGCCTTCGTGAAAATATCCGCCAATTGATACTCAGATCGGACAAAGTAAAGCTCTATTACTCTATTTTCCACTTGCTCCTTGATAAAGTGGTAGCAAATGTCAATATGCTTCGACCGGGAGAATTGAACATTGTTGCAACATAAGGCAATTGCACTCTTGTTGTCACAGTACATCAGAATTTTGTTGAAACCTAGACCATAGTCGGTTAATTGCGATCTCATCCAAAGAATTTGAGCACAGCAACCGGACATAGTTGTAGGCTTGGCTTGGCCTTGTTTGTTGAATATTAAGTTAACTAAACTACGAGCTATTACTTAGACTATTGTTGGAGTGACTGATCCTTTCTAATACGCAAAACGTATTTCCAACATTGTATAATTAGCATGATATTAAACATGGCCTTTCATTTAAATAAACTATAGGTTATAATAATTATTAATTATTATTCATGGTATAAGTACATGTTATATTTAATTAATTTAATTAAGAACTTAGCTTAATTAATTACATTTTAATCAAGGTTTAATTAAATTAATACTATACTTTAATTTAATTATAGAATTATCAGTTAGGGTAAAGTTAAATTAATATTATCATGTCATATTATTAATTAATAATTACTTATAAATCATGCATTCTATTATTAATTAATAATCATTATGTTAAGACTAAAGTATTTATTATTAATAAACTTTACTATATTATTACATTTGTATAATCATGACTTATAACATATGCTTATTAAACATTAGCTTATATCATATGCTTATTATTAAGCTTATTACTAATTAAGGGAACATGGTATTTATGGAAACTTTCTATTTTCGGAAACTTACTATTTATGAAAACCTGCTATTTTTGGAAAGTTACTATATATAGAAACCTGTTATTTTTAAAAGGTTACTCATTATAAAACAGCAAGTATAATAACACATAAAACATGAAATACACTAATCAAGAACACATGAAACACTAAGAAACTACATGATAAAACACGAAATAGTAAAACAAGTCAAGAGCATGTAAAACAAGTCAAGAACAAGTATGATAAATCAAGAACAAGTAATATAAAGTAATAATCAGTAAGTTACATTAAACAGACAACTCCTTCACGTCCCTTATTTATGTAGCACTCGTGAAGTCGAAGTAGATCTTCCACTTTCATCTTTATTTTCATTATTGGACATAAGGTACGGATATTCCGTCCTCTAGTATGGACATTCTCTCTCTATGGTTAGGATTTCTCGTTTGCTGCCATCTGTTTTTCCCAGTAGGATACATAAAACTTTTCAGTAATTTATATGTTATTATTTCAAACTGCCTGAGCTATATACATGCATGACCATGTCCACATAGTTATGGAGGTACCATAACCATAACGCTTGAGGCACTGATGTTATGATTCTTCCGTGATGAGAGGGATTGCTCGCGGCGTCCTTTCAGTTATTGGCCATTTATATTATTATCATGTGGGGCGAGCGGGTGCATCCTAGTACATGTTTTACAGATTACAACGTAACTGTGGTGTGTGTTCTACGTCCATTACATGAAGCTGATCCCTCCACCGAGACTATTATAATTAGAGGCAACCCCTCTAATTGCATGACGAGGTCACCCCTCTATGTATTCATGCACGTTAATACCTTCATGACCTATATGGGCTCTTGGGCATTTAAATTACAGTTTTATGATATAAACATAAGTATTTTCAGAATAAACCAGTTTATAAAACATACTCCAGTGTAGGTTTGCTATAAAACAAGATCCGGTGGTTTAGGGTGGTGGAAATAGATGGCAGCCATTGTTGAGTTAGAGAGAGAAAGGTTGAAGGTGTTCAAGAGAGAGAAAGGAAAAGTTTGATAAATGAAAATAGAAAACACAAACAACAACCCCTCCTTGGAAGCCTTGGATGGGTATTTATAGTTACCCACGTCAAACTATACAAAGTTACCTAATCTAGTCCCTACGTGTGTGACTATGATAACTTAGGGGAATTCTTAAATGTCATCACATAAAGTGGATTTCCAACAATCTTCCCCATGGGACGACGTGCAAAATTCCTTACAATATTTTTCCTAACAAGTACATAATGATTAAGAACAAAAGCTTCCATGAAGCGTCCAATGCTGATGAAGTCTTCAGAGGATTTTGACTTCAAGTCTTCACTCTAGAGAGACTCATCTTTGTAGTAACTTGTAGTAGAAATACTGTAACGGCACGAGCTAAGTAACCCATATACTTCTGGTTAAGGAGAAGCTTCTGAATTAACTTCTCCCTAATTTATGCCACATAATCTTGATGTAGAAGCTTTTAATAGCTTCCCCTTAAACCTACAATCCTCGTGAGCAATTTCAAAGCTTTCAATAAAGCTTAGAATGATTAAGCGCACAACGGAATTTAACAAGCAAAACCCATCATATGAAATGATAATGTTGCTATGAGTGATTGAAAGTTTGGGGCACACCAAGTAGATCAACAACGTCTCTTCTCGCGCTTGAATAATTCCTGAATTTTTCTTCCCCCTGAAAGTTCAAGTTATGCATACTAGAAAGAGTCAAGACATTTCTTCCCCCATGTAGTTGAAGAAAGGAAACCAATCTCATGTATGAAGCCCAAATACTGAAGTAGACACTTTATCCTATTCATGAATTTGACATCGTAACACCAGAGTCAATTAAGTCCCGAAAATGCACATATCTTCTTCCGGAGATGCACCAGAGTCAATTAAGTCCCGAAAATGCATATCTCTCCATATAGGATAATGATGATGTATAATTTCCACAACCAAACAATTAATCATCGAACAATAGTGTAACTCTTTTAACCTTTAGAGACTGTTTCTTTCATCTCATCCCCCATGTAAGTTGAAAGATGCACTAAACGCCACGAGTTAACACTGATTTTTCTTTGCGGTTATGACATTTGTCTCCTTGGAATGCCTTAAATTAAAAGAAGGTTAAAAGTTTATCACGTGTACTCGTTGTGCGTTCAATATGTCTTCTTCTTCCCCCTTGATGGTTTCGAAACCTCAGAACCAACAATAAATCGTACGCACATGTACCTGAAAATCTCATGAGAATAATAAATAAGTTGAATTATATTGTGCGAGAATCAGTTGCTGATCGAAGTTCTCTACTAATAAACTCTCCATGGCTATCTTTACCAACCCCCTTGTAGGCAATTTGAAGTGACCACTGATGGAATGAACCATATATACCAAACGTGAAACTGAATAAGAATCCCTCGATCTTGTGACTTAAGCTTGCAAAACTATTGTTGAATGAGGAACGATATAGAAATATCCTTGAGAGATTTCTAAGTACTCAGTACATTACTAAAGAAGTATGTAAGCACAACACCTCTTGTAATTATCCACATCGACTATGCACGTGACACTGAGTACAACAATGTAGCTCATTAACGTGATAGTTATTCAGGTCATCAACCAACCACCCCGAACCCGGTAACTAGATAAGCAAGTCTTCATCCTAAGATTAAGCACGAACAAGTTATCTTTCAAAGATAAAATAAGTGCACGCCTTCGAAAAATCCGTCTTCAATTTCAAATAATTATACCCGATCAAAAAATCCGTAGCCACTAAAATTCAAATATCGCCATTTATCTCGGTCTCGTTAAATAATTCTTGTCACTTTGTCGCGTCACTTTGTCACCATATTTCGTCACTTTTTTCGTCATAAATCATATCACATAGAATCTAAACCGAGTATATAACCAATGTTTTGAAACCCGGGTCAGTGATCGACCCGGCCAACTCAGCGAGTCACCGGGTTATCGGGTCAACCGGTTTGACCGTCGGGTCGACCCGGTTTTATGTGCATCTCCAACACCTTCTTTTTATTGTCCAAACATATTCAATCTGATAGAGTTGAATGTTTTTGTGAGACTTATAACCAATTGATGCTTTACCTTGAATATCCACACTCTGAAAAAACAAAATAAAACCTATTTCTAATTTGTGTATACAATCTTTCTATAAAATAAAATAAAACCTAAATTGAAAATATAAATAAAGATTCAAAATTACCTATTAATTATGTTGGGTTTCATATTTGTTTGTGATTATTTCAATCGTTTATTTTGAATATGGATTTGAATTATACAAATTTATAGTTGGGATGATATGGTATCAATGGTGTCTGGGTAATGGAGCAGGTACTAGTTTTATGGGGAATTTCATATTTCATTTATGGTTGGGGATTATAAGAACCTCTTTGTTGACTTTTAAAACAAACAAAAACATAAAACCCGGCAAGTATTATTCACCTGGGTCGAATCGGGTTATCAGAAAACCGGCGGGTTAAGCTGGGTTTCAATTATTAGAAAACCAGTTCATTTTAACCCGTTTTTTAGGCCGGATCCGGTTGAACCAGCCGGTTCGACCCGAGTTTCAAATAATTGTATATTACCAATTACAAATGTTTTTCCAAATATTGCCATATAAAATAGCCGTGGCAAAAACACATTTGACTATTAGTCTGGCCCACAAGTAATGAGATCCCATCATATGAAACAATTGCCTAAGCTATAAACGTAAATGATATTGGCCTAAAAAACAATTGCATCTTTTACCAAAAATTCGTTTGATATTAAAGTTTAGTATGCCATTGTTAATACTCGGTCCTTTCATTACTTATCCATACTTGATCCATCAAAGACATATATCATGGCCCAACTTGACACTCAACCCGGTTTGAAGATTTATCAAAACCTAAAATTTAGGCATTTATGTTACCTAACCCTTATCAACACCTAATTACCCTAAATCTCTAAACTACTCCGCCCACATAAACCTAATCTCACAATTTCCATCAGCCGACACACACTTCTCAAATACACGCAGCGACCAACTAAATTACAATCTTCGTCTCTTTCACCTCATCCTAGTCTACCAAAATACTACAACCCTAACCCTATCTTCTTAAATCCATTGCCTCTTTTATCCATAAAAAAATAGATCCAAGATTATATGCCTTTTATCTAAACAAACCTGATCTTAAACCTTCATTCAATACACAATCTCAAACCTCCTATTATATTCAAAGTTCTAATCAAACCCCTATAAAGAACAGAAAGTGTTGATGGCTTCAAGGTCTTTATCATAAAGGTCTCGGGTAGGTTTTGATCAATTACATGTAATTTGATTTCGTGTTTAATGCGTTTGATTTTTAAAAACGAAACAAACAATCTCTTGAATATAACATAATTTTTATAATACACTCTTGATTTTTGTAAATTAAAGAAGGTTTAAACCTTTACACAAATTTGTGAAGACTTTTGTCTAAACTGATAAGATCTATAATGATCTATAAGTTGGTCGAATATGAGATTTAAATCTTTTATGTTTTGATTTGAGACGTTGGTGTCGAGATTCGATGGGAAAGGAGACGAAGGGACTTAGGATTAGATTTGGATTTGTTGTTGAGGAGATATAAGGGTGTTGAAATGGTGTCGTAGTAATCACGGTTTTTTATACTCATATGGTTTCGGAAAGTTGAGTCAATTTCGGAATGTTAAAAACATTTCGGAATAAGTATGAAGTCTAAGATTTTGGAATGTTTTCATGGCGAACATTTCGGAATGTGTAAAAAATACACAGATTTTGAAACGTTTATATTTTCGGATTTCGGAATGTTTAAGAAACAGATTTCGAAATGTTTATATTTTCTGAATGTGTAAAAAATACACATCTCGCAAAATAAAAACAGATTTCTGAATATTTTACAACATACAATCTCGCAATGTCACAACAACCTTCTCCTCGTGTACCTTTCATGTGATTTTCAGATCTGGTGATTTTGGATCTCATCTTATCTTTACATCTTCAAAAAAATACCAGGAACCCAGAAATGATGAGACCAAAACTGAAATACCAGTGATAAAAATAACTAGGACCATGGGCAAGAAATATGATAATCATGGACAAATGACAAAAAAAAACTGTGACAAAAGGACCAGATAAAACTGTTTAATGTTTGGACAACAAAAACACTGAGATAAAAAATATTAAGATAAATTTAGACGAAAAGATAAGACCACCAAATCAATAGATAAAAAACCTATTCGATCCAAGGATTGAACCATAGCTCTGATACCAAATGTAGGTTTGCTATAAACCAAGATCCGGTGGTCTAGGGTGGTGGAAATAGATGGCAGCCATTGTTAAGTTAAAGAGAGAAAAATTGAAGGTGTGCAAGAGAGAGAATGGCAAAGTTTGATAAATGAAAATAGAAAACACAAACAACAACCTCTCCTTGGAATCCTTGGAGGGTATTTATAGTCAAACACGTTAAACTATACAAAGTTACCTAATCTAGTCCCTACGTGTGTGACTATGATAACTAATAGGAATTTTTAAATGTCGTCATATAAAGTGGATTTCCAACATCTAGGTTTTCCGGGATTTATATTATTCCATTGCATTTCATACTTTACTTATGTTTTAGTTATCCTTTTTATGTCATATATTCGTTCACTGAGCGTATTGCTCAGGCGTATTTTCTTTAAATGTTCCCATACGGCAAGTACTAAAGGTCAGAACTAGGAATCAAGAGTACGTGCATAGGATGGAGGCTTCCCTAACCTCATTTATTTTATGCATTTACATACTTATGCATTGATTGGACATTGTTTAGTCCTTTTTCTACATTCTTTTCTTTATGCATGTGCGTGAGCTTATGTTTGGTGTCACACCCCCAAAGTCACTGCAGCGAAAGACTTGCTTTAGGGGCTTGTGACTTCATGAATATTCGAGAGCTTGATCCGAGAATGACCTCTACATGTCAAAACCACAAAGAAGACTCTAAATAATCCACATAGTCAAGTACCTGAAAATACATGCTTAAAAGGGTCAACATAAAGTTGGTGAGTTCATAAGTTTATTTAGTTTAAAACGTTTAAGAGTTTCAAAAGAAATTAGCGTCAACTGCTGAAAGCAATTTTATAAAATAGTTTAGAAAATTAAAGTTTACAAGTAAAGTAACGTTTACCATAAAATCCAGTTAAAATCAGTGTTTTAGCGAAAGTATTACAATTCACAAAATGATCCAGTTACGTTTCTAACTCATATTCACAATTATTAGGAGTTACACATATGTTCGTAATTATAAGAGAATTTCACACTTGTTCGTAGTTATAAAGGAGTTGCACCTGTGTTTTCTCATGACACCGAAACTTTAACAGAGTTCCATTGTTTCTGTTGTTTCAAAGTTTACAGAATTTCAATTGCATCCGATGGCCATATGACCCGCCAATCCCGGATGTGGGCGTCACCCCAAATAGATATATCCACTTTTATTCACGCTTACTTTCAGTAATTAACGGTTCATGATGGTTTTCGTTTCTGGGATATTTCACCTGTTTACAATAATCAAGTTTCCATTTCCAGTTTACTTACGTTTAACAATTCAATTTAAATACACAAACAACTTCAAATATATAGTTATATTCAAGTTTACAGTTAAAGCGATACAGTAAGTTCATGATTGTTGATTTATAATTTCTCAACTCAAACATCCCATACCATTTGAATAGGGGAATTATAAATAAACATTTTGTTAAATATTAATATAACTTCTTGTTCAAACGTCCCATACCATTTGCACAAGAAATTATATTAAAAGTTTTCACATGGTTATAGTTTTCAAAACAAATAATAGTATTCATTAACATAGATCATTTTAGTTCATAAATAATATTTCAAGCTAATATATCATGAGTTAAATCAACAAGTTTATCAATAGTTATAAAGTAGTATGCATCTCCCCCAAAATAATTATAAAACATTTATAAACGGGTAAAAGTGGGGTATGAAACTCACCTCGAAGCAATAGCAACAGTTAAAATAGCGTAATGTAGACAGGGAGAAACAATAGCTCGAAACATTTCGTAGCCTAAATTAGAGAAGGATGTATTACTATACAAGCATAACGACAATAAACATAACATTTAGTCCCCTAGTATGTGCTTGAATTTATTTAAATAAATCGATAATTTTTAACATCTACGGAGGTTTAACGTTGTACTAAAAATATAATCATTTAATCGGGATATATTTAGCAATATTAAAGATGTCGTGGTCGGGACAATTTATTTAGCTGGGTCCTTTGATAAGTCAAATGTCCTATGTTGATACAAAAGTTGGATGATCCTTGCTAGACCCGAATTAGGCTTAATTCGGGTTGGCTGGGCTCCGGCTCCTACACCAAGTGAAATATTTGGTTGGGATCCTTCACACTAAAACAACACGCGTTAGGCTTACCGTGGGAATGTATCTCACGATTAGACTCCGGCGTGAGAGTAAGTAATCGGTTAGGGTTATGGAATCGGATGAGTTGAGATTGTGTAGAATGTAATACCTTTGTGGAACCCTTGGGGGTTCCTTATATAGGCAGTGAAACCCTAATGGGTTGTCACTGATGCTTCGGCCCCAAAGAATGGATAAGTACCAGAATTAGTTTGATTGTTATCTTCTAATTATGGTGAGTGTTATATCCTCTTCTTTGGGGTAAAACCTAATCATAATAAGAGTATAGTTTTGTCTAACCCTCTACCGGCCATGCCAGGCCGTGGGCCACACACATGTATGCGGTTACTGTTCACCTAAGCCCATAAGCTTAAATGATATTAATCCAACCCATCAGTAATGGGCCGAATGCGTGTAGTACCCGTGGGCCGGGTTCATAACCCGGCCGGGGACTATACGTCATCATGTCCCCCCCATTCTAGTTGTTACAACCGTAGACGTAACCTCTAGACTAAGCAATGTCCTATAAAACTTTTTGTTGCAATTATGGTCGCACTCCAAAATAAGCCGACCGGGACAACTTTAATGAATGCATTAATGGTAGTCAATAGTCGGACGCACGCCTACAAAAGTGCACCAGAGAGGCCCACCCTTGAGCTACGTAAAACTGTCAAGAAGTGACCCGTGGGTCCCTTCTGACGTTTCAGAAGTGTCAGAAATCCTATCCATTAGATGGCCGTAGTGGCTTACACGTGGCGAACATCTACATTACCTTGGAAATTGAGGCAACCCTATATAAGAGTTGGTGTGTGATACTGTTACAGACACAGTTTATACCTCTTTTCGCCATTGCCATTTCTAAGCTCATTCCTTCATACCTTTGCTTCTTATCCCATGGATTTTCTCCACCGCATGTTAGATCATCACGCCTCTCTAATCCTTTTTTAAAACATGGTAAAGGATAATCCTCTTATTACGGATGTCCTCAACGTGATGCCTGCGGAGAAACACATAGAATTTTTGTCTAAGTATTATATTCCTTAAAGCATACATCCGACCTATCCAGGTGACGGTGAAGCTATTACGGATCCTCCGAAGGGAAAGATAGGCATGTATACGCGTCTATTTGATTCGGCTAACTACCGCATCCCCTTATCTAAGTTCTTAGTAGATATGCTTTTATACTATGACTTCCACATAACCCAACTACACTGCATAGGGGCATGTAAAATAAACCAGTTTGATTACCTACCATACCTGTGAGGTAATCCCGACCGTGAATCTATTTAGGGTCTTTTACTCCCCCCAACTGGTGAATGGGTGGCTATCGTTCAAGAAACGATCCGTGACTGCCCCCATGACATATAAGAAACCTTTAGATTCCTTTAAGAATTGGTATGACCATTATTTTTTCGTGGATGAGAAAGTATTCCCCACTCCATTTGTCCCCAAAACCAGAGCACCCAAAGACTATCCTCCCAAATCCAAGGATTATAGTAGTAAGGATTTGAAAATTTTAGACACCCACCGCACAGAATTCCATAGGGGCCTGCCGGAGCACTTCCTGTGCCTAGTAGGGATCAACCGCTATTACTATGGGAGGGAGGATAGATGTCCGTGCTTTCTGACCAAACGTAGGAAGGGATGGTGACAATTCCTCCTTCCACAGGGAATTTAATCATTCTGTGAGCTGTGGAGGGTACTGCCCGTATGGCCAGGATACCTGGTCTGCCTATGATCCCATTGTATGGAGAGTGTGAGCGTATCACCATAAAGTTCATCCACGCCGTGGTGTAATGCTCTTCATTCCCAATGGTTACGAGCAGGCGCATCTGTCCTATTGGCCAGATGGTGTCTCCACTAAAGCCGATTAGCGGCGACGTGGCCGGTACTAATTGGCTTCTTATTTCTGGTCGTAGCTGTACGAAACAATGTTCGTATAGTGCTTATGTCGATGACCCTCCATCCACATACATACGGCGGACATTGTGTGTTCCAATGCTTATCTCAATCGTGAGAGGTGCATCGGCTACGTCACTTGCCGTGATGGTAGGGAATGAGATTTCTCTGCCGCGTGAAAATTTTTGACTAATTTTCTTCCTTGTGCGACGCTTCCTGGATTGGATCATGTATATAGTCGAAGGTTTGTCCTTTTGGGGATCCTTCTTGTCATGCTTCTTGTTGTCCTTTATGTCCTTCCAATCCTTGACCAAATGTTTGAGTTTGCTTGACTTGATCAGTGACTCAATGTGCTTCTTGAGCTGGATACATTCCTCCATACCGTGGCCCTTGTCGTTGTGTAATTCTCAAAAGCGATTTCCTTGACGACGGTCCACCGGAGTCGTCATTAGGGGGGGGGGGGGGGTCTCGGGAAGTTGGCCCCTTCTGTCAGCAAGATCTCCCGGTAGGACATCTTTAGAGGGGTAAATTTGTCCTCCGACCGCCCTCCTTTTTTTGGCTCTTGTAGTCCGAGCTCCTTCCACTTCCCTGGTTGCTTTGACCACCCGACTGTCTCCTGGACTGGTCGTTCGATCGATAGTTGTTTCCTTTTGAAGGATAGCCGCGGCTACCGCGGTTTCTTCTTCTATGAAGCTCCTGACCCTTTCCATAAGGTCGTCATACTTCTCTGGTCGCTTGTCATTGAGACGTCTAACTAATTCCCTGTCTGTTATGGCATGCATATAATCGGAAATTTTTAGAAGTTCCGGCATTGTCTTTGTGCGCGTGCATTTGTCATTGAAGCGTTCGATGAAGGCCTCCATAGATTCCCCAGGCCGTTGCTTGACGGTTGCCAATGAGACCGGGTCCCTATTATACTTCTTTCGCTGAGTATAATTATTTTTGAACGCAGTACGCAGTTCAGTGAAGCTATCAATGCTTCGGGGAGGAAGTCCCTCAAACCAATCACGAGCATTGTCGATGAAGGTTGAATTGAACATCTGGCACCATATAGGCATGGGCCATCATTCAATTTTCACATGCGTGTCAAATATCTTTAGGTGATCATCCGGATCACCAGACCCATCATAAGTCTTGACGCACGCCGGCATGCGACGCTTTTTGTCCTCGGAGTAATTCCGTATGCGGAGAGTAAAAGGATCCTCCCTAGGATCACACCATGGACGGGTGAGATTAGGATCACACCATGGGCGCGAGAGATCTTCCGCTTCCGCCTCACGATAATAGGGGCCCCCGTAGTACTCTTCATCGTCTGGCGGCGGTGGAGGAGTACGCCTAGGTCGGTGACGTTTAGGTGGATGGTCATCCGAATCCTCTCCTGATGGACCGGGGGAAGGGGGTGGTGCCCCACCTTTTGGTAAAGGATCCACTCTATGAGAAGAGCTAGGAGCCTTCTTCCCGGTATTCATCTTGTCCCACACGCTTGTACGGGGATTAGTTCTGGTTAACTCCAGATCTGGCCGTTCAGCTGAATAATCAGACATATCTCCATCTTCACGAGATTGTATCAGTTCCTGCATAACACGATCCCCTATACGCTCGAACACGTTCCTAGGTTGAGGGGTTTCCTCAAAGAGGTTCCGATCCTAGGGTCGTGCCTTTCTCTTCTTTTGAGTCTGAGGAGAGGTGCCGGGTCTGGCTCTGCGAAAGTTGAGCCTAGATTGGAGGTTCCTCCCTATGTTTAACCTGGACGCGATTCCTGGGACGATCCTCAAAGTTCTGCGTGAGAACTCGAGCTAGGTCTTCCTCACTAAATAGTTCGACTTCCACTTCTTCCTCGTTCGATGGCATGCGCGGCTCCTTGTTAAGGGGCTTAGGCGCACTCCCTGGATCAGGGTTGTCTAGGGTTGAGGTAGGTGGTGGGGTGATAGCGGACGTTCCTATCCCACCCATGGACTAAAAAACACTTCGATTATTTGGTCCACCTGTCTGGTTGCTAGGGGACTGATTGGGAATGAGTATTCCGTCCCCTGTGGACTTCCGGTTCGCAGGATTTGTGTTCCTAGGATTTCCTTGCGGATATCCTTTCGTCATTGAAAGATCGAGATGCGATTTGCTCTAGCTTAGTGTATGGTCCCACGGATGGCGCCAACTTGTTGATACAAAAGTTGGATGATCCTTGCTAGACCCGAATTAGGCTTAATTCGGGTTGGCTGGGCTCCGGCTCCTGCACCAATTGAAATATTTGGTTGGGATCCTGCACACTAAAACAACACGCGTTAGGCTTACCGTGGGAATGTATCCCACGATTAGACTCCGGCGTTTGAGTAAGTAATCGGTTAGGGTCATGGAATCGGATGAGTTGAGAGTGTGTAGAATGTAATACCTTTGTGGAACCCTTGGGGGTTCCTTATATAGGCAGTGAAACACTAATGGGCTGTCACTGATGCTTCGGCCCCAAGGAAAGGATAAGTACCAGAATTAGTTTGATTGTTATCTTCTAATTATGGTGAGTGTTATATCCTCTTCTTTGGGGTAAAACCTAATCATAATAAGAGTATGATTCTGTCTAACCCTGTACCGGCCATTCCAGGCCGTGGGCCGCACACATGTATGCGGTTACTGTTCACCTAAGCCCATAAGCTTAAATGATATTAATCCAATCCATCATTAGTGGGCCGGATGCGGGTAGTACCCGTGGGCCGGGTTCATGACCCGGCTGGGGACTATACGTCATCATCCTAAATACATTTTATAAAAGTATTATAAAAACATATTAAGTAATAACCAGTTTAATTATATTGAATAAATACAATTAATAAAAATATTAATTGTTTATTAAATTTGGCCATGTTTCATGTCGGGGTGTAGGGAACATTGGTGGAAACAAAAGAAATTGTTTGAAATCGTGTAGTAGTACATCTCATTTACTTTTCAAAATGTCGTTAATGTAGTCAATTTTACAAAGAGGATAATGGGTTCGTTAGTAGCTCGCGGAGTAAACCGCAAGTACCTTTAGGTAGGTAGCCAGGCGGTCGATAAGTAGGTGTTTTAAGTTTAATAAACCGATGACGTTTGATAGGGTAAAATCGTGTTCGAAGTAAGGGTCGTGAAGTAAATTTAAAGGAAAAGTGTTTAATGAGTGATTTTGATCTCGTCTACGGTTTTCGATAACAACTTTTGGGTCGAACAAAAAATAGTCTCGTGTAGACGGCATGACCGTGTACGACTTTCTTCATGTGACCGTCTCGGGGCAAGGTCGTTTCTAGTGTCTAATATGGGTCGGAAAAAACATGTTGCAACCGTGATATAGTAAAAATATCAATTCTTATGTTTACTACTTTCACTATTTCGCTCCTACAGGGATGTTTTCAAACGCTTGTTCTAAGCTCAATAGTCAATCATTTTAAGTCATTCTTTTTGCATCTAAGACTTGGTCCTAGTGGCTTTGTCATGAAACTAAAAGCACGCCCTATGGTGTCCTCAATGATTTTATAACAGCGTCACAAGGAGGGCCGCTTAGTCCGGTTTTAACATGGCAAGAGTGTACTGTTTATTTGTAATTTATACTAGGGTTGTCAAAGAGGTCATCCATGTTTTAAGGGCTTACTATACAACTTAAATACTTCACATAACTAGAGATCAATACCAAGGAAAGACTTGACACTATGCTTATATGTTCATATTTGTTTCGACAAGCAGATAGTAGTATAAAGTGGCATGAGTTTTGTATGAGTTCTCAGCTAGACTTGTCTTAACATAGGCCTAGACCATGGCCTAACAATAGTCAGTAACCATCGTGACCATGGCCTAACCGTTTAGTATTAACAATATGCGTTTTTGATTCACTGCCTCATTTACAAAGAAAATAGGTTGTTTTAGTTTTATATTTCTCAAGCACAACTATGAGGGACATGTTTTCATTAAGAAGTAAAAGTGGAAATGAGAAAGACACTCACAATCCTTTGAGACAACATGAGTATGCTTCGAACTCAAGAGCTTGAGTTCGTTTTAAAAAGAATCGTAACGGACCAACGGAGCTCCAACACCAACTAGACATCACCTCCTTTACATGGTTGCGATCTTTAACAGAGGAAACCCAGGGGAATGATGGCTATTTATACACGTCGACTAAGGAGGAAGGAAAACAAGAAAGCTTTTTCCCTTCTTCTTCTGTTGGAAGCGTCCGACTATCACAGGGAGGGTAGGAGTATATTTTTGTTATTTTTTATGTGTGTGAAAGTTTTGCAAGATGCATTATATTGTGAGGTTAGGCATATTTATAGGGGAGGGAAACTAATTTTGAGTTCCATCATGGTTCTAGTTATGGTTCCATCTAGTTTAGTTAGGGGTAACTATTGTTCAACCATGAAGGTACACCGTACATGAGGATGTGTAAGGGCATGGGGAAAGAAAATGTGAAGGGTTGTACGTGTATTGGGCAGGGAAAAAGAGTAAAAGATCTTCCCAAGGCTTGACTCCATTTATTAGGTGAGTGTAGGTACCATGTGTAGATTTCAAAATGAAATGGAGAGCAAAAGTATGGAAAACGTGGGTAAAAAAAGAAAGAAAAGAGTGGTACGCATGTTGGCAGGGGAATAAGGAAAAACACTTTTCCAATGTTTGACTTGCCATGAATATGATGGGTAAAAGACTTATTTAGTATTTATATGGATAAAGGATGGAGGAGACTGTTTTTTTGTTATTTTATTTACTTGTGATATCGGGTATGTTACGTATACTTTTTATATAGTTGGACGTATTATTAAACGGTTGCGAAAAATAATTTATATATATAAAAAATAAAAATTATAAAATTCCAAATCTAAATATTTTGAGATGCTATTAGAATATGTCAACGTTAATTGTCTAGCGTCAGGATGATAACAAACATATATTCAGAATATGCTATATAATCTTTCATTTTCAGTTAAATTTAATTTCGTTTACCTTCAAAATAAAATACTAGAAATAGTTCAAGTTGAAATTAAGAGTTCTAAGTAGAATAAAAGCTTTTATTTGGCATGAATTGTCCGGGTTGTCACATTTGGGACCGATGTTTGATTCCTGTTTCTTTTATGGTCATGTATGTTTTAAGACATTTACCTTGTATGCTTTGATGACACGCTATAGTTACCATGTAAAGGTCTACTTGTCAAAGTGAGGTGTTACAATTATGGTATCAGAGCCAAGGTTTTGACCTGTAGGCTCTAAATTGACTTGTGACAAGTGGTTAGTCACCGGGATCTTCCTAAACTGACAGTTGATTTTATTTAATCGTTTCATGTATCATTGTTTCAGGCTCCAGATTACGTGTAGCATGGTTTTCCATCAAGAAACTTTGTATAACTTATTTATGCTTTACAAGCATGCGTTGGTTACCCCATGGCTACGAAGATTTTCCAGCTATCAGTTACGACACAATTTCTGAAGTTCCTTTCATGCATAATCAGCCAATCATTTCAAATTTTCCTGATATACTCCAGGTGTATCACCATGGTGTACATCGGTTCTGTTTACTAAGGATAATGATGGTAACATGATATTATGTGTCGACTACCATCTATTTAAACAAATCACCATTCATGATCGTTATTCCCCTCCACGTATTAACGATGAGTCTGATCGATTATAAGGTGCTAAACACTTTTCCGAGATCGATTTACGATTATGCTGCCAGCAGTGACGAGTGAAAGAGTAGGACATTTCCATGACTGCTATTCGTACACAAACTTGGTCATGCTAAATTCATGATTTTGTTTTAGTCTTATGAATGCTCCAACAACATTATGGACTTAATAAATTGAGTTTCCATGAAATCATAAACAAATTCATCAGTATTTTCATCGATGACCACCTGACCTTCTCTAAGTCTAGAGAAGGGAACGGATACCATATTCGCACTACGTTGCAAATCTTATGACAGAAGGAATTTCACCTAAAATTTTTCTAGTACAAATTCTGGTTGATTTCAGTGACACGCTGAATCACATTGATTCTCCCGGTTAATCTTACCATGACTCAGTTTACGCATAAATGAGAGAACCCTACACTGTATTAGGTGTTCCAAGAAATCCTACGCTAAGAGAAGTCTAATTTCAGAGACTCGTGGTTTTCCAAACTTCTATGTATCTAGTTTCTATGAATCAAGATACAGTTATGTTCATATCTAACTACCTGAGATACCAACAGGTTAAGATAGAAAACCAATAGACTAGGAGTTATTTCCACCATCAGAAATTTATGAACGGGGAAGTGACAAGATCTCCATGGTTTTTGTCACCGGATTACTGCAGACTCAGAAGAGGCATGATGCCATCTGAGTTATGTTCAACCGTTTGACCAAGTCTTCATACTCTTTCCATCTGCAAGGATTTCATAGTTAGCAGGTTATTAGACATTCTCCAGCCAAAGATCGAACGCTCAATTGGCACTCCTTCAGCTATCAGACCAAATAAAGCTTCACACTCGTGGTCATTACTACGTTCACGTCCTTATTTCATTTGATGATTTACTTTTCACTTCCATGTTCATGACACCGTTCACGTTCATGACCGTATTCTGGTTTACAATTTACGTTTCATATTTCATTCTGGAAAGCTTTGCAAAAGCTTGAGAGACCAGATCAAAGTTTAGTATAACTTTCCACCCTCAGTGTAACACCCCTATTTTTAATATATAGCAACGGAAGTTAATCTGGGGTATTACTTCATAGTACAATAGTCACAATAATAGAAAATGCCTAAAAGAAATTTTTATAAAACAAACGTTATCATTCATTTATCTAAATCAGAGTTTAATAAACAACTGTACATACGCTGTACAAACACAAGTTTCCCAAAGATCTAGTTTTATTGATAGAATGATAACTTATTCAAGACACCACCCTCCACAACACGCCAGTCTTCATTCACCTGAGATATATGCTTAAAGTCAACACAAAGGTTGAATGAATTTATAGGTTTTAAACATCATTTGAATACAAGTATGACTCTCGGGCTACAGTGTTATACACCCAGTTTTAAATTCATCGATTCTTATTGCACTAGCTCATGACCCGCGACTAGACATTATCGAAAACATCCAACAAATTGCCCTTAAGCATGAAGATTTCTAGACTATCATGAGTTTTAGCAAAATAAAGCATATCTGTTTAGCCTAGGAATGGACCATTAGCTGCTAGCAAGTGCGACTTGCCCAGATAGGAGATGTCAGTCTCCAATAGTACCATTCACGATATTAGCGCTCATTAAATGATTAGCGATTCACGATTAAAAAGGGACTTTGGATGACAACAAGTAAATATAGTGTCAATAATCATATAGGCAGAATACAAAAACACTTGTATTCCAGTTTTGCATATATCCCCCTCACGGGTTTTCAAACTGTTTGTAAGCTTTTAAAATGTGAGGCTATAAACTCACCTTAGCCTATAGAGTCTTTTGATTATCCAACCACAACCTACTCACGGAATCTGGACTGACACACAATATGCATATATATCAAGTGTTAGTCTCTGAGTTCATTCTCTTTAATTAACATTATTTGATTGAATTAATTTGGAGTAATAGTATCATTGTTCGAGCCATCATACTCAGAAGCCATTCTATAAACGTTAGAGGAGCGATGGCACTTTAAATCGTAAACCCAACCACTCTATCAGAACGTAATATTGAGATGGAACATCTTTGTACAAAGCTCCTTACTAACATGACACAACATATTTTATTACATTTTGAGTTTCAATATTGGCAAAAATAGTCCTTGTTATATTTTGGCGTAATTACACTTTTTACCCTTTAAGTATATAGTTTCATAAATTACGATTTCAACCTTCAATATTTAACCTTAGGGTCTTAAACTTTACAACATTTATTATTATAGCTTTTTATTTCATAAAATTACACTTTTGGCCCATAATGATTAATAGTTTCAGAATTGACAGTTTTAGTCCTTAAACTTATAAAAATCACATAACAAGCTCAAAAATTATCCAAATGTACTAGGATTTGAAAAAAACGTTTATGAACACATTTATAATCATAATAAAAACATTTCTTTAGAATTATATCTTTTGAAATGGGTTTTTGCTCATTAGTTTATGTAGATTACAAAACTAGGGTTTTAAGACATCTTTAACTTATAACTTTCATTTAAATTATGAAATGACTTAGTTTCTTTCGGATTATCTTTCTAACATATTTTTGGCATTATAAAAAGTCTAAATAAATTTTATAAAAAGATCAAAGCCTTGGTTAACAAAGATTTACCTAGGTAGCTCTAAAATGGCTCCTTATGGCTTCTTATGAACACAACTTGCTGTCAAAGCTTCAAGTGCTTCAATGGCTAGCTCCTAGACCTGGTTTTTAGTATTGTGGGATTTCCTAAGACGTATATAGAGGTGGATGGAGAATGGGTATGAGATATAAATGAAACGGGTGTAAGTTTCAAATGAAGCATTTCGCCCCTATTTATACTTGTTTTCACCCTTAGCCTCCAAGTTATGCATCTAAACGTGTAAGATAGATATAGGGGTGACTAATTAAGGCTAGTGAATATCTACATAAGTTTATAGCTTATATCTTAGTCCTAATACTTCCTTGTGGTTCAAAATAGGTCACGGTAACATGCAGATAAGAATGGTGATGCGTAGTAAGAAAGGAGGTGATCCACCTACTTGTCACACTCCTAAAATATCTTAATATCAGGTTTTCAAACTTGGAATGGAGGGAAATGGTTTGAAAATGTGTTTTGGAGGGAAATTACAAAATCGGATTCAAAATCTAGGGCTTGTAACTTATGTTTTGTGTTTATGGTGATTAAGGGCTTAGGAAAGTGATTAGTGAATGATTAGGGCTTAATTAGGGTTTAGAAATTCTATTTAAGATATTTGGGTCCTTGGTTTGAAGTTTAACAAAGGTTTGATGTGAAAATGGGAAGTATACATTTGTAGATTAGGGTTTTCTAATGATCTAGGGTTTAATATTATTAAATGTGATTATCCTCCTCTTAGCTACTGATGTAAACTTAATTTAGGTCCTAGACATTGTTTCTTAAGTGTCCAATGAGTTCTCACACTTTTTTTAAGGGTTTAGTTTAGGTAAACATGTCTAAAGAGTGAAAACACCTATTTTGACCTAATTTACAAGTCATGCATTGAAGTCTTGTACCTTGTGGATTAGGGTACTTTTACATTGTCTTAATATAATTGTTGGAAATACGTTTTTCCAAAGAAAGTCTCGGTCACATCATTATTAGCGTAGATCACGAGCTATAGACTATTTAGGGCATTGTAACTTGGAGTGACCTCCCTTAGGGGGAGATTGTTGGAAATATGTTTTTACGTATTTAGAAAGGATCGGTCACTCCAATGATATTGGGCTCGTGATCCAATATAGCCCATATAGCCCACATGTAGGGTGGGCTATATAAACCCCCCTCCTAGCATGTTAGGTGGGGTTGTTGAACACATTCATTAATCACATTTCATCTTTCTTTTCATTCTCTCTTTTCTCTCTCTTCTTTCTCTCTCTAAGTTCCTCCATTTCTCATCCATATCAATAGATAATCCAACAATGCCTAATCCTTAGAAAAACTCGATCCTACAATTGGTATCAAGAGCATGGTTGATTCTTCGGATTAATGTGTTTTTATCTTTTGATTTGGTGGTAAATTTTTTTTTCTCTTTCACTATTTCTTTACTTTTGGTGTTACGTGTTTCTGATTATCAGTTTTTTTATCATCATTGGTTTCATCTTTTTATCTATCTGTTTCTCAAATTCCTTTTCAATTCTTTTCATCATCAAATTTCTTTATCAAATTTTTTCTAATATTTTTATCTTAATCAAACGTTTTGTCAACTTTTGTCCATTTTATTTATTTTTTTTCTATCAACTTTTGAGTATATTGTGTTCCATATTTGTCTCTATCTTAATTTGTCCAAACAGGTAGCATTGTTCCATATTCTGATCTGTTTGCAAGGGTTTATCATATACCGATCGGAATATTGCGATCGCATAACCTTAGGGTTCTACTTGCGATCGAGTATTCCGATTGCCATTTTACGATCTTTGTTTCGATCTAAGTTACGATCGTGACCTGCGATCGTGACATGCCATCGTGACCTGCGATCGTGTGACTTGGATCGTGTCACTGCGATTGGGACTACGATCGGGACTACGATCGGACTCACGATCGGACTCACGATCGGACTCAAAAGGACTTACGATCGGACTCAAAAGGACTTACGATCGGACTCACGATTAGACTTACGATCGGACTCAAAAAGACCTTCCATCGGACTCACAACTCGACTTACGATCGGACTCACGATCAGACTTACGATCGGACTCAAAAAGACCTTCGATCGGACTGACGACTCGACTTTAGATCGGACTCACAATAAACAGACTCTTAACTACGATTCATCATCTCTCAATAAAAAAACCAACACCCTCGGAACACAATCCCCAATACTCCCTCGTCTGACTCTCACCCTTGAATATCACTCCAACCAACACGACTCATCTATCAAACACCACTCGAACTCTCGACCCTCACAATAACACTCGATTCGACCAACAAAACCCTCACTCTCTCGACAACAAACCCAATCTCTCAAACAAACCACTCGACCTCGTCTCTCTCACAATACACACTCAGAACCCAAACTCAAGACTCAAAAAACAACCTCACACAATAGACACCCACTCTCGACTCTCAACCCACTTCGACTTCCACTTTGACCAATACTCGACCAAGACTCGAAAACAAACAACCTTTCATCAGATCTCAGCTTTTTATTTTCATGTTTTTTGCATAACAAGCCGTCGCATATTTAAGATCCAACACGATTTAAATAGTCATCACTGATCTGTGTTAAGATATTTATCTTTTGTTTATATTCGAAGGTAAAGCAAGATAAATAACAAACATGTTATTTTCTCACTTTGTTTCGATTGAAAAAAGTAAACATCAGATGACATGCACACAATAACCTACCCGAGACCTCATATAGATCTTGAAGACTAATTCAGCTTGGTTTGTTGTTATTCGAATCAATCGAATAAAGCAGTAAGTTTACCTCGTGTGGGTTTCGATTCATCTTAAATCAAAAGTGATAAGAAGATAATACTTGAGTGTGGTCAGTTATTTTTGGGTACTGAGTTATTTTTGAGAAGATAATAGATGATCTAGTTTGTTGCAGAGGAAGAGACAGAGGTTTTTGAGATGGGGGGCGAATAAACCAAAGAGAGAGAGAGTATTTTGAGGAGTTTATACAGAAAGTCAAAGAGCAAATATTTAAGGGCAGGGATAACAATGAGGGTGACTGTTTTGTGAGATTGGACGCAAGCCACGTATCTGGCCACGTGGGGATACTAGTTTCAATTTGACAAAGATTATATATATCGGATTTTATGTATATCAAATTTTTTAATTTTTTTAATTTTTAGTTAAGATTTTTTTTAAGCTAAGTTAATTCTCGTTATTTTTTTTTTACTTTGAAATTTTTATTTTGGATATTACTTTTATTTTGATAATCAATTGCTATTTTTATTTTTATTCAAATTTTTATTTTGGAAAATTTTGTGATATTAAGTTATAAACGTGTTAAAGTGACAAGATTTAGTTGACGGGCGTTATTTTTGGAGTGAGCCGACTTTGATTTGGTCTCCGGTTTGTTTTATAAACGTTTGAGCCGATCACGAAATTTTTGAGCCGAGGAAAAGATATATTACCCAACAAAGATCCAGGAATTTTTCATTGAACGATATGGATTCGTCGACTTCAACAGTTCACGAGGGAGAACTACAACACATGCAACTCAAAGAGATCAAATTGCGTCAAAAATCATTGGAAATCTTTCACGAACTCAAGACACATCTTGCACTTCTTTATCCGCACAACATGCCTGAACTTCCAGCCACGGTTCAAATATTCTTTGGCAAAGTGGATAATTTTAAAGAGAAAATTTTTAATAATTTGAATGAGTTACGGTTGCAACTTGAAAGGGAAAATAGTCATGAGGTTAAAGCAAAGTTATGTCTAGAAATTATTCGCACACAGTTTAAGGACTTCTTTGCCTCAACAATGGTACCTCCTTTTGATTATTCGACTCCAATCCTTCACCAGCTTTTCAACGCGCATACGGGTTGTCAGACTGAAACCTTTAGAAGTGGTTTACTCAATCACATCAATATACTTGAGAAGTTTATTGAGGTCAGGTTCGTTAATTACAACGAGATACGGTTGAAAAAGGGTCAGATTCAAAGAATCAAGGAGTCGTCTAAGTCATTGAATGCAACAATACCTCATGAACATGAGAGAGAGAAATGCTTCAAGTTGTCGTCAAAAGATAATTACATCTGCCCCGAGCAAGAAATAGGTGCCAGTTTGGTCGTCAAGGTAAGCAATGGCAAGGAATCAGGAGGAACGCATGAAACAAGCAGCAAGTCACAAGCACCAACTATTCAGGTGCCAAGTTTCAACAATATACAACATGTTGAGCTTTCTGAACCTAATTATGCCAAACATGGGATGGAAAAGAGTGATAGCGATACCACTTCTGATTCATCCGATGTGAGTCATAATGGGGGAGAAAGTGTTCAAAATGTTAAACATCGTGATAGGTGTCTTATGACTGCTTCTTTAAATAATTCTGATTCTAGGATTAAAGAGCTTGAAACTATTTTAGCTCAGCAATCCAAAGAGCTTGAGGATGCCAAAATTGAATTTTCAAAGAAAACGGAAAAATTTGAAACGTATTTTGAAAAACTTGAAAAGTCAAACGTTGTTCTTGAACGAAAATTGGATCAAACTGTTCTAGATTCTAAAGCTGAAAAGGATAATCTTTTGAAACAAATTAAGTTGCTTGAATCTAAGTTGGCATCTCAAGATGAATTGCTCAAAGAGAATGAGACTTTAAGGGCTCAAGTACAGGAAAAGGTCTTTGCTATAGATGCGTTGAAAAACGAATTGAGGAAAACCAAAGGAACTAGTGTGGACACTAAGCTTGAAAAACCATCAATCTTGGGGAAACCGCCTACAAATCAGTTCATTCGACAACCGACTGCATTTAGATCCGAGCGATCACAAACCTCGAGACCACGGTTTGCCTCCCAAGTTGATATGGCTCATAGTTTTAGAATAGTCACTCCACCAACTAGGCCCAATATGACCAAAACAGCTTTAGCAAGACCTAATCACATGATTGCCTCTAGTTTCTCTAAAAATACCAAGACCACGTCTAGAACTAGTTCATATGACGTTCACCATAAATCTGGTCTGAGGGAAGTTAAGCAAAAGACACAAGTAAAAGATAGGACTTTCAAACCTAGACAGATGCCTTCTAAATTACCCAACACTGCTAACCGTAGCATGTCAAATCCTAGGAGCATCAATCAATCGTCAAGGAATTCTAGATCTTACTCGGACATTAAATATGCTACTTGTAAAACATGTAGAAAATTAGTCTTTACGGAAAATCATGATTCTTGTATCAAGAAACTACTTAATGAGGTGAACTCCCGTGCTAGACTTAAATCCCAGTGGGTTGCTAAAATCAAACCCATTGGTAAAATGTGGCGCCCCACTGGTAGAACTTTTACTATTGTAGGAAACGAGTGCCCTTTAACTAGGATAGTCTCTGATTCTACTAAGACTAATAGGGAGGAAACTGAAAAGGAGGATACATCACTTAAGCCTGAACTTAAGGTTTTCTATAAAAGGAAACGTTTACCAGCTAAGACAAGTGAATCATCTCCTCAGGTCACCTCTAGCACAAGAAAAGAAAACTGTGAACCCCCACTTGCTTCTAAGATAGATATCGCTAACCCATATCAAAGCATGCAAATTCCAAATGAGAATGCAGGTACCAAAGAGGATGTTCCAAAAGAACGAAGCGGTCCAATCATTGTATACCATTCAATTAAGGACACTCTCAGAGTTTGGTTGCTAAAGAAGCTGATATCTAAGAAACAAGTGTCTCAGGGGATTTCCAGTTAAGCTTACAGTGCACAAGGACTTATAGTCACATCACAGACTATAACTCGATCTTCAAAAAAAGGAAAGTTTATCGCCGATGATAAACTTATCCTAACAACGAGAAATTAAGTTTTCTCGGGCATGAGCTTATATTAAAAACATTCGAAGTTTTTTAAGCTCATGATGGCTCCTCGTTAAATGACAGACGATGACCCGGACTTCAGAGAAAGGGAAGTTTATCTCGTCAACGATAACTTACCTTTAAAACGAGAAATTAAATTTTCTCGGACACGAGCTTACATTTAAACTATTCAAAGGTTTTAAGCTCGTGTAAATGGCTCCTCATTAAATAACAGATGATGACCCGTTCTTCAAATAAAGGAAAGTTTATCACCGATGATAAACTTATCCTTACAACGAGAAATTAATTTTTCTCGGGCATGAGCTAATAATAAAAACATTCGAGGTTTTTAAGCTCATGCATAATGACTTACAGTTAAATGTCAGACTGTAACTCGAACTTCAATTTTAGGAAAGCTTATCTTTAAAGATAGCTTATCCTCACAACGAGAAATTAACCTTTCTCGGTCATGAGCTTGTATTAAAACATTCGAAGTTTTAAGCTCAGAAAGGAAAGTGTATCTTTTAAATAAGAGAAATTTTCCTCATAACGAGAAATTAACCTTTCTCGGTCATGAGCTTTCCGTTAAAACAGTCAACGTTTTCAAGCTCATGAAAAACGACTTCTAAGTAAATGTCAGCTTAGGACTCGTCCTTCAGATAAAAGGAAAGTTTATCGCCGATAATAAACTTATCCTTAACAACGGGAAGTTTACAACTTCTCGGACTTGAGCTCGTTTTGTAAGATATTCAACATCTTAAGCTCAAGTAATTAGTTTTCAAAACTTTGAACACAATTTTTCGAGAATTTCTCAAAAGGTTTTTTCTAAATCTTTCAAAATTGTGTGTTCAAAAACGTTTTAATAAAAAGAGCATGTCTTCTGGAATCGATAATATTTACGATACTAGAAATGTCATTCAATAATGACACGGGGTTGTAAATAAAGTTCGAGCAGAAGTTCAAATGTTTTAAAACATGCTCAAAATGGTTTGCTATTATTTCAGATAGTAACCCGCTTTTCATATTAAAGTCAAGCCTTTCACCGGAAAGCTTTGACTCAACAACGGGAATTAATTTTCTCAGGCATGGTTTACTTTACAACCATGTAAGGGATTGTGTTTACTTTATAACACAATCTAACACGGATATATGTACTTGTCAGTGCATTTATTTGTTAAAACAAGAGAAATCTTGTTTTTATGAAGTTATCATCTCCACCAATCGTAGCAATTTACAATTGATATCTACATACTCGACGATGCGACTACTCAAACAGCGACTACAGCTCTTTCAATAGAACACAGGTCAACAATTGAGGGGGAGCAATTGTCCTGCATTCAGAATCCTTGACGCCGAGAGTACCAAGTTCACATATTGGTGTCAACAACGATATCAATCATACACATGGAGTGAAGAGATAACTTCAGACGTGACGAGGTGACCAACATTCGTGAACAAGAACCATGTGAATCTTTCATATGATGTTCTCCATCATTCAGGTCCTACCTCGTAAATTCCTAATCTTGTGAATTCATTATCATATATGATCTTTGCACGTGATAAATACCTTACACTTGTGTTTAAAAGGTATTTAATTTACGTCTCAAGTAGTCCCTCATTAATTTGAGGGGGAGCTTGTGTAATTCATGAAGATAATTGGCTTTGCATTTTTCTTGCCAAATTTTCTTAAAATGCTATTAAATCAATTGATATTAAAAAACATCGATTTGGTTAATATTTTTAATATGGGGGAGAAAATGTGATTTAATATGGGAAACGATTAATCACAAATGGTTTGACTTAACGTGTTATCTCATCCCGACATTTGCTAAATGTTTTTGGATATCGTGGCATATGTTAAGGGGGAGCAAAATGGATTTGCACTTCAAAATGGATTTCATGGTGATTTATACTTACCCGCAACCCATTTATTTCACGACGATGAAGATTGTGGTGACATAAGGATGGTAGGATAGGTTAAAGTCCAATGATTCCTCTAGAACAGGAGGAATCTTCCAAGGACATTCCATAGCTAGAAATAGTAGTCCTTAGGAAAGATGGAGAAAGATTGTGAACGTAGCTGAATGCCGACCAAGTACTTAAGTTAGCACTGGAACAATCACAATAAGGTGCTAGTTAGGACGTATTAGTAAGCATTGAAGGGGTTGAAGAATGAAAAAGAATTGTAAAGATAAAGGGTGTAAAGAAAGAAGCCCTCCTTACAACTTTAGGCAGAAACCGGGTCAACACATATGCTATTGAGATCATTTTAATGATGCTCGATATTGAAGATAGACATCATGGACCCAGTGATGCAATGCACAACCCATCCCAGCTAACTCAGATATCTCTTAAAAGATATTTGTTTTAATCACACGGAGACAACACGTTATCTATTGATTTATTCACTCCGAATAAATTGGTATTGAAATGGTGGCACTCCTATCCAGCCTCCGATCACTAAAAATCCAAAATGCACGATTGAGTCTAGAGCCATTTGAGATCATCAAATATCTCATTAGGACACACTTTCATATTTCCTTGCTTCTTCACACACTATGAAAAGTAAGAAAGATCTTAAGAGTCCTACGCAAAATCTTCATGATCTTTCCTGAACATCCGAGTAATACGAAAGTATTTACAATGAAGATGGAAATCCTTCTTGAGCAAATATCAAAAAGCTCATGGTAGGTGACTTGTGCGATTCTTTATGAATCAAACTTGTGATAACTGGAAAGCAACAGTGGTTTAATTCTTAAATGAATTTAAACACGTTCCAGGCCTCTACGCAATATCTTAGTGATCTTGCCAGAACACTCAGAGTGATACCTTAGTGTTCACAATGATGAGTGGAAATCCTTCTAGTGTTAACCTCAAACAGCACTTGGTAGGTAACTTGCAAGATTCTATACGAATCAAGCTCGTGACAACTGGAAAGCAACGATGGTGCGGTTCTTAATTGAATTTCACTTGTTCCAGGAACATGAATTGACGACTTCAAATCATGCGGATATTATTATCCAACTGATTCACTCTTTATGTTCGCAGTCAGCTTTGGACGGTCAAATAAAGAGAACGGGTTTACCCGCGAAATCTTGTCAAGGAGGTTCTTAATTGAAACTACCTGCCACAAGTACGATATGTTATATCGTCCAACGGTCTTCACCGACCGGAGGTAAAATGCTACCGAATTAGAATGAAATGTTCAAGGACATTTCATCCGTGTATATGGTTTGTTGCTAACTGTCTTATGCAGCGTAACAAGAAGGTGGCATTGCGGTGTATAATCCAGAAGAAGTCGTCACCACATGCTTATACTACATACACTTAGTACTTCAACAAATTCAAGAAAGTCTGAAGGTCAAGTCTTCCGCTGTATCAAACTCTGAAGCTTTCAAGAATTTAAAGGTATAAGTATGTGGAACATGAAGTCACGAAGAGGCAAATTTCACAAGTGATGAATGCACAAGGTCAAGGCAAGGAAACATGTTCAAGACTAAAGTCAAAGATCACATCAAGCATATTCACAAGAACAAGATCGAAGACTCAAGCATAGTATGCTAGGTTTAAGATTTTGTAAAATGGTGTGACCTCCCTTAGGGGGAGATTGTTGGAAATACGTTTTTCCAAAGAAAGTCTCGGTCACATCATTATTAGCATAGATCATGAGCTATAGACTATTTAGGACATTGTAACTTGGAGTGACCTCCCTTAGGGGGAGATTGTTGGAAATACGTTTTTACGTATTTAGAAAGGATCGGTCACTCTAATGATATTGGGCTCGTGATCCAATATAGCCCATATAGCCCACATGTAGGGTGGGCTATATAAACCCCCCTCCTAGCATGTTAGGAGGGGTTGTTGAACACATTCATTAATCACATTTCATCTTTCTTTTCATTCTCTCCTTTCATTCTCTCCTTTCTCTCTCTAAGTTCCTCCATTTCTCATCCATATCAATAGATAATCCAACAATGCCTAACCCTTAGAAAAGTTCGATCCTACAATAATCTTAATGAAGTCCTATAAGTATTTGTAGACTTTTCCTTAAAGAACTATGTGATGATTACATGTAAATTTCTGAATATCAAGATTTTTAGGTCATTAATCCTAATGATTTTCTAACTTGTGTAATTAGGGTATATATCTTAATGTACACTTATTCTAAGTCTTATATAGTATGTTTATGACTTCTATGGGTTCTACATTCTTAGTTTGAGTGTTTATATAAGTTGATCATATTCTAGGGTTATTTAAATAAGATTAAGGTTCTATGCTTTGAAAACTTGTACTTTATGATTTAATAATTTGTAACTTGGTTCATAATAAACGTATGATCATATTATGATACTTAGTTGAGTTTTATGTTTTGTTGCAAATGATTAGAGTCTAATTCATTATAGCTTGGATTTTATATGCTAATCTTGGTTTTAGGTCATTTTCTTGTAATTAGCTTGTGATTAGTGAATATTAGTGTTTTGTGATTATTTAACTTTTCTTTTATTTGGTGGATTAGAATTAGTGTAGAGTGTTTAATAATAGTACATTGTCATTTTGTGGTTACATTGCTTGAAATATTAGTTTATAAAGGATTTCTAAGGCTTCTATGGGAATTTAGGGTATCCTTATTATATTTGAGTTGTTCTTATTCATTGTTTGTTCATATGGTAACTTTTATAACTCAGACTTGATATATACATAGTGTTTACAACATGTAGGAATATGTTGATGTGGCAATTGTGGTAGTGAGATCCATAAGTCAGTCATGTAGTATAGTGAAAATGCAAAAATTTCTGAGTAAAATAACCTTTTTTATTTATGAACATGGATATTACATTAACCAAAGCTACTGCATGTTAAACGCAAACAGGCGCTTCACGTCACATTTTACGTCCCACCTTATATCGTTTGGCATTACCTCTTTAGTTATCTCACGTTCACGATGTGTTTCACATATCATGTTCACCTACGTCTCTCATATCGCATTCACGATATGTTGCATGCATTTCCGTGCTCTATGTACTCTCATATTACATTCACCATATCTCCACGTATCACGTTCAGAATTGTTCACGTATCACGTTCACAATTGTTCACGTAGTACGTTTCCGTATGTCTCTAGCACCATTGCTCAGACGTACTAGCGTCACTTACTCCAGGTTATTTCCCATAATAACGTTCCGTTTATCCTTACACGCTATTTTTATCCTCTCAATCAGATTTGTGAGAACTCGTCGTACGTTGATTAATAAGTGTTAAAAAACTTATCTTTTTACCACTTATTTCCAATAATAACAAGACCAAAACGTGTATTTTATGTCGTAAAAGTCAGAATTATGCGTGGTTTGTGTTTTTATTGTGTTTCAGGATAAAAATATGAGAAAGGGAGAAAACACGGGTTATCACGGGCTTTTATCGAAGAAAAAGACAAAAGACGAAGTCAAAAGATCAAAGAGTGCAAAAAGAACGGAAGTCCAAGGCCTATTCTGAAGATTTATCGAAGAAAAAGTCTAAAGACGGAAGTTTAATGAAGTCGAAGAACTCAAGTCTAATAGAAGAATAAAATTATAAGACAAGTTCAATTTATATCGACAAATCCAGAGACGACGTCGAGAAAGACAAAAAATTAAAATCGAGTCGAGAAGAAAGAAAGAAAGAAGCACATGAACCTCCCCATCTCCTATAAATACCCTCCTAATGACACATTAGGAGAGAGTTAGCTAGTTTATTTTTTCTTTCCATAGTTTTATTTTTAGAGAGAGAAAGTGTTTAACTTTCTCTCACTAGAATTTCATCTTTTCCTTCCTTTCATGTTTAAGCTTTGATTTGATCTTGTATTTTGGAATCATTAATTTATAAGTTCAAGCTAAGTTTTTTATCTTTAATCTTCTTCTACCTTTCTTTATTTTCTAAAAGTTAATTTTTTTTCGTTATAATCTTGATTTTGTTTAATCTTTATGAATTATTGATAAAAAGTTTATCTTTTTATTCATCTCTAAGTTTTTATACGGATTACGTTTTGAGCTTTTCATGCTTATTGACTTAGTTTGTGTCTAGCTTATTTACGTTTTAAGTTTTCTTAAAATTTTAGTCTTTTTAAAGTTTGATTTAAAAGTTTTGCTTATTTAAAGTTTGGAAAAGTTCTTATTTTATGCTTATTAGTTTGGCATATTAGTAACTTGTTTAAGTCTTGGTTTGAGCTTATCAAAAGTAGCTTAAAAACATGGCTTATTTCGAAGTGCTAGTAATCGGAAAAGGGTAAAGCCCTTTCCAGTTAGACATTCCAATTAGAGGTAATTATTCCGATTAGTTCACAAGTATTCCGATCAACAGTAATCGGAAAAGGGTTTTGTCTTTCCGATTTGGATTCTGATAGGGCTTGTTATTCCGACAAGGATTCCTATTTGGATTCCGACAAGGGTATTATTTAATATTCCGATTAGCTTTGTTTTTTAATACATTCCGATAGCTTTCCGGTTACCAACATTCCGATCATATTCCTTTTTGGCATATTCCGATCACTTTCCGACGAGTTATTCCGACTGGATTCCGATAAGGCATTCCGACTGGGTTTATTGTTTATTTTTAATTTGGTTCTAAGTTTTTCGTTTTACAAAGTTTTAAGTTTCAAAAATTGCACGCTTCCCGAAATCTCTGTTTTTACCAAGTGTTTTTCTAATTTTGTTTTTAAGTTTTCAATCATTTATTTTTAACTCGTCATTTTAGTTTAATTTTTAAAAGCTTTTATTTTACTCAACGACACTTTCATATTTGCTATTAGTTTAAAACAGATAACCAAACCATTTTCTTTTCCACCAAGAACTACTGAGTCGTACTCTTAACTTGTAATCAATTCGAAAAGACTGGAACAACGAACTTTCATAACTAAGTAAAATCTTAGTTATTAAATGGCGCCGCTGCCGGCTCTTTTCGTTAAGATTAACGGTTTTAAGTGAGAGACGCGTTGGATTTTGGGATCCGTTCATTCTTGAACGTTATTTTTCTTGCTTAAATTTTCAAAAAAAAAATTCCTAAAAAATATAAAATTTTCAAAAATACAAAAAAATAGAAAAAAATAAAAAAGCCAAAAATATTTCTTGTATATTTTTCTTTTTCTTTTTGTAGCTGTGTATGCGTACCCGTGCTCGTAAGAAGAAAGCAGCTCAAGCCGAAGTCATTACTCCACCTATTGTCACCATGGACAATCAATCAATGATCGAGCTTTTGCAATCGCACGTAGAGGGCAACACCGATGCTATTGTCATACCCGAGATTGGAGCCAACAATTTTGAGCTCAAATCCGACTTCATTCAAATGGTCTCTGCTCAACCTTTCTTGGGACGTTCGCTTGATGATCCTCATGACCATATAAAAAGGTTCCTTCAACTCACTAATACGGTTAAGTATAATGGGGTTTCACAAGAAGTGATTCGCTTGCAACTTTTTCCTTTCTCCTTAGAGGGACAAGCCTGGAATTGGCTTGATAAGGAACCGCCACAAAGTATTCTTACATGGACGGATTTAGAGACTAAATTCATCAACTACTTTTTTCCACCCTCACGTACTACCGCTTTGTGGAATGAAATCATTACCTTTGAACAAAAGTACGGTGAGACATTTAGTGAATCTTGGGACCGTTTTAAGGAACTTTTAAGAAAGTGTCCAGAACATGGTTTCACAAAAGTACATCAAATAAATACTTTTTACAATGGGTTAAGCATGAATGACCAAGATTCACTAAATAGTGCCTCGGGGGGTAACATTTTGGTTAAGTCTACTAATGCCGCATGGGATATAATTGAGAATAAGTCTAGAGTGCAAACCAAGAGTGTTCGAATTAATGTGGCTAGTGCTAGCACTAATGAGAGTGACAAGAGAATTGATAAGCTTACTTCGCTTGTTGAAACACTTGCTCTCCAAACCGCTAACAACACCAAAGCTATCAATGCTCAAGTTAATGCTATGAGTCAATCATGTGAAATATGCGGGGGATCTCACTCATACACCGATTGTCCTTCGACTCATGACAATCCAGAAAATGTGTATGCCGCCAACGGTAACTTTGCTACGGGAGGCTATCAAGCACGTCCTCAAGGTGACCGCAATTTTCTCAGTTATCGTTCAAACAACTTCCTTTCACCACCCGGTTTTTCCCCTCAAAACCCAAACAACCTCAATCGCAACAATCAAAACCAACCACGAGCTCCAAATCAATATCAAACCAAAGAAACCCATATCCACCTTAAAGAAACAATCAAGTTCACCAACCACCCGCTTATCAACCACATGCCTACCATGCTCTTCCTCCCACCCAACCCACCACATTTAATCAAGAGGTTGAAACTTACATGAGGACTAATGATGTGATAGTGCAAACTCTTCAACGGGAAATGATCAACTTGAAAGCATATATGGTGAAACAAGGAAATGATCTTCGAGACGATATGTGAAACTCTTTGGCAAGTCAAACGAATGACTTAAGGAACATGATGGCTAGTTTATTCCCAAGTAATCAAGCCTCTGGTTCGGGTTCTCTTCCGAGTAACACCGTTGCTAATCCAAGAAGGGAGATGAAAGCAATCACCACTCGCAGTGGAAAAGGTTTAAAGGAACACGAGCTTCCTACACCTACACCGGTGATTGTGACAAAGGAAACGAGTCCCCTTCTCCAATTCCTCCACCTTCTACTTCTCCAATTCCACCCCGCCTTCTATTTCTACCCCTCCACCACCCAAGGATGTGAGTGAGAATTTCATTCCTAAGCCTTTATCTCAACCCAATATACCTTATCCCTCAAGGTTGAGGAAAGAGAAATTGAAGAACAAGGATGATATTCAGGTTTCTAACTTTCTTAAAATGTTTAAACAACTGAATTTCAATATCTCCTTTGCTGAGGCTCTCGCTCACATGCCCAAATATGCTAAAATGTTTAAAGATCTTCTCAGTGATAAGGAGAAACTTCTTGATATTGCTCAGACCCAACTTAATGAGAATTGCTCTGAAGTGCTCTTAAGGAAATTACCCACCAAACTTGGTGATCCGGGTCGTTTTCTCATTCCTTGCAACTTCCCCAGGGTAGAGAATTATATGGCCCTAGCCGATCTAGGCGCTAGTATAAACTTAATGCCATTAAGTATTTGGAAACAATTATCTCTACCCGAGCTAGTCCCCACACGAATGACATTGGGATTAGATAACCATACGGTTGCTTATCCGGTGGGGATAGCCGAAGACGTCTTCGTCGGTGTCGACAAATTCACCTTTCCGGCGGATTTTGTTGTCGTTGACTACGAGATGGATCCCCGTGTTCCATTAATCGTTGTACGTCCATTCTTGAGGACCGGTCGCACTCTCATCGATGTAGCCGCGGGCGAATTAATCATGAGAGTTGGTGACGATAAAATCGTTTTCAACATGGGTAAGCTTTCTAAGCAGCCTTCTGAAAACGAGAGTGTTAGTTTCATTGACGTTCTTGATCAGGCTTGTGAAGAACATTTCAAAGACGCTTGTAAAAGTGGTTCTTCTTCTCTACCCATTGTTGAGACCGTTGCCTCTATTGCTCCATCACTAACTCCATTTGGAGAAAGTGATCTCCTTTTGAAAGAATTTGAAGCAACTTTGGGAGATGTGGACTTACTATATGACGATTCTCCCTCCAACTGGGATGAAGACATTCGTACCATTGAGAAACTTCTCAATGAGGACCATATTTCTCCACCATCTCTTAAGGAAATCTCTATCGATGATCCGAACTTGAAAACGCCTTCCATCGAAAATCCTCTGGATTTAGAGCTTAAGGATCTACCGTCTCATCTCGAATACGTGTTCCTTGAAGACAATAAGAAGTCACCTGTCATCATCGCAAAGGACTTGAAAGAGGATGAAAAGTCTCGACTTATCGACGTGCTGAAGAATCATAAGAAAGCAATTGCTTAGAAAATCTCCGATATTCGTGGAACTGATCCTCACTTTTGCACACATAAAATTCTCATGGAGGACGACTTTAAACCCACTATTCAAAGCCAAAGAAGGGTGAATCCCAAGATCCATGACGTTATCAAAAAAGAGGTTATCAAACTTCTTGATACGGGAATGATCTACCCTATCTCGGATTCACCATGGGTTAGTCCGGTCCATTGTGTGCCTAAGAAAGGCGGAATCACCGTTGTGCCCAATGCAAACAACGAGTTGATTCCTACTAGTCTCGTTATAGGGTGGAGAGTTTGTATAGACTATCGCAAACTCAATGATGCTACGAGAAAGGATCATTTTTCCCCTTCCTTTTATGGACCAAATGCTTGAACGTCTAGCGGGTAATGATTATTACTGCTTCTTAGACGGTTTCTCCGGGTATTTTCAAATTCCCATCGATCCCAAAGACCAAAAGAAAACCACATTCACTTGTCCTTATGGAACATTTTCTTATAAAAGAATGCCTTTCGGCTTATGCAATGCTCCCGGGACTTTCCAAAGGTGTATGATGGCTATCTTCCATGACATGGTTGAAGAAACTATTGAAGTCTTCATGGATGATTTCTCGGTCTCTGGTGATTCTTTCTCTCATTGCCTTGCCAATTTGGAACGCATGCTTAAGCGGTGTGAAGACACTCGCCTTGTTCTAAATTGGGAAAAATGTCATTTCATGGTAAAAGAAGGCATTGTGCTTGGACACATAATCTCAAAAGCCGGTCTTGAAGTGGACCGTGCTAAAGTTGATGTCATAGCCAACTTACCTCCACATCCAACCGTGAAGGGTGTAAGAAGTTTCCTTGGTCATGCGGGCTTCTATCGTCGATTCATTCAAGATTTTTCTAAAATCGCTCGCCCGATGAACCACCTCTTGGAAAAAGATACTCCATTTATCTTTTCTAAAGAGTGTCTTGAATCCTTCAATCTTATTAAGGCCAAGCTAACTAAGGCACCGGTCTTGGTTACCCCTAATTGGGAGCTACCTTTTGAATTGATGTGTGATGCTAGCGACTTTGATATTGGAGCGGTTTTGGGCCAAAGAGTGAATAAACACTACCAACCAATCCATTATGCTAGCAAGACAATGACGGGGGCTCAATTGCATTATACCACTACCAAAAAAGAGCTTTTAGCTGTAGTGTATGCTTTTGAGAAGTTCCGCCCCTATCTTATCCTTTCCACCACCATCGTGTACACCGATCATTCCGCGTTGAAGTATTTGTTGACTAAACAAGATTCCAAGCCAAGACTTCTTCGTTGGGTTTTTCTCCTTCAAGAATTCAAAATTGAAATTCGTGACAAGAAGGGAGCCGAAAACCTAGCCGCGGATCATCTAAGTAGACTTGAGGATCCTTATCAAGGGGATCATCTGAATCAAGAGATCTATGACTCTTTTCCCCTTGAGTCCTTAATGTCTATCAATTCCAATCTTGATGACACCCCGTTGTTTGCGGACATTGCAAACTACTTAGCGGGTGGTATTCTCATCGAAGGGTTAACATCCCAACAAAAGAAGAAGTTCTTAAAAGATGTTAAGACTTACTTTTGGGATGACCCTTATCTCTTCAAACAATGTGCTGATCTGATTATTCGTCGGTGTGTTGATGGACCCACAGCTTTAGACATTCTCGAAGCTTGCCATAAAGGACCCACCGGTGGTCACTTTGGTCCCAACTACACCGCGAAGAAAGTGTTTGACTCGGGATTCTATTGGCCCACCATTTATTGTGATGCTCACGCGATGGTTAAAAATTGTGATGCTTGCCAACGCCAAGGAAAGATCACACATAAAGATGAGATGCCTCAAAATTTCATACAAGAATGTGAAATCTTTGATGTATGGGATATCGACTTTATGGGGCCATTTCCATCATCTAAAGGGAACAAGTACATCCTCGTAGCCGTTGACTACGTATCCAAATGGGTTGAAGCTAAAGCTCTCCCTACGAACGATGCGAGGGTGGTTG
Source organism: Glebionis coronaria (assembly GCA_025667525.1). Taxonomy (NCBI): domain Eukaryota; kingdom Viridiplantae; phylum Streptophyta; class Magnoliopsida; order Asterales; family Asteraceae; genus Glebionis; species Glebionis coronaria. Next base: position 645,753,144 of record CM046874.1, read on the forward strand.
TGAACTTTTTGAAGCAACTTTTCGCTCGATTCGGTGTTCCTCGTGCTATAATCAGTGACCGCGGGACTCATTTTTGCAATGATCAATTTGCTAGAGTCATGGCTAAGTACGGTGTCAATCACCGTCTTTCCACCGCTTATCATCCTCAAACAAATGGTCAAGCTGAGATATCTAACCGTGGATTGAAGCGAATTCTTGAGCGTACTGTGGGAGAGCATCGTGCCTCGTGGGCCGATAAGTTAGATGATGCTTTGCGGGCTTTCCGTACCGCTTATAAGACCCCGATTGGTTGTACACCTTATCGTCTTGTGTACGGGAAAGCATGGCACCTCCCTATCGAGCTGGAACATAAGGCATACTGGGCCTAGAAGTGGGCTAACTTCGACATCAACAAAGCTGGCGATCTTCGGAATATTCAACTCAACGAGCTCAACGAACTAAGGAATGAAGCTTATGAGAACTCATTGATCTACAAGGAGAAGACGAAGATCATCCATGATTCAAGGATTAAGAACCGAGAGTTCCACGTTGGTGATCAAGTTTTACTCTTTAACTCTCAGTTGAAGATCTTCTTGGGAAAGCTGAAGAGCCGTTGGTCTGGTCCATTCACCGTCGCCAAAGTCTTCCCATATGGCACCATTGAGCTTTCTCAGCCAAATGGGCCCAATTTTAAGGTGAATAGCCAGCGCGTGAAGTTGTCCTTTGGTGAGGACATCTCTCATGAGATGATTCCATCCCTCACCACGTTTCCCTTGAATTAAGTTCTGGGTCGAGTCAGGATCGTGACTCGGTTAACAAAACAAGCGCTTCTCGGGAGGCAACCCGTTGATCTATCCTTTACCGTTTTCATAATAAGTGTAGGGGGAGCCCCGTATGTGTTTGTTGTCTTGTTTCTTCTAATGTGCAGGGATTTAAGCTTCAAAGATCCATTCTTGATGACTTTTGACGAACCGTGATCCCGTGTACCCGTCTTCCCGGTTCTATCCTAAACTGTCATGATTTAATATTTCATATCTTATATGTTCACATTGAAATCACTTTAGTTGTCCTTTCCTTAGCAAGATTTAACCAAAGTGCACAATGTCCTAAGTGTAGGGGAGTTTACTCCCACGTGCTTAAACATTGAGGACAATGTTTATATCAAGTGTAGAGGGGACTTCTATCGAAGTAAGTGGGATTTTCCATGAATTTGTCCTCATTTTAACCGGAAAATTTGATTTTTCGACATTTTTCAAAATTTTTAATCTATTTTGGCCTTGTAGTTTTCCTTTGTTATCGTTATTCACTTTCTTTGTTAGAATAAATTTTTAATAAAGTGTTTTTAAATTTTTCAAAGTCGTGAATATTTTGACTCAACCCGAGTTTACTTATCTAAGTTTACTCTAGCTAGTATCCTTAACGTGTTTAAGTCATGTTTTGCTAGGCTTTTATATAGGGAACTTTAAAACGCGAAAGTCTTAACTCTCACGGGTTAAGAACAAGAACTTTTCGCAAGTTCCTATAATTGATCCTAGAGAGTCGTTTATCAAGGGAACTTTAAAATGCGAATTCTAAACTTGAAAATGTCTAAGAGTATGCAAGATCCTATAGATGACTCGAAAACCCAAAACTTTGATTTAATAGGCTAAGCATCCACGAGTCTTATTCCTTGAGATTTTAAATTGTGGAGAACGAGAGATGATAGAGTCAATTATAAGTTCGGTATTCTTTCATGAATTTATGTTTGTTGATTATAAGCTTTTTCTCCCACCGCTTGTTAATAAATATATTTGCAATAAATAAGGTTGTACGATTTGAAAAGTTACTTAGCTTCTAGCACAAGATCGTTTAAAAGTTGCTCGGTATTAATTAGAGTTCATAGCCAAGGCATAACTTATTGAAGCGGGATGCGAAGATTGGCGAGTCCGAAAAGGCTCTAACAAGGCATGAGGGCTACATTTTGTTGCTAAAGATCTAAAAGTGATGTGAAGAATCATTTATCGAAAATCAATATGAAGGATCGAGACACACGACGAAAAGCAAATACTCCCCAAAAGATCATGGAGAAGTCTATCCGAAAAGACCCTAGCAAGGTATGAGGATAAATAGATCCAAGTCCTAAAAGGAGGAGGATCGTTGTATATCAAAGTCCAAAATAAAGATTGGAGAAAAATGAAGAAGTCGTGGTCCAAATATGAAGAATCTCTCAAAAACTTCAAGTGAAGAAATTCCTATTATGAAGAGAAGACCATAATTTCAAGAACGTCTCTTAAGATTCGAAGTATGAAGTCGCTGCCAAATATCGGTCCGAGAAAGGTCTCAAATCGTGAAGCGAGTTATGCCAAGATATGAACTTTAAGAGGTCCCGAGAAGCAGTTTTAAAAGATTTTGTCCTTTAGCTAACTATTGCTTAAATCGTCCACTTTATTTTCAGCCTAAATAACTATCGAAATAAGTCAAACAATGCATCCTCGTGATCATTCAAGACAAAATTAAAATATAAGAGATACACCTAGGAATAAGGAAGTCTAAGTAAATAATTGGCCCACATGAATTCGTGTTAGTTTGCTAACTTATAATAACAATGATCTCGTTTTTAAGCTTGGTATGGGGAACGTGAAACTTGAGGATGATAAACATTTATGGCAGCCAAAACCCCAATGTATGTCTTTGATTTCTTTACTTTTTTGTACATATTTCTATCTTTTTAATTTCCTTAAAGTTTAGTATTTAATAATGGCCAAGGTGGGTTATTTATGATAAAAAATATAAACCGTGCTTTGAAATTAATGAATTGCATGAGGGCATTGCAATGGTCAAGTGTAGGGGATTTAATATGTGTGAAAACACTTATCCTTTTACCACTTATTTCCAATAATAGCAAGACCAAAACGTGTATTTTATGTCGTAAAAGTCGGAATTATGCGTGGTTTGTGTTTTTATTGTGTTTCAGGATAAAAATATGAGAAAGGGAGAAAACACGGGCTATCACGGGCTTTTATCGAAGAAAAAGACAAAAGACGAAGTCCAAAGATCAAAGAGTGCAAAAAGAACGGAAGTCCAAGGCCTATTCTGAAGATTTATCGAAGAAAAAGTCGAAAGACGGAAGTTTAATGAAGTCGAAGAACTCAAGTCTAATAGAAGAAGAAAATTATAAGACAAGTTCAATTTATATCGACAAATCCCGAGACGACGTCGAGAAAGACAAAGAATTAAAATCGAGTCGAGAAGAAAGAAAGAAAGAAAGAAGCACATGCACCTCCCCATCTCCTATAAATACCCTCCTAATGACACTTTAGGAGAGAGTTAGCTAGTTTATTTTTTCTTTCCTTAGTTTTATTTTTAGAGAGAGAAAGTGTTTAACTTTCTCCCACTAGAATTTCATCTTTTCCTTCCTTTCATGTTTAAGCTTTGATTTGATCTTGTATTTTGGAATCATTAATTTATAAGTTCAAGTTAAGTTTTTTATCTTTAATCTTCTTCTACCTTTATTTATTTTCTAAAAGTTGATTTTTTTTCGTTATAATCTTGATTTTGTTTAATCTTTATGATTGATTGATAAAAAGTTTATCTTTTTATTCATCTCTAAGTTTTTATACGGATTAAGTTCTGAGCTTTTCATGCTTATTGACTTAGTTTGTGTCTAGCTTATTTACGTTTTAAGTTTCTTAAAGTTTTAGTCTTTTTAAAGTTTGATTTAAAAGTTTTGCTTATTTAAAGTTTGGAAAAGTTCTTATTTTATGCTTATTAGTAACTTGTTTAAGTCTTGGTTTGAGCTTATCAAAAGTAGCTTAAAAACTTGGCTTATTTCGAAGTGCTAGTAATCAGAAAAGGGTAAACCCCTTTCCGATTAGACATTCCAATTAGAGGTAATTATTCCGATTAGTTCACAAGTATTCCGATCAACAGTAATCGGAAAAGGGTTTTGTCTTTCCGATTTGGATTCCGATAGGGCTTGTTATTCCGACAAGGATTCCTATTTGGATTCCGACAAGGGTATTATTTAATATTCCGATTAGCTTTGTTTTTCATACATTCCGATAGCTTTCCGATTACCAACATTCCGATCATATTCCTTTTTGGCATATTCCGATCACTTTCTGACGAGTTATTCCGAATGGATTTCGATAAGGTATTCCGACTGGGTTTATTGTTTATTTTTAATTTGGTTCTAAGTTTTTCGTTTTAAAAAGTTTTAAGTTTCAAAAATTGCACGCTTCCCGAAATCTTTGCTTTTACCAAGTATTTTTCTAATTTTGTTTTTAAGTTTTTAGTCATTTATTTTTAACTCGTCATTTAGTTTAATTTTTAAAAGCTTTTATTTTACTCAACGACACTTTCATATTTGCTATTAGTTTAAAATAGATAACCAAACCATTTTCTTTTCCACCAAGAACGACTGAGTCGTACTCTTAACTTGTAATCAATTCAAAAAGACTTGAACAACGAACTTTCATAACTAGGTAAAATCTTAGTTATTATTGATGAACTAGAAACTGTTGTGTATCGTCAAGTCAGGGTCATGAAGACCAGGATTTATGCTTCGTCAATATCTCGTACAGGAATCGTTCCGGGTAAGACGCCACTTGGAACGTAGGGGTCCATCCGGACTTTCTATCCTCTTTTCCAATCCATAAGTCAGATATGTTCCTTTCAGTCACTTCACGTTCCATGTCCTTTGCAGTCTTACGTTCATGTCCTTCCCATGTTATCGTATCTCTAATTCGAGGACGAGTTATTCTTTTTAGAGGGAAAGAGTTGTAAAACCCGCATAAAAATACCCTGAATAGTACGTACATGAAACACAAACAATTTAAACACTTTCCATCAATAATATACGACACGTATCACGAACATTTAATTCAAGCATTAAGTATATTAAGTTTACGACAAGTATTACGTATCTCATTATTATTATTTTTACACTATAAGTAGTTACGTAAAATACTTTAACACTTCAAGAACTTAAAACACGAGAATTAAAACGTGAGCCTACACGATTATAATTTAAATCACGGATATCGAGAACTTCTAAGTGTGTGTGTGGGTTGTGTGTACGACAAGAGAAACAAGAAGAGATAGGGCCCATGGCCCACTTGGGAGTCCAAAATAAATAAAAACACGGGGAGAGTATATTAACTTTGGTAAATAATAAGAAACCCTAAATTAAAACAAAACCTACGATTTGTCTGCTCCTCCTTTTTTTTCTTCTTGCCGTCGTTTCTCAACACCAAGATCAAGGGAGTCGGTTTTGATCTTTTAAATAACAAGGTTCATGATCGTGTTCAAATCCCTAAACCATAACATACATTCGGTAACTCCTGAACCCTAATCTTTCTTTTAGTTATTTTCTTTTGACCATGAATCTATGAACTGTAAGAAAATCAAGGATTTGAACATGTTATTTAAAGGTTATAAACATTGTAATCAATTTGACTTGGTTGGTTTTGGGATTGTCATGCAAACCGAGAGTCAAGGGGACTCTCGGTGTGGTTGGTGTCTCAGCCAGCTGCACCCGTATATGGGGGGGCGACAGCTCTCTTTGTGCAGACACAAAACACAGACTCCAAACAGGGGGTGTTGCTTGAGGTTAGTGGCAACCGAGACCTTATGGTCTCGGTGGGTCATAGCTGTGAAGCAGGGGGAAAGCGACTCTAGTCGATGCTAAAAAGGCAGGCAGCAGGGGGACTACCGCCCAGGCAGTGACAAGGGGGTGTTTGGGGGATCTTAGACAACACATGGGTATGGTTATCAGACGACAAGAGGGCAGTAGGGTTTATTTGTTATTATTGTTTTACGTGCGATCAAGACTTTAAGTCTCGGTAGGCTTTGTTTCGTCTCGGGTTTTCGGGCTCGAGATACATTATAAATTAAACAAGTATATTTTTTGTAAGTGATTAATAATTTACAAGCCTATTAATTATTTAAAATCATGACTTAGATTTATTATTAAAATTAATAATACACGTTATATCGTATTTAGACTTTTGTTTTAGTAATTAATTATTTTAATTAATTAACGAGAACTAGTAATTTTATTTTATTAATTAATTAATTTGATTAATTTTCATGAATCAAGAATTTATTTATTAAAATCATGACTTAGGTTAATTATTAGAAATTAATAATCATGTTATAACCTAAGTACTTTAAATGGCATAATTAAATTAATTGGTATAATGTAAAGTTTTATAAACTATCATGACATATTCTTAGTTATTAAAACCATGCATTTCGTTAATAATTAATAATCAGTTTAACCTATAGTATTTATTTAATAAACTTTACTATCATTATCATGAATTATATTTTAAGACTAATAAGCACTAGCTTATATTTTTAGACTAATTAATCCAGCTTATTTATATTTATGGAAACTTTCTTTTTTAAGAAACTTACTATTTTTGGAAACCTGCTATTTTGAGAAGGTTACTTATTATTACACTACAAGTATAGTAATACAATAACACATGAAATACATCATCAGAATACCAGTAAAACATGAATAAAATACAAGATGACATTTAAAACAAGTAAAACATGACAAGACATATAAAATAAGTTAATAACACACAAGAACCAGTAACACACTCAGTAATAAGAGAACTCATACATGTCCCTTATTTTGTAGCAATAGTGAGGTCGTAGTAGGAATTTTTCATCCTTTCATCTTCCTCGTTCACTGGAAATAAGGTACGAATATTCCGTCCTTCGGTATGGACATTCCCTTCCTTTATTAGGATTCCCCGTTTGCAGCCAACTGTTTTCCCAAGTATTTGTTTTATATGTTTTGATTAGCTTATGTTTAGTTTTAAATCCCTAAGCCATATACATGCATGACCAGTTTCACCTAGTTATAGAGGTACCATAACCATAACACTAGAAGCACCAGTGTTATGACTTCCCCACGGCGGAGTGATTGCTCGTGGTGTCCCTTTCAGTTTTGGCCATATTATTATATTATTATGTGGGGCATATGGGTGCATCCTAGTTACATGTTTTACAAGTATTTTCATGGTGAATGTGGTGTGTGCCTTGCATCCTTCACAAGGAGTTGATCCCTCCTACCCAGAAATTAATTAATTAGAGGCAACCCCTCTAATTGCATGATGAGGTCATCCCTCTAAGTATTCATGCACGTTGATACTTCATGACCTATATGGGCTTTTGGTTAAATGTAAAATACAGTTTTCAGAAGTATAAACATAAGGCTTTTCAAACAATAAAACCAGTTTTATAAACATGTTCCAGGTTTTCTAGTCTTTAAACATTTCCGCTACTTTTCAGTCTTATTTATGTTTCAGTCTATCATACTATGTCATATATTCGTTCACTAAGCGTTTTTCTCAGCCGTTACTTTCCTTTCTATGTCCCAAAACGGCAGGCACCCATGGACTGACTTGAGCATTTGGAGGACGTGCATAGGATGGAAGATGCCTTAGATTTCTTCTCCTTTTGCCTTCTTATATTTATGTTTAATTGGACACTTTTTTAGTCCTTATTTCATTTATTTATTTATGTTTTGGGATTATGTTTGGGAACCGATGTTAGATTCCGGTATTCCCTTTTGGTCATGTATGTTTTAGTACATATTACCTTGCATGCTTTGATGACACGCTATAATTATTTATATGATATTCCATTTATCAAATTGGGGTGTAACACCCAGTATATTTTAACTTAATTAGTTGCTTCATCAAGAAAAAGTTGTTATTTCCAGTTTTTCTAGCATACAACTGTTCAAGCTTGTTCCAAAGAGTACGAGCATGCATCTCTTCGCAAATGTGGTTCAAAACATTATCATCCACCTACTGCCTAATATACCCGCAAACCTGTCTATGCAAAATCAACCATTCTGCATCTGTTTTATTCTCAAGTTCATTAGTACTAAAAATAGGCAAGTAGTAATCTTTAACATAAAGGAGATTTTCCATCTTCCCTTTCCAAACATGATAAATAAACCATTCAAATTAACCATCCTACTTGTATTAGCTTCCATTGTTCAAACAGGTAAGTCCCCAATCAAGAGCCTATAGCTCTGATACCAATTTGACGGGTAAATATGGAATGGGTCAAACGGTATAAACACAAATGCAGAAGAAAACCTTTGTTTGACCGCACTTACCCAAGCCTCTGAATGAACCTATGAGGAAGTAATCAAATAAGGCAACCTTAAAGCAACTCTAATCAGCTCCCACAATCAATAATAATCAACTATCAACAGGTAGTTAAGTAATCACAAACACACAGCAAGAACACCAAACTTTTAGCGTGGAAAACCCCAAAGTGGGTAAAAACCACGGGACACCTCGTGCCACTTAAATCACTATGAAACAAGAGATACAAGTATTCTTTGGTTTACACTAGAGGCATATAGCCAGTAATAAGGTACGAACAAAGAACAAAGAAAGATAGATATCACCAAGAACTAAGAATATGACGCGTGCTTCCTGGACACAAAGCTAAGACTTCCAGGCCTCCAAATCAAGATTCATACGGTCAAAACCTTCCTTTATAAGTAAGGAAGCTACAACCCAAAAACAGTTACGATCCAACGGTGTAAACTCTAGCGATCGGCGTAACACTGGTGCTGCTGGGTGATAAACAACTCCAAACCTCTCTTATTGTAACACCCCTAAATTACCACGCAGCGGAATACCACATTGGGGCGCTACTCATAGAACATCACACACAATCATAGAAAAACGACCTCAAAAGAGACATTAAAATATAATACAACATTATCTAAAAGGTTTCCCATCCTAATATGTATTAAATCAGAGTAGTGTTTAGTCCCAAAAACCGTTACCAACACAACACGTTCATCAAAGACTTATAAGTCATTTATTCATTTCAAAGGATGGAAAAAAACTATAAAGTTTAGACAAGTAATCACCAACTTCCTCCATGCATGCTCCGCTGTTATCCATCTTGATTACCTGAAATACATGCTCTAAATCGTCAATACAACGGTTGAGTGAATCTATAGGTTTTGCAAATCAACAGTTGAACACAAGAATTTTTAATCATCTCAAACTTATCACACAAACAATTCATATATATATATATATATATATATATATATATATATATATATATATATATATATATATATATATATATATATATATATATATATATATATATATATATATATATATATATATATATATATATATATATATATATATATATATATATATATATATATATATAGATAGATAGATAAATGCCTTAAGCTCATGCCACTGAACGTTAACCAACAAGTCAAAACGAATCACTTACGGCGCCCCTACTAACAGGTAATGTTGTCATATACCAACGACCTCTTATACATAATATCCCTTTCAGGTGATCACAAGGATATATACCCTAGGATAAGGCTGTTAAACCAAATAGATCTATCATATGTATTAGCGTTTACCTCGCAAGGTAATTAGCAGTGCATGAAATTCAGGGACTTCATAAGACAATGGTACTTAGGCATTTATCATCATATTCGGGTCCAGCATACGGAAAACAACTTGTGTTCATTTTATAAAACAACATGTATTCCCCCTCGCAGTTAAAAATCATTTGCAAGATAATATAAAAGTGAGGCTATAGACTCACCTTAAATGATATGCGAAGCTAGTAGTAGTTGTGGTCGCCAAAGAGAAGATTCCCCTAATATACACGTCAAAAGCCGCCACCTAACAAATAAGGCGCGCGTTAAGACTCGAACTCAAATATTGATATATACTAAGTATAATATGACATAAATATTTTCAAAGTATTCATACTTCATAATTAGTGACACGAACCAAGTGAATCCATGCTATCCCATTTATCCCGCACTACACGTTTAAACACTTGTACTCTCGACATTGACCCGTGATTAGATGTCAAGTCAACGCAAGTCAAACTATCACTTTACTTCACTCAGACCAGTAACTAAGTCATTTATATAATGACTAAACACTTGAGTAAGTCACGATGTCCAATAGTGAATACTCAAACTCACGCCACACGAGCATTGAACCATGTGTCCAAAATACAAATCAGCATGTACACTCCAAATGTACACACCGATCTACCCTATCTAGACTTGTTCAATTTTGATGAAACTTGGTGTCAAGGTCACTTATAACCTGTATAAGACCCCACCAAAATTTGAGCCAAAGTTCACACTTCAAAACCCATCAGCTCGACACTTTACTCGACTCTAAAATTTGAGGCAGAATGAATACCCATTTTATAAAACTGTTTATACCACTTTAAAAATACTATCTTGACATTTCGCCTTTTAAACTCAATTCAAGACTCATCGTACTAAGTTTATAAACTTTAAAAACCAGTAACATCAATTGTCTAACCATGCCTAAAGTCCCCGAGAGTCGACCCAAAATCAACCACAATTTCGGATTGTGTCGATTTGCTTCTCCCGGTACAAGACTACTAAAACTAGCATAACTTTTGATATGTAATGAGTTGAGAGCTCATTCAAGCGGCAAAACAACCATATTGAGGATTAATATAACTATCTCACATCATTTCCTAGCCTATATTAACTCAAACCCATGAATTTATTTAACAAATATTCTGCCCAAAATACCCTTTTCAGAATGACTAAATTTTCCATTTTTACCAACATGCATCATCATGCATCTAATTCTAACACCTAATCTGTCATTCCTAACATCATAAACATCTCTTAATACCCCGTAATCATCCTAGGATTTACTTGATCAATTATCACATGCATGCACTCAAAATTCCCATTACAATAATAATAATAACACAATTATATACCCATAAAAATGGATCAAACCCACTTGATCATCATGAAAGAATTTGGAAAAATATAAAAGCTCTTGCATGTTTGTAAACATGGTATCACAATGATCACCATAAAATTATAAGGATGGGTCTTACCTTGGTTTATAAATATTTAAGCTCAAAATTTAGATTTAAGGGTGTTTTTGGGTGGTGGTGTTTACGGCAAGAAGAATGGGAAAGAGAGGGAAGAGAAATATTTATAGTGTATGATGTTGTGTGTGTTTTTAGGGTAAGAAAAATAATTTTATATGGTGGTTAGTTGGGGTGATTTTTGTAAATGGTGCATAGTTTTGGACCAAAATGTAAATATTAGTTAAAAAGCGGGAAATGACTATTAGTTAATTTTAAAAATATTTACGAGAGTCGGGTTTCGTCCCGGCTTCATAAAAATATAAATCTCGTTTGTTAAATCGATCGTTTTAATAATTAAACGCACACAAAACGAAATAATAAGATTTCGACTCGTCTTAATACGTAATGAAATAAAAATCTCAAAAATCGAAATAATCGATACTAAAATATAATATTTGGGCATCCATTGGCATCACGGTCACTATTAGTACTCTTCAATCGTCACAACAATTAATTATATTCACACATTACCGGTTTCAACGCAAAACCGTCAAACATAACGATACTCACCATTACTTAGAAATTCAAAATCCGTTACACGGTTAGGGTAAAATAATGACGTTAAGTTTGGGTTATTATATTATCACCTCCTTTAAGGAGCGACGTCCCGTCGCTCACCTCAACTCATACTCGTATTGCACATTCCTAGGAAAGACGAGGGAACTTCTTCCTAAAGAAGTCCTCACGATCCCACGTGAATCTCGATCCACGTGAATCTCGATCCACGTCTCGAATTCCATCAACACTTCTTCAAACTCGACACACCACATTTTTACGAATTGTACGAAGCTCATTTGACGATAAGAATAGATGACAGGATTTTTGGGTAAGTGAATTCAAAAGGAAAACTGTAAGTTAAAGGATATCCACTGGCCGGATAGCCATGGGTGCGTATCAAAAGGAAATAACAAGAAATTATTTCGTCATTGGAGGGCGCTCACACACGGACCCATACTCAAAAGATAATACAAAGACACCATATAACTTCCGCCCACGCGTATTCAAGTCTCAATAAACATCGTCATTGAATGTCAAAAATATATTACATGGTACGTGTTCTACGTGATCAGACGTTATTGGAAATGCCGCCTTAAATTCTTACAACTTACGATCACCCGACTATATCACATACCATATAAGTACCTAAAAGCAAATGTCGAACATAAACATCAAATATAGATATCCACCGTTGATTGATGTGTGTTTCGCAAGTCTTAAATTTATATATTACTAGATGATTACCAAACAAGGGACTAAAAATGAAACACGGGCAAGTATACCCTTTCGTGTATAGCATAGTCTAAAGGTAAGTCCAGGTCGATCCATAGGATTGTTGTTAACAAGTAAAAACAATGATCTCTAGAGTATCACAAGTTCTAAAGATTTAAGCTTCTAACAATGATTTAAAGGTGCGTTTGGTTAAGGCTAAAACATAGGAAAGATAGATAGCTAAGATGAATATAAGCACATAAATGATGTAAGACAACATGCCGATTAGTCGTACATGCAACATCTAATCAATATAACAAGAAATCCTTCTATAGATCATGTAATACCAAAACCATTAAGAATAGTTTTTGTTGGTTTCAATAATTCATGCACTAAACAAAATTATGCAAGAGTCGTTATGTATTTCATTCCACCAATCGCGACAAAGGAGAGTACCAAGATTCATTTACTAGATGAAATATAACCCATTCAATCATATAAGTACTAGTTATAATCATGAATGAACCAAATACATAACAATGATCAAACATAATAGTATCGAGTACAAGAACAAATCAACCACGCTTATAATCACGAACCAGGGAGAAAGTGCGTCGCACAAATCTAATTGTGCGCCACACTTCGCCCCTACGAAGCTAATACAATCTATTCATAGTTCTACATATGCCTCAACCAAATACACAAGGTACTTCTCCATGATCACAGCAATAATAAACATCGTATGCATAATAATTCCAGAAATAATCATATAAAAAGGGATAATAGATTATACCAAAGTTTATGATCCAAGATGATGATTACAAGTTTTCCCAAATGAAAACTATTATTGATTAACAAAGCTAATGATTCCAAATGTTTCGAACCCTTTGGGTGATGTTACTCTACCCAAAAATCGTCCTAAACTACTGAGGAATGATGGTGGAAGATGGGGGATGGATAGAAGTGTGTGTAAAGTGAGAGGGATTGCTCTCTATTTATAGTGCTCACTGGGGGTAAAATGTAACACTCTCAATTTTCGTATCGGTACAGCGGAAGGGTCTTTTAGAGTGTTACGGGATAGCACAATAACTCCAATCATAGACAACACATAAAAATGGTTGTACAAGGTTCAACATACATTCATTCGATAAAAGTTTTAAAGTGTACAACAGGTCCCAAATTATACAGGTCATTAAGTTTACAAAACATAGATCGAATGAACATTTTTAATATTATGTGGGCCATCAGAGTCGATCTCCATCCGGATTACCTTCAAGCACCTGAGATAAAAACATGCAAAAATCATATCAGCGAATGCCGAGTGAATTCATAGAGTTTAATAAAACCGTTATATAAAACAATCGTTGAAATCAGAACACAAGTATAATATCAGAATTAAGTCCTCGTATTGCTAGTCAGGCAATATATAAATCAAGCATACATCTTAAACCGTCCATGAGACCGTAGCCTCAATATTACCATTATAGGTAATATTATTATCGTTATTTGCATCGTTATTGGATTACATTTAGATTATTATTAGCCGCATGACATTGTTACCTTACTATGAAAACAACGGGCCGCGAACCCGACAAACAATGAGCCCATCTAAGTTAGCGTGTCGTCACAAAAATCATGCTATGTAAATCTTCTCATACATAAATTCGCTTACCAATCAATGTGGTACGACGGGGATCAACCGTCAAGGCACGAACTGGGGTGATCGTCCCCAAATAGTACTATCATATGCATAAGCGTCTACCAAATCCCGTGTTGTCCCATATATTTAGATGATTATAGATAGAAAATAGATGAAAAGAGATGGATTCCTATAGAGAGAAAGTAGTGAGAGAAATTAGAGAGGAGGAGAGGATTAACTTAGTGAATATAAGATTAAGGAAAGAATGAAATGAACAACCAACCCTCCTAACATGCTAGGAGGGTAATATATATAGTCCACCCACATGCGGGCTTTAATGGACTATATATTGGGCCGGGCTTGTCTTTTGGACTTTAATTAGTTTAAATCCAAGCCCGTAAAAAAAAACCACGACTAATTAACTACCTATTACAACGTTCTAATTATTGTTACAATAATAACCTATGACCGAGCATTCTTGTTTGACTCAATATTTTGAGGCTAACAATCTCCCCCAATGTGAGGTCATACCCTTTTGATAGTTGGAGATCAATGGAGATTACGAATCTCGTCATAAATGAGTTTTGAACGTGTAACAGTAGTTTTGTTCCATCATGTTGTGATCTTTGAGCCTTTGTCATTGTCTTACGACTTAGTCTTTTATCTTGAGATCTTCAAATCATTCTTGACTTGTCTTTGCCATCTTGCAATCTTGTGTCTTTATCCACATGCTCACACTATTGATTGTTGAATAAGTCTTTGGGCATGAACATGTGATTTTGAATCTTTGACTTAGCTGAGTACACCGTGACGCCACCTTCTCGAGACAAAACATAGACACGGACTGAATGGCTTTGACATTCGTCCTAAATCGGTAGCGTTTTACCTCCGGTCGGTGAAGACCGTTATACGATATTAAATACCGTACCTGTGATTAGGTAGATTCAATTAAGAATCTCCTTGACGGGGTTTCGCGGTTGTACTAGCCGTTCTCTTTACTCGACCGTCTCAAAGCAAGACTGCGAACATAAAGGGTGAATCAATTGGACAAATATCCGCTTGATTAAAGTCGTCAATTCAAATTCATGGAACAAGTTTGATTCATTTAGAATCTTACCATTGTTGCTTTCCAGTTGACACAAGTTTGATTCATAAGAATCTCACAAGTCACATACCGTAGCGCTGTATGATGTTGACGCTAGAAGGATTTCCATTCGTCACTGTGAATATTCATGAATATCACTTCGAATGTTCTGGCAAGACCATAAAGATATTGCGTAGAAGCCTAAAACGAGTTTGAATCAATTCAGAATCAAACCACTGTTGCTTTTCAGTTTTACATGTGTTCAATTCATAAAGAATCTTACACATGACCTACCGCAGTGCTGTTTGATGTTAACACTGGAAGGATTTCCACTCATCATTGTGAATACTAAGTAGTATCACTCTGAATGTTCTAGCAATATCGCAAGGATATAGCGTAGGACTCTCTTGATCTTCATCCGTGTGTCCTAACGAGATTTGATTGATCTCTTAGCTCTAGACTCGATTTGTGCACTTTTAGTGGTCAGAGGCTGGAGCAGATGCCACCTATTCAATATCAACTATCTTGGAGTGAGAAAGTCAATAGAAGTCGTGTTGATCTCCGTGAAAATAAAACAAACTTCTTTTGAGAGAAACCTGAGTAGCTAGGAAAGTGTTGTGCATACATCACTGGGTCTATGATGAGTTTGTCTTCATGATGAGTTGACCCGGTTTCTGCCTAAGTTGTATGGAGGGCTTCTTTCTTTAGACCCTTTATCCTTACATTTCTTTTTCATTCTTCAACCCCTTCAATGCTTACCAAGACATCATTAATAGCACCTTGTTGTGATTGTTCCAGTGCTATCATCAGTACTTACTCGGCATTCTGCTACGTTCACATTCTACTCCATCTTTCCTAAGGACTTCTAATAATCTATTGGATTGTCCCTGGGAAGATCCCTTCGGTTCTGGTTGGATCATAGGACTTAAACCTAACCACCCTTTTAACACCAATAACGTCGTGAATTAAAGATGTTGTGGGTATTTGATCGTAACCATGAAAACCACTTTAAATTCAAACAAAGTGTTTGAAAAACATTTAACACCTTGCTAGTTTTGTCGTTTCAGAAATGCTCCCCCTTCACATGTGCATCGATAGTCGAAAGTGTTTCGCACATGTAGGTAAGAGTTAAAGTGCTTGAGTCTTATATTAGATCACATTTTAATCACATTTTCTCCCCTATCTCTAATATATAAAATCGTTTGATATTAGAGATACCAAATTTGATTAAAATATATTGTTAAAAATAGTCTTGAAAACTTTCGGGAGAAAAATGTGTCAAGCTTAGCATGAATTTTGGAACGCTCCCCCTCAAAAATTGATCTAATTGAATTGTCATTACGAGGATATGATCCACATTAAACTTTTGAAGATAGGAGTTGTTGAACACACAATTTTTGAAAGATTTTGAATATCATTGAGAAATTCTTGAAAAAAGTTTTGTTCAACACTTTTTGAAAAATCAATTCTTTTTGATGAAAAGGTTTTTCTAAAGCATAAACTTGAGTTCATAGACTTTGAATGTCTTGACGAATCCACTCAAGTGTAAGAAGATTTAACTTCTTTTGCTAAGGGTAAGGGCACGAAATCGTACACTCCCCCGTGAATATAGTTCCGGGTTGCAATCTGAAAATGATTACAAGCCATTGCGTTGAGCTCAAAACGTTGAACGTTTTGTGACAAGCTCAACCCAAGATAGATTGCTCTACCCGTTGTTGGGAATATTGTCCAAAATAGACAATTTTCTTTTGAAAAGATAGAAATGACATGTTTTGAAAAATATTTACAACTTTCATTCGAGCTTTATGTACACACCCGTGTCGTTATTGAGCAACATTTCTAGGTACGTCCATATTATCGATACTGAAAGACATGTCGAGAAGAATATTTTTGGATTATCAAAGATTTTTTAATTTTGTATATTTCTTTTTTTTTTCATCAATATTTACAGGTAGATGTTTGATAGATGAATCAAGCAGGCTTCTTTGCCAGAATCTCCAGTTCTGCTAGAGTCAAACATCTCATACCAATTTGCCTAACAAGATACGCAAACCTCTATTTCGAAATAGCTTTTGTAAACAAGTCAGCTAATTGGTAATCAGTTCCAACAAAGTATATATGAACAATACCCTTTTCAACTTGTTCCTTAATGAAGTGATATCTGACATCAATGTGCTTCGTGCGGGAATGCTGTACCGGGTTGCAGGAGATGGCTATGGCCGACTTTGAGTCACAGTACATAGGTACTTTATCAAAATGGAAGCCATAATCCGTGAGTTGTGTTCTCATCCAAAGAACTTGAGCACAACACGCAGATAGAGACACATACTCCGCTTCGGCTGATGAAAGTGACGTGCAATCCTGCTTCTTGGAAGACCATCCCACAAGCTTGTCTTGACCTAGAAATTGTGCACCACCAGAATTACTTTTACGTGTATCAAGACACCCTGCATGATCAGAATCTGAATAGGTCGTTAGAAAGAAACCGGTTTCCCTTGGATACCAGAGTCCCATGTGAATGGTATTCTTAAGGTACCGAAAGATCCGTTTAACCTCCTTGAGGTGATTTTCAGTGGGTCGTTCTTGATATCGTGCACAATAGTATGTAGCATGATGTATATCAGGTCTGCTCGCTGTCAAGTACATGAGGGACCCGATCATGGAACGATATCTCGTTTGATCTATGGGTAATCCCTCCAAATCAGCATCTAGGGATGTGGTTGATAATGGTGTCCCAACGGGGTCACATGATGTCATACCATGCTTTGTGATTATCTCTTGAGAATGCTTAGCTTGGTTAATAAAGATACCACTTGGGGATTGGTGAACTTGAATTCCTAGAAAGAATTTTAGTTCGCCTATCATAGACATTTCAAATCTGCTGTGCATTACTTTTTCAAACCATTTTGAAAGTTTTGGGTTTGTAGACCCGAAAATAATGTCATCAACATAAATCTGCACAAGCAAAATGTCATCCCTATATTTATAAGTGAAAAAAGTTAAATCAATGGAACCTTTTGAGAAACCTTTGGAGACCAGAAATTTCGAGAGCTCGTCGTACCACGCTACGTTTACGTACACCGTCTTTGGTGACAGTCCGACATTTCAGAAAATAAATTTATCCGTGAATATTATTTTGGAATTTTAAATTTGTGTTGGTTCATAAACTCACAAATTTATGAGAAGAGATTAGGACTTACGATTTTATTTTAACGTCCTTTACGACTAAACCGGAAACCTTAGGATTACGTATTTACGTTTTCGAACTCCGGTTTTGATGAGACAATTTTTATTGGATTCGTTTTGTGACGGTGATTCATAATTTATAAAAACGTTTTTCATAAAACGACCCGAGGGCACGCAAATCGAGGAAACTAGAATCGAGGAATACCCGTAAACTAGTGAGATGGGACAAAACACTTTGTCCCACCCCACTAGCAAAATGGGACGGCATAACAAGCCACCACATCACAAGATGTGGCAAGTTTCTAGCTAAACTTACACTTGTCACTTGAGCTTAATGTGTAAGCTAAGTGTACACCAAAACCATCTATCCTAAACAAACTAGCTCATTCAACATGCAAAACCACTCTCCATTTCCTCTCTACTCTCTCTTTGAGCCGTCCCTACTCCACCATCAAACACCACTTTTGATCTAAATCAACCACAAAATCTCATGTTATTCATATACATGTTGATGCCCTTTTGAAGCCCTATTGATTGGTGCAAGTTATAACATCCAAGGAGGAGTTTCCATGGAGTCTTGAGGCTGATTTTCTACAAGGAGTCTATGAAGAATGGTGTTCTTGAAGATGGTCATGGTTGTCTACAAGTTTCTCCATCAAAAACCATGCCAAAATCATAACCTACATCAACTTGGTGGTATAAAGATTGTCCTCCTCATCTTCTTATTATTTTGATTATGTAAACATGTATTTTATTTCCTATTGTATATATTTATGATGATTATATGATGATAAAAATGTTATGTGGGGATTTGTTGTTGATAAACATGATTAAAAAGGTGAAAAACCATAAGAAACAAGGTTGAAATCTTGGTTAAATTTGATAGCTGTATAAAACAGTAAAGAACCATATGTTTAACTGATGAAATGATGAAGTAGGATGGATTTACAGTAAGCTATGGGTCTTGCACACATGTGAGAGTTGGCCGTGCAATGGAATCAAAATAATGAGTGAGATATGATCAAAACAAGTTTAGGGTATAAATCTGAAGTTACTGTTTTGGACGATTTTTAGAAAATACTTAAAGGATGATTCAACAGTAGCTATAGAAGAGTTAAATGTAGCACATATCATGAAGTTTATGTGATAAAAATTTGAGCTTCTATCTCCATGTAGAACTCAAGATATGGCAGTTTTGGTGAAGATGAAGTTAAAAATCAGATTTTTGGAAATTAAAGAATAATACTATTATATAAGCACTCACATTTTAATATATAAAATGTAAAATAAAAACCCACTAACTCTTGAATTTTATTTATATAAATATGTACAATGATAAATAAGTGGACATTTTATAAAAATGGTAACTTGTATGTTTTATAAGTTATAAAAACTATAAACATGATTTTTACGACTTTTTCGGCTATCGCCGTAAAATTAACGTTTTTGTTAAATAAAACTTAGATGGTTGGACCCGTCTAATGAAAACTTTATAAAACTTATATACTGATATATAGACATGTATAACAAGTAAAAACAGATAAAACCCGAACTTTAGGGCATACGGACGTTAACGGACTAAATTAACGTTACTGGACTAATAATACAACCAAAATGGACTAAAATACTTATGAACTTATTATTGGGCTTAACCCATTTGGGCCCAACTTGTAAAGTTTAAGTACTGATAATATAAGTACAAAATGGATTAAAATAAGTTAAATAACTTATAATAAGCTTATTGGACTTCAGACACGTAAATGGGTAAAACTAGTAAACTAGTATAAAAGCTATCGACATATAACACTAAAATGAGTAAACGAGAATATGTAAACCCACTTGATCATCATATATATATAATCATCATATGTATACATACTTGTTATTTTTATAAAGTCATTGGACATAAGTCTAAGACAAATATTATTTGTCTAGGTTTCCGTGATTGAAGCACGCACCGTACATCCGAATTGCCGATAACCCGCTTTCCCATATCAACGTGAGTTCATAGCCTCGCACTCTTTTAAATGTTTTTTATAAATGTTTTATAAACCCGCGAGGGAGATAACATGTTAGTTTTATAAAATAGGACACCATTTGTCCCGATTGTTTGTTTATTGATTTTGGACCCGAATGATTGAATGACCCGATTGTATGACCCGATGAATGATTAAAGGACCCGATAGATGAAACTAAATGGATTATTAAAGTTATGTTATGTCACTAAAATTCCCATTAGCATGAATTGTGAACTACCGGGAGTTGGTAGACGCTTATGCATTTAATAGTACTATTTGGGGACGATCACCCCAGTTCGCGCCTTGACGGTTGATCCCCGTCGTGCCACATTGATTGGTAAGCGAATTTATGTATGAGAAGATTTCCAATAGCGTGACCTTTGTGACGACACGCTACTTTAGATGGGCAAAATTGGTATCGGGTTAGCTACCCGTTTTGGTTTAGTAAGGTAACAATGTCATGCGGCTTATAATAATCCAAATCACCAAAATATTACTAGACGCTCCGAATTACGAAGTATTGCCTGACTAGCAATACGGGGTCATACTATTGATATTATGTTTGTGTTTTGGTTTTCATAACCATACTCATATAACGGTTTTTATTTTTCATACAACGTCGTAAGACGTATTGTATGACGTTTTTACGACATTGGCTCGTATAATGATTTTTAAGGCTTTTTATAACCATATTCATATAATGGTTTTATTTAATCTATACAACGTTGCAAAAACGTATTGTATGGTGTTTTTAACGATAATGATTCGTATAACGATTTTTAAGGAAAATGCCTATATTATGATTTTCGATAAAGATTTGTATAAAATGACTTTGGTTATTTTATAGCCTATTAAAATGGTTTGTACAAAATGATTTTCAGTAATAATTTTATACTGATATTATATTGATGAATTTTATTAAACTCTATGAATTCACTCGGCGTTATCGCTGACCTTTTCTTTTAACATGTTTTATCTCAGGTACTTGAAGGTAATTCTCGGGAAGACGACAAGAATTCATGGCCCGCACTTAAACAATATTTTCCATTCAAATACTTTGTAAAACTTTGTATAAAATATAATGACTTGGGACCGAGGTAACTTTGATGTTTATGAATGGAAATGATTTATTATTAAACGACGCGATTTTTATGCGTTGTCTATGATGTGAGTAATGTGCTATCCCGTAACACCAACTAGTCTTCCGCTGTACTAAGTTGTGTAAATTTGGGGGTGTTACACGAAACAACGCCACTCCAACACAAACCCCAATGGGGTAGAAGAAAATAGGAAAGAAGAAATAGAAGGGTGGGACAATGGGTAAGTCATAAAAACATTGAGCTACTCGAGGTAGACTCGCACCAATCAAATGAAAAGATTTTCCATTTATTGCATCGGTGGAAGACCGAGATTTCCCTATATAAGCAATTCCAGGATAAAATATCTCGTCCTCGGTGGAGAAAGGGGAGGGAACATAAGGGGCTTCCCCCACACTAAGTCCACACAAAGCATCGTCAAAAGGAGAAGACGAGCTTGTAGTACTCAATACACGCGGTGATGACGGAGTTAGAGTTGTAGAAAAATCTTTTAAATTAAATTCAAAATCTTTTCCTTTTTCATCTTTTACACTCTCCTTGTGAAAACCCGATTTGATTATGTCAAAAATATTTGGTGTATCTAAAGCAATGTTAGTCACACTAAAAATTATCACATTTTGAAATCTTTTTGGTGGTGGTGGTAAGTTTTCAAACCTTTTGTCAACAAAGAAAACCTCCCCATCGGGATCAACGTATTCATCATCCGAAGAATCACTCGAGATTGGAATTGTAGGCTTAACACTCTTAACCTCCACCGGCGGAGGGGACGGAACTTCATTTTTATCAACAACTCCTAAAACTCTATTGGAAATCTTTTTGCAAATGCTTTTGATGGGATTGACATTGTACAAAGATGTGATGGAATTCACATGAGAAAGAGTGGAGTTTTGGGTTGCATTAATGACGAGTTCTTCCTCATTGAAACGAAGAGTGATTTTTCTTGCATGCACATCGATAAGTGCTCTCGAGGTATCCAAAAAGGATCGACCTAAAATTAACGGAACTTTAGGATCGATGGGAATGTCAACAACAATGAAGTCTACAGGATAGTAGAACTTTCCAACTTTCACAAAAACGTCCTCGACAACTCCACAAGCTAGAATCGTAGAATGATCGGCCATTTCGATTGACATTCTTGAAGGAGTGAGATTTGGGAGATTGAGCGATTTGAAAATCTCAAGAGGCATCAAATTAATACTAGCACCAAGATCGGCCAAGGCGTAGCATTCTTCCATGTCTTGGATAGCACATGGGATTAAAAACTTTCCAGGATCACCGACTTTTTGAGGTATGCGGCTAAGAAAAACCGAAGAACAACTAGACGATTTTTGCCTTTTTTATTTGTTATTCAACATACTTTTGAAGTTCGCGGCAAATCGAGGCATCATGACTAAGGCGTCGGCAAAACTTATATTGAAATGCAAGTCATGAAACATTTTCATAAAAAGTTCAAATTGATAATTATTTCGTTCTTGTGCCTTTTCCTTGTCTCGTCTTGAAGGGTAGGGTAAAGGTGGTGTGGGTTGGGGCAAAGTAGGCATAGGCAACGGCCTTGGAATCTCGGGTTCCATGATTGGTGTGGGTTCAACCGTAGGTGTGGTTTGAGCGGTACTTCGTGGGCTTTGAGTTTGCTCCTTTTCAACCACAACCTCGGGTTCCTTCTCTTTTTCCTTCTCCATAGAAGTACTTGGACGAGAAATGGGTTCTTTGAAAGTTTTACCACTACGTGTAGTAATAACCTTCAACTCTCCTTTCGGGTTCACGATGGTATCACTAGGAAGACCACCCGAAGAAGAGGGCTTACACATGATACCTTCAAACATTTTAGCCATACGGTCCTCAAATTTTGATTGCCTAACATCCGCTTTTAACAACTCTTGCTTAATCTCATGTTGACCTTGCTCCATTTTTTGTTGATTTTGTTGGAGACGTGTGACATTTCCTTCCATTTTGTTAGCATGAGTTTTAAGTTCATTAGCAAGTTCGTTTTTAAGCTCGTTTTTCAACTCGGATCTTAAGCTAACCATTTCACGTTGCATGTTGTCAAACTTAGCATCATTAGCCTTAGCATATATCAAAAATTCTCCTTGCAAATTTTTAGTGTGAGCATTTTGAAAACCTTGTGTAGTGTTTTGAAAATCACGGTTTTGATTTTGATTAGAAATTTGTCCATTCCCACTTTGATAATTCCCTTGTTGTAATTGCGTGTGTTGCCTTGGTAATTACCTTGGTTGTTGTTTCGATAATTGTTAACATTTTGGTTTGGTGGAGCTTGATTTTGGCGGGAACCTTGACCGTTTTGGTTGTAAGTTCCCGTTGCTACATAAGCACTCGAAGTGTTACCATCCGCGGTAATGCACTCGGAAAGATCATGAGCTCCCCCACAAGATAAACAACTCTTAGCAACCGCTTTAACCGAAGCGGAATTGGAAGCTTCTTGAGCCTTCCAATGGGACATTAGATTAGCAAATCTATCAAAAAACCGATTTTCCTCATTAGCTTCATCATGTAAGGCGTTAATGCTACGAGACGATTGTGACGAAGATGACGAACCCATATTGGCAACACTCGGTGTGTTACGAGGGTTATAAACCTTAGATCTATTTTCAATGATTTGTAACGCCTCATTTGTCGTCTTGCACAAAAAATTACCACCCGCGGCGGCATTCAAATAATCTCGTTCATGATCATTAAGCCCATTATAAAAAGTATCCACTTGATGCAATTCCGTAAAATCATGGTGTGGACATTCATGTAACATTTCTTTAAAGCGTTCCCATGCCATTGAAAAACTTTCATTATTTCTTTGCACAAATCGTGAAATCTCATTTTTCAAATGTGTTGTTTTAGATGGTGGAAAAAACTTGTTCACAAACTTAGAAACGAGATCGGCCCATGTCAAAATCGAATTTGGCGGTTCTTTCTCGAGCCAAATTTTTGCGGGTCCATCCAACGAGTATGGAAACAACATCATCTTAATGGCGTCATGTGGAACATCCTTAAACTTGATAGTGCCGGTGAGACGGTTAAAGTTCCTAATATGGTAATGCGGGTTGTCTTTCTCGTGACCTCTAAATTTATTTGCTTGCAACATCGACATTAAACCCGTCTTAATTTCGAAATTCTCCGCAAGGATGGCGGGAATCACAATAGCCTCTCCAAAACCCTCGGTGGGTGCTTGTAGCAACTCCATCATATTACGATTAGCCATGACGACTTCTTGTTCTACAATAGGTTCAACAATTGGAGGTTCTTCAACAATCAACGTCTCTTGATTGGCTTGCTTTTGAAGTCGTTTACGAGCTCGTTTTGCTTGATTACGAGTGATCATAAACTTCACGAAGAATGGGAGGTGAGCAAAGAAGATTCTTTTTGGGTGTTTTGTGAATGTTCAATTTTTTTTTGTGTTTTTGATGATATTAACCTTTTGGAAATTGGTGAAATGTATTAAGTAGACAAAAGGTCCACAAATCTCCTCCTTAATCAAATCTCGTGATTAAAGAAGCCTCAAGGAATGAAAACGATCACGTGGAGTGAACGTCTTCCAATGACTTTAGAACTTTGGTGAAAACCAAATTGTTCAAGAGGTTTTAATCACAAAGAAAACCAAGCAAATATATTATACGTAATAATACTTTGGGCGGCAAAACCCTCGATTAGCCTTCAATCTCAAAATACTCACAAGCAAGCGGGGAAACGAGGCGGCGCGAAGCACTTAAGAGCCTTTTTCCTTAGGGTATATTTTATAATACCCGCCTTAAACCCACCTTATAGTTTGTATCTTTCAAAATCGAGCTTCACGAAAGTATTTATCTATTTTTGCCTTTTTCTTTTTGTTTGAGATTCGAATACAATAATTGAGTGATGAAATCCCAATTAAGGTTGTGTTTTCACACTTTTGGAAATATTGTAAATTTATTGTGATACTTAATACAATATAGTAATAATATTTGTACAAGAAAAACCAAGAAAACCGATAATACGTATTAGTAGAGTTCTACTAATACAAATACTATTTGGTTAATATTAAAAACAACAATGCAAATTAATCACGACACACCTCCCCGGCAGCGGCGCCATTTTTGATGTAGTATTTTTTGTATACCCTTTTAGGAAAAAGAGGCAACAAAGTAGTGGTAAGCGTTAAGTGTCGGTTTAGGAAAACCAAGCACTTATGACCCTTAAGTGGGGATCGTTCTCTCGAGGAGGCACGTGTGTTGTGTAATGAATGATGATTAATGTTTTTGATTATTAACAAGAAGAAAAGAGAAGAAGAGATGACGAAGACGAAAAAAAAATAAAAATTAACAAAAACTACTACTAGAAAGTTAAGACGTAGAAACGTAAAAAACACAAAATTTAAAATTTTAACCTAAAAATTCCTAAAAATTACTAAAAATCCACAATAAAATTCTAAGAGTTTACAAAAAATCCAAACTTGCTAAAACCTTTTAATAATCAAATAATGACTTTTTAATGCTAATTAAAGCCCTAAAAATCACAATTAATTATTAAAAAGCCCCAAACAAGATTTTATAGTTTGTAAACCTCAAAAATAACATAATTAAGCTAAAAACTATTTTTTAAAATTTTAAAACCAAATTAAACTATTTTTAAACTCCTAAAAACTATTAAAGTCTATTAAATTTTAAATTAATTCTAAAAATTAAATGAAAAGCCTAAAAAATATTGGGAAGTGACAAAGTTCCTAATTTAATGTCTATAACGTAGGAAAAATGAAAAAAGTAGAAAAAACAAACTTTGAATTTTTACTAATAAAATAATATTAAAATATTCTAAAAAATTAAAAGTTTAAAAATAAATTCTAAAAAATTATCAAAAATCCTAAATATTCTAACTAAGACAAAAATGCAAGTTAAAGTTCCTAAAACCTTTTTATTAATTTTATATTAATTTTTAAAATTGTCTAAAAACCCTAAAATCAAATAAAATTAAAAATAAGACTTTTTGAAAACTTTTTTAAATGTAAACCTCAAATAACTTAATTAAAACCTAAAAACTATTTTTTTGGATTTTTTAAAATACTTTTACTATTTTTAATTGACTTTCTAAAAATTAAACTTAAAATATTCCTAATAAATAAATTAATAAAGAGAAAAATAATATTTTTGGACAGAAAAGTCTAATACCTTAATACATTCCTAGGAAAAATAAGCTAACACCAAAAAACTAAGCCAATAAGCTTAAACTGGCCGAATAAGCTACGGCTTATTTAAATAAGCCCAACTCAAAAACGCCTTAAGTATAATTTAAAACCAAACCTATCAGTCAAAGTCCCTAGGGCGCAGATGGTTAGCACGTTGTGTTGTGAGAGGAGTGGCGCAGGTTCGAGTCCTGGCCACGTCCTTTTTGATAATTTTTTTTTTCTTTTTAGCTTTTAAGAACACAATCCAATGACCTTTTTAATTACCAAATCACAAACACAAGTCCAAGTTATCAAGATTTAAACAATTCGAACAAAAAAAACATGCTCAGCTGAGCCTTTCAAGAACACAAGCAATCTGTTTTATTCACAAGTGCAAAGAGAACCAAGAGGGCTTGGTCCTTTGGATTTGAGATGTATTGCTGGATAATGAAGGCACCCCTATACTCAGTTGAGTATAGGGAGTCAAGACAACACAAAAACAAGCACAACTAAACACACAATCAAGCTCAAAGGCACAAAAGTTCTGATAAGCTAAATGAGTTGCTGATGAACAAAGGCACAAATTACATGCACAATAATGAACTCCCAAGGCTCAAATCTTGCAAATAAGCTCACAAATAGACATACAATTGATTCACAATCCTCAAATGACCTAGAATCTAGCAGATTAGACAATTTAAATGGCAAAATCACAATAATGCAGTCACACAAGCAGGTTACTGGATTTAAGCTATTTTTCACTTTTGAGCTTGCAAATTGATTCAAAACTTGTCCAAACTGAGATACAAACTAACAAACTACCATATGCTACCCTATAGAGTGTATTAAACAGGTTTTCAACACTCAAACTTGTCATAAATTTTGCATGAAACACAAATCCAAACACCCCTTTATCTCAGAAATTGCAAATTTAACACACCAAATTACTTTGAAATCTACCCAAACTGATTATATACCTTCTAAACATGCATAATATAACCTAATAACTCAAATCAAACAGCTTAAACAAACAATCAACACCTTTCATGCAATTTCACACAAATCACATAATTTTTTCAGAAACTTAAAAAATGAAATAGAAGCAAGAGACTACCTCAAGGGTCCTACATCCAGGACCCTTAGTGACAGCTAGGTCACCTCCCTTCAGGCTGGGGCCTGAGCTGGACCTTGGACAACAAAACTCAACAATCCTGCAAATCAAGAACAAACACAAGCCAAATAATACTTTCTGATTTTTTTTTACTTTTTACTTAACCTTTGAACCAATGAAACCAAATAACATAAACACGTTTTAGAATCAATGTCAACATCAGAAAATCAAAAATCAAAGTCCATTTTCACTTTCCTTGATTCAAGTTTTCTGAAATTCAAAACCTATTTTAAAACCTCCAAAAACACAAAGTGTTTATCAATTAGAATGGAACTGAGTTCTTAGCTTTCAATCACACTCACACAACTTTTAACACTTATAAAAAGGAATTACACTTGTTTTAAACACAAACACCAAACTTTTATAATATTAAAAAGGAATTACAATGGAGAAAGCTAAAAAATGGAACAAGAGATAAGGGTCACAAGTCGACTCCTTATATTATATACTAACTAAGAGAACTATCTAGAACTACTAAACAATATAAAACCCTAGCAGCTGATTTCCCTATAATGCCCTTGGTTGAAGTCTTCAAAATCAGTCAAAATTGCTCCATGTGATATGAGAGTGATGGCTAGCTGGTCTTGGATGATATTGGACGTTAAATGAGCCTTGGGGACAAAGGAGTTGATCTGAGTCGCTTAATTTGTCTCCTCTTGGGTTTGGGGGAAAAAGACGTTGCAGGGGAGGGTCCCACAAGACACATGGGTGTGTCTTGTAGCGTTTTGTGATATGGGTTTTGGTGAGGTGGAGGGTAATCAAAGTTTTGGAGGGAATTGGGTAAAAGCCCTTTGTATTTTGGGTGATTAGGTTTGGGTGGATTAGGGTTTATAGGAGGGATTAGTGAGAGTTTAATCTGTTTTGGGTAAAGAAAGATTTAAAAAGGTGTTTTGGTGGGAAAAGGTGGGGTTTGACTGGGGGATTTGACCTAGTTTAATAAGTTAAACCGGGTTGGACTTGGGTGGTGGGTACGGGTTGGGTAGGGTATTGGGTAAGTGGGTGGGTTTGCTGACGTGGAGGGATATGAGTGGTGGAGGAGGTTTGGTGGTTTGGCAGACTTGGCCCCCAATGTTTTCTTTTCTTTCCACTTTGTAATTAATAACCATCAACGCCCAATTTCCCTTTTTCAACTTTTGCAAACTTGTCAAAAGTGGCACAATTTCTTTACAAACTTTTAACAAGGGCTTCTTTTGCATATTCTTCATTTTCCAAGGGCTGATCTTGTAAATACTTGATAATTTAAGGACCCAAATGCAATAATTGAGATTTGCAAGGGTATAAATTGCCAAGTCTTCAATAGTAGAGGGACCAATCTTGTCAATCTTCAAAACTTCAAGGGTATTTTTGTAAAATCCAAACTTGGGCCCGGTTCATTGTGCGGCTTCGTTTCCCGTGTTTGTTTTTGAATGATTCTTGTGATCTTTTGCCAATTCCTCAATATCCGTACCTAAAAATACACAAGTAACAAACACGAGCATATATTTGGTATATTTGATGATATTTTATGCATTTTAAGCCCGATTTGAACGATGAGACCATGTATAAAAGCAGTCTCATCATAACTCAAGAATGGTATTATATTTGTTTTCAAAATCGTCCTTTTGACTTTTTAACGCACTTCCCTTGTACCCCTCAAGCTCTTTGGTTTTCTGAAGGAGCTCATCTCTATAGCTTTCAGTCATCTCAGTAGATTTGATAAGAGCAGCTTTGCATTCTTCAAAACTTTGAGTGAGCGTAGCGTTTGCCTTCTTTAATTGCTTTTGACTCTTTTTATTTTCAGTGACATCTTTTTGTAAAGTAGAAATTAAATTAGCAAGCGCAATACGTTCCTCTTCATTATATTCATTTGCATGTTGATCATCCTCAGACTCATTATTGCACATGTCTGATGAATCAGGTGTGGTATTGCTATCAACCGTTTCCATCATACACGTGTCATTAATGGCATTGGGTAGATCACTATGCTCAGGAATGTCACCAAACACATTATATTCATCAATAGTGTGTACCTTATCGATTGGCTCAGTGTCAAAGATAGAGCCATTATCATCTTCAGTGACTTTGAGAACTTCTTCAACCTTTGCCATGTACGAGTAATGTGCATCGAGCTCTTGATCAGAATCTTCATCATCAGTATCATCAAGCATTGCTCCTTCCTCAGCTGACAATTTAACCCCTGCTTCCATCTTTTTGCATAGCAGCATCTTTTCCTTATGATAACCAGAGTCTCTAACCCGTTTTGGCTTCCTACATTCCTTTGCCATATGCCCATAACCTTGGCAATTAAAATATTGAATCCCACTCTGCTGAACCACTTGACTTCCAATAGTTTCCCTATTCCCAGTAGCAGCAGCAATCCTCTAAGTATCATACTTGGCAGTTTGTCGATCATACCTTGCAGAACCCTCAACATGTGTTGGATTATGTCGATCATACCTAGAAGGACTTTCACCACGTCGACGTGTGTCATACCTTGGAGGACTCTCAACATATCGGTTCTTTGTGTTAGATGAAGTACGAAGATTGTTGTTGGTGGGTTTGTAGACTTTCTTGTAAGTCTTCATTATGTAAGCAATTTGGTGTTTCATCTCTCGGTTCTTTTGAGCTTGGTCTTCATCACTATCTTCTTCAGATGATGACTCAAATGGTGGTGATGGTGCTCTTGGCACTTTACCTCGAGATTTTGTGGATGATAAAGACTTAGAGGATGTGGAATATCGTGGTGAAGATGATGTAGTGGAGTATGGCTTTGGAGCACGAGGGTGATGATCTTGAACATGTTGTGTGGTAGTCACTAAAGCAAGTGGATTAGCCGTCTTGGCAACACGTTCAGCTCGAATCTCATTTACTTCATTCTGAAATTGCTTCAAGATGTCAAAGAGTCGATGATATGAGACCTCGTCTAATTTTTCTTGTTGTTTCACCAAAGTGACGAACCGTGTCCACTCGGGTTGAAGTTGTTGAAGAAATTGGACATTGACTTGCATGGTGGAGACTTGTAGATTATTTCTTGTCATGTCATTCATCATCTTATAAAACCTGGAGTAGTAAGAGTCAATTGATTCTCCATCCCTTGAAGTAAACTTGCCAAAATTCCAAAACAAGTTTGTTTTGACATCTTGTTTGTTGAGTGATTCTCCTTGTTGCAAGCGTTCAATAGCAGTCCACATTTCATGTGCTGTCGGGCATGCATCAACCGTGGAGTAAATATCATCTCCAATCCCACTTAAAACCATATAGATTACTTCCTTCTTCGCATCATGCCAAGCATAATTTTCAGGTGTGAGATCAGCTCTTGTTTCATCACGTTCACTTGCAGGTATTGGATCAGTAGTATCTATGGCTGCTCTTGGAGGGATTGAGATCTTCTTAAATATATATGGTCCATGTGTAATACATTTCCTCAATGCATCACCATTAGGTCTTGTATCAAGGTATCGTATGAACCGAGATTGCCATTGAGCATACCGACCAGACACAAGCATTGGTGGTCTCTCTTTATTACCCGCCACCATGATATTGTTGTTTGTGACACGATACTCTTGAGTAGAATCCATAGCTTATAACTTTGTAATCGATGAAGTGAAAAAGGATCTTAAGTAGATGTGATGTGATTGGTGTTGTCGAGAAAAGATGTTGAAAGCCCCTAAAATTATCTTCACAATTAACCAAAAATTCTAAGGCGAAAAATCACTCGAAAAAATACAAATTTTCGAAAAAATAAGTGAAGATTTCGCAATGAGGTGAAAGATTCCACAATAGTTGAAAATTTTCGTAATTAAGTGAATAAATTCGCAATTCCTGAGAAAAAATCCGCAATGATGACCAAATTCCGCAATTAACTCATAATTCCGCAATTATTGCATAATTTCGCAATGACGAGTAAAGTTTGATTCCGCAATACCCTGAAAAGCACTAATTTCGCAATTCTCTGATATAATTCCGCAATTAAGGCCAAAATCCGCAATATGGACAAAAACAAGATTCCGCAATTGCTTAATATGGACAATTTCGCAATTTTTTTTTTCAGGAAGTACAAGATTTCGCAATACCCATAAAAGCACTAATTCCGCAATAGGGCAAGTATTCAAATTCGCAATTGGAGACAAAGTTCGATTCCGTAATTAGAGACAAAATTCAATTTCGCAACTTTTGAAAATCTACAATTTCACAATTAGAGAGAAAGATGCGAAATTTGTACCAGATTTGCTAGAAAATAGGAACACGAAGAACACTTATCAAAGACGTGATTTCACACCAAAAATCAAGCCAAACACCACAAAATTTTGCGTTTTTGACCAAACAAAGTAACCCAAATCACTACAACGTAGATGTAGATGATTTGTCTACTCACAAACACCACAAAAAACACAAAAATTTTGAAGATTCGAGCAAGATAGTGAATAAAATCACACGAACACAATGGAAATATCAAAACCAATCACGTATCTACCCCATGGCGATTGATCCAATTCTTGTCCCATATATTTAGATGATTATAGATAGAAAATAGATGAAAAGAGATGGATTCCTAGAGAGAGAAAGTAGTGAGAGAAATTAGAGAGGAGGAGAGGATTAACTTAGTGAATATAAGATTAAGGAAAGAATGAAATGAACAACCAACCCTCCTAACATGCTAGGAGGGTAATATATATAGTCCACCCACATGCGGGCTTTAATGGAATATATATTGGGCCGGGCTTGTCTTTTGGACTTTAATTAGTTTAAATCCAAGCCCGTAAACCACGACTAATTAACAACCTATTACAACGTTCTAATTATTGTTACAATAATAACCTATGACCGAGCATTCTTGTTTGACTCAATATTTTGAGGCTAACATCCTGCTAGTTCACAATTCATGCTAATGGGACTTTGAGTGACATAACCTAACTACTAATAATCCTTTTTATCTCTTTTATAGGGTCATAGCATCATTCGGGTCCATATCATTAAGCATACCATCTGGACTACTCGTGTTCTATTTTTATCAAAAACTAGCATGTTATCTCCCTCGCGGGTTTACAAATCATTTTATAAAACATTTAAAAGAGTGTGAGGTTATGAAATCACATTGATAATGAAAGGCGGATTATCGGCTACGGGCGTGCTTCGGTCACGGAAACTAATAAGTGTGAAAACACTTATCCTTTTACCACTTATTTCCAATAATAACAAGACCAAAACGTGTGATTTATGTCGTAAAAGTCGGAATTATGCGTGGTTTGTGTTTTTATTGTGTTTTAGGACCAAAATATGAAAAAGGAAGAAAACACGGGCTTTCACGGGCTTTTACTGAAGAAAACGGGAAAAAGACGAAGTCAAAAGATCAAGAGTGGAAAAAGAACGGAAGTCCAAGGCCTATTCTGAAGATTTATCGAAGAAAAAGTCAAAAGACGGAAGTTTAACGAAGTCGAAGAACTCAAGTCTAATAAAGGAAGAAAATTAAAAGACAAGTTCAAATCCCGAGACGACAAAGACGAAGAATTAAAGTCGAGTCGAGAAAACGTGAAGGAAGCAAGAAAGAAGAGGCAACACATGCACTCCTTCCACCTTCCCTATAAATACCCTCCTAATAGTCATTAGGAGGGGAGTTAGAGTTTTTAGTTAATCTTTCACTTTTTAGTTTTTAGAGAGAGAAAGTCTTAAACTTTCTCTCACTAGTTCATCTTCTACTTTTTAATCTTTCAAGATTAACACTTTTGTATGCTTATTTTTATTAATCAAGTTCCATTTTAAGCTTTTATCTCTTAATCTCATTCTACTTTTCTTTGATTTAAGATTGATTTTGGTGTGATTATCATGTGATCCGTGTTGTTCTAATTGATTTCATGCTAAAAAGTTAATCTTTTGATCATTTTATAAGTTTTCATTTGATTAAGCTTTAAGACTTTTGTGCTTATTGGCTTACTTTTATGATTAGCTTATTTTTATTATTAAAAAGTTTTGTTAAAAAGTTTATGTTTTTATGATTTGATCTAAAAAGTTGCTTGATTTCGAGTTAAATAAGTTGATTAAAGTGCTTATTTGATTCGGTTAAGTATTTTGGATTTATAAGTTTTGGAATTGGCTTATAAAAGTTAGCTTATTTCCTAGCTTATTCATTTTCCACAAATTTCGGAAAGGGTGTTCAAACTCCCTTTTCCGATTGGTCTTTCCGACCGGTGTACCACCATAACCGTTCCCACAATTTTAGGAAAGTTGTTACTCCCGTATTCCGATCGGTCCCTTATTCCGACGGTATTGCCCTTCATATTCCGATCAACCCAATCGGATTAGGGTTTATCCTTTCCGATTGGGCCTTGTCTTGTTTTCCGATTGGTCTTATACCCCATATTCCGATTGTAGCTTGCTTGCTATATTCCGATTGGTTTAATCTCGCTGCATTCCGATTGAGGTATTTTCTGAATATTCCGATTGACAGCTTTGTCCCATATTCCGACCATCCGATCGGAATACATTCCGATCGGGCTCCCTTTTGGCTGTTTTTGATTTCTTTCGATATCACTTTCATATAGTACTTTGTATTTTCTGAAAATTTTCAAAGTGTTAGTTTTATTTAGTGAAGTTAGTATTTTTCCATTGTCACTTTTAAGTTTTATATGCATTTATTTTTACTCGTCATTCAAATTAATCTTTTATCTTCCATTTTACTCAACGACACTTTAATTACTTGCAATTAGTTTAAAACAAATCAACCAAATCTTTGATCCACCAAAAGACGATTGAGTCGCACTTAAGACCGGTTTTCAATTCGAAAAGATTCGGAACTATAACGAACTGGAACTTTGATACTACAAAATTTATATTTGGTGTAAAAGTAAGTGGTCTTTTCCATGAATTTGCCCTCATTTTAACCGGAAAATTTGATTTTTCGACATTTTTCAAAATTTTTAATCTATTTTGGCCTAGTTGTATAGTTGTACTTTCTTTTATCATGTTTAGTTTCTTTTCGTTGCTAGAATTAATTTTTAATAAAGTGGTTTTAGATTTTTCTTAGTCGTGAACATTTTGACTCAACCCGAGTTTACTTGCCTAAGTTTACTCTAGCTAGTATCCTTAACGTGTTTAAGTCAAGTTTTGCTAGGCTTTTATATAGGGAGCTATAAAATGCGAAAGTCTTAACTCTCACGGGTTAAGAACAAGAACTTTTCGCAAGTTCCTATAATTGATCCTAGAGAGTCGTTTATCAAGGGAACTTTAAAATGCGATTTCTAAACTTGAAAAAGTCCAAGAATTTGCAAGATCCTATAGGCGACTCGAAAACCCAAAACTTTGATTTAATAGGCTAAGCATCCACGAGTCTCATTCCTTGAGATTTTAAACTGTGGAGAACGAGAGATGATAGAGTCAATTATAAGTTCGGTATTCTTTCGTGAATTTATGTGAGTTAATTATGAGCCTATTCTCCCTCCGCTTGTTAATAAATTGATCTGCTAATAAATAAGGTTGTACGATTTAAAAGGTTACTTAGCTTTTAGCACCAGATCGTTTAAAAGTTGCTCGGTAATGACGAGAGTTCATAGCCAAGGCATAACTTATGAAGCGGGGCGCGAAGATTGGCGAGTCCGAAAAGGCCCTAACAAGGCATGAGGGCTACATTTTGTTGCTAAAGATCCAAAAGTGATGTGAAGAATCATTTATCGAAAATCAATATGAAGGATCGAGACACACGACGAAAAGCAAGAACTCCCCAAAAGTCATGGAGAAATCTATCCGAAAAGACCCTAACAAGGTATGAGGATAAATAGATCCAAGTCCTAAAAGGAGGCGGATCGTTGTATATCAAAGTCCAAAATAAAGATTGGAGAAAAATGAAGAAGTCGTGGTCCAAAGATGAAGAATCTCTCAAAAACTTCAAGTGAAGAAATTCCTATTATGAAGAGAAGACCATAATTTCAAGAACGTCTCTCGAAGATTCGAAGTATGAAGTCGCTGCCAAATATCGGCCCGAGAAAGGTCTCAAATCGCGAACCAAGTTATGCCAAGATATGAACTTTCTGATATCCCGAGAAGCAGTTTTAAAAGATTTGGTCCTTTAGCTAACTATCGATTAAATCGTTCACCTTATTTTCGGACTAAATAACTATCGAAATAAGTCAAACAATGCATCCTCGTGATCATTCAAGACAAAAATAAAATATAAGAGATACACCTAGGAATAAGGGAGTCTAAGTGAATAATTGGCCCACATGAGTTCGTGATAGTTTGCTAACTTATAATAACAATGATCTCGTTTCTAAGCTTGGTATGGGGAACGTGAAACTTGAGGATGATAAATGTTCATGGCCGCCAAAACCCAATGTAAGTTTTTAATTTCTTTCCTTATTTCTATCTTTTATGTTTAGTATTTAATAAAGGCCAAGGTGGGTTATTTATGATGGAGAATGTAAACAGTGCTTTAAAAATGAATGCATTGCATGAGGGCATTGCAATGGTCAAGTGTAGGGGATTTAATAAGTGTGAAAACACTTATCCTTTTACCACTTATTTCCAATAATAACAAGACCAAAACGTGTGATTTATGTCGTAAAAGTCGGAATTATGCGTGGTTTGTGTTTTTATTGTGTTTTAGGACCAAAATATGAAAAAGGAAGAAAACACGGGCTTTCACGGGCTTTTACTGAAGAAAACGGGAAAAAGACGAAGTCAAAAGATCAAGAGTGCAAAAAGAACGGAAGTCCAAGGCCTATTCTGAAGATTTATCGAAGAAAAAGTCAAAAGACGGAAGTTTAACGAAGTCGAAGAACTCAAGTCTAATAAAGGAAGAAAATTAAAAGACAAGTTCAAATCCCGAGACGACAAAGACGAAGAATTAAAGTCGAGTCGAGAAAACGTGAAGGAAGCAAGAAAGAAGAGGCAACACATGCACTCCTTCCACCTTCCCTATAAATACCCTCCTAATAGTCATTAGGAGGGGAGTTAGAGTTTTTAGTTAATCTTTCACTTTTTAGTTTTTAGAGAGAGAAAGTCTTAAACTTTCTCTCACTAGTTCATCTTCTACTTTTTAATCTTTCAAGATTAACACTTTTGTATGCTTATTTTTATTAATCAAGTTCCATTTTAAGCTTTTATCTCTTAATCTCATTCTACTTTTCTTTGATTTAAGATTGATTTTGGTGTGATTATCATGTGATCCGTGTTGTTCTAATTGATTTCATGCTAAAAAGTTAATCTTTTGATCATTTTATAAGTTTTCATTTGATTAAGCTTTAAGACTTTTGTGCTTATTGGCTTACTTTTATGATTAGCTTATTTTTATTATTAAAAAGTTTTGTTAAAAAGTTTATGTTTTTATGATTTGATCTAAAAAGTTGCTTGATTTCGAGTTAAATAAGTTGATTAAAGTGCTTATTTGATTCGGTTAAGTATTTTGGATTTATAAGTTTTGGAATTGGCTTATAAAAGTTAGCTTATTTCCTAGCTTATTCATTTTCCACAAATTTCGGAAAGGGTGTTCAAACTCCCTTTTCCGATTGGTCTTTCCGACCGGTGTACCACCATAACCGTTCCCACAATTTTAGGAAAGTTGTTACTCCCGTATTCCGATCGGTCCCTTATTCCGACGGTATTGCCCTTCATATTCCGATCAACCCAATCGGATTAGGGTTTATCCTTTCCGATTGGGCCTTGTCTTGTTTTCCGATTGGTCTTGTACCCCATATTCCGATTGTAGCTTGCTTGCTATATTCCGATTGGTTTAATCTCGCTGCATTCCGATTGAGGTATTTTCTGAATATTCCGATTGACAGCTTTGTCCCATATTCCGACCATCCGATCGGAATACATTCCGATCGGGCTCCCTTTTGGCTGTTTTTGATTTCTTTCGATATCACTTTCATATAGTACTTTGTATTTTCTGAAAATTTTCAAAGTGTTAGTTTTATTTAGTGAAGTTAGTATTTTTCCATTGTCACTTTTAAGTTTTATATGCATTTATTTTTACTCGTCATTCAAATTAATCTTTTATCTTCCATTTTACTCAACGACACTTTAATTACTTGCAATTAGTTTAAAACAAATCAACCAAATCTTTGATCCACCAAAAGACGATTGAGTCGCACTTAAGACCGGTTTTCAATTCGAAAAGATTCGGAACTATAACGAACTGGAACTTTGATACTACAAAATTTATATTTGGTGTAAAAGCCAAGTATTAGAAACCTATATAAATAATAATCGGTCTTAGACTTTTGTCCAATGACTTTATCAAAATAACAATATACATATGATGATTTTGTACATATGATGATGATCAAGTGGGTTTATATATTCTTATATACTCATTTTAGTGGTTATGTATTGGTAACTTTTTACTAGTTTACTAGTTTTACCTATTTACATGTTTTAAGTCCAATAAGCTTATTATAAGTTCTTTAACTTGTATTAATCCATTTTATACTTGTATTATCAGTATTTATACTTTACATGTTGGGCCCAAATAGGTTAAGCCCAATAAGTACTTTTTATAAGTGTTTAACTTATTTAGTCCAATTATTAGTTCAATATGCTAACTTAGCTCGTTAATGTCCGTATGTCCTATAGTTCGGGTTTTATCAGTTTTTACTTGTATTAGATACTTATATATCAGTATATGACTTTTAAAAACTTTACATTAGACGGGTTTGATCGTCTAAGTTTTAATTGGCGAAAAACGTTAATTTTACGGTAATAGCCGAAAAAGTCGTAAAAATCATGTTTATAGTTTTTATAACTTATAAATATTATTCAACTACCATTTTTATAAATTGTCTATTTATTTAACCTTATACATATTTATATAAATGAAATTCATAAGTTAGTGGGTTTTAATTTCATATTTTATACTATATAATTTGAGTGCTTATATAATAGTATTAAACATTAATTCTTCAAAATCTGATTTTTAGTTTCATCTTCACCATTTTTATCATATCTAGAGTTCTACAATGAATTAGAAGCTCATTTTTGGATGGCATGAACTTCATATTATGTGCTACAATTAAGTTAGTTATAGCTACTGCTCATTCTATGTTTAACTATCCTTAACAGTCCCTACAAAACAGACTATTCAGATTAGCACACTCATCTTGTTTTGATCATATCTCACTCATTTTAAGGATTCCATTGCATGGCCAACTCTCACATGTGTATGACATCTTATACTTACTGTAAATGGATCCCACCATGCAATTTTATCAGTTTAAGTTTTGGTTACTTACTGTTTTTATACAGCCAACAATTTAAGCATGATTTTAGCCTTGTTCTTATGGTTATTCATCTTTTTAAGCATATTTATCAACACTTGATCCCCACACAACATTTTTATCATCATATATTCATCATATACATATACAACAAGAAAGAAAATACATTTGATTTTTACAAAAATAACAAGAGAAATGGAAAGTATGATCTTCTTTACCAACCAAGAGTATATCTTGTTTTTGGAAGACAACAACTTGATGAACACCAAATATATCTCCAAGATCATCAAACACCAAGAAAGTTTGTTGAGAAATTAGCCCTAGGACACAAGCAAATCACCTCCTTTGTTGTTAAAATGGCCACCAAGAAATCAAGGCTTCAAGGTTACTCCATAATATAGCTAGATAACAAGTAACTTGTGGCTTAGAAAAGATCAAATGGGGTGTATGGTGGTGTTATGGGACGGAAAGTATACAGAGGGTGGGAGAGTTTTTAGTTGATTTGCATGTATGAAATGGGTGTAAATTAGAAGGCTAGTGGTTTTGTGGTTTTTGGTGGGTGAAGTAGCTTAAGTGTAAGGCTAAGCTTACACTTGTAAGCTTAATGAGTGTAAAGATGCCACATCTTTGATGTGGTGTCTAGTTTGGCCACCCCTTTGTGTAGTGGGGTGGGATAAATTATTTTGTCCCATCCCGCTAATTTACGGGTATTCCTCGATTCTAGTTTCCTCGATTTGCGTGCCTTCGGGTCGTTTTACGAAAAACGTTTTTATAAATTATGAATCAACGGCACAAAACGAATCTAATAAAAATTGTCTCATCAAAAACGGAGTTCAAAAACGTAAATACGTAATCCTAAGGTTTCCGGTTTAGTCGTAAAGGACGCTAAATTATGCACGTAAGCCCAAATTTAAATCCGTAAATTGTGACTTCATCAACCAACACAAAAATAAGTTTCAAAATATTATACGAGAAAATAATTCACTACCTGAAAATGTTAGATTATCACAGCTTCTCCTCTTAATAGGGATCAACGTCCTCGTTATCCATTTCATTTTGATGTCCGTTTCTTATTTAAACGAAGAGGTGCGGATATTTCTTCCACATTTCATCCTCTCGTTCCCAAGTATATTCCGGTCCATGCTTTGAATTCCATCGGATCTTGACAATAGGTATCCGACTTTGTTTCAGTTGCTTTACCTCACGATCCATAACCTCTACGGGTTCTTCGATAAAATGCAACTTCCCATCTATTCGAACCTTATCTAACGAAATTTTCTCGTCACTCACTGCTAGACATTTCTTCAGATTAGATACATGGAATGTGTTGTGAACACCATGAAGTTCTAGGGGTAACTCTAGTTTATATGCCACCGGACCTACTCTAGATAAAATCTTAAAGGGTCCAATATAACGGGGATTCAATTTCCCTCGCTTTCCAAATCTTATAACGCCTTTCCATGGCGATACTTTCAACATTACTCGGTCACCCACTTTAAACTCCATCGGCTTCCGCCGCACATCCGCGTAACTTTTCTGTCTACTACGGGCAATCAACAACCTATTCTTAATCTGAACTATCATCTCTGTAGTCTCCCGGATCAATTCCGGTCCCGAGAGCTGGGTATCCCCAACTTCACTCCAACATACAGGAGATCTACACTTCCTACCATACAAAGCTTCAAACGGTGCAACCTTAATACTAGAATGGTAACTATTGTTATAAGAAAACTTTGCTAACGGCAAATGTTTATCCCAATTCTTACCAAAATCTAACACACAAGCTCTCAACATATCTTCTAGTGTTTGTATCGTTCTTTCACTCTGTCCATCAGTCAGGGGGTGAAAAGCAGTGCTCATGTCGAGATTCGTTCCCAAAGATCTTTGGAGAGATTTCCAAAAATTCGATGCGAATCTAGGATCTCGATCTGAAATGATCGATACAGGCACTCCATGCTTGCATACAACATTCTCAAGGTATATACGAGTCAGCTTCTCCAGTGAGAACTGCTCTTTAACCGGAATGAAGTGTGCTGATTTGGTCAGCCTGTCGACAATAACCCAAATCGAGTTGTTTCCAGATGATGTTCTAGGAAGCTTGGTGATAAAATCCATCGTAATTCGCTCCCACTTTCATTCAGGAATCTTTGGCTGTTAAAGTAGTCCTGATGGCTTTTGATGTTCAGCTTTAACTCTAGCACAAGTCAAGCATTGAAGAACATACATAGCAATGTCAGCTTTCATATTCGGCCACCAGTACAACTTCTTCAAATCATGGTACATCTTGTCAGATCCCGGATGAATGGAATAATTAGATTTATGGGATTCTAACATAATCAAGTCTCTTAAGCCTCCAAACTTAGGTATCCACATACGACCTCTTAAGCATTTCACCCCATCAGCTCTAACCTCTAAAGGATCTCCTTCTCCTCGGAACCCTTCATTAACAAAATTTTCTTTCTTACAAGCTTCTATTTGCGCATTTCTAATTTGCTCAGGCAAATTATTGTGCACGGTCAAGACTAGAGAACGTACCCTGATAGGCTCTCTATCTTTCCTACTTAATGAATCGGTAACAACATTGGCTTTTCCTGGGTGATATTTTATATCACAATCATAATCACTTAACAAATCTATCCATCTTCGTTGCCTCATGTTCAATTCCTTTTGATCGAGAATATACTGTAGGCTTTTGTGATCGGTGAATACCGTACACTTGGTGCCATACAGATAATGTCTCCACAACCTAAGAGCAAAAACTACAGCTCCTAACTCAAGATCATGAGTAGTATAATTCTCCTCATTCTTCCTTAATTGCCTAGAAACATAAGCTATCACTTTTTCTCGCTGCATCAAAACAGCTCCATAGCCTCTAAGAGATGCATCACAATATACTACAAAATCTTCACTCCCGTCGGGTAATGATAGAATTAGCGCACTACATAATTTTTGCTTCAATGTCTGAAATGCTCCATCCTCATCACTTCCCCAAACGAAAGGTTTATTCTTCTGGGTAAGCTTAGTCAAGGGTTTAGCTATCAAAGAAAATTCTTTAATGAATCGCCTATAATAGCCAGCCAATCCTAAGAACTATCGCACTTCCGTTGGTGTTGTCGGTGCAGACCAATTCTTAATGGCTTCAACCTTTGCAGGATCAACACGAATTCCATCTTTGTTAATCACATGACCAAGAAATTGCACATAATCTAACCAGAAATCACATTTCGAAAACTTAGCATACAACCTTTCATCCTTTAACAAATTCAAAATAATCCTTAAATGTTCTCTATGTTCATCTTCATTCTTAGAATAGATTAGAATATCGTCAATAAACACAATCACAAATTTATCCAAGTAGGACTTGCACACTCGATTCATTAAATCCATGAAAACCACAGGCGCGTTAGTTAACCCAAATGGCATTACTTGAAATTCATAGTGTCCATAACGAGTTCTGAATGCAGTTATAGGAATATCTTCTTCACGGACGCAAAGTTGGTGATATCCAGACCACAAATCTATCTTAGAATACACACTAGATCCTTGTAGTTGATCAAACAAATCATCAATCCTAGGTAAAGGATATCGATTTTTAATTGCAACTTATTCAGTTCCCTATAATTAATGCACATACAGAAAGATCCATCCTTCTTCTATAACGAACAAGACTGGAGCTCCCCAAGGCGACGAGCTCAGTCGAATAAAACCTTTACCAGACAACTCCTTAAGTTGCTCAGATAACTCCTTTAATTCAGAAGGGGCTAATCGGTAAGGCGCATGTGCCACCGGTGCAGCACCAGGAATTAAATCGATTCGAAATTCTACTTGTCTTATCGGTGGAAGTCCGGGTAAATATTTAGGAAATACCTCAGGAAATTCACAAATAATAGGTACATCTTCCAATCGTTTCTCCCTAGACTCATTCCCGGTCACTTGAGCTAAGAATAACTCACAACCGTTCCTGATGTA
Source organism: Glebionis coronaria (assembly GCA_025667525.1). NCBI lineage: Eukaryota > Viridiplantae > Streptophyta > Magnoliopsida > Asterales > Asteraceae > Glebionis > Glebionis coronaria. Next base: position 645,795,778 of record CM046874.1, read on the forward strand.
CTTTTGGACTTTAATACATGAAACGATCTTCAAGCGGGATTCCCCTCGATTACCATCAATTACTAACGTCCTATTCTTAAGAGGAATCTTAACCTTCTTCTCTCCACATAAAATAGTAGCATTATTCAACGACTACCAATCCATACCAATAATAATATCAAAACTACCTAATTCTATCAACATCAAATCAATCGGAAATGAATAGTTCAAGAGATTTAGAGAGCATCCTTCTAATAGCTTATTAGTTTTCACTAATTTAGCATTAGCCAATTCCACCTCGTAACTGGTATTTATCTCAACAGGTTCAATGTCAATAAGGGCACTAAATTTAGTGGATACAAAGCTCCTATCAGCACCCGAATCAAATAAAGCAACAGCATAATGATTGTTGAGTAAAAACGTACCGGTAACGACATTTGGATCCTCTTTCTTCACCTCAATTGTTCCAAGTTGAAGCAAATGGTTCCCTTCTTACACCTTTCAACCTTGTGTCCAAGCTTTCCGCAATTTCGACACTTCCAGCAGTCGCCAGCATGCCTCTTGTTGCCACACTTAGGACATCTATCATCGTTGCGCGGTGTGTTGTTGGTAAGAGCATTTGCATTTGTGACAATCATGATGTTTTTTTGTCGTTATTCGAATCTCGATTATTACACATTATGTATTTACCTCATTGAGAAATTTAAATTATCGGCTAACCAGGAAGGTTCGGCTTGAAACTTAGCGTAAGAATGCCGTTTAGGATATAACCGGCAAGGAATATGTTAGGTATCGACAATTATATTCACGTTATGACATATAAATAATATTTTTTATCTATTGTCGTCGTTTAATTTTTTTATATATATATTTTTTACGAGCATTTTTCGTAATTCACGTTACACCTTTACGTGTCGTTCGTTCATTCGACTCATTAACGCATTTAAGTTATTTAATTATCAAAATATAAATGTCATCCGAATGTCGATGTTTTTATTTTATATTGAGCGTTTATTTTTTGTGTTTTACGTGTGTCTTTTAAAATCGCGTAACTTTTAAAATATCGAATATCAATAATACCCGCTTTGATATATTGTGAAGCAATATTTATATAATATCACCCATTTATTCATAACACGCCACTTACACATATATTAAAAAATTTCCCTATGACTAAGAATGTAAAAGTCAAATGTTTATCTTAATATTTGTTACATGTATATATCATACATTGATACTAATCATTTTGAAAGGAAAACATATACTCCGTAGTTTGCTTCAAAGTTAAGGAACAACCATTTGTTTCTTTTCTTTCAATTCTTTATCAACGAAAGTAGTATTACTAATTCTCGTTTATTTTTCTCGACGTATACATCATCAGAATCATCATATCTTGGGTTACTATTAGAAGATTTGTGGCTTCCGTTTTATTTTATTTCATCGTTGGATACTATCGGTTGTTATCGTGTATTATAAGGTGAGTTCATAGCCTCGCTTTTATTTATTTATTTGTCTTATAAAACCCGCGAGGGGATAACATGCTTATTTATTAAAAATAAAGAGTACAGCTATAAGTTGCGGTAAACCTATTAATGGGTGCAACTAGAAGTTGTGGAAGCTCTATTTGTTGGAAAAGTATTTATTGAAAATGAAGGGTACAACAAGAAGTTGTTGTAAACCCATGAATGGGTGCAACCAGAAGTTGTGGTAAACCCTATTTATTTTAAAATAGAACACAAGGGACCCGATTGTATGCTTAGATGAAAGTTATTACATAAGTTAGCTTTAGCCTTAAAAGACGCATTGAATCGTGAATTGTTAATCGAAAGAACGCTAATACTATGGATAGATCTATCGGGGTGATGCCCAGTCCGATCGCGACTAGCTATCGCGTGGTGTAGTGAAGCACTAGTAAAGAAACATCGGATGCATATGTATAAGAGAAATATGCGCACTTGGCTAGGTGTGTTGGGCTGAAATAATATATGTTAACGTTCAATGTCACGAGGCTTATGTAATAACACCGATAATTATGTCCGTACAACATAATTGTCTTTCGATGAAGGTTTATCCAGATAGTTGTGTTCGATTTACATATTTTAAACTCTATGTATTCACTCAACAATTTTTGTTGATTTTATAGCATGTTTTATCTCAGGTCCATAAAGAAGGTACTCAAGGAAGGTGGTTTCATGAAGCTTGTTAAATTTTGATGACTCTGGCCCGCTTTTATTTAATATATCCATTCAAAACAACTTTTATCTTTTGGTGTGTATTGTAAATACTTTAAAATTATCTGGGACCGTGTATGGATTATTATCTTTTGAATGAATAAACGGATGTTTTTATAAAAAACGACTCGTTTTGAGCCGTTTCTATAATTGTGTGATTGTATCATGTAAGTAACACTCAAGGACCCTTCCGCTAATGTGACCCGATTTGGGTGGAAGCAATGCAGGATGAGCTTCACCAATTTGCTATACAGGATGTTTGGGAGCTGGTTGATTGTCCTAGATATGTGAGACCAATTGGGACAAGATGGGTTCTAAGGAACAAGAAAGATGAAAGGGGTATTGTGGTCAGAAACAAGGCACGTTTGGTAGCTCAGGGATATACACAAGAGGAAGGTATAGATTATGAAGAGGTCTTTGCTCCTGTTGCAAGAATTGAAGCTATAAGAATTTTCCTAGCTTATGCCTCTTGTATGAACTTCACTGTTTATCAAATGGATGTGAAGAGTGCTTTCCTCTATGGAACAATTGTTGAGGAGGTATATGTTATGCAACCTCCTGGTTTTGAAGATCCTGAGAATCCAGACAAGGTTTATAGAGTGAAGAAAGCTATGTATGGACTTCATCAGGCCCCAAGAGCATGGTATGGTACATTGTCCACCTACTTGGTGGAAAATGGTTTTAAAAGGGGCACCATAGATCAAACATTGTTCACAAAGAAGAAAGGTAAGGATGTCTTACTTGTCCAGGTCTATGTTGATGATATCATTTTTGGATCCACTAATCCAAAGATGAGTGAAGACTTTTCCAAGCTTATGATAGATAAATTCAAGATGAGTGCAATGGGTGAGATGAACTTCTTTCTAGGCTTACAAGTTCAGCAGAAAGAAGATGGTATCTTCATCTCCCAAGACAAGTATGTAGCTGAAATCTTGAAGAAATATGGTTTTTCTCCACATGAAAAGAGTGCTTCCACTCCTATGGATAGGGAACACCCTTGGGGAAAAATTGGAGCTGGAAAGGATGTGGATGTTAGGCACTATAGATCAATGATTGGTTCATTGATGTATCTTACAGCCTCAAGACCTGACATCATGTTTGCTGTGTGTGCTTGTGCACGCCATCAAGTGACTCCCAAAGAATGTCACCTTTTTGCTGTGAAAAGAATTTTTAGGTACCTAAGATGTTATCCAGATCTTGGCTTATGGTACCCAAAAGATTCTCCATTGGAGCTTATTGCATATTCAGACAGTGACTATGGTGGTGACAAGTTTGATAGGAAATCCACAACTGGTGGATGTCAGTTTCTTGGGAGTAGATTGATATCTTGGCAATGCAAGAAACAAACAGTGGTGGCAAACTCTACAACTGAAGCAGAATATGTTGCTGCAGCTGCTTGTTGTGGACAAGTCTTATGGATTCAGAACCAGCTGTTGGATTATGGGTATAATTTCATGCATACCAAGATTTTTGTAGACAATAACAGTACTTTATGCATTATTAAAAATCCTGTACATCATTCTAAAACCAAACACATAGAAATTAGACATCATTTTATAAGAGATTGCTTTGAGAAAGGTTTAATACAACCAGATAGGGTAGCCACAGAAGATAATGTGGCTGATTTATTAACTAAACCTTTTGATACTGGAAGATTTCAATATTTGGTAACAAATATTGGAATGGTTAATCTCACTTAATACGTGTTTTGGAACCTTTCTGTAAAAGTATGTACAGGATAATGCATTGTTATTGGTCTTTGTGATGATTTAGATTTTTTCCACTTTATTTTTCTAACACTGACAAAGGTAAATGTAACGCTGATAAGTGTTATTTTGCCGTTGTTAGAGATATTATTGTCTGACGCTGACAAAAGTTCCTTCAACGCTGATAAGTGTTGTCGGGGCGCTGTCAGCAACAAATGTTAGTTTTGTGGTTTTCAATCTAAATGTGTAGGTGGTGGTAGCTTTATGCCATTGGATACAGAGTTGCTTATGGATCTTTGAAGAGCTATTTGGACATGTTTTTGTTTATGGATGATGGTTGGAATATTTATATTCCTATCTTGACATAAATTTTTAATGTTCATATATATTTTGAGAAACTCATGTATCATAGTTTAAGGGGAGGTTTAAGGAACCTTTAGGACTTTTGGGTATTCTTATAATACTCTCATCACAATTCTAGATTGTGTCCACAGGTGGGTATGAGTTAGTTTTACTAAACCATGAGGCACTATAGCATGCAAAGTTGACAAACTATGCATGCTGCCAAGACATTTTTGGCCTAGAATTGGTTGTGGTCTGATGGGAGACTTGGGAATAGTTTTGGTTATGGGTTTACCTGGGAGTTACAAAGAATTTTATGAAATAACTTTGTTGGTAAGTATTTTGGTTAGCAAGGGACACTTGATGACATTTGTGTCTATCTTGCTTAAGCAAGTGTGCATAAATGGACAGTGCTTGCCGCCCAGTAATTATTATCAACTTGCAAGATATTTCCCTTAGGATAAATTACTTTGTTAAGGTCTTTTTCTTTTTAAATATTTTTATTTTTAGACGCTGACAAGTTTTTCTCCAAACGCTGTTACGTCCAATCGTGACGCTGACAAGGCTTTAGGCAAACGCTGACAAGAAAATATAGTCGTTGGGCGTTGATGGGCTATTTTTGACCGTTGACACCTAGTGGGCCCTACCCAGTTGTTATTTTTGACTAATCTTTGGCCGTAATTTTGGGGAGTTGTTACTTTTAATTAATGCATGAGATAAGTTATATTTGATTCAATATTTTCATCATTACTCTTTGAATATAACTGCCTCATTTTTTACCAATCCAAATCATGCATCTCTCCTATAAATTTGGCTAAACTTTTTATTCTGGGTATTCATATTTTCTTGTCTAACATTTTTCTCCTAGATTTTTCCCATATCACATAACCTAAACAGCTTTCAACATGGCACCAAAGTTCAACTCAAACAATCTGACATTGGAGTTCAAGAGCCAACATAATATGGTAGCTTACTTGGTCGCTGATAATGATTTGTTCCCTCAGTATTCACAAATGGTGGCATTTTTAAATGCATCCTCTATAAGGTATGCACTTTCTCATGAACCATTAGTCCCTGTCGCACACATTAGACAGTTTTGGAATAATGTCAGTTCCACAACAGCTAATGGAGTGACCACATTAACATCTACTGTTCATGGAAGAACATGGATGGTCACTGAAGCCTTGGTTCGCCAAGCTTTGCGTCTTGATGACGCTGATGGTGTGACTACCCTTGCCATTGCAACAATAGAACAAGGTCTTAGGGAATTGGGTTATCCTATTCCTGCTGGTAAAACTTTAAATAAATATCATAAGCAGGAATTTCCCTAGGATTGGAAATATTTGATACATGTCCTTCTTCAATGCTTAAGTCCAAAATGTACTGCTTTTAATGAAATAAACAGGTCCATTGCAAGTGCTTTGGTTTGTATGTCACGTGGGCTTAAGTATAATTTTTCATAAATGATTTTTGAAGGGATGTGTAAAAATAAGGGAAGTAAAATGACTTTGGCTTACCCAAGATTTTTGCAAATGGTGTTTGATTTACAAGCATATTGTACTAGGGATCATGACACTTTTTATGAGATCCCTAAGCAAAAGAAAACCATTTTTGACAAGATGAGCTCCACAAACAGATCTATCCCTCTCACCCAAGCCATGCTTGAAGTAATTCAGGCTGCTCAACCACAACCAGACCCTGCACCTCAACTTGAGCCTATCCTTGAACCATTACCTTCACCTGACCACATGGACGTTGACCAACCCAATGTCAACGCTGACACTCAAAATGTTGGCGCTGACACAGCCAATCCCAACGCTGATGACATCCCTGAACAATCCCAAACACCCTTTAACCAACCAACACCCACACAATCTACCTCATCTTCTACCCCATTACAATCTAGGTTGAATAAACGCCAAAGGACTACTGGAGTGTTCTCCTCTAGTGGTCCTAGCCTTGTAGCAGAGAGAACCACCTCCACAAGTGTGGCTGGTGACATGGATGAGGCTGGGGCTATTGACACAGGCTTAGAAGCTGGTCAAGACAGTCCCAACATCATTAAGACCTCATCCATGACCTATGATTCTATTTTGGGAGGTCAAATCCCCATTCTAGCTGAGGGCCGATTGGAACCTATGACATTGAATGAATTGACGGCTGCTGTCATTAGCTTGCAAAAGCAAAATGTCAGCCTTGTACAAATTATCAATAATCAGGGCCGTGAACTCCAAGTATTGAGGGAGCGGGTAACTGTTTTGGAGAATCCTAGTAGCAGGAGTAGAATGGAGGAATCTTCCAAAGGGGAGGATGAAGAGGATGAGCTGATTCATACAGCCAGTGAGAAGAGTTCACAATTTAGTGAATCTTTAAATGTTGCTGAAGCACTCACCAACTTGAAGAAGCACCCAATTATTGATACATCCAAGGTAACTCCATTGAACTTGGAAGGATCTTTCACAGCAACAATGGGCGCTGATACAGGTTTGAACGCTGACACATCCAGCGCTGACAAAGGTAATCGGGGCGCTGATAAAGGTAACTTGAACGCTGACAAAGTTGCAGGTGGTGTTGATGTATTCCAGTCATCAGCAATCATCAAAGATGTGTCCACACAGGTTTCTTCTTCTACCTTACCTATTATTGATCCAAAAGACAAAGGTAAAGGAATTTTGGTTGAAGAAGATGTTCCAAAGAAAGATGCAGCACAAATTGCATTTGATGAACAGTTGGCTGCACAACTTTTGGAAAGAGATTTGAAGAGGAGTGGTAGATCACCATTTGTTGCTACTTCTGAGAGTGAGGAAGAGAGTGGTGATGAAAAAGAAGGAGATAGCTCAGATTCAAGTGTTCAAATCATTGAAGATCCAGAAAGACTTGAATATGGGGATGAGTTGGCAAAAGAAAGGTTGAGAGATTTGAAGTTGCAGGTTGATTGGGACCTTCCAGAAATCACCAGAATGTACCATGCTTGGGAAGACAAAGTAATAGACAACCCAGGGATGAGCTTATCAGATCAAATTTGGGGGTTGGAAATTCTTCTCAGGGTACAAGATGATATAAAGGTGATTTTGAGGTTTAATGCACAAGAGGTCAAGACTTGGCTTAAAAGAGATAGAAGGCAATTGTACTACAAATTGCTTAGATGCCATCAACCTAGATGGACATACAAGAAGTTGCTGGCTTTATCTTTTGAGGAGCTAGAGTACAGGGCACATCCTATTTGGAGGAATGTGCAAGAACAAAATGTCTTACAGTTTCTTTCAGAAGAAAGGAAACAAGAGCTTGCTGAGGAAATGCAGATTCAAAAGGAGATGAGGATTGCTCAAAGACCAGTGAAGAAAGGAGATCCTCTCCAATTTCCCAAAGATATGGATGTGTATTATCCAACTGAAACTGTCATAAGGAAGCATCTCAAGCTTTCTCCATTGGAAGCTTCAGATTTGGTTAATGTAGTACCTCTAGATGACAGAAATCCAATCATAAGTTTTGATGAAGATGAGTGTGGATTTTGGAAGATTGGCAGGTTTGGAAAGGAAGTACATACTTTCACTTCAATTATTTCTATCTTTGCAAGCATAGACAGAGAAGACTTGGTGCATCTATGGAGATTGATAGAGGCCAAGTATACAGCTGAAGCACCTACTTCAGCAAATGGAATAAGACTATGGCACACATTTTTGACTTTGTGTGGTCCAAGGGAAGCAGATCCTGCCATATGGAAGGATCTTGAAGATGACCTCAGTAATCTTCATTGGAGGCTTTATTCTACTTGTGGTGTGTTTCATTTGAGCTCTACAAAGTTTTCAGAGTATCTACTTGTGGATGCTAACTATTTCTTGTCCAAAGAAGTATTGGAGAAGATGAAGGAGACACCCTTGGAGATAGATTATACTAGTGATGTGGCCAAAGACTTGATTAGATATGTTTATCACCAACATAAGAAGTTTTTGTAAGATTCCTCCTAAGCCTTAAGTTTTTATTCAGAAACTTGATCATTGGAATAGGTATCAAGTTTAGGGGAGGATTGTTGGGAATAAATTATGGGTCAGTTCACTAGACGCTGATAGGAAGAATTCAAGCGCTGATAAGATGACATTGGACGCTGACAGCCAAGCGTTGACATTTGTAGAAGTCAACGCTGACAGCCTTGAAGATTAACACTGATGGAATATATCTTCATACGAATCTTTTTGTTTATTTGTTTCTTTATTTGTGTATGGTAAAGATAAGCTCGACATTGTATTTTCTATTATTATCTTTACCTAGAATAGTTGATTCGTAGCTTATTGTACAAGACTTCTTAATCTATAAAAGAAGATCTTTTAGGTTAATGTTAATCATCAGTTATCATAAGTTTTCACAAGTTAAACCTCTTTCATTGTAATCAAGTTCGATCATTCTAATACAAGTGAAAGTTTGTTTAACATCTTTGTGTTTTAGATTAAGTGTTAATTCCGCATAACACTTAGTTACTTTATTCATAAGCAAAGGTTTCTCTACGTGTTATACTTGATTCAATCTCGTATACACAAAGCTAATCGATCTAAGTTTGGGATCAACATAGGGAAGTTCAGAAATTGAAGAAAATTCGAATTTCTATTGTCAATATCCGATAAAACTCGAGAGGAGGACCATAATACACTTAGGATAGGGATGATCAAATGTGGAAGAAATATCCTCATTTGTATGACTTCAACAAGAAGGCATGCAATAAGGCAAATTGATCTTCAGGGGCGAAGATCCCTGTTAGGTGGTGATGATGTGACAATCATGATGTTTTTTGTCGTTATTCGAATCTCGATTATTACACATTATGTATTTACTTCATTGAGAAATTTAAATTATCGGCTAACCAGGAAGGTTCGGCTTGAAACTTAGCGTAAGAATGCCGTTTAGGATATAACCGGCAAGGAATATTTTAGGTATCGACAATTATATTCACGTTATGACATATAAATAATATTTTTTATCTATTGTCGTCGTTTAATTTTTTTATATATATATTTTTTACGAGCATTTTTCGTAATTCACGTTACACCTTTACGTGTCGTTCGTTCATTCGACTCATTAACGCATTTAAGTTATTTAATTATCAAAATATAAATGTCATCCGAATGTCGATGTTTTTATTTTATATTGAGCGTTTATTTTTCGTGTTTTACGTGTGTCTTTTAAAATCACGTAACTTTTAAAATATCGAATATCAATAATACCCGCTTTGATATATTGTGAAGCAAGATTTATATAATATCACCCATTTATTCATAACACGCCACTTACACATATATTAAAAAATTTCCCTATGACTAAGAATGTAAAAGTCAAATGTTTATCTTAATATTTGTTACATGTATATATCATACATTGATACTAATCATTTTGAAAGGAAAACATATACTCCGTAGTTTGCTTCAATGCTAAGGAACAACCATTTGTTTCTTTTCTTTCAATTATTTATCAACGAAAGTAGTATTACTAATTCTCGTTTATTTTTCTCGACGTATACATCATCAGAATCATCATATCTTGGGTTACTGTTAGAAGATTTATGGCTTCCGTTTTATTTCATTTCATCGTTGGATACTATCGGTTGTTATCGTGTATTTATAACGTGAGTTCATAGCCTCGCTTTTATTTATTTATTTGTCTTATAAAACCCGCGAGGGGATAACATGCTTATTTATTAAAAATAAAGAGTACAGCTATAAGTTGCGGTAAACCTATTAATGGGTGCAACTAGAAGTTGTGGAAGCTCTATTTGTTGGAAAAATATTTATTGAAAATGAAGGGTACAACAAGAAGTTGTTGTAAACCCATGAATGGGTGCAACCAGAAGTTGTGGTAAACCCTATTTATTTTAAAATAGAACACAAGGGACCCGATTGTATGCTTAGATGAAAGTTATTACATAAGTTAGCTTTAGCCTTAAAAGACCCATTGAATTGTGAATTGTTAATCGAAAGAACGCTAATACTATGGATAGATCTATCGGGGTGACGCCCAGTCCGATCGCGACTAGCTATCGCGTGGTGTAGTGAAGCACTAGTAATGAAACATCGGATGCATACGTATAAGAGAAATATGCGCACTTGGCTAGGTGTGTTGGGCTGAAATAATATATGTTAACGTTCAATGTCACGAGGCTTATGTAATAATACCGATAATTATGTCCGTACAACATAATTGTCTTTCGATGAAGGTTTATCCAGATACTTGTGTTCGATTTACATATTTTAAACTCTATGTATTCACTCAACAATTTTTGTCGATTTTATAGCATGTTTTATCTCAGGTCCATAAAGAAGGTACTCAAGGAAGGTGGTTTCATGAAGCTTGTTAAATTTTGATGACTCTGGCCCGCTTTTATTAAATATATCCATTCAAAACAACTTTTATCTTTTGGTGTGTATTGTAAATACTTTAAATTATCTAGGACCGTGTATGGATTATTATCTTTTGAATGAATAAATGGATGTTTTTATAGAAACGACTCGTTTTGAGCCGTTTCTATAATTGTGTGATTGTATCATGTAAGTAACACTCAAGGACCCTTCCGCTAATGTGACCTGATTTGAGAGTGTTACAGCATTCCCCTTTCTATGGTTCTGACGGCGATTGAAATTCTTCCTATTATCATCTCTATCTACACGATCACCATCACCCTTTCTTTTCTCACCAACACGGGCTTTATCTTCCCTATCCTGAATTATCTGTCCAATGAGTTGGTAAGCCATTCGAACATCATCATCAATGGTCAATGGTTTAGATGATGTCACGTCCCCCCGGATATTCTTGGTCAACCCTTTAATATATTGTTCAATTCGGATCTCTTCGGGTTCCACCAATCGAGGACATAGCAAGGCCAACTCATGGAATCGGTTTGTGTAACTATCAATGTCCACACCTTTCATTCTCAGATGAATCAACTCTTGTTCTAACCTAATGATCACACTACGGGGAAAAAACTCCAAAGTCATCCACTTCTTAATTTCAGCCCAAGGAGTAGCATTAGCAGCATCAATACCCACGAAAGCAATTCTCCCGTTCCACCAAGTCAACGCACGACCTTTAAGAGTAGCCATAGCAAAAGTCACCTTATCTTCCTCCTTACACTTACTAATCTGAAACACCGACTCAATCTTCTCAATCCACTAGCTTAATCCTATAGCACCTTCAGTTCCATTAAAAGGTATAGGTTCACACTTCATGAACGTCACATAAGTACAGCCACCAACTTCAGGTGCATTAGTTCCAAGTCCTCCTATATTTCCTCTAGCATTAGCATGCACATTATTAGCATTCACATTCACATTAGTACCACCAATTCCACTACCACCAGCTCCACTACCGCCAGCTCCACTACCGCCAGTTCCACTACCGCCAGCTCCACTACTGCCAACTTCATTTCTAGCATTTTCCATAAATTCAGTCATAGATGCGGTAACTTGCTCCGTAATAATCCTACGTACATCATCCTCAGTCACAGCTTTCTTGGGCTGCATAGTTCTATAATTTCACAATTTCAAAGTATCAAGCATTCACCGAATAAGGGACTCATATAATATGGATTGAATTCATAATCAAGATACAAATAAGGCACAATATGGAATTCAAGACAAGATACATATTTCATTCGATTTGAAACAAAAGCATTGTCTTAGTTACATCCCATATCAAAGTTTCTAGCACTATACATACTCAAAATTTGTGCCAGGTCTACTACTAACAAGTCGGTTCAGTCAAAGCTACAAAAGGTACAAAAGATACAAAGGTCACTACTAAACACAGACTGGTCTACTGAGAACCGCCAGATGGTCCATCATCCATCGTCTTCTGTATCTTAGTCGGACGATCACTAGACACATCTTCAGCTGGGCGCTTACGGATCACTCCTCTTTCAACCATGTCAGCATAAAATCTACTATTCCAACCCACATATATATTCAACTCCTTCTTAGCTTTCTCACGCATCGCACGAGCTACATTCAACTGAATCTCCATAGAATTCACCTTTTTCTTCATAGCAGCAAACTCACCACTTTCTAACACCGATAACCTCCTAAAAGCCTCATTCAAACCACGCTCTACATTAGTCAAATCCAAACTAAGCAATTCCCGCTCTTTCTCACCAACCTTAGTCTTCGACTCTAAATAAGAAACATGAGTCTGAACAACACCTAATCCAATCTCTGTCATACTACTCTTAACACGGGAAGCATCTAGATCACGTCTCAAGGCCCATGGTGCAAGACCATCAATATGAGTAGCCTCTCGAGCACTAGACGACTCTCCTATCACACGTCTACGAGTAGCAATACCATCAGTACCGTCAGGTGCATTATCATCCTCATCCTCCTCTGATTCAAAATCAGAATCAGATTCAGATGATTCAGACATTTCATCCCTAGGTAGCTCAACCTTAGAATCAGACAAATAAACTGGTGGGGGTAAAGGCTCGCCCTCTGGAACATCATAAGGGTAAATAAGCTCGGCTTACTCATCATCATCAACCTCATCGTCTATACCTATATCCTCCTCGACATCCTCGTCGTCAATCTCATCATCTAAATTTTCTAACCCAATCTCATCATCATTCTCAATATCAACATTATCAATCTCATTTTCTACCATATCAACCTGAGGGGCAATCTGATCTCCTAGTCCTATCTCGGGCTCGGGATCCTCAAATGGTTCCTCCTCATCATCCATATCATAATCTACTAAGTCTAAGTAAGGATCATAATCTACATTAGGTTCGGGAATAGCATGGTTCTCTACAGGAATATTAGGGTCAGCCATGACAATCTGCATTTATATATATATCTCGTATTAGGATAACATACTTATTAAAAAATTACATACTGAAACCACGATATATACATATATATAAATTAAATTATATATATCAAAATATATATCTTCTCAATAGGGCTTGTTGGTAACGTCGGAGATCTTTGGCACCGTTATAGTCAAAAGATTTTTCAAATATTTTCTCAAATGTTCATAGTTAAAAGATTTTGAAAAGTTTGTTCAAAACCTTGGTTTCAAATCTTTTGTTCTCTATAACGAGAGATCTGGTACCAAACTATAACACTCTCAATTTTCGTATCGGTACAGCGGAAGGGTCTTTTAGAGTGTTACGGGATAGCACAATAACTCCAATCATAGACAACACATAAAAATGGTTGTACAAGGTTCAACATACATTCATTCGATAAAAGTTTTAAAGTGTACAACAGGTCCCAAATTATACAGGTCATTAAGTTTACAAAACATAGATCGAATGAACATTTTTAATATTATGTGGGCCATCAGAGTCGATCTCCATCCGGATTACCTTCAAGCACCTGAGATAAAAACATGCAAAAATCATATCAGCGAATGCCGAGTGAATTCAAAGAGTTTAATAAAACCGTTATATAAAACAATCGTTAAAATCAGAACACAAGTATAATATCAGAAGTAAGTCCTCGTATTGCTAGTCAGGCAATATATAAATCAAGCATACATCTTAAACCGTCCATGAGACCGTAGCCTCAATGATTGTAGTGTTTTACTACCCTTTAGGAAAAGAGCGTAAATAGCGGTAAGTATCGAGTGATGATTTTAGGAAAAATCAACACTAATGACCCACAATCAAATAAAATGAGAGAAAGATTCGTTTCCCAAGGAGGTATGGTGTTGTGAATTAACTTGTATTTCTTTGAGATTAATATTGAGAAGATGGAATGACGGTTTCTTGGAAATTACACTATGACGTAAAAAACGAAAACGTAAAACCGTAGAAAAACCACAAAAATTAAAAATTTATTAAAACCAAAAACAAAATATCAAAAATAAAAAGACTAAAAAGAAGTCTAAAATAATATAAATAAAGTTAAAAATCCAACAAAGATATTTTAAAACCTTTTATTAATTAATTAATTTTAAATGCTAATTAAAGCCCTAAAATTAAATTTAATTAATTCAAATGTCAAAAATATGATTTTATTGAATAATTACTCAACTTATATTATTATAAGACTAAAAAGTAATTTTCTAAAAATTAAAACCTATTAAAACTATTTTTAAAACCCTAAAAATGATTAAAAATGATTAAAACCTAATTAAACTTAAAATAATTATAAAAATAAATCTAAAAGTGATAAAAATAATCTAAAAATGGAAATAGTCCTATTTAATGCTATAGAACTTAAGAAAAATGAAAAATAAAGAAAAAGAAAATTTTGAAAATTAAATAATAAAATAATATTAAAATAATACAAAAAAAATAAAAGTCACTTAGTTGCGCCGCAACGTTTGTGTCTTGCGCCGCAACTAGTGTTGCGAGATCACCAAGATCAGCAGCACCTTCAGTTGCGCCGCAACTAGTGGGGTCTTGCGCCGCAACTAGTGTTGCGGGAGCACCTTTGGTCAGTAACTCCTTCAGTTGCGCCGCAATGCTTCTGTCTTGCGCCGCAACTTGTATGACGGACTGGATGTTTTCTGATGAACCAAACAAGTGCACACTCGTGCACTTTTGATGCCAAGAGGAGCTTGGTAATGAGCTTGTTTGATGGTATTTTGGATCAATTGGGGCACCCTTGAGCTTATTGAAGCTCAAGGAGTCAAGTAACACACAAATAACAACAAGAATCAAAGATTTAGCATCAAAATCATGAAAAACCAAGCAATTTAGCAATATGCAGATTTTTAACTTACTCTTTCCTTAAAAACCTAACAAACTTGTTCAAATCTTGTTCCAAACTAATTAACTACTTACTAATAACCTTAATCAACCCTAAACAAGCAATCTAACACCTTTTAATTATCAAAACAAATCTAGATGTCCTGCTTAAACCTGTTGCCAAACACCCTTTTAAAATCTAAAAACCAACTTTTAACATACCAACATGCTTACAAAAGCTACCAAATTGATTCCAAGTGCATCTAACATGTAAACATACACACTAGAACACAAATCATGCAATATAAACACACTTAATCAATCAATCAAGCAAATCATGTAACAAGCACTTTTGTGAACTTTTCAAGGAGTAAAAGAGAGTTACCTTAGGACCCTTACATCCAAGGGTCCTAGTGGATGTTGAATCCACCTCCAAACCAACCCGGGTTGGTGCTGACCCTTTATCAACACTTCTTCAACCTGTTTATGACAAATCAAACAAACAAAATGGATAAAACAAGATATATCAATATTTTGTTTTTATTCTCTTTTTTTTATTACTCTTCCAAAACCTTTTTAATCTTCTTAAAATGTTTCTATAACACTTAAATCACCAACAAACATGAACTCCTAACACCAAAAACCTTTTGAGAAGATTTTACCAAAATTTCTCAAAATCTCAAACTTTGAAAATATTTTGAAACCTCAAAAACTTTTAACCAAATCAAACATGGAACTCAGAATTAAGCTTAACACAACACTCAACTTTTAAAAACAATAAAAAAGGAATTACACTTGAATATTTCAAAAACCAAACTTTTTATTTCTTTAAAAAGGTATTACATGTGCAAGCTTAAAAACTGGAACAAGGGCTTCACACAAGTTGTGAGCTCCTTTTATAGAGTCCTAAGAACAATCTAGAATAGAAAAAACTAAACCCTAATCATAAGAAAATCCCAAATGTGCCCTTGAATGGTTTTGAGTGCATTTTGTCCTCTCTTGATCTTGGACGTTTATTTTGCTTTGGGAGGAAGCAAATAATCTTGGCCATTGATTTAAGCCACGTCATGATGCTTGGGGGCTAAGGAATGATGTGATTGGTGGATTGGGGAATTGGGGTTTTGGTGCACATGTGTGGGATGCAGGTTTTTAGGAGTGGGAAGGGTTTGTGAGTGTGTGAATTACTTGTGTGCAAGTTTAATTGAGTTTTACCCAAGTAATTGTGGTGGTAATTTCTGGGAAGTAAAAATGATGGATAGTACTCCCTTTGATCCGATTTTGGGGGTGGGTTGGGTGTTAGGCGCCCCTTTTTTTAAATGTTTCAGGTTTGGCACAAATGGTCCTTGTGTTTTGTTATTTTTGGCTTTTAAGGTTTCCAGCCCTAAAACTTGCATCCCTTTGATAATAACTTTCACATTTTTGCAATTTTGGCACAATACTTTTGGAAAAAGGTTTCAAGGATGATTTTTGCCATTTGGTGATTCTTCAAGGACTAATCTTGGACAATGTTGATCTTCAAAGGTCTTCAATGAGTCTTTCACTTGTTGAGGGACCATTATTGGCAATTTGAAATTGTTGAGGGACTAATCTTGCCATTTCTTCAATCTTGAAGGACCTTTTTGCAATTTTGACAAACTTAAGGGACCAAACTTGTAATTATTAATATACAAGGGTTTTAAGTGTCATTTCTTCATTCTTGGAGGATCAATCTTGTATTGTCTTCAAGTCTTCAAGGGTATTTGATGAAAATTCCATGATTAGGGCCCGGTTCTTTGTACGGCTTCGTTTCTCGTGTTCGTTTTTCCTTGTATCTTGTGATCTTTTGTCTTTTTCACGATATCCATACCTAAAACACACAAGTAAACAAACACAAGCATATATATGGTATTTTATGACATTTTTATGCATTTAAAGCCCGAAAAGAACGATGAGATCATGTATAAATGCCATCTCATCACTCCCCCATACTAAGCCATTGCCGTGCCCTCACGCAATGCTAGAATAAAGTATCTAAGCATCACCAAAGTTCAATTTTATTAACCTTTATTGAAGAGTAAAAGACTTGCAACATACTACGATGATGTGTAAAGACATAATGTATGATTTTCATCACCAAAATGTGACTTTTAGGGTCAAAGAATAGAAACAAGTTAATGTCCCTTAGAGTAAATTTCGTCATCCTTGATTGTCATACATTCCATGCTAAGTGCAAAAACAAGATCATTGTTGGTACAAGTCACAATGCTAACACTACTCATACGTCCAAATTGTGTAATACTTTTTCTCCCCGCAATCCTAGTTATTATAAAAGGAAATGGGTTACTAGCATTTTTTATCTAATTGTCATGGATCACAAGTGATTCATATTGACTTATTTAAGTAGTTATTAGTCCGAAAGCAAAGTAGCACGATTTGATCAATAGTTAGCCGAAGGACAAAATCTTTTAAAACGGCTTCTCGTGTATCTCCTTAAGTTCATATCTTGGCATAACTCGTTTCACGATTTGAGACCTTTCTCGGACCGATATTTGGCATGTACTTCATACTTCAAATCTTGGGAAGACGTTCTCGAAATTATGGTCTTCTCTTCATATAATTGGAATTTCTTCACTTGACGTTTTTGAGAGATTCTTCATATAGGACCACGACTTCATCATTTTTCTTCAATCTTTACTTTGGATTTTGATATACAACGATCCGCCTCCTTTTCGGACTTGGATATATTTATCCTCATACCTTGTTAGGGTCTTTTTGGATAGACTTTCTCCATTTTTTAGGGGAGTAATAGCTTCTCGTCGTGTGTCTCGATCCTTCATATTGATTTTGGAACAATGATACTTCACATCATCTTTGGATCTTTAGCAAAAATAGAGCTCCTCATGCCTTGTTAGGGCCTTTTTGGATGATCGCCAATCTTCGCGTCCCGTTTCAATAAGTTATGCCTTGGCTATGAACTCTATTCAACCCCGAGCAACTTTTAAACGATCTTGCGCTAGAGGCTAAGTAACCTTTCAAATCGTACGACCTTACTTATTGCAATTATGTTTTATTCCTAATGCATTGATCTTATGGGAAGGAAAAGCCACAATTAAAAACATATGAGTTTTTGAAAGAACACTTTCATGTTCTACGTTTAGCATGATCACTTGTCTAACTCTATCATTTCTCGTTCTTCACTATATAAAGACCTCTAATTAAAGAGACTCGTGAATACTTAGCCAAGCAAGTCAAAATTAAGCCAAATTTGGATTAGCTTTCATTAAGACTATATCAAATCAAAGTTTTGGGTTTTCAAGCCACCTATAGGATCTTGCACTTTCTTGGACTTTTTCAAGTTTAGAGAATGCGTTTTAAAGTTCCCTTGATAAGTGACTTTCTAGAATCAATTATAGGAACTTGCGAAAAGTTCTTGTTCTTAACCCGAATGAATTAAGACTTTCGCGTTTTAAAGCTCCCTATATAAAAGTCTAGCAAAACTTGAATTGAGCGGGTTAAGGAATGTAAATGGCTCCAAATGCCCATCAAGTCAAAAATTAACTCTTATTCTACCCATCGGAAAATATACATTCGTATCTTAAAAACACTTATGAAAACTAAGAAAAATTTTTAAAATTTGGCCATTTTTAGCCTTATTAGCAAAACAAAACATTGAAAATTTGGAAAACGTGAGGGCGAAGCAAAGCAAGTACCTATTCACCCCCCCATACTAAAAGTAAACATTGTCCTCAATGTTTCGAGTCTAAAGGTGGAGCACCCCCATACTAGAGACGAAGAATCGAATGCTTAGGATCTAGCATGGAAAGGGTGATCAACAATATATCTAAAGCCGTTTATTAATTATGCTAAAAGATAATTGTTAGAACAATAAAGGATATGTCATGGATTCGTGAAAAACTTCTTCAAACGAACGATGGAGGCTCACGTAAACGAACACGAGAGTCTTCAATCGTAGATGATGATGATGATCTAGATAACACAATCACAAACAACCACGAGACAACGAGTTGGAAGGGTACAAGTCCCCTTATTAGTGAACATAAAGCATAAAGATAAGCATGGGATCTCCCCCACGAGGCACCTCGTTTTTGATTACCGAGTCATGAGCTCGACTCGATCCCCTCAATGCTAATTATCATTGGGGAAGGTGTCTTGGTCGGGGGCAACCATTGAAGGAATTTCCCCACCAAAATAGTGCTTAAGCCTATGTCCATTCACCTTGAAATTGGGGCCATCATCTTGAGCTAGCTCAATGGTCCCATATGGAAACACTTGTGTAATGGTGAACGGACCCGACCAACGAGATTTCAATTTCCCGGAAAATATCTTAAGACGTGAGTTAAAAAGCAACACTTGATCACCAATGTTAAAAACCCGGTTTTTAATCTTTGAATCATGAAACTTTTTAGTCTTTTCTTTAAAAATTAATGAATTTTCATAAGCATTATCCCTTAATTCATCCAATTCATTCAATTGTATTTTCCGGTGATCTCCCGCGGTCTTCAAGTCAAAATTAGCATGCTTAAGGGCCCAATATGCCTTATGCTCCAATTCAATGGGCAAATGACAATTCTTCCCATAGACTAACTTATAAGGAGTGCAACCGATAGGTGTCTTATAAGCGGTCCTAAAGGCCCATAAAGCGTCATCGAGTTTGTCAGACCATGAAGCACGGTTTTCTCCAATCGACCTTTCTAAAATCCTCTTCAAAGCTCGGTTCGAAACCTCGACTTGCCCACTCGTTTGCGGGTGATAAGCCGTAGAAAGACGATGTGTAACCCCATATTTCTTTAGAACCTTTTCGAATTGGTCATTACAAAAATGGGTTCCACGATCGCTTATAATAGCACGAGGGGTTCCGAACCGAGAGAATAGTTGCTTCAAAAACTTCACTACCACACGAGCATCATTAGTAGGCAAAGCCTTAGCTTCCACCCACTTAGAAAGGTAGTCCACCGCGACGAGGATATATTTGTTGCCATGAGATGATGGGAACGGCCCCATAAAGTCTATTCCCCATATGTCGAAAATCTCACACACTTGAATTATATTTTGCGGCATTTCATCACGTTGAGACGATTTTCCTTGACGTTGGCACGAATCACACGACTTTACAAGTGCGTGTGCATCACGATAGATAGAAGGCCAAAAGAAACCGGCATCGAACACTTTCTTAGCCGTGAGATTAGCACCGTGGTAACCACCCGTGGGTCCCTCGTGACAAGCTCTAAGGATATTAGAAGCTTCGGTACCAAACACACAACGTCGAACGAGTTGATCCGCACAAATCCGAAAGAGATAAGGGTCGTCCCAAAAATAGAACTTGACGTCACGAAAGAATTTTCGTTTTTGTTGTGTCGTCATACCCTTGATTATGAAATTGCCCGCATGGTAATTTGCAATGTCGGCAAACCATGGGGTGGTGTCTTTAGAATTCACTACACCGAGAGTCTCAAGAGGAAATGTTTCGGTAATTTCCTTGTTCTCGAAAACATCTTTGTGAGGATCTTCTAGACGAGAGAGATGATCGGCCGCTAGATTCTCGGCTCCTTTTTTGTCAAGCACGGTGACATCAAATTCTTGGAGGAGGAGCATCCAACGAAGTAATCTCGGCTTAGCATCTTGCTTAGCTAAGAGATACTTAATAGCCGAATGGTCGGTATACACGATGCTTTTAGTTAAGACGAGATAAGGTCGGAATTTCTCAAAAGCATAGACCACGGCAAGGAATTCCTTTTCCGTTGTGGTGTACTTTAATTGAGCCTCGGTCATCGTCTTACTAGCATAGTGGATAGGACGGAAATGCTTGTCGTAACGTTGCCCTAAGACGGCCCCTATAGCATAATCACTTGCATCGCACATGATTTCAAAGGGTAATTCCCAATTAGGAGCAACAAGAATGGGAGCTTCGGTAAGTTTCCTTTTTAGAGTCTCGAAAGCCTTAACACAATCCTCATTAAAGTTAAAAGGAGCATCCTTCTCGAGAAGGTGTGTCATAGGACGAGAAATCTTCGAAAAGTCCTTGATGAAACGACGATAAAAGCCCGCGTGGCCTAGGAAACTACGAACTCCCTTAACAGTTTTGGGATGAGGTAACTTGGCGATGACGTCTACCTTAGCTTTATCGACCTCAATCCCCGCCTTTGACACCTTATGTCCTAAGACGATTCCTTGTTTACACATGAAATGACATTTCTCCCAATTAAGCACAAGATTGGTTTCTTCACAACGTTTTAACATTTGTTCGAGATTAGATAAACATGACGTGAACGAATTACCAAACACCGAGAAGTCATCCATAAACACTTCCATCGACTTCTCGATCATGTCGTGAAAAATCGCCATCATACACCGTTGAAACGTACCGGGTGCATTGCAAAGTCCGAAAGGCATCCTACGATAAGCGAACGTTCCATAAGGACACGTAAACGTAGTCTTCTCTTGATCACGAGGGTCGATAGGGATTTGAAAGTAACCGGAAAAACCATCTAAAAAGCAATAGAATTCATTTCCCGCAAGTCGCTCCAACATTTGATCCATGAAGGGCAAAGGAAAGTGGTCTTTACGAGTGGCGTCATTTAACTTTCGGTAGTCAATACACACCCTCCAACCGGTCACAACACGAGTGGGAATTAACTCGTTGTTTTCATTAGGCACAACGGTCATTCCTCCCTTTTTAGGGACACAATGGATTGGGCTCACCCATGGGCTATCGGATATAGGATAAATCATTCCCGCGTCAAGGAGTTTAAGGACCTCCTTTTTAATGACATCGTGAATTTTGGGATTTACCCTTCTTTGACTTTGAATTGCGGGTTTGTAGTCCTCCTCCATTAAAATCTTGTGAGTACAAAATTTTGGGTCAATACCCTTAATGTCGGATATTTTCCACGCAATTGCCCCTTTGTGAGCCTTAAGAACTTTCAAGAGCTCGGTTTTTTCATCATTAGCAAGATCTTTTGCAATAATAACCGGCAATTTGTCATCACCTTCCAAGAATGCATATTCAAGGTGAGAAGGAAGATCTTTCAATTCAAGGATAGGCGGTTCCTCGATTGAAGATTTTGGTTCAACACTCATAACTTCCATCGGCGGAAGAAATGGTGGAATAGAAATATCATCACTAATCAACACCTCATCTTCATCGTCGATTTCATTTGAAGTGAAATCGCCTCCTTGGAATGGAGTGAGATTTGGTGTGGAATTAGCAAGAATCGGATCCAAAATAGTGGGATTGCCACTTGACGAGCTATCGGAAAAACCTAACACTTCTTGTGAAAACTCATCGCAAACCACATCAACGATGTCAATATGATTGATGGTAGCGATTGCATAAACATGAGAAGGTTTCGAGTTTTGAGTAGCGTTTATAACAAGTTCCTCTTCGTTGAATCTCAAAGTGATAGTTCTTGCATGAACATCGATAAGCGATCTCGAAGTATCTAAAAATGATCGTCCTAAAATTAGAGGAACTTGAGGATCCGCGGGGATGTCGACTACTATAAAATCAACGGGATAGTAGAACTTCCCCACTTTCACGAAAACGTCTTCGGCTATTCCACATGCCATAATCGTAGAATGATCGGCCATCTCGATGGACATGTTCGAAGGAATAAGAGCCGGAAGCGAAAGCGATTTCCAAATGGAAAATGGCATCAAATTAATGCTCGCACCAAGATCGGCCAAGGCGAGGCATTCTTTCATTTCTTGTATGTCACAAGGAATGAGAAACTTTCCGGGATCACCAACTTTTTCCGGTATGCGGTTAAGATAAACCGAAGAACAATTAGCAAGCTTTGAAAGCTTTTCCTTATCGCTCATCATACTTTTAAAAGTGGAAGCGAAACGAGGCATGTATAACAACGCGTCGGCTAAACTCACATCAAAATGAACTTGTTGAAACATCTTAATAAAAAGCTCGATTTGTTGTTGGTTACGTTCTTGCATTTTCTCTTTGTTTCGTCTCGAAGGGTAAGGTAAAGGTGGTGTGGGTAGGTCATTAGGCAACGGCCTTGGAATCTCGGGTTCCATAATTGGTATTGGTGTAACCGTAGGTGTGGTATGAGCGGTACTTCGTGGGATTGTAATGTGCTCCTTTTCGACCATCACCTCGGGTTCTTTCTCGATTTCCTTCTCCGTAGAAGTACTTGGACGAGAGATTGGTTCCTTGAAAGTTTTACCACTTCGTGTAGTAATAACCTTCATTTCTCCCTTCGGGTTTGCAATGGTATCACTAGGAAGACCACCCGAAGAAGAGGGCTTACACATGATAGCTTCAAACATCTTAGCCATTCGGTCCTCAAATTTTGATTGCCTAGCATCCGCTTTTAATAACTCTTGCTTAATCTCATGTTGTCCTAATTCCATCTTTTGTTGGTTTTGTTGAAGACGTTGGACATTTCCTTCCATTTTATTAGCATGAGTTTTAAGTTCATTAGCAAGTTCATTTTTAAGCTCGTTTTTCAATTCGGACCTTAAGCTAATCATCTCACGTTGCATATTATCAAATTTAGCATCATTTGCTTTTGCATAATCTAAAAATTCTCCTTGCAAATTTTTCGTGTGAGCATTTTGAAAACCTTGTGTATTGTTTTGAAAATCACGGTTTTGGTTTTGATTTGAGATTTGTCCATTCCCACTTTGATAATTCCCTTTGTTATAATTGCGTGTGTTGCCTTGGTAATTACCTTGGTTGTTGTTTCGATAATTATTAGCATTTTGATTTGGTGGAGCTTGATTTTGGCGGGAACCTTGGCCGTTTTGGTTGTAAGTTCCCGTTGCTACATAAGCACTCGAAGTGTTACCATCCGCGGTAATGCACTCGGATAAATCATGAGCTCCTCCACATGATAAACAACTCTTAGCAACCGCTTTAACCGAAGCGGAATTGGAAGCTTCTTGAGCCTTCCAATGGGACATTAGATTAGCAAATCTATCAAAAAACCGATTTTCCTCATTAGCTTCATCATGTAAGGCATTAATTCCACGAGACGATTGTGATGACGATGATGAACCCATATTGGTAACACTTGGTGTGTTACGAGGGCTATAAACCTTAGATCGATTTTCAATGATTTGTAAAGCCTCATTTGTCGTCTTGCACAAAAAATTACCACCCGCGGCGGCATTCAAATAATCTCGTTCATGATCATTAAGCCCATTATAAAAGGTATCAATTTGATGCAATTCCGAAAAATCATGATGAGGACATTCATGTAACATCTCCTTAAATCGTTCCCATGCCATTGAAAAACTTTCATTGTTACGTTGCACAAATCGTGAAATCTCATTTTTTAAGTGTGTTGTTTTTTATGGTGGAAAAAACTTGTTCACAAACTTAGAAACGAGATCGGCCCATGTCAAAATCGAATTTGGCGGTTCTTTCTCGAGCCAAATTTTAGCGGGTCCATCCAACGAATATGGAAACAACATCATCTTAATGGCGTCATGCGGAACATCTTTGAATTTGCTAGTGGCGGTGAGACGGTTGAAATTCCTAATGTGGTAATGCGGGTTGTCTTTCTCATGACCTCGAAATTTGTTTGCTTGTAGCATTGACATTAAACCCGTCTTAATCTCGAAATTCTCCGCAAGGATGGCGGGAATAACAATTGCCTCTCCAAAACCCTCGGTGGGTGCTTGTAGCAACTCCATCATAGTACGATTAGCCATTACGACTTCTTGTTCTATAATAGGTTCAACAATTGGAGGTTCTTCAACAATCAACGATCCTTGATTTGCTTGCTTTTGAAGACGTTTACGAGCTCGTTTAGCTTGATTACGAGTGATCATAAACTTCACGAAGAATGGGAGGTGAGCAAAGAAGATTCTTTTTTGGTATTTTGTGGATTTTCAATTTTTTTGTGTTTTTGATGATATTTAATTTTTTTGGATTTTGGTGTATCTTCGTAGACAACAATCTACAAAATCTCTCCTCGAATCAAACTCTTGATTAAAGAAGCCTCAAAGGAATGAAAACGATCACGTGGAGTGAACGCCTTCGAATGACTTTAGAACTTTGGTGAAAACCAAATTGTTCACGAGGGTTTAATCACAAAGAAAACCAAGCAAATATAGTATACGTATTAATACTTTGGGCGGCAAAACCCTCGATTAGCCTTCAATCTCAAAATACTCACAAGCAAGCGGGGAAACGAGGCGGCGCGAAGCACTTAAGAGCCTTTTTCCTTAGGGTATATTTTATAATACCCGCCTTATACCCACCTTATAGTTCGTATCTTTCAAAATCGAGCTTCTCGAAAGTATTTATCTATTTTTGCCTTTTCTTTTTGTTTGAGATTCGAATACAATGATCGAGTGATGAAATCCCGAATCAAGGTTGTGTTTTCACACTTTTGGAGATATTGTATTTTGGTTGTGATACTTAGTACAATATATTAATAATATTCACAAAGAAAAACCGAGAAAACCGATAATACGTGTTAAGGGAGTTCCACTTAACACAAATACTATTATGGATAATATCAAAAACAAAATTTTCCAAATTAAATCACGACACACCTCCCCGGCAGCGGCGCCAAAATTGATTGTAGTGTTTTACTACCCTTTAGGAAAAGAGCGTAAATAGCGGTAAGTATCGAGTGATGATTTTAGGAAAAATCAACACTAATGACCCACAATCAAATAAAATGAGAGAAAGATTCGTTTCCCAAGGAGGTATGGTGTTGTGAATTAACTTGTATTTCTTTGAGATTAATATTGAGAAGATGGAATGACGGTTTCTTGGAAATTACACTATGACGTAAAAAACGAAAACGTAAAACCGTAGAAAAACCACAAAAATTAAAAATTTATTAAAACCAAAAACAAAATATCAAAAATAAAAAGACTAAAAAGAAGTCTAAAATAATATAAATAAAGTTAAAAATCCAACAAAGATATTTTAAAACCTTTTATTAATTAATTAATTTTAAATGCTAATTAAAGCCCTAAAATTAAATTTAATTAATTCAAATGTCAAAAATATGATTTTATTGAATAATTACTCAACTTATATTATTATAAGACTAAAAAGTAATTTTCTAAAAATTAAAACCTATTAAAACTATTTTTAAAACCCTAAAAATGATTAAAAATGATTAAAACCTAATTAAACTTAAAATAATTATAAAAATAAATCTAAAAGTGATAAAAATAATCTAAAAATGGAAATAGTCCTATTTAATGCTATAGAACTTAAGAAAAATGAAAAATAAAGAAAAAGAAAATTTTGAAAATTAAATAATAAAATAATATTAAAATAATACAAAAAAAATAAAAGTCACTTAGTTGCGCCGCAACGTTTGTGTCTTGCGCCGCAACTAGTGTTGCGAGATCACCAAGATCAGCAGCACCTTCAGTTGCGCCGCAACTAGTGGGGTCTTGCGCCGCAACTAGTGTTGCGGGAGCACCTTTGGTCAGTAACTCCTTCAGTTGCGCCGCAATGCTTCTGTCTTGCGCCGCAACTTGTATGACGGACTGGATGTTTTCTGATGAACCAAACAAGTGCACACTCGTGCACTTTTGATGCCAAGAGGAGCTTGGTAATGAGCTTGTTTGATGGTATTTTGGATCAATTGGGGCACCCTTGAGCTTATTGAAGCTCAAGGAGTCAAGTAACACACAAATAACAACAAGAATCAAAGATTTAGCATCAAAATCATGAAAAACCAAGCAATTTAGCAATATGCAGATTTTTAACTTACTCTTTCCTTAAAAACCTAACAAACTTGTTCAAATCTTGTTCCAAACTAATTAACTACTTACTAATAACCTTAATCAACCCTAAACAAGCAATCTAACACCTTTTAATTATCAAAACAAATCTAGATGTCCTGCTTAAACCTGTTGCCAAACACCCTTTTAAAATCTAAAAACCAACTTTTAACATACCAACATGCTTACAAAAGCTACCAAATTGATTCCAAGTGCATCTAACATGTAAACATACACACTAGAACACAAATCATGCAATATAAACACACTTAATCAATCAATCAAGCAAATCATGTAACAAGCACTTTTGTGAACTTTTCAAGGAGTAAAAGAGAGTTACCTTAGGACCCTTACATCCAAGGGTCCTAGTGGATGTTGAATCCACCTCCAAACCAACCCGGGTTGGTGCTGACCCTTTATCAACACTTCTTCAACCTGTTTATGACAAATCAAACAAACAAAATGGATAAAACAAGATATATCAATATTTTGTTTTTATTCTCTTTTTTTTTATTACTCTTCCAAAACCTTTTTAATCTTCTTAAAATGTTTCTATAACACTTAAATCACCAACAAACATGAACTCCTAACACCAAAAACCTTTTGAGAAGATTTTACCAAAATTTCTCAAAATCTCAAACTTTGAAAATATTTTGAAACCTCAAAAACTTTTAACCAAATCAAACATGGAACTCAGAATTAAGCTTAACACAACACTCAACTTTTAAAAACAATAAAAAAGGAATTACACTTGAATATTTCAAAAACCAAACTTTTTATTTCTTTAAAAAGGTATTACATGTGCAAGCTTAAAAACTGGAACAAGGGCTTCACACAAGTTGTGAGCTCCTTTTATAGAGTCCTAAGAACAATCTAGAATAGAAAAAACTAAACCCTAATCATAAGAAAATCCCAAATGTGCCCTTGAATGGTTTTGAGTGCATTTTGTCCTCTCTTGATCTTGGACGTTTATTTTGCTTTGGGAGGAAGCAAATAATCTTGGCCATTGATTTAAGCCACGTCATGATGCTTGGGGGCTAAGGAATGATGTGATTGGTGGATTGGGGAATTGGGGTTTTGGTGCACATGTGTGGGATGCAGGTTTTTAGGAGTGGGAAGGGTTTGTGAGTGTGTGAATTACTTGTGTGCAAGTTTAATTGAGTTTTACCCAAGTAATTGTGGTGGTAATTTCTGGGAAGTAAAAATGATGGATAGTACTCCCTTTGATCCGATTTTGGGGGTGGGTTGGGTGTTAGGCGCCCCTTTTTTTAAATGTTTCAGGTTTGGCACAAATGGTCCTTGTGTTTTGTTATTTTTGGCTTTTAAGGTTTCCAGCCCTAAAACTTGCATCCCTTTGATAATAACTTTCACATTTTTGCAATTTTGGCACAATACTTTTGGAAAAAGGTTTCAAGGATGATTTTTGCCATTTGGTGATTCTTCAAGGACTAATCTTGGACAATGTTGATCTTCAAAGGTCTTCAATGAGTCTTTCACTTGTTGAGGGACCATTATTGGCAATTTGAAATTGTTGAGGGACTAATCTTGCCATTTCTTCAATCTTGAAGGACCTTTTTGCAATTTTGACAAACTTAAGGGACCAAACTTGTAATTATTAATATACAAGGGTTTTAAGTGTCATTTCTTCATTCTTGGAGGATCAATCTTGTATTGTCTTCAAGTCTTCAAGGGTATTTGATGAAAATTCCATGATTAGGGCCCGGTTCTTTGTACGGCTTCGTTTCTCGTGTTCGTTTTTCCTTGTATCTTGTGATCTTTTGTCTTTTTCACGATATCCATACCTAAAACACACAAGTAAACAAACACAAGCATATATATGGTATTTTATGACATTTTTATGCATTTAAAGCCCGAAAAGAACGATGAGATCATGTATAAATGCCATCTCATCACTCAATATTACCATTATAGGTAATATTATTATCGTTATTTGCATCGTTATTGGATTACATTTGGATTATTATTAGCCGCATGACATTGTTACCTTACTATGAAAACAACGGGCCGCGAACCCGACAAACAATTTGCCCATCTAAGTTAGCGTGTCGTCACAAAAATCACGCTATGTAAATCTTCTCATACATAAATTCGCTTACCAATCAATGTGGTACGACGGGGATCAACCGTCAAGGCGCGAACTGGGGTGATCGTCCCCAAATAGTACTATCATATGCATAAGCGTCTACCAAATCCTGGTAGTTCACAATTCATGCTAATGGGACTTTGAGTGACATAACCTAACTACTAATAATCCTTTTTATCTCTTTTATAGGGTCATAACATCATTCGGGTCCATATCATTAAGCATACCATCGGGACTACTTGTGTTCTATTTTATCAAAAACTAGCATGTTATCTCCCTCGCGGGTTTACAAATCATTTTATATAACATTTGTAAGAGTGCGAGGCTATGAACTCACGTTGATAATGAAAGGCGGATTATCGGCTACGGGCGTGCTTCGGTCACGGAAACCTATATAAATAATAATCGGTCTTAGACTTTTGTCCAATGACTTTATCAAAATAAAAATATACATATGATGATTTTGTACATATGATGATGATCAAGTGGGTTTATATATTCTTATTTACTCATTTTAGTGGTTATGTATTGGTAACTTTTTACTAGTTTACAAGTTTTACCTATTTACATGTTTTAAGTCCAATAAGCTTATTATAAGTTCTTTAACTTGTATTAATCCATTTTATACTTGTATTATCAGTATTTATACTTTACATGTTGGGCCCAAATGGGTTAAGCCCAATAAGTACTTTTTATAAGTGTTTAAATTATTTAGTCCAATTATTAGTCCAATATGCTAACTTAGCTCGTTAATGTCCGTAAGTCCTATAGTTCGGGTTTTATCGGTTTTTACTTGTATTAGATACTTATATATCAGTATATGATTTTTAAAAACTTTACATTAGACGGGTTTGATCGTCTAATTTAAGCATGATTTTAGCCTTGTTTCTTATGGTTATTCATCTTTTTAAGCATATTTATCAACACTTGATCCCCACACAACATTTTTATCATCATATATTCATCATACATATACAACAAGAAAGAAAATACATTTGATCTTTACAAAAATAACAAGAGAAATGGAAAGGATGATCTTCTTTACCAACCAAGAGTATATCTGGTTTTTGGAAGACAACAACTTGATGAACACCAAATATATCTCCAAGATCATCAAACACCAAGAAAGTTTGTTGAGAAATTAGCCCTAGGACACAAGCAAATCACCTCCTTTGTTGTTAAAATGGCCACCAAGAAATCAAGGCTTCAAGGTTACTCCATAATATCGCTAGATAACAAGTAACTTGTGGCTTAGAAAAGATCAAATGGGGTGTATGGTGGTGTTATGGCACGGCAAGTATAGAGAAGTTGGGAGAGTTTTTAGTTGATTTGCATGTATGAAATGGATGTAAATGAGAAGGCTAGTGGTTTTGTGGTTTTTGGTGGGTGAAGTAGCTTAAGTGTAAGGCTAAGCTTACACTTGTAAGCTTAATGAGTGTAAAGATGCCACATCTTTGATGTGGTGTCTAGTTTGGCCGCCCCTTTGTATAGTGGGGTGGGATAAATTATTTTGTCCCATCCCGCTAATTTACGGGTGTTCCTCGATTCTAGTTTCCTCGATTTGCGTGCCCTCGGGTTGTTTTACGAAAAACGTTTTTATAAATTATGAATCAACGGCACAAAACGAATCTAATAAAAATTGTCTCATCAAAAACGGAGTTAAAAAACGTAAATACGTAATCCTAAGGTTTCCGGTTTAGTCGTAAAGGACGCTAAATTATGCACGTAAGCCCAAATTTAAATCCGTAAATTGTGAGTTCATCAACCAACACAAAAATAAGTTTCAAAATATTATACGAGAAAATAATTCACTACCTGAAAATGTTAGATTGTCACATAAATGTGCGCCGCACTTTTTCAAATTTGCGCCGCACATTTAGTGGATCAGATGTGCGCCGCCAACCAGGATTGTGCGCCGCACAATTTCGAATCTAGAACATTACAAGAGTTTCATAAAAGTACGACGTACTATTCAAATTTGCGCCGCACATTTTTTCATTTCCAGCTTGGACCAAAATGCTAAGTTGTAGATAATTCTTTCCTCTTTCTGTGGCCGCTTGAATCAACTAAAACGGAGTTTGTATGCTCAAGATATGGCCAAAACAGTGACAAGTGTCGGGAGATTAGAAGCTTGACATTATTTCTTTGTTTAAGCTTCATGTCTTTGTGTTTTCTTACATTTCCTTCCACAACACGTCCTTGGAACCTTTCAAGTATCGATAGTTCACATAATTAACCTATATATATATATATATATATATATATATATATATATATATATATATATATATATATAGAGAGAGAGAGAGAGAGAGAGAGAGAGAGAGAGAGAGAGAGAATTAGGATCAAATGAGAACTAATTAAAGTTATAAAAATAAGAACCATTGAATAATTAGTAGAATTAAAGGAAATGTGAATTAAATGCATGGTAATTAATACAAGAAATGAAAATTAAAAATATAACCTTCATTTTTTCTTTTGACCAAACATAAATGCTCTTTATTCTTTAGAATATTGTACTATGACGCATCGGTTATTTTCGAGATATTGTACCACGACGCATTAGTTATTTTCGAGATATTGTACCACGCACCATGAGTTATTTTCGATATATTGTACCACGACGAATCAGGTATTTTCGAGATATTGTACCAAGTGCATCAGTTATTTTTTAGATTGTATCACGACGCATCAGTTATTTTCAAGATATTGTACCACGACGTATCAATTATTTTCGAGTTATTGAACTTTATAGTTGGTAAAAAAAAGAATATTAGTAAAATATATTTTAATATACATTTAATGATCATAATTTCACTGATTAATTATCATTCTTATTTAATACAACTTAATAGATCCAACGGTGTAGATTGGTTCTCATTTTAATAATTTTAAAAAATCTCTCACATTAACCCTCCTCTCTCTCTCTCTCTCTCTCTCTCTCTATATATATATATATATATATATATATATATATATATATATATATATATATATATATATATATATATATATATATATATATATATATATATATATATATATATATATATATATATATATATATATATATATATATATATATATATATATATATATATATATATTCAGATAACGTACACACAAACATGTATAATTGGAGCATTATCATTGATCATCGAGAAAACCTTGAACGAAGCCTTGATAATCAACTTGATCTCCAAAGTCTTTCCACTTGTAGTGTCGGCTTCAACATACTCCTCGGGGTGATAACAAATTTATTAACTACAATCATTAAGAAATTCGGTCCATTGGTGAAGATTCACAATATATCGGGCAAACCATTAACTTCTGCTCCCGTGTTCAATATTCAAAAGTGTTCCTCAAATTTCTGCTTCAACATTCATCATACAAAGGTGTCCCAATAACTTTTACTTTAGTGCTCAAAGTGATACATCATATTCTTTGTTTTCTCATCATATTAGCCCTACGGGTTCGTCATCAAGAAAAAGTCTTCTATGACCCTTCGATAGTAGCAAGTAAAATTACAAAAACTTCACATCTATGATAAGTTGTCGTTGATAACTTGATCCTCAGTCAATCCAAAAGTACATGCACAGATCCTGGTGACGCTTAAACAACTCGCCTATTCTCGGAACGGTCAACGGTTCTTAACAATCTGCTTATAATGCTCGCGATCATCAAGACACATTAGAAATGGTCCATCAAAATAAATCATAACTCGAGAGAAGTCCAACGGGGTACTCGTACATAGTTGATTCGACGATCATCATAATGACGACGACACTGAACGATTCTTACCAACGAAAAACGATACAAAGAAAGACGTACGCACACCAAACATCCACAAATCAAGTCGGGCATACTTAAGCCCACTCATCTATAAGTCCTTATCTACACCAAAAGGCGCCCCCTGCATGTATACAAGGGTTTATAAATTTACGGTTCGGGAACTTATAACTTTCTTGTTCAAATGAAAAGGCGTCCTAATCCATTTCAACAAGACGATTATAAGTCATCTTACTCAAATATTACTATCTCTCAACACGATATCATATCCAAATTACATACCATAGTAAATACAAGGTGTCAAAAAACTTACATCATGATTTCCGTATTCAAACGTCCCATTCCATCTAAATAAGGAAAACACAAACAATCTAAGGTCTAGTGGTTTAAAACTTTCTTATTCAAATGTCCCAATCCATTTAAATAAGTCAACCTTAAACGACTCATAGTTGGGCGAGTTAAAATCTCTATATCTAAATGTCACATTCCATTTAGATACAAGGTATTAAGTCACTCAACCGATTGACTACTACGAGCATATCTTTGTTGTACCCAACTATATATATTTGATTATGATATATATATCTTAAGTCTAACATTGGCATCCTCCTTTTCGCCAATAAAATAGTCATATAAAATCAAATCACACGTCGCATTACATAGAAGATGTCTCCTCGGATAAATGATTCATCAAAATCATAAGAAGTATTTGGAACACGAATATCACATCAATCAATTACGTTTTGAAAGGAGATGTCCTAAAATGGCACATCACGATACGATGATAACAATCGGACTTAACAAGTCGATATGCAATAGATTACGAAACAATATACATAATCAAAGTATGAAACGAGTTTCACACTCGTATTCAGATAATACACAATTATCAAGATCGGTGATTTGCGGTGAGGCAAAATCCGATACAAAACCGTATTATAAAATGTACGACAATCATTCAAGGAACATTGCTTCACGTGCAATGCCTTGAAATACCATAGTATATCATACATTTACATACTACCATTACTACATACACATATTTTCACATAATCAAAATCAATCATAAAGTAATGCAATAATAGCCTTATCGGAGCCATGCGGAGTAGTTGCGTGCTTAAAACTTTTTAGAACACACCAAAGTTATAGTTTAGGTTTTTCAAAATCGACCTAGTTCTCTATAACTTGTGGCTCTGATTACCATTTTGTAACTCACATCACACACAATCATAGAAAGACGACCTCAAAAGAGACGTTAAAATATTATACAACATTGTCTAAAAAGTTTCTCATCCCAATATATATAAAATCAGAGTAGCGTTTAGTCCCAAAAACGTTACCAACACAACACGTTCATCAAAGACTTATATGTCATTTATTCATTTCAAAGGATGAAAAAAAACTATAAAGTTTAGACAAGTAAGCACCAAGAATTTTTAGTCATCTCAAATTTATCACACAAACAAGTCATATATATATATATATATATATATATATATATATATATATATATATATATATATATATATATATATATATATATATATATATATATATATATATATATATATATATATATATATATATATATATATATATATATATATATATATATATATATATATATATATATATATATATATATATACTAGTGGCAAAACCCGTCCGATGGACGGGTATGACTTCTAATTGTCGTTTAACTTTTTTTTGATAAATATTTGTTTGTATATTTATTTTTTGATAAATTATAATTGGTATGACATGTATTTATTGTTTACTCAGCATGACTATTGTTATATTTCTTGTTTTTGATAAAATAAAATAAACACCAATTAAATCTCTTATTAATCGTCATTATATATTCATACATTAAACACGTTGTCTTAATATAGTAATAGCGAGCATATCTTTAAATGTACTAACAAAGCCACACACGTTCATATAAAAGTTAATTAGTATTGTAACCAATGTTTTGAAAATCGGTCCGATTAACTAATCGGTCACCTAGTCAACCTAAGTTAACCCGTGGGCTTTTTAAAAAAATATAAAAAATTATATTTTTACCTATTAAAATAAAATTATATAGAGAAATATTCCTTATATTGAATTATAAAGTATTTAGTAACAAATATAATATGTAAAACTAAAATTACGTCGCAAATATGCAAAATTTACATGCTTTATTTATAAAAAAACATTAAAAAAAATCAAAACTTTCGGGAACCGGGTTGACCCGTTGATCCTAAATCCGATAGGTCTAAGCGGATTTTGAAAATGTGAAAACCGGTTTAAAATGACCCATTTTTCGGGGGAATCAGGCCAACCGGTTGACTCGACCAATTCAAATATATTGACCCAGCTGGGTCAAACTGATTGACTTAATCGAGCCGAACCGAGTTTCAACACGTTGGTCATTGGTCGTAACCATCCACATTTAAAAATCTTAAATTTAGATCGCATGTACATATATAACAATAAGTGGGTCGATCTACAACTTCTAAGTTATACTGAGTACAATCATAGGAATGATGGCCCTACTATTAAAAAAAGAACATAAAGTGTTTCATGTGTTGTATAACTTGTATGTTTCAATTGGTTGACTTTTATTTGACAAATTCGATTTGTTTGGTGTATGCTTCATGTAAAAAGGTCACCAAATTTATGTATCAAATACTAAATTAAAATTTATGTCTTGGCAAATAAAAATGGGGTTATCTTCAATGTTTTTAAACCCGGGTTTCAAATCGACTCGGTCGAGTCACCGGATCCGGGTCAAACCGGGTTAATACGTTTTTTTTTTTTAAATTATATTTTTAATAACTATAAAAAATTATACATAAAAACCATAAAAATTCCCATATACTGAAGATATAAATTGTTTACAAACCAATATAATATGTAAAATATAATTCCGTCGCAAATACGTAAAATTTACATATTTATTTTTTCCAAAAAATCAAAACCTGGCAGGGTCACGAGAACCGGGTTGACCCGAGTCACCCCAAACACTGCGGGTCGAACCAAGTTTCAAAAATGTGAAACCCCGGTCAATATGACCCGTTTTTTCGACCAGAACCAGGTCAACCAGTTGACCTGGGTTTGGAAACATTGGTTATCTTAAAGTGACGCATCTAAACTATTTTTCAAGACGTCACATGTGCAAGTAAAGAAACATACAATTTATTCATCACGAAACTGAGATCCAGCAACAATGAGTGTTTAGAGTGCCAAGCATCAAGTACATCTTATATTTGTCTTGCAGTTACAACATAAAGTCCACGATATTCGAGGACATCAATAAGCCAATTATACAAATAAATATGTCAGTCAACATTATAGTATTTGATATGATACTAACAACAATGATAAGTAGTGTTTTCTTACGTTTTCATGTCTTGCCAAAACAAAGTTCAAAGGATACTCGCAAGATACTTTAAGTATCAACTTTAAAAATTGCAAAACAAAGTACAAGGGATACCACATGTAGTGACATTGTACATACTTCATGTATATGTCAAGGGTAGTAGCAGTGGTTCCAATAATATGTGCACTTCTCAAGAATGAAAGCTACCTCTAGATCTTTTTTTTATCAGATAATAAAAGTATAGATTCAATGTCACATATGAAGGATCAAGGACATGTGATAGGGTGAGGAAAAAGACACGGGTCATGGCAGGTGACCCACCTGGGTCAACTATGCAACTAATAAAACACTGAATGGGAAGGAGCAGTTCTGGTCCTGCTATTTAGGAGCAGTTACTCTTAGTTTGCAATAAAGTAGTAGTCTTTGTTTTTATGTAGGAGTGAAGAATAATATTATTGTAACTACCTTTGTACTTTGTACTGGAGATTTGTCATCTCGAATTTGGCTTGGCCTTAATCCAAGTCAATTGACTATTTAATTTTCTAGTATTTATCATTGGTTCCATTGCCGGGAAACAAAAACATGGTAAACACCCGGAGCATGTCAGACGCAGGCAATCAACCATCAGATCCCGTAGCAGTACAGTTAGCCGCTATAGCTAAGAAGTTGGAGTCTATACATGCGTTGCAGAAAGATGTGGCAGCCCTTAAATCTCAATCGCACAACAGGGACAGATCGGGTAATGGTTTTGGAAGGCAAGATGAAGGGGACTCATCTTGGTATCATCAAAGGTATCGTCCACATAATAAGATTGTTTTTCCTACCTTTAGTGATGGAGACCCGCGAGGTTGGATCCTTAAGGCGGAGAAGTACTTCCGTTACTATGACATACCAGATGATGAAAAAGTAGATGTTGCTTCGATGCACTTAGAAGGAGATGCACTGGATTTTTATTCTTGAGTTTCAACAAATCAGACGATGGAGTATTGGGAAGACCTGGTTCATGCCTTGCAGAAAAATTTTGGGCCTACTGAGTTCCAAAATCCGGATGAATATTTGTGCAGTTTAAAACAAACAGGAACGGTGCAAGAATACCGACAGGAATTCGCTAAACGTTCTTCCCGAGTTTCTAACTGGCCTGAACATTGCCTTTTAGGGGTGTTCCTCAATGGCCTCAAAGAAGAACTAAAAGCGGATGTGAGAATTCAGAAACCGAGAACAGTGTACAAAGCGGTGAGTATCGCTTTAGAATTCGAGTCAAAAATTAGCCATACCCGTTCCGGGAGAGATCCGACTTGGACAGCACCTTCAAAGTCAACCCAACCCGAGTCTGAGGCTACAACCGCTACATAAAATTCGTCTAACAACTTCAAACCACCCCTACAAATTTCTGACGTTGAGAGACAATCTCGTTACCTTAAGGGTGAATGTTATCGGTGTGGGGAAAAATACGGGCCTGGTCATAGGTGTAAAACAGGTACTTTTAAGGTGTTGGAAGTGGCGGAAGAGCCTGAAGAGCATCCTACCAGCGAAGTTGAATATATGGCAGGGGATACCAATAGAGTTGCTGAGATAAGTCTACATGCCATACTTCGAAAACCCCACCCCAAAACCATGAAAGTTCAAGGTATGCTTTATTCTAGGGAAGTAATTATCTTAATTGATGGGGGATCTACACATAATTTTATCTCCGATGTATTGGTAAAGGACCTGCATCTTTTAACTCAAGCAGTGGCACCTTTTCGTGCTCAAATCAGGAATGGAGATTTTATTAGGTGTGGCCACATATGCAAAAACCTCCCAATACAAATCGATGACCTTAAAATTGTTCATGATTTCTATCCCTTCTCGTTAGGTGGAGCGGATCTCGTTTTGGGTATTCAATGGTTAGAAACACTTAATACGGTACAAGCGAATTGGAAAGAGATGTTCATGATTTTTAATGTAGATGGCAAACGTTATAAATGGCAGGGTATTACAACTGGTTCGCAAGGGTCATCCAGTTTTCAATATTTGGCTGTTGAACTAGGCACTCAACCAGAAATTCCCAATGTTTCCCAACCTATGATACATCAATACAACCCAGTTTTTGAGGAACCCATGACTCTACCTCCCAACCATGCACAAAAAAACTCTATTCCACTACTTCCGAACTCAACACCACCCAACATCAGACCATACCGATATCCCCATTCTCAAAAGGCTGAAATAGTAAAACAGGGGGAATTTCTAATATCTCAGAATCAAAGACCTCCGGAAGAAGCTACCTGGGAGACATACGACCTGCTAGCTGAGCAATTCTCACATTTTCTCTTTGAGGACAAGGCGTTTTACCGAGGGGGAAGTAATGATAGAGTGAGGAAAAAGACACGGGTCATGGCAGGTGACCCACCTGGGTCAACCATGCAACTAATAAAACACTGAATGGGAAGGAGCAGTTCTGGTCCTGCTTTTTAGGAGCAGTTACTCTTAGTTTGCAATAAAGTAGTAGTCTTTGTTTTTATGTAGGAGTGAAGAATAATATTATTGTAACTACCTTTGTACTTTGTACTGGAGATTTGTCATCTCGAATTTGGCTTGGCCTTAATCCAAGTCAATTGACTATTTAATTTTCTAGTATTTATCAACATGTCAATTTATTTGATCAACGTTGAACTTTGCAGATTCAAATCGCTTTGGTTAACGGGTATTCTGAAATCCATCGATACCATCTATGGCTTGGTGGCATTTTACAGTAACAATGTTAAATAACATTACCTACAAAAAAAGTAAGATATATGGTAAAGATTTAAGAAAATTACCTCCATCAAAGTCCTACTTGTGTAACCATATATAATTTTACTGTAACACTTAGAAAAGCAAGTACTATTTTTTTCATGATCCACTCTTACATATGGTATTGAAAGTATACGTAACAGAACTTGCTACTCCAAAGGGGTGTTTGGGATTACTTATTTAGTTATGTACATGATAGATTTGCTCCTTCATCTTACTTATATTGAATTGAAATCACATTTTTCACATTCATGATCACTACTGTAGCAGGTGCGGGTCTAAAACGAACGACTGGTTAATAAATGGGACTAAAGTGCGCTATTTTGATATCAGTAGCAGTGTTTAAAGCGCTATTTTGATATCAGTAGCAGTGTTTAAACTAAGTCATCTATATAAGTTTAGTGTCTTCTAATTGTAGTTCATACGGTAACAAAATCAGAAAATGTGCAAATAAAAGACTATTAAAAAACAGAAAGTGTCAAGTAAGAGAGCTAACGACTACAAATAAGTTGTGTATCCTAAGTTAGAAACAGAGAATAATGCAGGTACGTTACTATTTGATTTCCTGATACTTGACTACAGCACCTTTAATCTGCATATAACACTTATCACATGCAGCTGTAGAGAAAGGAATACATATGCACAAAAACATGAGAGTTTTACTCTGTAAATCAGCAGAAGTTATTTAATGGATTAGCCGAACTAACTTTTAAATTTAAAACTTTACACCATGAACTGACTACCACTTCTTTTGCTTCTTGTGCACACTTGCCGAATAAATAACGGCATGGTACTAACAACCTATATACAAATACAATGCACTATCCTAATGAGATATCAATATCAAAAGAGGCCTAAAAGACAAACTATAAAGATCATGAAAGAGCCATAATGCTCTGTATAAGAACCATAAAGATTTTCTGAATATAAACCAACACATACATTAAGCTATCATTATCACATGCACATTCTAAATAGTCTATAATGTTACACTCCCTAATCCCTCCTGTTATCTTACCATCATATGATCAATTTAAAAACCATGACAATACTATATTCAACGTTATTTTGATCATTTTATCGGTTATATATATAAATTAATCTTTCTCTTTGTCCAAATAACATAGTCAAACTATATGAACCATGCTCATACTTCATTCTTGTGGTAAGTAATAAAATGTTTTATGGATGAGTCATAACATTAAACAGTTCCTATCCGTGATTTGAATTGGTATATTGTAATCGCTCAAGCAAACTTTATATCTCCATGATAGAGAACA
The DNA here is from genome assembly GCA_025667525.1 of Glebionis coronaria. Classification (NCBI taxonomy): domain Eukaryota; kingdom Viridiplantae; phylum Streptophyta; class Magnoliopsida; order Asterales; family Asteraceae; genus Glebionis; species Glebionis coronaria. The sequence goes on from CM046874.1 coordinate 645,835,729, forward strand.
CGGTTTGCTGCTACCAGGTCTTGAGACAAAATGGTCCTACAGCCTACGGATGGAAAGATGCTTATTAGGGCTAATATAGGTTTCTTAGATTTGATATGCTTGATATGTTGACCACATGTTCACAGTGATATAAGGGAAACACAAATTTTTAATTTTCACTAAAAAGAAATTACAAAATTTGAAAGATAAAGAAAAGAAGATAAAATAACATACATGAAAATCCGTTTCAAGTACTCATTGTCAGCCATGGGAACATATCCTTTATACGTCCCAGGATGCGATTTTAGCTAATATATTCCAATCACATAAAAATATACATATCACAACCGGTAACTAACCAAAGAACATGTAAATTCGACAAAAGTAAAGAGGACACATACCTGATTATAATTTGTTGGGAATAAATTTAGGCCAGAACACTTGAACGCTGACAAGAACAACTCAAGCGTTGACAAGAGCAAAGTGAGCGCTGACAGCATAAGCGTTGACAAGATAAAGTCAAGCGTTGATAGATTGAAGACAAGCACTGATGGAAGATGTGAGCTACACGTATATTATATTCTAGATTACTTCTAGTAAGGATAGAAACGACAATGTATTTTCTATGTTTATCTTTACCTAGAATAGTTGATTCGTAGCTTATTGTACAAGACTTCTTGTTCTATAAAAGAAGATCTTTTAGGTTAATGTTTAATATCAGTTTTCATAGTATTCGCAAGTTAAACCTTTCATTGTAACCAACAAGATTATTCTAATACAAGTGAAAGATTGTTTAACATCATTGTGTTTTAGATCAAGTGTTAATTCCGCATAACACTTTGTTACTTTATTCATAAGCAAAGGTTTCTCTACGTGTTATACTTGATCTAATCTCGTATACACAAAGCTAATCGATCTAAGTTTGGGATCAACAAGTGGTATCAGAGCTTGTTGAGAAACTTTTGATCTTTAAGTAACGCAGAACCCTAAAACACCAAACCCTAAAAACCCTAAATTCTCAAAACCCTAAAAACACCATGTCTGGCACAAATCAACCTCCTGCTTTGCTTCAAAACAACTTCTCAAACCCTAGTATCAAAATTCCCATGTTTGATGCCAGGAACTTTGAACTTTGGAAGTCCAATTTTGAGCAATACATAGCTATTCATGACTACACTCTTTGGGAAATTATCGAATATGGGAACACATTCGATAAAGCAGCAAAGATTACTGCTGCTATTGCCGCAAGGACAGCTGTTCCTAATTGTCCTGAAGCTGATAAAGTGGAAAAGCCTGATGATGGGAGAGCTGTTGCTGTTGAAGACATAGCCAAGAAGAGGGTGGACATGAAAATCCTGAACATCTTGAAACATGCCCTAGGTCATGAGAATCAGCACAAGTACAAACGTTTTGAGTCTGCAAAAGAGCTTTGGGAAGCTCTTGAAGTAGCACATGGTGGCAATGCTGATACAAAAGAAGAAAAGAAGAAGCAACTATTGCATGAGTATGCTGTCTTCAAAGCTCAACCTAATGAGAATCTCAGCAGTGTGAGAAGTAGACTTCTTGACATCACAAGTCAACTTTCCTTCATGGGAAAACAGATTGATGACCCTGAATTGAATGCTACTTTTCTCAAAAGCCTTGGTGATGTATGGAAGATTGAGACAAGATCTATTCTTGTCAATAACACCCACAAGACTTCCAGGTTTGATGACATCTTCAACAAGTTAAGGCTGTTGGAGAATAAATGGCAATTGGAGAGTGATAACAAATCTTCCAGCAGCAACATGGCCTTCTTTTCACAAAGTGAAGGCCAATTTGATTCCATGAACTTCTATGGACATTCAGCAACTGGATCTCAAGGTGTCAGCGCTGGATCATATCCTGTCAACGCTTTGTACTCAAGCGCTGACACACACAATCATGGCGCTGATAGAATTAAACCTGCTGGTTTTGATCTTGATACTGTGTGTGCATTCATTGCTTCTTTGCCTAGTGATTCAAGGATTACTTATGAAGATCTTGAGCAGATAAGTGATGAACAATTGGAAGAGATGGACATCAAGTGGACTATGGCTCTTGTAAGTTTAAGAGCAAACAGGTTCAATAAAAGGTTCAAGAAGAAGATGACCTTTAATGCTAAGGATGTTGCTGGCTTTGACAAGTCCAAGGTGGAGTGCTACAACTGTCATAGGATGGGGCACTTTATGAGGGAATGTAGATCTCCAAGGAGATCTGATGCTGGGAAGCCGTCTAGCCAAATGATTAAGAACCCAGATCCCAAGGCCATGGTTGCTGTTCAACAAATTGATGGTGTTGGAGAATGGGATTGGAGCTGGATGGCTAAGAATGAGGAAGAGGACAGAGCTTTGGTTGCTGAAGTTAAAGAAGAGCATGCTGAATATGCTCTCATGGCACACTCCTCCTCTTCATCAAACAATGAGGTATATGATGATGCTTTCTGTTCTAAGGGTTGTCGTTTGAATACTGAAAAATTAAAACAAGAGATAGTTAAATTATTAGATGAGGCAAGTACTGAAAGATGCAAAGTATCTAACTATCAAATTGATCTAACCCAAACAGAAAAGACAGTATCTGAGTATAAGAAAATGGAGTTTGATTTAAAAGATCAAATAAACATCTTAAAACATGAGTTATTTCAGAGTAAAGATGTGCAAGATATAGTAAATAGGGTTAATCTTGATTTGATAGCTCAGTTAGAGGAGGCTAACAAAAATAAAGATAATGTGAGTCTTAAAATCCAGAGATTTGATAAGGCCACACAAACCCTAGGAGAGTGTGTTAGTAAACAAAGAGACTCTAAGGATATGAGTGGGATTGGGATGAATAATTATACTGTTGTTCCACCACCAGCTGGGGATTTCTATGGTGTCCAATCAAAGGACTTATCTTGGACTGGCTTGCCAGAATGCCAAGAGGAGGAGTTTATTCCTCCACCTAGAGTGACTTCCCCAGTTGAGGAATATCAGCAAAAGCTGACTGACCTAGAAGAGTGGAAGAAAGCTAACCACACTTTGTTTGTTAAGGGAGGGTTATTGTGTGAAAGTCCAAATGAGCCCACACCAATCACAAAACCAATTGTTGATCCTAAACCTATTAAGATCACACACCCTACCACTGGCAAAGCTGTTGACCTTGGCCCACAAAATGTTAGAAAACCTAGTGTTAAATATGCAGAAATGTATAGAAATTCTAGGTCACCAAAAAGCCAAGTTAGTAACCATGGAACAGGCTTCTTTGCTTCTAGACCTAAGACTATGTCTAGAAAAGCTTGTTACACATGTGGGAGCTTTTCACATTTGGCCTACAAATGTGTCAATGCTTTCAATGTCAACGCTGACAGGAACCATTTCAGCGCTGACAAAAGTCAACATAGGTCAAACACTGTAAGACCCAATACCTTTGTGAACAAGAGTTCACAAGTTGTTAGACCAGCCCCATTCTTTTCTAGAGGGTCTAACACACAAGGCCTAAGACCTTTTCAAAAGTCAAATACTTGGTCAAATAGGCAATGGGTTCCTGTAGCAAACCCTAGGTTCAACGCTGATAAGAGTAATCGGGGCGCTGACAAGAGAAATTTCAGCGCTGATAGAAACACTGCTAAACCTAGGTATTTGCAACCACAGGGAAATAGGTCTAAAGCTTCTACTAGCTTAACATGGAGACCAAAACAAGACCAGAACCCTAATTCTACTGGTATTTCTATGACATGCAACAGGTTTCATTATATTTCTAAGGCATTGTCAACACCAATTGGGGTTAACTGGGAATTTCATTCAAACAGGGATGAAAATGGGGTTGTTATGAGAACCAAGTCTGTTCTTGTTGAACAACCAAATGAATCCAAGTCTTCCACGGCTTGGGTTCCCAAAGAAAACTAATGTGTTTTCTTTATGTGCAGGGCATTCAGAAGAAGATCAATGACTATGGATACTGGGATAGTGGATGCTCAAGGCACATGACTGGAAAGGAAGACTATCTGACCAACTTCTCTCCTATTCAAGATGGTGATAAGGTATACTTTGGAGGTGGCTACGGCACAATCACAGGAAAAGGAACCCTTGTCACCAACAATCTAAGGTTTGATAATGTCTTCTTGGTGAAAGACCTGGATTATAATTTGTTTAGTGTATCACAAGTGTGTGATAACAAAAATAAGGTTCTTTTCACAGATACTGAGTGCTTGGTGTTAAGCAAAGATTATAAGCTCCCTGAGGAGAAATACATAGATTTTAGAACACCAAGGCATAAAGACATATATAATGTGAATCTTAATGGAATTAAGGTAAATAATAAGATGTCATGTCTGTATGCTAAAGCCTCAGTAGATGAAAGTAATCTTTGGCACAGGAGACTAGGGCACATAAACTTTAAGAATATCAATAGGCTTGTGAGGCTTGGTTTAGTTGATGGTTTGCCTGAAAAGGCTTTCCACAATGACCATTCTTGTGTTGCATGTCTTAAGGGCAAGCAGCACAAGGTCTCATTCAGGTCTAAACAGGTGCACTCTAGTTCTAAACCCCTTCACTTATTGCATATGGACCTCTTTGGTCCAACTAATATAGAAAGTTTGAAGGGTAAATCATATTGTTTTGTCATTACTGATGATTACTCCAGGTTCACATGGACTTTCTTTTTAGCCAAGAAAAGTGAAACTGCCCTAAGTCTGATTAATTTCATTACCCAAATAGAAAAGAAAAATGGTAATGAGGTCAAAATTATTAGAAGTGACAATGGGGGTGAGTTTAGAAATCAGTTGTTAGATGATTTTTGTGCCAAGAAGGGGATTACTAGGCAGTTTAGCATAGCTAGAACCCCACAGCAAAATGGGGTTGCTGAAAGGAAGAATAGGACCCTTATTGAAGCAGCCAGAACCATGTTGGCTGATGCCCATTTTCCTATAGCCTTTTGGGCTGAAGCTGTTAACACAGCTTGTTATGTTCAAAATAGGGCATTGGTCAACAAGATACATAATAAGACACCTTATGAATTACTTTGGGGAAGGAAGCCCAATATTGGCTTTCTTAAGCCATTTGGTTGTCATGTAGTTGTGTTAGAAACTAGTGAGGCCCTAGGTAAATTTGATTCAAAAGGTGATGAAGGCTACTTCATGGGTTATTCAGTGCAGAGTAAAGGATATAGGGTTTACATTAAAAAGGAAAAACGTATACTTGAAAAAGTACATGTTAGGTTTTTAGAAAGTAAACCTAGTGATCCTGAGAGTGGTCCAAATTGGTTGTTTGACTTAGAACCTTTGTCTAGAGCTTTAAATTATATGCCTGTTACTGATCCAGACATTGTGAAGGTAACTTCAAGTGTTTTGGAAAAGAGAATTGGTAATGTTTCAGGTATACAGGTTGCTAAGGAGGATGGACCACCAGCAGTTGAATCATCTCCCATACAAGAATATGTTACACTTCCTATATGGACAGATGAGTATTATGCTGCTGCTACTGCTGCTACTGCTGCAAGGAAAGATAATGGTGGTGTTCAAATACCACCAAATACAAACATGCATGATTCTTCAGGCGCTGACAAAGGGAAATCAAGCGCTGACACGACCAATTCAGACGCTGATGGCTCCAACGCTGACAACACTAGTTCAAGCGTTGTTAGCCCAAACGCTGACAAACAAGGATCAGACTTTGGAGACACCTTTACACAGCTTTTCTCTTCCCATTTTGAACAGGGTGGACCTTCCAATATCCATGAGGAGATTCCTGTTGATGAAGAAGAATCTGAAGAAGATATTGGCAACATGGAGCGTGAAATTGAGGACACCAGACTTTTTGAAGGAGGAGTTCTCACTTCCACAGCAAAGGATCACCCCACATCTCAAATCATTGGTGATGTTATGGCTCCAGTTCAGACAAGAAGATCCCATCAAGGTCTTGGTGGGTTTATTGCCAATATACACAAGAAGGTTGATACCCCTCTTGTACAAGCATGTTTGTTTGCCTGTTTTCTGTCACAGGAAGAACCCAAGAAGATTTTTGATGCTCTCAAAGAACCAAGTTGGGTGGAAGCAATGCAGGATGAGCTTCACCAATTTGCTATACAGGATGTTTGGGAGCTGGTTGATTGTCCTAGGTATGTGAGACCAATTGGGACAAGATGGGTTCTAAGGAACAAGAAAGATGAAAGAGGCATTGTGGTCAGAAACAAGGCACGTTTGGTAGCTCAGGGTTATACACAAGAGGAAGGCATAGATTATGAAGAAGTCTTTGCTCCAGTTGCAAGAATTGAAGCTATCAGAATTTTCTTAGCTTATGCTTCTTGCATGAATTTTACTGTTTATCAAATGGATGTGAAGAGTGCTTTCCTCTATGGCACAATTGTTGAGGAGGTTTATGTAATGCAGCCTCCTGGTTTTGAAGATCCTGAGAATCCAGACAAGGTTTATAGAGTAAAGAAGGCAATGTATGGCCTTCATCAAGCCCCAAGAGCATGGTATGGTACATTGTCCACCTATTTGGTGGAAAATGGTTTTAAGAGGGGCACCATAGATCAGACACTGTTTACAAAGAAGAAAGGAAAACATGTGTTGCTTGTGCAGGTCTATGTTGATGACATCATTTTTGGCTCTACTGATCCAAAAATGAGTGAGGATTTTTCCAAGCTCATGACAGATAAATTCAAGATGAGTGCAATGGGTGAGATGAACTTCTTTCTAGGTTTACAAGTTCAGCAGAAAGAAGATGGTATCTTCATCTCCCAAGACAAGTATGTAGCAGAAATCTTGAAGAAATATGGTTTTTCTCCACATGAGAAGGAGGCTTCCACTCCTATGGATAGACAATACCCTTGGGGAAAAATTGGAGCTGGAAAGGATGTGGATGTTAGGCACTATAGATCAATGATTGGATCATTGATGTATCTTACAGCCTCAAGACCTGACATCATGTTTGCTGTGTGTGCATGTGCACGCCATCAAGTGACTCCCAAAGAATGTCACCTTTTTGCTGTGAAGAGAATTTTTAGGTACTTAAGATGTTATCCAGATCTTGGATTGTGGTACCCAAAAGATTCTCCATTGGACCTTATTGCATATTCAGACAGTGATTATGGTGGTGACAAGTTTGATAGGAAATCCACAACTGGTGGATGCCAATTTCTTGGGAGCAGATTAATATCTTGGCAATGCAAGAAACAAACAGTGGTGGCAAATTCTACAACTGAAGCAGAATATGTGGCTGCAGCTGCTTGTTGTGGACAAGTCTTATGGATTCAGAACCAGCTGTTGGATTATGGGTATAATTTTATGCATACCAAGATTTTTGTAGACAATAACAGTACTTTATGCATTATTAAAAATCCTGTACATCATTCTAAAACCAAACACATAGAAATTAGACATCATTTTATAAGAGATTGCTTTGAGAAAGGTTTAATACAACCAGATAGGGTAGATACTGAAGATAATGTAGCTGATTTATTAACTAAACCTTTTGATGCTGGAAGATTTCAATATTTGGTAACAAATATTGGAATGGTTAATCTCACTTAATATGTGTTTTGGAACCTTTTTGTAAAAGTATGTACAGGATAATGCATTGTTATTGGTCTTTGTGATGATTTAGATTTTCCACATTATTTTTCTAACACTGACAAAGGTAAATGCAACGCTGTCAAGTGTTATTTTGCCATTGTTGGGGATATTATTGTCTAACGCTGACAAGAGTTCCTTCAACGCTGATAAGTGTTGTCGGGACGCTGTCAGCAACAAGTGTTAGTTTTGTGGTTTTCATCTAAATGTGCAGGTAATGGTAGCTTTATGCCATTGGATACAGAGTTGCTTATGGATCTTTGAAGAGCTATTTGGACATGTTTTGTTTATGGATGATGGTTGGAATATTTATATTCCTATCTTGACATAAATTTTTTAATGTTCATATATATGTTTTGAGAACTCATGTATCACAGTTTAAGGGGAGGTTTAAGGAACCTTTAGGACTCTTGGGTATTCTTAGAATACTCTCATCACAATTCTAGATTGTGTCCACTGGTGAGTATGGGTTAGTTTTACTAAACCATGAGGCACTGTAGCATGCATAGTATATCAACTTTGCATGCTGCCAAGACATTTTTGGCCTAGACTTGGTTGTGGTCTGTTGGGAGGCTTGGGAATCCTTTTGATATGGGTTTTACCTGGGAGTAACAAGGATTTTATGAGGTAACTTGGTTGTTAAGAATTTTGGTTAGCAAGGGACACTAGAGGACTGTTATGTCTATCTTGCTTATGCAAGTGTGCATAACTGGACAGTGCTTGCCGCCCTATGATAATTATCAGCTTTTGGTTATCTTCTCTAGGATAAGTTACTTGTTAAGGTCATTTTTCACTTTTTAAAACAATTTTATTTTTGGACGCTGACAAGATTTTTCCAAGCGTTGTTGTGACCAAAATGGACGCTGACATGGCTTTAGGCGAACGTTGACAAGATTATAGCCGTTGGGCGTTGATGGGTTATATTTGACCGTTGACAAACAATGGGACCTACCCCAGTTGTAACTTTTTGACATATTTTCAAGCCGTAATTTTAGGAGTTGTTACTTTCATTTAATGCATGAGATAACTTATAAACTTTTTCAATATTTTCATGATTGATTTTTGAAAATCTTTGCCTATTTTTGGGCCAACCACGTGCATTCATCCACTCCTATAAATTTGGCTCCTATTTTAAACAGGGTATCTATAATTCTTGTCTAACAATTTTCTTTTATCAACCTTCATCTTTTATACATAAAATTTACAGCTTTCATCAATGGCACCAAGATTTAACTCAGCAGAATTGGATTTGGGGTTCAAGTCTCAACACAACATGATTGCTTATCTTGTTGCTGATAATACTTTGTTCCCTCAATACACTCAGATGGTGGAGTATTTGAATGCATCCCCATTAAGGTATGCTCTTTCTCATGCCCCACTCATTCCAGTCACACACATTAAACAGTTTTGGAACACTGTTAGTTCCTCAACAGTTAATGGAGTGACAACATTGAATTCTATTGTACATGGGAGACCTTGGGTGGTTACTGAGGCCTTGGTACGCCAGGCCTTGCATCTTAATGATGCTGATGGTATAACCATGCTTCCCATATCTGAAATAGAACAAGGGCTTAGGGCTTTGGGATACCCTATTCCTGATGAAGGTGCTCTTAATAAGTACCATAAGCAGGAATTTCCCCCAGCCTGGAAGTACCTAATTCACATTCTCCTTCAATGTTTGAGTCCCAAATGTACTGCACACAATGAGATCAATAGATCCATTGCATCTGCTATTGTGTGTATTGCAACAGGGCAAAATTATAATTGGTCTAAAATGATTTTTGAAGGAATGTGTAAAAACAAGGGGACAAAAATGACTTTAGCTTATCCCCGTTTTCTGCAAATGGTTTTTGATGCTCAAAGATATTGTTCAAGGGATCACAATGATTTTTATAAGATCCCTGAACAAAAGAAGGCTATTTTTACCAAGATGAATTCACCACCTCATAGAGACCTACCATTAACCCCAGCCATGCTTGCTGTTATTGCAGCAGCACAACCCCAACCAGACCCTCAACCTCATATTGCCCCTCAACCACAACTTGAGCCTATCCCTGAACCTTTACCCTCACCTGACCAAATGCAAATAGACCAAAATCCCTTCGACGCTGACACATCTAATGTGGGCGTTGATATGCCTATTTCCAACGTTGACACCCAACCATCACAATCCCAAACACCCCTTAACCAACCTACATCTACACCATCTTCTACACCATCTTCCACACCACCAGAATATAGGTTGATTAAACGCCAAAGGACTGCTGGAGTGTTCTCATCTGGTGGTCCTAGCCATGTAGCAGAGAGAACCACCACCACAAGTGTGGCTGGTGACCTGGATGAGGCTGAGACTATTGGTTCTGGCTTAGAAGCTGGCCAAGACAGTCCCACCATAATTAAGTCCTCATCCATGCCCAATGAACCTAACTTGGGAGGTCAAATTCCCATTTTGGAAGAGGGCAGACTGGAACCAATGACGCTTTTAGAATTGACGGCTGTCTGCATTAGCTTGCAAAAGCAAAATGCAGACTTAGTACAAATTGTCAGTAACCAAGGCCTTGAACTCAAAGATTTGAGGGAGAGGATTGTTGTTTTAGAGAGTGCTCATTCAAGGGGAGGTATGGAGGAGTCTTCCAAAGGGGAGGAAGCAAGAAATCTGAGTGATAAGAGCAGTCAAGATGGTCAATCATTGGATATTGCTGAAGCTCTTACTACATTGAAGGAACAAAAAGGTTTTGATACGTCCTTAATCTCTCCAACAAATTTAAATTTATCATTTACAGATATGCTGAGAGAGGTTACACAAGGCGCTGAGGGAAAATATTTGAGCGTTGACAAAGCAATTTTGGACGCTGACAGAAGTATTTTGGGCGCTGATAGAGGAAATTTGGGCGTTGACAGATCTGCATATGGAGGTGATGTATTCCAGTCATCATCTATCATCAAAGATGTTCCTACTCAGGTATTATCATCTACCCTACCAACAATTGAACCAACAGATAAGGGTAAGGGTAAGTTGGTAGAAGAAATTGTTCCAAAGAATGCAGCTCAGATTGAGTTTGATAGAAGAATGGCTGAGCAAATGATGGAACAAGAAGAAAAGGAAAAGTCACCATTTGTTGTGACTTCTGAAGAAGAAAGTGATGGAGCTAGCTCAGACTCAAGTGTGATGATTGTTGAACCAGAAAGACTTGAGTATGGTGATGAGCTTGCTAAGGAAAGGCTGAGAGATTTGAAGTTGCAAATTGATTTTGATATGCCAGAGGTAGTTCAGATGTACAATTCTTGGGAAGAAAGCTGCATGGATAATCCAGACTTGACCATTTCAGATCAGATATGGGGTTTGGAAATTCTTCTTAGAGTTCAGCAGGATTGTAAGGTGATGTTGAAGTACAGGGCAAGCAACATTCTCTCTGAATTGAAAAGGGATAGAAGGAAGCTCTATTTTATGTTGCTCAAATGTCATGGAGTTGGATGGACACATCAGAAGCTGAAGGCTTTGACATTTGATGAGTTGGAACATAGGGCTTATCCTATTTGGGTGAAAGTGCAGGAAGAGAACACTTTCAGACTTCTTTCAGATGAAAGAAAGGAGCAACTTGCAGAAGAGATGGAAATCAAGAAAGCTATGATAGTCCCTAGACCAGTGAAGAAGGGATTTGTTCTTGAGTTTCCAAAAGATATGTCTCAACTATATCCAAGTGAAGCAATCATTAGAAAGAGCCTTAAGCTCTCCCCATTAGAAGCTTCAGATATGGTGCATGTGTTACCACTAGATTCCAGGAATCCAATTATAAGTTATGAGGAAGATGAATGTGGATTCTGGAAAATTGGAAGATTTGGCAAGGAGGTACACACTTTTACCACTCTCATATCTTTATTTGCAAGTTGTGACAGAGAAGACTTGGTAGACCTTTGGAGGTTGCTAGAGACCAAGTATGAGGCTGAAGCACCAACTTCAGCCAATGGAATAAAACTTTGGACCACATTCAAAAGAATGTGTGGGACAAAAGAAGAAGATCCTGAAATATGGAAGGATCTTGAAGATGACCTCAGTGGTCTTCAATGGAGGTTATATTCAGCTGCAGGTGTATACCATTTGAGTTCTACAAAGTTTGCTGAGTATTTACTTGTAGATGCTCAGTATTTCATATCCAAGGCTGTTTTGGAGAAGATGAAGGACACCCAGTTGGAGATAGACTATACAAGTGACGTGGTAAAGAATTTGATCAGATTTATTTATTACCAATATGATAAGGTTTGTCAGACTCCTCCAAGTTCTTAATGTTTATTCAGAAACTTGATCATAAGAGTGGATATCAAGTTTAGGGGAGGATTGTTGGGAATAAATTTAGGCCAGAACACTTGAACGCTGACAAGAACAACTCAAGCGTTGACAAGAGCAAAGTGAGCGCTGACAGCATAAGCGTTGACAAGATAAAGTCAAGCGTTGATAGATTGAAGACAAGCACTGATGGAAGATGTGAGCTACACGTATATTATATTCTAGATTACTTCTAGTAAGGATAGAAACGACAATGTATTTTCTATGTTTATCTTTACCTAGAATAGTTGATTCGTAGCTTATTGTACAAGACTTCTTGTTCTATAAAAGAAGATCTTTTAGGTTAATGTTTAATATCAGTTTTCATAGTATTCGCAAGTTAAACCTTTCATTGTAACCAACAAGATTATTCTAATACAAGTGAAAGATTGTTTAACATCATTGTGTTTTAGATCAAGTGTTAATTCCGCATAACACTTTGTTACTTTATTCATAAGCAAAGGTTTCTCTACGTGTTATACTTGATCTAATCTCGTATACACAAAGCTAATCGATCTAAGTTTGGGATCAACATAATTAAAACATGTAAATTCGACAAAAGATAAAAAGGACACATACCTGATTATAATTATGCCGACTCACAAACTTATGATGCTCCGATAAATGGTATAGCTGATAAGACAAAGGACGAAACTGGAAAATAAAGATGGATGCATCACTGGAACCTCAAACTAAATAGTATTCACAGCTATGCTGCTGAGTTTTGGATCCACTGATTTCAAGTTTTATTTTTCGTAAATAGAGTTGTGGCTGTCTATCGGCCCATGTGTCTTAGTTGCACAGTAACCACCATTTTAATTTCAAGCTGAATTGGATAACGTGTTGGATATGATCTGTTTATTTATATGGTGGGGACGGGTTAGTAATGTGCTAATATATATGTTGATATACCTGTGGGTTACTACTTCCCCTTTGTGAATCTTCATGTTCAGTCACATCAGATGAGCTTGCTATATTATTTACATTGGTTTCTTTGCTCCTGTTGGTAAGTTCTTCAAGCTTATTAATGGGGGAATCCATTATCAGTTTCTGACGGCGAAAAAGATCCCGTCGCGCAGTAATTCGTGCAGACGACCTTTTCCTTGCAGACGATTTAGCTTTTCCTTGCAGACGATTTTGGTGCTTCTTTCTGAGAGGGATAACAATATATTAATTTATTAAATTATACATGGTCAGAGCATCGTATACTTGTAAGATATAAAAATATTTAACATGTGCATCCTGGAAAGAATGGATACTTGGATATAGACTTTCAACATGGGCATGTAGAACATATTGTCTAACGGTTTTAAATCGGTGATTGTTTAGTACAAACTGAGACGGGGCACGTTAATTATAATTATAAAATACTAGTATTACAATAACAATCTAAATCTTTTACATAATACAAATTAGGATGACATTCAAGTTGTTCCGCCCTTTGACTTGTTCCCATGAAAAGTATATAAGTATCTTTTCATGTCACTTGAAGTGAAAATTACCTAATCAACCAATCTCAGCACCAACAATGGTTACACCATATGCTGCGAGATTTTTTATCCCACGATCGGAACCACTTCGGCCGCATCTGTTAGATAATATGTTTATAGATCATTCATTACAAAATAAAACTGAATTTTATATCCTTTTTAGATCTGGTGATCCTTTTTGTGATTTACATGTTTAATTGTGTAACAAACATGCAAACATCTTGCCATGGTTGAAAGAAACTATATTTACCTAGACCTCTACATATATCTAGATATGGTTCTAGGAGGTTGCCAGCCATAATTAGAAACGCCATTAAAAAAACGCTTAACATTTTTTTCGATGACTAAAACAAAGTACTTGTCTGACTTGTAGAGGTCCAGAATCATACCTAGAAATCCTGCACACATATACTTCATTTGTAATTTTCATCGTATTTTCGAATCCAAGAGGCTAGCATAAGCTATGTAAAAGGCAGAATGTGTCTCGCCTATCGTGTTGGAATCGAGAATACTATAAAGAATCCTCGCATTTTCGTCTCATAAATTGTAAATATCAGTTGATAATACCCCTGCAACACAAACGTCACAAATAATTCATCGTTTCAAGAAGCCAATGTATTTAAAATTAAAGTACCCATAAATTTATCAAATGTTTAAATAAATTACACAGTTAAGATGAAGACCTATTTCAGTGCCAAGCAAGATTTCGAATTGCTTTGCATACTCAGACCTTCATGTTGCTTCCTTTGTTGTGTCGTCACATATTATTCAATTTTTTACTTTAGTTCTATGTCCGAATCAGCATATCAGTTGTGAGTTGGGAACGATTGAAGGGATCCGTCTGCAATTTTAAACGATTTCTATCAACAACATGACCAACATTATAGTCACTGAGATCATATTTTGAATAAATGAGTGCAAACGATTAAAATATTTACAGGGTCGTTGAGGAGATGCCTCTGAATCAATGGTAGGTCTATTACCATTCTCGAGGAAGGTAGATTGACGAGATCTTTCGTCAGGGTGTACTGCAGTCGAAACATATATATTTTAGCGAGATGTTCTTGGTATTATGAACGTAGGGAAGTATCAGTTAGAACCTTGGCCGAAACCAAAACTGTAAACCAAAACCTGTGTATTTTAAACTTATTGCAATCTGTAATCTTAGTAAATAATTATCCAGCTTCTGCAACAATTGAGTTAGTCTACTCATAACAAAGGAAGTAGGAATGTTACCCATCTACTAAATAGATGGTTACATCAGTATATGAAAAACAGTTAATATGATATAAGTCCAAGTGCAGTATTTCCGAAGTACCATATTTTGAGCTGAAGTACAAATTAAAGCGATTATAGTCGTGTATCAAGTGTGGGGCGGATAACGGGTCAAATTGGGTTCAGTTGGGTTGACCTGATCCAATTCGTTTTCTTATTTTTTTTTTAGATAATTACAACAATAGTCCATGTTTTCAAGTAGAACATTAATAACAATCTGTAGCTGAATTTTTAACATTTTTTATTTAACCCCATATGCCTCGCTGAAGATAAAACATAATAAAGAGAGACATTACGATCACAGAAATTGAGCGGAGATATAAAATGCTTCGGACAGTGGGATTTAAGTACTCTTCGTATTCTTCTCGAGCAAGAAATTATGTTTAAAAAAAGCAACAATAAATCAATAATCTTTCGAGGAGCAAGTCAATAAGTAGCGTTTTGACCAGAAACTTTACCTTATATAAAACGATAATCACTCACCATTTCCTCAAGCTCATCGAGCATCGGATCCCAATTTGAAACACTGTGAAGGGAATCAATTGACTTCTCGATATCGTAATTGTTCAACCTGAGTACTTTCTTGTTCGGATCCAACTACTTAAATTACATATCTACCAAATCCATAACGCTAAAAAGCCTATTCATCTGGTAATAATGGTGGAACATGACTAATCCTTTTTGCGCTTCAGTTCTCCATCCAGCTTCATGTGGTGCAGGTCTAAATCATCGCACCTATTAGAGATCAACACAACCTGAATCGATCCATTGACATAAAAACGGGTTCAAGATTGCTTATTTTGGCACAATCATTATTAAAAAAAAATCAATCGTAACTTAGATTTTTCAGCGTTGATTGATGAAGAATTAGGGTTTTTGGTTAGAAGAACCGATTGGTATTGCTTTTTTAGCAAAAGAGAAAAATATTAGGATTAACTATTTATGGGGTAAGAGTCGGAGAAAAAACATTTAAGCCCAAAACATTAAGCCCAAAATCTAAGCCCGACTGCTGACTGGGATTAGTGCCCTGATTGATGATGTGGCAAATCCCTCCTCTTATATATAATGTAAGATATATATATATATATATATATATATATATATATATATATATATATATATATATATATATATATATATATATATATATATATATATATATATATATATATATATATATATATATATATATATATATATATATATATATATATATATATATATATATATATATATATATATATATATATATATATATATATATATATATATATGTATGTATATATATATATATATATATATATATATATATATATATATATATATATATATATATATATATATATATATATATATATATATATATATATATATATATATATATATATATATATATATATATATATATGTATGTATAGTGGAACTTTATTTACAGAACTCATCTTAGTGACAGAACTTGCAGAACTCTTATTTTTGAAGGCAAACATGTATGTTTGAAGGAGTACATGTATGTTTTTAGAGATTATTTCACACACACACACACACACACACACACACACACACACACACACACACACACACACACACACACACACACACACACACACACACACACACACACACACACACTATATATATATATATATATATATATATATATATATATATATATATATATATATATATATATATATATATATATATATATATATATATATATATATATATATATATATATATATATATATATATGCCTTAAGCTCATGCCACTGAACGTTAACCCACACGTCAAACCGAATCACTTACGGCGCCCCTACTAACATGTAATATTGTCATATACCAACGACCTCTTATACATAATATCCCTTTTAGGTGATCACAAGGATACATACCCTAGGATAAGGCTGTCAAACCAAATAGATCTATCATATGTATTAGCGTTTACCTCACAAGGTAATTAACAGTGCATGAAATTCAGGGATTTCATAAGACAATGGTACTTAGGCATTTATCATCATATTCGGGTCCAACATACCGAAAACTACTTGTGTTCATTTTATAAAATAGCATTTATTCCACCCGCGGTTAAAAATCATTTGCAAGATAATATAAAAGCGAGGCTATAGACTCACCTTAGATGATACACGAAGCTAGTAGTATTTGTGGCCGCCAAAGAGAAGATTCCCCAAATATACATGTCAAAAGCCGCCACCTAACAAATAAGGCGAGCGTTAAGACTCGAACTCAAATATCGATATATACTAAGTATAATATGACATAAATATTTTCAAAGTATTCATACTTCATAATTAGTGACACGAACCAAGTGAATCCATGCTATCCTATTTATCTCACACTACACGTTTAAACACTTGTACTCTCGACATTGACCCGCCATTAGATGCCAAGTCAACGCAAGTCAAACTATCACTTTACTTCAATCGGACCAGTAACTAAGTCATTTATATAATGACTAAACACTTGAGTAAGTCACCATTTCCAATAGTGAATACTCAACTCATAGTACACGAGCATTAAACCATGTGTTCAAAATACAAATCAGCATGTACACTTCAAATGTGCACACTGATCTACCCTATCTAGACTTGTTAGATTCGATGAAACTTGGTGTCAAGGTCACTTATAACCTGTATAAGACCCCACCAAAATTTGAGCCAAAGTTCACACTTTAAAACCCATCAGCTCGACACTTTACTCGACTCTAAAATTTGAGGTAGAATGTATACCCATTTTATAAAATCGTTTATACCACTTTAAAAATCTTGATATTTCGCCTTTTAAACTCACTTCTAGACTCATCATACTAAGTTTATAAACTTTAAAAACTAGTAACATCAATTGTCTAACCATGCCTAAAGTCCCCGAGAGTCGACCCAAAATTAAACACAAGTTCAAATTGTGTCGATTTGCTTCTCCCGGTACACGAATACTAAAACTAGCATAACTTTTGATCCGTAATGAGTTGAGAGCTCATTCAAGCTGTAAAACAACCATCTTGAAGATTGCTATAGCTATCTCACATAGATTCTCAGCCTATATTAACTCAAACCCACGAATATATTTAACAAATATTCTGCCCAAAATACCCTTTTCAAAATGACTCAATTTTCTATTTTTACCAACATGCATCATCATGCATCTAATTCTAACACCTAATATATCTTTCCTAACATCATAAACATCTCGTAATCCTTTGATCATCCTTGGATTTACTTGATCAATTATCACATGCATGCACTCAAAATTCCCATTATAATAATAATAACACAATCATATACCCATAAAAATGGATCAAACCCACTTGATCATCATGAAAGAATTTTGAAAAATTTAAAGGTTCTTGCATGTTTGTAAAAATGGTATCAAAATGATCACTATAAAATTATAAGGATGGGTCTTACCTTGGTTTATAAAGATTTAAGCTCAAAATTTAGATTCAAGGGTGTTTTTGGGTGGTGGTGTTCATGGCAAGAAGAAAGGGAAAGAGAGGGGAGAGAAATCTTTATAGTGTATGATGTTGTGTGTGTTTTTAGGGTAAGAAAAATAATTTTATATGGTGGTTAGTTGGGGTTATTTTTGTAAATGGTGCATAGTTTTGGACTAAAATATAAATATTAGTTAAAAAGCGGGAAATGACTATTAGTCAATTTTAAAAATATTTACGAGAGTCGGGTTTCATCCCGGATTCATAAAAATATAAATCTCCTTTGTTAAATCGATCGTTTTAATAATTAAACGCACACAAAATGAAATAATAAGATTTCGACTCGTCTTAATACGTAATGAAATAAAAATTTCAAAAATCTCAAATATCGAAATAATCGATACTAAAATATAATATTTGGGCATCCATTGGCATCGCGATCACTATTAGTACTCTTCAATCGTCACAAAAATTAATTATAGTCACACATTACTGGTTTCAACGTAAACCGTCAAACATAACGATACTCACCATTACATAGGAATTCAAAATCCGTTACATGGTTAGGGTAAAATAATAATTCGGGTTATTATACTTATCTTTATTTCTCTCACTTCTCTCTTGGATAACCTTATCTTCAGAAAATCTAAAGATATATATACACCATAGGATAGAGTTAATGGACCCAAGATGGACCCCAAGAT
Organism: Glebionis coronaria; assembly: GCA_025667525.1. NCBI lineage: Eukaryota > Viridiplantae > Streptophyta > Magnoliopsida > Asterales > Asteraceae > Glebionis > Glebionis coronaria. Next base: position 645,854,513 of record CM046874.1, read on the forward strand.
GTTGGACTCTAATAATAGCTAGCATCCATACAAAGTACTCCATATTGTAAAAGTACCCCAAAAAGTTAAAGTACCCCAAAACTGAAGTACTCCGATTTTCAGCATTGGAAAATTACTCTAGATTTCATACTAGCAACACCTTAATCGTGATGGACTAAGAAAATACCCAAAAGTGGGTTATAAACTTATAATGAATCTTTCACTTTGTCTGCGTATGTTTCACGTATCCTAGAGTGGTATTACCATTAATGTTTGTAACAAGACATTGCATAGTAACTTCAGGGTTGTCACATAATCTCTAATTTTGATTACATTTGCTCCATTTTTTGCCGTAATATGTTACTCGATCTGGTTATAAGTATGACCAGCATAATGAGACAACTTTCTTGTTGAGTAATGAAATTTGAGGCCTATTTCTCCTTTCCATTTGCAAAGGAATAAACATGTTAAAAACCGATCGGTTCCTAAAAAAGCCCAATTTCCATTTGATTTCTTAAAAAGCTCAATTTTTCCAACGAAACCATTTACTTTCCATAGATTCATTCTGGGTCATGAAACTGAAATAAATGGAACTCAAATAAGCATTTTTAAGTAATTAACCCTATTATAATTGGGACTCAAATAAGCATTTTTAAGTAATTAACTCTATTATAATTGATACTCAAATAAGCATTTTTAAGTAATTAACCCTATTATTATTGGGACTCAAATAAGCTTTTTCAAGTAATTAACCCTTAATGTCTCAAAACACTTGCCAATTATAATAGGGTTAATGACGTGTAAATGTATCATAATTGTCACCCGTTCCTTTTATATGTATCAAACAAAAAAGTTTTTTTTTGTTAAAGATCAAACAAAAAAGTTGCAATTATGTACATTAAAATTTATTTTTTCACATTTTATGTGTATTTGTTTACCTTCTCATCCGATAACGCCACACTCTACAAGTTACCTCCATATTTGTTACATTTATTAAAACTATTTCATCGGTTTTAATTCTTTTCATATGTCTTTTATTTTTCTTCTAAATTTTCGTTTTTTATTAAAAAAAAAATTTTTTGAACAAATTAAAATAAGTTCTTCATGTACATCTTTTATTCACGGATTTACAAAACAACTGAAAACACATAGGGGCTGTTGGGTTCATAATTTTGAAATATGAGGTTTTAAAAGTTGGTGGTATTATTAATCAGGACAAATATAATGCCCGAGTATTTAAATATTTTTGTGTGTTTGGTTAGAAGATTTTTGTTTCACATAAAAAATTAGTAAATGACGTAAGTATCCTTTTATCATTTAAACAAATGATCTTGAATCAAAAATCAACAAGATCTTTGTTCAAAAAAAAATCAACAAGATCTTATATATCTGGTACAAAAAATACATGTCAAACAAAAAAAAATTAATCAAATTAAGAATATATAATTTAATGATAGAAAATAAATGAAATTATAATTAACAAAATATCAAAAAGTTTTATATGAGTAGATCAATAGATGTATCAATGATCAGAGCCTAAAAAGGTTTGTAACATAAACATATTTTTGGTTAACATATATTCGATTCTTCGTAACCCAACCCAATAATGAATCCTTATTAAAATCCTCACCTTTTGAATGAATTTGAGATACATGAATGAGATTTATATATAAAATTAAATAACGCATGTTGAAGCTGTTATGTAAAATTGAAGATACCATATGTATTCATGGTGAACAAGTAAAATAGAAAAAAAATATTAGGAAATATGAGAGAAGAAAAGTAGGGATGGAATGAGTAGTAGGAAGAAGAGTAGTAGGAAGAAGACAATAGAGAAGATAAGGGTATAGTGGGCTATCTTTTACCATAAAAAGTACCGTCATTAAAAACTGCCCACATCCCCACGTTTTAATAAATCACCAAATATTGGCATCTTTCACATTTTAAAACCGGATAAAAAAGCAACCAAACACGAAAATAATTAAATTTTATATTTAAATCCTTTCAAAACCATCCAAATACAACAAACCAAACAGCCCCATACTCTTCTTCATATCAAATTTATCTTCAAAACGTAACCTTATTATATTCATCTTTAATAATGCTATCAAATCTTCAAAGTGTAAGAACATAATCAGTATGCCCAACTAAAAATCAACAGATCATTAACATTTTTAAATCTACACATATATAAAAGAACAAAATTCATTTGAACAAAAACCCATCTTCCTCGAATATCCTAACACATTCAGCCTACTTCACCATACATATTTTCCTTAGCCATTTAAGATCTTCACCAACAGTACAACATAAATATCTACATTAACCATATTAAACCTAAATTCAAATCTAAATCAAACTTATATAAAATCAAACCTCATGCCGTCATTTTCTTTAACCGCCGGAAGTAACAGTGGGAGGAGGTGATGTAGAAGGACGTCATCGTATGATTGTTCCTGGAATCTGTATGACTGTGTAATGGTGGTTGAAGGTGAAAACGAATAAACGATGGCTGGTTGTGGTCGTAATAAAGGGTGGAAGAGAGGAGAGGCCCGAGAGGCTTTTGTGTGGACTCAGAAGTCACAACTGATTAAAAAGAACAAATGTTGATTGGTGATGGTGTCATTAACTTTTTATTCTTATGTATTATAAACAAAAAGGAAAAAGAAAAAAATAACCTGCAACTTATTGAATAGGTCAAAAAATACACAAAAATATCAAAAAAAAACAACAAAGTTTAATGTAAATAGTTGCTTTCTTTTGTTTGATAGATATCTCTACTCCTTTATAAAGGAAAAATAGAGATGGTTGAAAGTTGAAAAAGCTAGATGGTTGAAAAAAATATGGGTCTTACTTATAAAAGCTTGTCTACTAAAAAAATGAAAAAAAACACAGCCTTCTTTTTATCTCTCTCTCTCTCTAAACATAAAACCCTAGACCTAAAACTTATCCATCACCACCAGCCGCCACCACCACAATCAAATCATCAGCGGCACCATCTAACCACACGACCATATAAACTAAACCATCATCAAGCCCGCCACCACCAAAAAGTTTTTTAGCCATTTTGAATTTTTTTTAACAGATCTATATATATTATTCATGTTTTAGCCACCACAAAATGAAATCACCACCAAAACTAACTCATCCGAAGGAATACCCGCAAGCACAGAACCACAAAAATTGTAAGACTTTTTCATGTTTTGAGATAGCTTTTAATTTTCTTTAATAGATTTATGTGTACTAATAGAGTTTTAAAGACTTTTTTTTATAGATCTACAAGTTGTATCTATAGATCTGGATTTGTTATAATATTTTCGGTATTTTTTGTTATAGTCGTTGCCGGCTGCCGCCATTAGCTCGCCGGAAAAAAGATGTTGTCGCTGTCTCGCCGGATACATTTTATGTCGTCGCTGTTAGATAACCAGTATATGTATGTTTTATTTATATAGTTTGTTAAAATTTGTTTCAATCATTATTTTGTTACAAAGTCGTATTATTTTTAGTATTGTTTATAAATCTAGGTGTCTTTCAAGTTTTTATAGATCTAAGGTATTATAATAACTTTTGATGCTTTTGTTTTTCAGTTGTGTTGTTACCATGCATTTTTTGGAATCCAAAATCAGCCAACTCCACATCTCAACCTATACCATCGAAAGGTATGTTTCTTCTAAATATGATATTTTTAACAAGTTGTTATGGTGATTATAGAGTTTTGTGGGGTAACAGACTTGTAGACCTCAAGACTTGTGTGACTTTTATGATGACTAGAGTTGTTTAATAATCCGATATATGGTGGCTTCGCTGGAAAATGTTTCGGCTTTACTGGTAAAGAGTATCCTATATTTTATAAAAATGTAACTTTCACATCCTCACATTGTAACGCACCACTTATTATGTGATATTATGAGTAGAAAAGAATTAAAAAAACTCCTTATATGAAATTTGAACTAGGTACGTTTTGAAACACAAATCTTGAATTCATAAAACTAAGTTTACTTTTGAAACAGTAAAGCTTCTGCGTATTGAAAATGATTTAGTTTTGGTTACTTATACTTTTTGTCTAAAGCAGAAACTTATGTACTGTATTTGATTAGATATTTGGTATTTTTTGTGTTAAAAATGTTTACACAAGTCTCAAAAGTGATAGCTACACTATTGAAGTCATTCCAGCCTTTTCTTTTGGCAACAAGAGGGAGAGTGTGTTTGCAGTTGAAGCTTATATAAATAGGTTTGTTTACCAAATCAACTTAAACGAATTGTCAGGTTAAAGGGACTGTTCCAGAAAAACCTTCGGTGTGTGTTAAATATGACTATCTAAGAAACTATTTTGAATAGCGATTTAGGTGGTTGTGCGCATTAAATATATACTTTTAGCGATTATCTATTTGTTTGGCCAATTGACAGTCACACATAAGTAGATAACTGAAGCCGACTCGTTGATATGCAATTGGCTCGATATTGCCACTTCTAGCTTTTACTGATATTGGTACATTTTTCTTTGTCATACAGGACGAAGAACTTTATCAGCTGTTTAGTAGCTTTAACAATCTAAAAGACTGCATTGAGGCTATTCGTGTTGTGAGAGATCCTGGTACAAGCATGGGAAAGGGCATTGCTTATGTCTTGTTCACAACAAGGGTACGTGAATATCTATTAAATTGAATCACATTTTTATTCTTTAATCATATCATATAAACCAACCCTATACTTCATCATGTCTCGTAAATTGCAACACTATCTATAATGGGTGTGTTAGTCGCTATGTCTTCTCGCTCCCCATTATAGATAGTGTTGCAATTTACGAGACATGAATGCGTTTCGAAAATGCATATAAAAATAGACGCTGTGACATGCATCAAAGTAAGGATGTCCTTATGTTATGATATGATATGAGACGCTTTCTTGCACGGATGTGTAGGATTCTAAAAGAGTAGTTACAAGAGGCTTTCAAAAACAGGGCGTGCTTAACGGCCATATAAATGGTATGTGATTCAAACTGTAGATAAGGTATATTTAGAATAAATTCAGAATTGCCATTAAAAGATTGTGCGTCTAATTGGGAATATTAAAAATGATAACAAGGTTTAACTGCACACAAATTTACTTGCTTATTTCATTTAATCTGTTCAACCCATGTACTAAAAGTTATAATTTTCCCCAAAACTGAATTATTCGTTTGATTTAACAGAACTGCCACATCAATGTAACTATTACCATTTTTATTATTTGATAACTATATCTTATATGCAGTTTGCATAGCTTTTTCAAAGCGATTATTTAACTATTTCATTTTCAAGTCGCCAATGTTCAGTTTCTTTCGTATGGGTATAGCTTGCTAGCCTGATTAAGAAGTTTCTGCTTTCCTTAAATGTAATTTGTAACCATGAGTTAGTTTCAAGATAATGATCAATATTTTCATGTTATTGACTTATATTGTTGTGTTAACTGACTTTTTTTTATTATTATTAATAGAAAATGCCTGCTGATGAAGATGACAATGGATATAGAAAGAAATCAGAATATGAAGAAGCTCCTTACAGTTTTGTAAGTCTTGGTGTCTATTGACTTTTTTTGGTATATCATATATCAATTAGTACGCTTTTACAAAGTATAGGAAACTATGTTTTTATGTTTTTTTCTCATAATCTACCCTTTAACGAACCCAATTAAGACTATTTGGGTGGGTGTATTTAGATTTTCTTGAGGGGTTGTGATTTTGGTTGTTATTAAGAGTTTTTAGAATTGGATATAAGGAACGTCATTATTGTTAGTAAGTACTTGCAGCATAGCTCTCAGCCATCAACTCATCAAATTTTAGAGTTCTGTAAGTACTTGAGCTATTTTGAGTATAAGCCACATGCTTCACTAAACGCACATAAAAATGAAAACTTCAGTGTCGTGAGTGAAACAAGTTGAACAGTGAATTTCCTCATTATGCACAGTGAACAATAAAGGCGTGCCAACAAGATTCTTCCCGTTTTCTTTTGACAGATCAATCTGTCTACAAATATGTTTATGCATAAAACTATTATAGTTTATTCCTTTCGTATGGTAAAGTAAGCATACGGTATATACTCGCCATCTATAACAAGCATATTTTGGTTTTGTCGTTAAAAAAAATTATATTTGGTTTCAGTTGATTTGTATAGTCACTTTGATATCATGAAGCTTTCTATTTTTGGCATATTTCCCGTCTATGTATGATCTTCTAATGGTCGTTCTTTGTGTAGGATATGCACTAATAATTCTTAGCTTGAACCACTGAATAGCATTACCAGTTTCGTATTTAGTCTATCTTTTGTATGTGGTGTAGCTTGGATAAATATCCTTAGGTGCAGAACATGCATGTAATATACTCAGGTTTTGGTGATTGATCATTTATATGTCAGATGTGGCTTTGGTGTCTTAAATATTTGGTTATTAGTACTTATTTTCACTACTCAGTTATTTAACAAGTGTAGAAAAAGTAAAAGAGTTTGTAGCGATAAATGTCTAGACAGGGTATAGAGACAAGTTCTTAAAACGTATATTTATACAAAAGTGAAAGGTTGTATCCCAAAGTGGATTTTTATTTATCTATGTGTTGCAAAATAAAGATGCGTTATGAAAGTTCGGTTTAAATGGTTTTGCTATATTAGACTTAGATGTCACCAAATTGAGGTTGTTGTACTTACAAAAGTAGCTCTATGTAGAAATAAATAATACCCGTCAATCTATAAACAATTCTTTATTGTATATGAAATGATATTCCAACATTCTTCGTTAGTGGAGGTTTGCCTAACGTGTGAAATGCTCATATATGAATCATTCAATCATTCACCAGATTAAAGGTTTTAGTTCTAACTTTTGTTTTCTCTTAGGAACCTTATTTTATTATGATTCTTTCATGATTATTGTGTCAAAGTTGACAACTTAAGAGTGAATATTTTGTAATTTCAATAAGTCAAGAATATACAATAAGTTGACCCCCATTTCTCTCTCTCAGTCTACACATATCTTCTGTAACACTCATTTATTGCATAGTAGGTATTTACGAGGTTTTATAGCTTTATATGTTCCCATTGTCGAGCTATTGTGGGTGTTGCCAAAGCATCTTAGCTGCATTCCGAATGATTTGTTATGATTTCCTTGTTGATTCCCTTCTGTCAGATGTTATACAAGACTTCTTCATAAACTTAATTTCGCAAGATATACAAATGTATATTCTTAATCTTTTAAATCACATTATCATATGTTTTTGGGGTGTTTGGGATTGGTTATTTTATCTGCTTTTCTCTTCAGCTTATTTGCTTATTTTGAGGTGAAATAGTCAAGTTTATCATGCTTTCACAGGTTACGTGGCTTCACTTTGTTACAGTAGGTGATCATTCCACCATACCACCACCATCGAACCATACCACCACGAGTGAGCTATTCAGTTAATAAGAGAGTCAAGAAAGACCCGAGAACAGAAGTTGGAGCTACATGATAGCCAAGTAGTAGTAATATTGTAAGCTTGTGGTCATGTTGCTTCTATCGTCTATATATCAGGAACATTGTTTTGGGTTATTTAAGCCATTTAGTTGGTGCATTTGTCACACAATGCATGGGTTTGAAAAAGGTTATGGTAAGTTATTGTACAAAACTTGCGATCGTTTTTGTACTTACACAGATAGAAGTTTATGTTCTTCTCTAAATAAACATTAATTTTTTTTAAAGTTGAATAACTTCAACCTTAAGTGAACAACTTGATCTTTTCACGTTATTTTGAATGTTACACAAAACACTTAACACAATATCGTATATCGTTAATAATCTGCCACTAGCAATTTCCGCCGCTATGCGCGGGTACTCGTCTAGTAAAAAGAAATTATCACAATTCACAACACTATAATATGTTTACGGGCCATTAGCCCATTATAATATGATGTTAGAAGAATAAGTTTGATTTTATCTCAAATAAGCGTTTTGAAATAATCAACTTCATACCTACTTGCTTATTTTACATCATAATAAGTAGAAGCAATTTGGACAACACAAAGCTGCTTCTACTTAAATGAGGAGCGTCAGCTAATATAGTTAGTGCTAGACTGCTAGTAACGATGGTTTTTTCTTTAGAACAACAACTGAGTATCTCACAATATATATAACAAAATCAATTTCACATGTTATAAGGGGGACTCGAACCCACACCTATTTGGCTGGAGAGCATTGTTACACCGATGGTTTGATTTGTCATAATATCTGATTATTATGATGATCATTGCTAGATTATTTGCTACAATTAGTTATTGGATTGATGATCAATACATTCAGCAAATTTTTTATCTTTAAACATATCTACTATTCAACTTACAAGTTTAATATAGCCAATGCGAAAACTCGCAACACTGCCAACACACGAACTCGACTCAAGTGACGCAAGCTTTCCTAAATGTGGCATTAAAACATTTTATCAACCGAACAAATCTCGGGGCATTTGTTGCCATCATCTTTATTAATAAATTTTATCAAAAATCCATTGAAACATAATAAAAATCATAATAAACTCCGAGTTTAAACCCACACATGACAACTATTTTTTTCTTCGATTTCATCTTACTACATGCGCAATCCAAGCATCTCTTTATCATCCGTCACTAAATATCAAGCGATTATCAAAGTCCCTAATTAGAAAAACCTCAAATTCGTTCAAAACTATAATTGAACACCGACATAATAAATCAAAAGTTAATAAAAAAATCCTACCTTTAGAAAATTATTGTATGCAAAGTATCTTCAGGGTGACACATAATTTTTAGCGAGTATGATTTGCACATTCTGAGATTTGATTACCTAAAATTATTGTATGCGAATTATCTTCCGGGCGACACATAATTTTTAGCGAGTATGATAATTTTTTTAGAATTGATTGGCACACTTGGACGTTTGATTGAAGCACTAACAACTTGTACAATAATGACATTATGTTCCAACTACTTGTACAACTGGAGTATGTACTAATTTTGAATCATTAGCCTTAATAATAACTGGTATGTAGGTTTAATTAATCATAGACCATTGTCACTACTTGAAGGACACGCGTGTATCATTTTTGTTAATCGCCTGATTAAAATAAGAAAAAGTAGTTTGTTGATAAAAATATTGTTAAAAGTATTTAGTATAATTGATAATAATAATGATGATGAGTTAACTAAATATTATCTTTAATTATTAATACGTTTTAAATTTGAGAGCATTATGAAATATTAAACCCAAAAGAGAGAATTGTAGAAATGGTCCCTGTGGTCATCCGGGTTTAACAGATATAGTCCTTTTACTTTTTTTTCTCGGGTTTAGTCCCTATGGTTGTGACATATAACGGGTTTGGTCCCTTGACCATATTTTCTGTTAGTTTGACCGTTAAGTATTGGTTTGAGGGTTGAAATGACATAAATACCCTTTTACAAATAGTCTCTGTGGTTTGTGGGATGTAACAAATTCAGTGCCAAAATTTTTTTTAACTTTTTAATTAATAAGATTGGTATTTTTCAATTAAAATAATTTAAAAAATTTAAAAATTCTTTAATCAATCGAAAAAAAATTTTAAAAAAAACATTTGAATTTTCAATAACAAATATTAAACATTCGAAATTTATATTATAAATGGTTTTTATTATTTTTTTACTATTCTAAAAAAATGTATTTTTGTATAAAAGAAATATTATTTTATCTCTATCCTTTTTATATAAAAGAAATATTATTTTATAAATTATAAAATATTTTAAAGAAAACTTTTCGAATTTTTTTATATACATATATTCTTTTCAGATCAAGAAATCTTGGCTAAATATTTCAAAAAAATAATTTTAAAATTAAAATATTCTTTTAGAAAAATTTCGATTATTTTTTTTCAAAAACTTCACAAATTTCAACAATTTCCTAAGAAAAATCGAGTATTTTTAAAAAAAAATTCAAATTTTCTTAAAAATCGAGTATTTTAAAAAAAAATCTAAATTTTCTTTGACAACATTATACTCTTGAATCAAACATTCGAATTTTTTTTTAATATTTGAATTTTTTAACAAAATATTAGAAAAATTGGTATTTTTTTATAAAAAATATTCGACTTTTTTTAACAAAACATTTGAAAAATATTCTAATGTTTTTTTTCAAAATATTCAAAATTTTTTCTAATAGAATATTTGAAATATTTAAAGAAACTATAAAATGTTGATCCCAAACTCAGATATTAAACCTTAGCTTGTCTAAGGGTTGTCATAAAGAGAATAGATTCAATCTAACACTAGAGAAACTTTGCAATACAAAGTAACTAAACAAGATGCGGAATGTAGTGTTTAGCACAAGAACAAATGGTTAAAGCAAATGTTAAACTTTAATATATCAAAGATATACGAATACCCAATAATGGTATTAGGGTTACAAAAACCTTAAAGTATGAAATGAAAGACAATAGAGAAAGACACACTTTGCATGATAACCTAGTGAGTCCTTTTATAGCACAAGGACTCACGTACAAGATTACTACTAACAAACTTGGAAAGTATCTCGGAGTAGTAACTGAAACGCGTTATAATCTATTCCAAGTTTATCTCTAGCCGCAGGGCCTTTGACTTAAGCAGGGGAACCAATCCCCCTGCCTTTGTTAATCAGCAGGGGAAACTTACTCTAGCAGGGGAACCTTTGACCAACTAGCAGGGGTAACTAATATACTTATATTTATTCCCAACAATCCTCCCCTAAACTTATGCTTTCACCCAAAGACAAGTTTCTGAATAAATACTAGCTGATGAGGGTGCTTACAAAATTCCTGGCCAAAGCTGACTGTACATCATTCTTACCAGATCATAAGCAACAGGTGCTTTAGCATCTACAATCAAGTCAGCCTGTGCCAATTTCTTCAAGGTCTCCTGATTGAAAGGATAGTAACGATGATTAATCAAGTAAACACTTATCCCTTCCAAAACTATCTCATAGACCCCAGAATTTGTGAATAGCTTCCAATACAACAAATTTACTCCATTTACTGCATCAAATATGGGATCAAACAATTCATGCTCATACATCCTATGCATGCACTCCCAGATCACCCAATCCTTCTCTACACCATCTATAGTAGGAGGATTTGTAGCAAAGGTCTTCTTCAAAATCTTCCACAGGTCATCTAAGTCCTCACTATCCAAGGTTTGAAACATGATATCAAGACTTAGAAATGTATATGCTGTATTATCAGCTCTTGTAAGCTTCCACCAAGTCATCCCCCTATGTTCATAAACAGCATACTCCACTATGGCAAATTTCTTCCCAATCTCACTGGGTGAGATTTCATCATTTTCTTGCACAATAAGTTGCTTATCAATTTCTTCATTTGAGGGATGCTGAGTCTCCTTAGTAACTATACCAACTTTATCCATCCTATTGAGTCTTTTGGCTGACCTTTGTGCATTGAGTACAGATCTCTCAATTGCTGGAAAACTTGCACCTGCTTGATGTGATGCACCTGCTTGTGATGATGCACCTGCTTGTGTAGTTTCCACTGTTGTTCCTTTAGCCTTTCTTTTTCTGGATTCCCTAGCTTTCTATAATACTTCATTTTGCCTCCTGAGATACTCAGCTTCTTTAGGAGAGTTGATAGCCATGAAGTCTTCCACATTTAACTCCCTTAGAACTGGTCTGACTGCTTGCTCTATCTCCTCAAAAGTCATGTTACTGAAATGACCGTCAGTCCACTTCTTATGTCTTTTGAGTAAAACTTTGTAGTGTGCCAGCATCCCCTTCTCAGATCTCAAGTAATTTTCCTTCTGAATCTGATTTTCCCTTCTTTCTAGATACTCATTTCCATATTTTAAAACTAAGCAAATCAATGCATACCTGTCTTCCAAAGGAGCATTTACTAACTCCTTTTCCCATTGATCTAGAAATTCTTGAACATGAGGCACCCTTTCATCCAACTCTCTATGCATGATCTCAATATGCTTAAGCATCTCTTTAGGCCTCATCTTTTGCATTCTTTGATCCTGCATATCAATTTCTTCTTGTTGAAGTTTGAGAGCTACCTGTGCATCATTTTCTTCTTGAGCCTTTTGTTGTTCAGGAGTTCTGTGCTTGTATTTCCTCTTGGGTTGTTCAACCATGATCCCTTTTCCCTTGTCTTTTGGATCCACTGCTGGTGCTGGTTTGGCTTTAGATGCAGGTTCTCTAATTGTAATTCCCTTCTGAGCTGGTTGCCTTCTATTCTTCCTAACAAATGTTTGAGTGATAGGCTTAGCAGGGGACCGACTTACAACAGTGGGATCAGTAATAGCAGGGGAAATTTTTGAAGCAGGGGCTTCTTCTTGATTGCACATAGTCAACAGAGTTTGAGCAATCTCTTTTGTGGCACTCCCCTTATCACTTCCTTTCTCAGCACTTCCTTTCTCAGTCCCTTTCTCAGCACTTGCTATCTTTCCTTGTTCTAGACCTTGACCACCAGGATATTCATACCACTGAGTAGATTCCTCTGTATTAGGAACTTCCTCCCCTTTGGACGCATCCTCATCTGTAGATATGATAAGCTTGGGCTTTCTCTGTGAGAACTCGTATTTTTTTCGGTAATTAAATTATTCTTTTATTCGTACCTTTTAATTTTATAATGATTAACCTGTTTCTTTTACTTTTGCATGCGTAAATCCTGAGAATTCAAGAATTTTAAATTAAATTGTATTTTAATTATATTTCTAACAATTTAAAATAATTTATTTGGAATTATTAAAATTTTATTTTATTTTTCCATATTTATTAAAATAAAATTTTTTTGATTTAAAAGCACTCACAAGTGTTTTATAAAAAGTTTACCCGATTCGATGGAACGAGAACCGATGGCTATTTCGACTATATGAAGTCAAAATTTTGTTGTTTCCATAAACATCCTCGTTATAACATAGAATTATTTTCTATTGTCGTCATATTAATTTTTCATTTAACGAGCATTCTTCGTAAAAAAATTTTATAAGCCTTTAGGCGTCATTATTTTATGCGACACGTTAACGCTTATTAAATTATAAGCCCTCGTTTATTTATAAAAAAATATCAACGCTCTCCGAATGTCGAAGTTTTTATTTTATATTGAGCGTTTATTTTTCGTGCTTTACGCATATCTTTTATATTGTGTAACTTTTAAAATATCGAGTCTCGATAATACCCGCTTTTGCAAATTATGGGGAAAGATTTATTAATATCTCACCCCACTCATACAAACTACACATCTCATACATAAACTAGACACATCATCTAAATTAACATGTATACTCATCTACTTGTGTAAGTCAAACTTTATCTTCATTCTTATTTTTATAAACACAAACTACACCCATGGTTCTTTTCTTCTTAACATCACAACTCAGCCCCTAATTCACATCAAAATTATATTTTCTATAATGATGTTTATCATAGATTGAATTCCTTATGATACTAGCTAATAACTAGAAACACAACATAATCACCATCATCTCTTGTAAGCATCCTCAATCTTTTGATTTATATCTATTACTTTTATATAATCATTCATGGGTCTTGATTAGTTTTCTATATTTATACATATATATTCATGATTATACTTTAATTTGATTGGTTGTGGCATTGTATGAGATTGGGTGAATTTGAGAATGGGTTAAAACTAGTGTTTGGATAGATTGAATTATTGATTTCGATAGGCCTGTGTTGTTTGGATGTTTTTAAAATGTTTCGTGGGGTTCACAATTAAAAGAAACATAGTATGAGATAGCTCCAGGTCTTAGGTTCGTTTTGCCGGCTCGTTCAATCCGAGACGAGGTCCGATGATTTAGTTATGATTTAAATGGTGAAGGTGCGCAGATTCTGCACACCTGCTGTATACGGCCAATAACTCGAAATATTTGTACTAAACTCTTTAAAATGACAAAAATGAAACTTGTAGAGGACTCTTATATCTAACTTCTCCAATTGGATTGAATACTGTAGGGTTTATAGATTGTGAGATACGTCAACATTAGTGGACTGATTATATTTTTGTATAAATTTTGAAGGTCTGTGATGTTTGGTTGATTTTGAAAATGTTAAATGGGTTTATACAGTTAGTTAAAAATATATGGACATAGATACAGTTCTTAGCTTGATTTATCAAGAAAGCTCATTGTGATATGTATTACGGTTATTTAATTATGATTTTTGTGGTAAAACGGGTCTGATTTTGCACACCGCTGATAAACGGGTAATAACTCAATATTTTTCTACAATCTTTTAAAAAGAGCCCTTGATCCATGTAGAGAACTCAGAGGGCTATCACCTCCCACTGAGTTTGCTTTGATAGCACTTGTAGATTTCAAATTATCCCCGTTTCCGTAAGCCTTAAAAATCAGTCACATGTTTTCTTTAGGATTGACTTGTAGTATTAAAATTATAAATCCAAATTAACTGAGATTTATGGTTTCATGATAATTGTTACAGAAAAGTAGACTCTTTTAGGATTCCAGGGATGTAAAGAAGTAGTCTAAACGATTTACGATTTGAGAATTATGATTTTTGCAAGTCGAATAAATTTTCGGCCAAATTAGTAAAACTATTGAAGCGGAGTCTTTAAAAGTGTCGGGAACTTACTATTTTTGGGAAGTTTGACTTTTTGACTTTTGAAAATCCTATGTACAATGCCTAATCTGTATGAATCAAGTATAATCATGTGCATTCATTTCATTTTACACATATGCCTAAGACGCATAATTCGTTTCTAGGTGGTTCCTAAGAAACTTTCGGTTCTCCCGTCGATTTCTATCGCATCTTTTGATCTTGCGGCTTAAGGTGAGTTCATAGCCCCTTTTCTTATATACTTTGTTAAAAATTACGGGGTGAGAATAACATGCGTGGAATACAATCATTTAAAACTTTTAGTTTGCTATCCGAGAACTGTATGCTTCCCCAGATTACACATTTACTTATTGCATTAGTACCTTAGTCAAAAAGCCCCTACATCATGAACCGTTAATTCACATTTTGCAAGCGCGAATGTTGTGGATGGATCCATCAGGATTGACAATCCCCGTCCCGATTACCTTGACGCACTAACATTTGACTACCTAAGTATTTTGACTAGATACTTACTAGGGGTAAAACAGTTATGTTAAAGCTTCGGTGTCGTGAGCTATTGCAATAATTAATTATTAATGATTTTGTACGATGGTACTAAATCATACCATGTTGCTATTCTTATAAAATTTATGTTTGTATTCCACATCACTACTTATTAAACCTATGAATTTCACTCAGCTTTATGTTGACCTTTTTACATGTTATTTCTCAGGTAATACTAATGCTTAATTTTGCTAAGGATGGGAGCCCGCAAGATATTTTAGCAGCTTGGAGATTTCTGTGTTATTTTTAAAGTTTGATTTTAGTAAAAGCTCACACAAGTTTATTTTGGATTTTTGGTAAATATATATTACAAACCATGTATAAATAATAGATTTATCCGCTTATAAAACTCTGGGACCTTTGTATAAAAAAAACTCTGATGTTTTTGATGTAATGTATGTCTTTATTACGTCAACTTGTGTCAACAGTATTTTATTGTTTCTTATACCATGACGTGGTACCCCCATACGTGTTCCTTGTCAGATTTTGGGGGTCTCACAGATTGGTATCAGAGCGTTAGTTATAGGGAACTGAGTCGTTTTCAAAACTTAGTCTATAACTGAAAGTTAATATATTTCATGTTTCTAAGTGTCAAACACAGAATCTACCATTGTTGTTCGATATCTGCGCGGGTAATTCTCTAATCCTTATTATTTACTTTTAAATTATCGTTGTAGTATTTCATTTCTTGATTATATTTTAAAATATTACATTACCCTAATGACGATAATTAATATTTCTTTCTAAATCCTTTGTGTTTCATGAATTAGCATTGGATATTATTGTGATTACATATGCCGTTACCGCATTACCTGAATTCTTATTTTTGTGAATTGATCTTGTTGCAATAATTTTATATCGTTATGACATTACATACTCGTATTCGGGGTGCATATGCTGCCGACTTTTCATACTCACTTTTCTGAGTACTATTTCTATTTTGTTTATGCGTGATACGATTGACCTCATATACTCGTTCATTTTGAACCGCCAGTTTTCTCAACTCACCTTTACATGTTGTGTGTATTTTCGTGATACCATTGTTTGGGATTAAGTAAGTGTTGCTTTATATGAAACTTCCGATTTTCATTTTACTACTGTACGTGTTACTTTCATCGTTAAACCTCTTTAAGCTATATATTAAGATATCCAGTTTGTTTTCCGACCATTCTTGATTGGATGTCTAGTCTATAGACCATTGGTCCAGTGTGTCCCAGGAAAAGACTAAAGGACATCGTGTAAGTCACACATCTCGAAGCATTCCTTAAATTTGTGTTGAATATATCGTGGGTTTTTGTAACCTTTATTTACCTTTACGCTACCGTCTTACACGACACTCGTATATCGATTAAATATTATTTCATTGGTCATTATACGTTTCAAGTTTGAATTACAACGTTCGTTTGTACCTTGGAAACACCATCTTCATCTTGTAATTCATATCCTCTAATACGTGGCGATTGTTTGGAATATAATTCTACTTCTATAAACTTGTATCATTCCCTTTATTAAACCTCCTCGCTCCAGGAGTGCGACTAGTTCATAATCCATTACTTTCTTGATAATATTCTTTGTAAATTTCCACCTCGATTGTAAGATTTCTTATCTTGATCTAGTTTCGTTTTAATCTTTATTCTTATTGATGAGTTTTCTGTTTTTGATGTTCTTGGATGATTTGTGATTAATGGTATGACATTAGGATGGTATTAGGATACATAGAAAACTAAGTTATGTTGTTGAAATTGATGTTTAGAGGTGTTTCGATGTGACCATTTTAGGACAGCGGGTTTGGGTTTAATTTCGGCAAATTTAAACTTTTCCAAACTGATTTTTTTTAAGGTCTTGGTTGAAATGTAATGTCACAAGGTTCGTTTATGTATAAAATTTGCTTTCTAACTCTTTAAAATGAGAAAGTTATGACTTATTTAACTCTTATGTTTTGCCTTGGGTAGTTAGTAGACATTATAAGCTTAGCTTGGCCGCTGAGCTAGCCTTGATAGCTACCACCAATTGAATTTTATGACTAAAACGGTGATCGTTAATTTTATAACTGATTTTCTAAATTTTTAACCTTTTGCTAAGATGGATTTTTTTTTCCAATTTCGAAAACTGAGATAAATTCATATAGCTAGGTATGTCGGGTATGAAAATACCTTTCCGAAGGTATAAGGTTCATCGTCT
Source organism: Glebionis coronaria (assembly GCA_025667525.1). Classification (NCBI taxonomy): domain Eukaryota; kingdom Viridiplantae; phylum Streptophyta; class Magnoliopsida; order Asterales; family Asteraceae; genus Glebionis; species Glebionis coronaria. Next base: position 645,871,796 of record CM046874.1, read on the forward strand.
ATCTCTTCATAACGAAGAAATAGCACGCATTTTAGAAACTAGTCTAATAGGGAACAACCGACCTAAACTAGTGTTTGGTTTAGCGTGCTTGGTATGGTTAACGGGTGTTTAGCCAAGATTTATCACTTGAAACATTTGAGAAACATATTATGCTGACTTTTGATGCTAATGTTTTGTGTCCGTTAGCTACCTTTAAGTTTTTGACACATAAGTGGGTATTGTTGACTTATTTGAAAATTTATAAAGTTATGCTTTTATCGCTGTTGTCATAGAGATAAGTATGTCGTAAAAGTGTTTTCAGCCTTCGGATAAAACTAAAAAGTTGTCCGGAATGATGTTTCTAGTCACCCACGCGGAAACGGAAGCTTTAAAGTGGGCATTTGACCCTCAAAAATGCAAAATACAGACTGTAAAGTTTGACTTTTTCGCGCAATATGCGTTTTGGTTTTTATTTTTAGAAAGGCATCTAGACTTCAAAACTTTTCTTAAAATTCACAAGATATTAACTTCATTATGTATATAACTTCTCTGAATTTTTGTATAATTTTTCCAAGAGTCTATATAGGATTTTTAAGCCTCGCGAAAAGGAGTTTTCTACACTTTTTCATTAAGCGAGTAAATGACTAGTTCATTACCCAAACGCCCCTTAAGCAAGCCTAAACTTAACTTTATGGAGTGGATTTGGGATGATCGATATTGATACCTAGATGTAACATCATAATTGAAGTGAAATTGAGGTCTAATGATTAGTAATTCGCCTCAAGTCGGAAAAGCCAAAAGTTGACTATTTTCTATACGTTTAGTCAAAACTTATAAAAATGAGTTCTAAGCTATATAGCTTGATGAAACAAGTTTGTAAGACCACATTTTGTTGTATTCTAGTAACTTACATGTATTTTTACGACTTTTCATTATTGAGTCATACTCGGGTCATACTTTGACTTTTGTTGACTTTTTACGTATTAGGTCACGGTTAACGTATAATTGGTGTTTTCAAATTCCAATTGTTTGAGAATCTTAGTCTAAGACACTTAACTTTCATTTTATGTATTTCCTACAGATTGTAAGCTGTATAGGTCATGTTTTCACTTAGACTTGGTTACTTGTACAAGTTACTTATGTATCTCAATTTTTATAAAATATTTTGATACAAACGTTTTATACTTTTATAAAAAAAATATCTAAGGTCGTGATCACACTTGTAGGCCGCGGATAGTTCTTAAAGTATTACTATTTCCTTTCTTCAGCCGGATCTCTATCTACACGCATATGGATTCCTTTATCCTTTCTTTTATACATGACTCTTTTGTCATTTCATTTTATCTTTCTTTTCTTCTATCGCACCACTGATTTGGGTCAAGATTTAAAGTTCTCATTTTCACATCTTGCATCATCATTTTTACAGGTGTCTCACGACGATTCTAGCTAAATCTTTTGAAACCTTATTACACTGAAACCATTTCAACGATTTTCTTATGAACTACTCTTTACTACTCTCGTGTAACTCACTCGCTATTTTATAAGATATCACCATGTCACTATATAATCTTAAACTGGTACTGTTTGCGTATCATTTTACAAATTGTTCTACATTGGTCTTATAAAGAATTATTGTAACATTAAAATTGTTGATTTAAATATCAAGCCAATTACTTACTTGTGAAAAGTTTCAGAAATTATTCCGATTTCTATTTTTGGTATCATATATATATATATATATTTTAAATATATGACATGTAATACTGGTTTGACGAAGCCGAGCATCGCGTTGCTAGTCCTAAATTATGCATGGCCTGATCACCTATGCATAATCTAGAAGGAGCCATGTGAGGCCGAATAGTAGTCACCTTAAATATTTGTCCAAGAACCAACTTTTTACTTGTGTTTCTGAAAAGTTAGGTAAATTAAAATTTTGAAAACTTTTACATATTATGCGAGTAGCACCTGTTCATGAAATACACATTTGTTTCCTTTTCTTTTCTTGAACGAATTACGTGTCTGCGAGCACATATATCTTTACTTAACAATCTTTGTTTTACTTGTTACCTCATCTTCCCTCGTGATATAATTCTCGTTACCACTCGTCTAACTACTGACCATTAATGCCAGACTTGGAAGTTTCATGTTTTTATGCTTCTTCATCAACCAACCTTCTTTATCTACTTTGGTAGACCTTCGAAACATCTCCGGACGTGAATAATGATTTATGATTGGATGCGAACGATGATTCCGTATATTTTGTCATGATGTGTCTTTGACTCTATCGTCTCAGAATTCATTCGTGTTAACCATGTGTCGACTTCGCTCTCTCTTTGCTAATTTCGTTCATTTGCTGAAATTACTCTCAAGTGACTTCTTAAGAACTTTCCTTGATTCGAAACTTTGTTTTGTGGCTTTTCTCTTTCGACCGTGTCACCGAGAACTTAATAAGCCGTTGTTGGTGACGACAACCACACTCGTGAATTAATCTTGCTAAATACTTTGTTCTTATTATTTTTATCATCTATTCCTCTATTCTATCATGCTCATTGAGAAATTGGTACGAATTTTGTTTTATTCCCTCTTGTCATTGCTTGCATACTAATTGCTGACAATTATTTTGCTTCATATTCGTTTGCTATCTTGTCATCTTTGAAAACTGAATGTGTCCCCTGTTTACTCTTTGATGCATTAAACACCATTATGGGTTTCTATAAATTATTCTAAATTTTTTTTAAGAATGTTTTACACATTTTACCATGCGTTGAAATTACCAAAATACCCATTTCAAGTTAAACGTCGGATCTATACATCCTCTTTGCTAGATTTATAACTAGTGCTTAAAAGGACGTCATACCTTATATTTTAAAGTATTTGAATTTTTTTTATCATACTTACAAGTTAATGAAATTACTGATGTAATTTATATTTCTGTTAATGATTCTAAATAATATGGAAATTTGATTTTCTCTAATCGCAACCATAAACCCGAGTTTTAACAATAATTTTATGCAATCATCCAAAACTTCTTAAGACGATCAAAATAATATTTGAAATGTTTGACTTTTACTTTGAACACTATCTTTATCAAAGAAAAGACATAGCGATTGTTTACTCATTCAATATATAATTTCTGTTTAATCCCAATGTAACATAGTTAAAATTTTCCTTTACTAATAGTTTTGATTTCAAAACACCAAACACCTTGATAAGCAAAGTATCCTTATTTATTCTCGTCTCTTTCCGTCTCCAGTTGAACTCTGAGGGACCAGAGTTCCTTTAGGGGGGCCGACTGTGAGAACTCGTATTTTTTTTCGGTAATTAAATTATTCTTTTATTCGTACCTTTTAATTTTATAATGATTAACCTGTTTCTTTTACTTTTGCATGCGTAAATCTTGAGAATTCAAGAATTTTAAATTAAATTGTATTTTAATTATATTTCTAACAATTTAAAATAATTTATTTGGAATTATTAAAATTTTATTTTATTTTTCCATATTTATTAAAATAAAAAATTTTTGATTTAAAAGCACTCACAAGTGTTTTATAAAAAGTTTACCCGATTCGATGGAACGAGAACCGATGGCTATTTCGACTATATGAAGTCAAAATTTTGTTGTTTCCATAAACATCCTCGTTATAACATAGAATTATTTTCTATTGTCGTCATATTAATTTTTCATTTAACGAGCATTCTTCGTAAAAAAAATTTATAAGCCTTTAGGCGTCATTATTTTATGCGACACGTTAACGCTTATTAAATTATAAGCCCTCGTTTATTTATAAAAAAATATCAACGCTCTCCGAATGTCGAAGTTTTTATTTTATATTGAGCGTTTATTTTTCGTGCTTTACGCATATCTTTTATATTGTGTAACTTTTAAAATATCGAGTCTCGATAATACCCGCTTTTGCAAATTATGGGAAAAGATTTATTAATATCTCACCCCACTCATACAAACTACACATCTCATACATAAACTAGACACATCATCTAAATTAACATGTATACTCATCTACTTGTGTAAGTCAAACTTTATCTTCATTCTTATTTTTATAAACACAAACTACACCCATGGTTCTTTTCTTCTTAGCATCACAACTCAGCCCCTAATTCACATCAAAATTATATTTTCTATAATGATGTTTATCATAGATTGAATTCCTTATGATACTAGCTAATAACTAGAAACACAACATAATCACCATCATCTCTTGTAAGCATCCTCAATCTTTTGATTTATATCTATTATTTTTATATAATCATTCATGGGTCTTGATTAGTTTTCTATATTTATACATATATATTCATGATTATACTTTAATTTGATTGGTTATGGCATTGTATGAGATTGGGTGAATTTGAGAATGGGATAAAACTAGTGTTTGGATAGATTGAATTATTGATTTCGATAGGCCTGTGTTGTTTGGATGTTTTTAAAATGTTTCGTGGGGTTCACAATTAAAAGAAAAATAGTATGAGATAGCTCCAGGTCTTAGGTTCGTTTTGCCGGCTCGTTCAATCCGAGACGAGGTCCGATGATTTAGTTATGATTTAAATGGTGAAGGTGCGCAGATTCTGCACACCTGCTGTATATGGCCAATAACTCGAAATATTTGTACTAAACTCTTTAAAATGACAAAAATGAAACTTGTAGAGGACTCTTATATCTAACTTCTCCAATTGGATTGAATACTGTAGGGTTTATAGATTGTGAGATACGTCAACATTAGTGGACTGATTATATTTTGGTATAAATTTTGAAGGTCTGTGATGTTTGGTTGATTTTGAAAATGTTAAATGGGTTTATACAGTTAGTTAAAAATATATGGACATAGATACAGTTCTTAGCTTGATTTATCAAGAAAGCTCATTGTGAGATGTATTACGGTTATTTAATTATGATTTTTGTGGTAAAACGGGTCTGATTTTGCACACCGCTGATAAACGGGTAATAACTCAAGATTTTTCTACAATCTTTTTAAAAGAGCTCTTGATCCATGTAGAGAACTCAGAGGGCTATCACCTCCCACTGAGTTTGATAGCACTTGTAGATTTCAAATTATCCCCGTTTCCGTAAGCCTTAAAAATCAGTCACATGTTTTCTTTAGGATTGACTTGTAGTATTAAAATTATAAATCCAATTTAACTGAGATTTATGGTTTCATGATAATTGTTACAGAAAAGTAGACTCTTTTAGGATTCCAGGGATGTAAAGAAGTAGTCTAAACGATTTACGATTTGAGAATTATGATTTTTGCAAGTCGAATAAATTTTCGGCCAAATTAGTAAAACTATTGAAGCGGAGTCTTTAAAAGTGTCGGGAACTTACTATTTTTGGAAGTTTGACTTTTTGACTTTTGAAAATCCTATGTACAATGCCTAATCTGTATGAATCAAGTATAATCATGTGCATTCATTTCATTTTACACATATGCCTAAGACGCATAATTCGTTTCTAGGTGGTTCCTAAGAAACTTTCGGTTCTCCCGTCGATTTCTATCGCATCTTTTGATCTTGCGGCTTAAGGTGAGTTCATAGCCCCTTTTCTTATATACTTTGTTAAAAATTACGGGGTGAGAATAACATGCGTGGAATATAATCATTTAAAACTTTTAGTTTGCTATCCGAGAACTGTATGCTTCCCAAGATTACACATTTACTTATTGCATTAGTACCTTAGTCAAAAAGCCCCTACATCATGAACCGTTAATTCACATTTTGCAAGCGCGAATGTTGTGGATGGATCCATCGGGATTGACAATCCCCGTCCCGATTACCTTGACGCACTAACATTTGACTACCTAAGTATTTTGACTAGATACTTACTAGGGTAAAACAGTTATGTTAAAGCTTCGGTGTCGTGAGCTATTGCAATAATTAATTATTAATGATTTTGTACGATGGTACTAAATCATACCATGTTGCTATTCTTATAAAATTTATGTTTGTATTCCACATCACTACTTATTAAACCTATGAATTTCACTCAGCTTTATGTTGACCTTTTTACATGTTATTTCTCAGGTAATACTAATGCTTAATTTTGCTAAGGATGGGAGCCCGCAGGATATTTTAGCAGCTTGGAGATTTCTGTGTTATTTTTAAAGTTTGATTTTAGTAAAAGCTCACACAAGTTTATTTTGGATTTTTGGTAAATATATATTACAAAACCATGTATAAATAATAGATTTATCCGCTTATAAAACTCTGGGACCTTTGTATAAAAAAACTCTGATGTTTTTGATGTAATGTATGTCTTTATTACGTAAACTTGTGTCAACAGTATTTTATTGTTTCTTATACCATGACGTGGTACCCCCATGTTGCCTACGTGTTCCTTGTCAGATTTTGGGGGTCTCACATTCTCCTCCCCTCAAGTGTAACAAGTCTGGTTTCCAGATTATTGATAACCATACCTTTGTTTTTGACAGTTTGTACAAGTTGTACATTTTGCTTTTTCAAGCTCATGCACATATTCATCAATTACAATATGGTCATTGGTTGCATTCTGCTCTCAACCCTAGAAGGAAATTTCTCCCCTTTTTGGGTATCACTGAGTGAGGGAGAGGACTTACTGATGGTGTCACTATCCTGTCCACCCCTTGAGGATGAGACAGTAGTGGCAGCCAAACCCTCAGTGTGCTCCAACCTTTTGAAGGCTCTCCTCTCTACTACTTGTGAAGATTCACCAGGCAAGGGAGACCTGGCAAACCTGGATTTGGTTCTCCTTTCATGTTTTGGATCAGCAGGGGGTAGAGTACTGGCAGGGGGTAGTTTCTTGGCAGGGGAATCAGATGGTTTGTGTGTGGCTACATTTGTTTTAGCTGCGTCTTGTCTGATTTGTTTCATCATGATGGAAGTGAGTGGAACAACCCTGCCAGAAAATTGTGGAGATGGTGCAAGAAGTGTGGTGAGCAGTTTGGTAGTGTGTTTGGTTGCTGAAAAATAGATTTTATGTTTGATAGGACCATGCTCACTCATATTCAGCAAAAGTTGTGTAAACCTTGGGTACATACAAAATTTAGTATTGCTTGTAACGTTTTTAACCATTCCTTTGAAAATCATTTGAGAAAAAAAGTACTTCCTCCCTGTTGCTAAGCAGATCAGGGCAGAAGCAACTTCCCTACTAAATTCATTAAAAGTAGTGGTTTTAGGTGACAAACATTGTAAAATTGTATGAATCAAATATTTCCAATGTGGGGCAAACTGACCTTTAGCAAACTTATATTTTTGATCATCAGAAAGATTGTACCCCAATTTAACAAGACCCTCAAATATTTCAACATCAGGTAGGTTTGTTACCCCATCCTCATCATCCAAAACAACCTTGTCTCTGATGGAGGCAAGTGTAATCACCTTGGGATGACCATCTACTGTGCTTTGAATTATTACCTCTCCATCAACTGTTTTGGTCATGGATTTAGACTAAAACTGCTGGATGTGTGAGGTGTAAATCCTGGGATTGATGAGAAGAGCCACTCTAAAATACGAAGATTTTAGAAAAGCCACTGCATCAACGAATTCTGTTGGTTCATCATGTAAAAGAGCAATTTGATTGTGATTAACAACAATTTTGAGAGACATGATAAATGTTTGAAAACGTTTGAAGGTTTAAAATGGTGAGAGTTAGGTGGGATTTAGTCGAGGGAGAGAGATGGACCTTCTGGTTAAGGGAATTAAGTTTTTATAGGCGAATTGAAGAGCTGTGATTGGACCAAGAAATCAAATTGCAAAAATATCAAAGATAAGTCTTGATATAAAAGTAATTTATTTAAATAATAAAGAAATGATTACCAATCAACGAAGAAAGCGCCTTAAATATCTTTTGAAAATAATAAAATATTCCCTAACCAAAATTATAACAAGCAGGCCCAACGGCTATAAGCAGCGTAACGGTATTGTCGGTCAACGGTCAAACAGAGGAATGTTGTTCAAGCAGGGGAATCACAAGTGAAAGCAGGGGAATCTTTCCTAGGGGTATTAGACATAATCATGAGGAGATCAATGCTAAATAGCTCTGCTCTAATGCACACCCTTGTAGAGACAAGATAGATACACAGAGACTAAAGAGTCCTCCATTCAGCAAAGTTCTCAACAAGAAAAGTTAACACATAAGTAACCCTGCACCTGGTCAACCCAAGAAAATAAGCATACCCTAGTCACCATCCCTACCTTTCCCTTACCTATGGTCAGTTAGTCTTGGCAATGTGTACTAAACATCTGAATCTAGACAGTAAGTTGTTTAATAAAGAAGTATAAGTACACATTATAGTGCCTCAAGGTTTCAGAATTCTAACAAGCTTGGCGGCAAGTCTTCATCATTCTGAACCCTTACTCACCAATGGATATGATCTAGAATCATATATGAGTATCCTAAGGATACCCTAAATCCTAAAGGTGTGACCTAACCTCCCCTAAAACATAGCGCATATACCTGATTCTCCCATGAGTGTAGTATGCACCATTTGAATCTTTGCATTGTTAGTCTAAAACCACATATAACCACTTTTAAAAAGAACAAACCCAACTTAAGAAAAGAACTCTTTAGCAGGGGAATGAACCCCAGTAAGGGAATCTTTGTTCAAAAGTAGTGGAATGAAAAATGATAGAAAAAGTGACTAACATATATACAACAACAGCAATAAAGCAATCATGGGTATAAAAGACAAAATAAACATCATGTTTTAGGGAGAAACCATCCCAATACTTGCAACCAAGTACTGGAACCTCCCTACTTCAAAGGCTTTTGTCAAAAGATCAGCAACATTAAGTTATCTATCAATTTTCTCTGGGATAATCAGCCCTTTTTCAAAACAGTCTCTAATAAAATGATGTCTTATTTCAATATGTTTAGTCTTGCTATGAAAACAGGATTTTTAATAATGCAAATGGTGCTGTTGTTTTCAATAAATATCTTGGTTTTAAGAAAATTATACCCATAATCAAGCAGCTGGTTCTGAACCCAAAGAACTTGACCATAGCATGCAGCAACTGCTACATACTCAGTTTTAGTTGTGGATGTGGCCATAATAGTCTGCTTCTTACACTGCCAATATATAAGCCTGCTTCCCAAAAATTGGCATCCACCTGTTGTAGACTTCCTATCATTGTTGTCACCAGCATAATCACTATCTGAGTAGGATATCAGCTCAAATGGTGACTCCTTAGGATACCAAAGTCCTAGACTTGGATGACACTTTAGATACCTAAAAATTCTCTTCACAACAAATAGGTGACACTCCGTGGGTGCCACTTGGTATCTTGCACATAAACATACTGCAAACATGATGTCAGGTCTTGAAGCTGTAAGGTACATGAGAGATCCAATCATAGATCTATAGTTCCTGACATCAATAAGCTTTCCAGGACCATCTTTCCCCCAAGGATGATCCTTATCCATTAGAGTGGAAACTTTCTTTCCTTCACACATGCCAAACTTCTTTACAATTTCAGCCACATATATGTCATGTGAGATGAATATCCTATCTTTCCTCTGTTGAACTTGTAACCCCAAGAAGAAGTTGAGTTCACCCATGGCACTCATTTAAAATTTGTCCTGCATCAACTTGGCAAACTCTTTGCTAAGCTTAGAGTTTGTGGATCTAAAGATGATGTCATCTAGATATACATGTACTAAGAAAGCCCCTTTGTATTTCTTGATAAACAGGGTCTGGTCAATTTTCCCCCTGTTGAACCCATTGTCCAACAGGTACTTGGATAGTGTTCCATACCAGGCCCTGGGAGCTTGATGAAGCCCATACATAGCCTTTTTCACCTTGTAGACCTTGTCTGGGTGCTCTAGGTCTTCAAAACCTAGAGGTTGCATGACATATACTTCTTCATCAATTGTGCCATAAAAGAAGACACTCTTGACATCCATCTGATAAACTATAAAGTCCATATAAGAAGCATAGGCCAAGAATAGTCTAATGGCCTCAATTCTAGCAACTAGAGCAAAGACTTCATTATAATCAATGCCTTCTTCCTGTGTATATCCCTGTGCCACTAGTCTTTCTTTATTTCTGACTACAATACCCCTCTCATCCTTTTTGTTCCTGAGCACCCACTTTGTCCCAATAGGCCTTGCCCATTTTGGACAGTCTACCAGAATCCAAACTTCTTGAATGTCAAACTATAAGAGCTCCTCTTGCATAGCTTTAACCCAACTTGGATCATTTAAAGCCTAAAAAATATTCTTTGGCTCTTATTGTGAGAGAAATGCAGTGAACAGACAACATTGCATGTTGTCATGATTGAACTTCATAGTAATGTTAGCAATGAAGCTGTGCTCTTTTGCTGAATACCTTGTATGTCTAGGAGCTTCAGAATCACCTATGATTTGTGATAAGGGGTGATCTTTATTGACCTTGTAGGTAGGTTGCATTCTCATGATTACTTCTATTTCATCCTCTTCCAAATCAGAATTGATGGGACTATCATGATTGGGAAAGAACTCCTCAAAAGGGCTTCCAAATGATACTTCATGACCTAGAGATGGATGCTGATGAGCTGAATGTACCTCTGAATAACTTGGACCGCCACTCCTAGTTATTCTGCTTCTACTGCTGGACATGAGTGGGCCACCAGATATAGGTGAGGATGAGGAAATGAGTGGGGATTCTCTTTCTTCATCATTAGCATCATTGACAGTTGAATCCTTGTTAGCAGGGGAAGCATTTGGTCTAGCAGGGGAATCCTGGATTCCACTACTTTCATCCATTCCACTTCTTTCAGAAGTTGACTTAGCAGGGGAAGAGATTGGCTGTTCTTTCCTTAGAGATGTAACATCTTCTTCACCTGTTTTTGGAGCATCTTTAATGGGAGACAGTGAGGGTACATTCATATACCTCAATGGTGGCTTCTCCACACCAATTGGTTCTTTAGTACTTGAAATGTTAGTATTTTGTAGAGACACAGGTATATAATTCATAGATTTGGAAAGAACTTCAATATCAAAGAACCAATCAGGACCTGTTTGTACATCTACAGGCTTGTCTTTAAGAAAATCCACATGAAGATTTTCTGTCACTTTGCTTGTTTTCTTGTTGAAGAGTCTATATCCCTTGCTGTTTAATGAATAGCCAACAAAGTACCCATCATCCCTGTGACAAATCTAACATTTTCAGGTAGTTAAATATTTTCTCGTATAATATTTTGAAACTTATTTTTGTGTTGGTTGACGAACTCACAATTTACGGATTTAAATTTGGGCTTACGTGCATAATTTGGCGTCTTTTACGACTAAACCGGAAACCTTAGGATTACGTATTTACGTTTTTGAACTCCGTTTTTGATGAGACAATTTTTATTGGATTCGTTTTGTGACGGTGATTCATAATTTATAAAAACGTTTTTCGTAAAACGACCCGAGGGCACGCAAATCGAGAAAACTAGAATCGAGAAATACCCGTAAACTAGTGAGATGGGACAAAACGCTTTGCCCCATCCCACTAGCTTATATGGGACGGCAAATGTGACACCACCACACTTAGGTGGCACAAGTTCTAGCTAAGCTTGCACAAGTGTAAGCTTATGCTTACACTTTAAGCTAAACCTTCCACCAACTTAACAAAACCAACAAATAGTTTTCATTTAACCATTTCATCCATGCAATCCACCCCAAAAACTCTCTCTACTCCACCCTTGTGCCGTCCCAATTCAAACAACAAACACCATCTTTGATCTTTTCTAGCTACAAACCACATGTTTACTAGTCCTATTAAGGTGTTTCCTTGAAGCCTTGATCATTTGGTGGCCATATAACCAACTTTGGAGGTGATTTGCTTGTGTCCTAGGGCTGATTTTCCAACATATGTTCTTGATATTTGATGGTCTTGGAGATACTTGTTGTGTTCATCAAGTTCTTGCCTTCCTAAAACAAGAAATCCACTTGGATTGGTAAAGAAGATCATCCTCTACATTTTTCTCTTATTATTTTGTAAAGAAAAAATGTATTTTCTTTCATTTTGTATATGTATATGATGTATATATGATGATAAAAATGTTGTGTGGGGATCAAGTGTTGATAAACATGCTTAAAAATGATGATAACCATAAGAAATGAAGCTAAAATCATGACTAATTAGTTGGCTGTATAAAAACAGTAGATAACTAAATGATGAACTGATAAAAATGCATGGTTTGATCTATTTACAGTAAATTAGATGATTTTATACACATGTGAGAGTTGTCCATGCAATGGAATCAAAATAATGAGTGAGATATGATCAAAACAAGTTAGGTGGTACAATCTGAATAAGCAGTTTTGTAGGGACTTTTTAGGCAACTTAGAATTAAAATGGGCAGTAGCTATAACTAAGTTATATTTAGCACATATTATGAAGAAGTTGTCATCCAAAAATGAGCTTCTAAGTCATTGTAGAACTCTAGATATGATAAAAATGGTGAATGTGAAGTTAAAAATCAGATTTTGGAAATAATGTTTATTATTATTATATAAGCACTCACTTTATAATTTATAAAATGTAAAGTATAAACCCACTAACTTGTAGAACTTAATTATATAAATGTATAAAAGTTTAATTAAATGGGTAAATTATATAAATGGTGGTAAAAATAATATTTATAAGTAATAAAAACTATAAACTTGATTTTTACGACTTTTTCGGCTATCGCCGTGAAATTAACGTTTTTCATCAAATAAAACTTAGACGACCAAACCCGTCTAATGTAAAGTTTATAAAAGTTATATACTGATGTATAAGTAACTAATACAAGTAAAAACCGATAAAACCCGAACTATAAGAATTACGGACATTTACGAGCTAACTAAACCTATTAGACTAATAATTGGACTTAATAAGATAAAAAAAAACCTGTAAAAAGAATTATTTGGGCTTAACCCATTTGGGCCCAACATGAAAAATATATATACTGACCATATAGGTATAAAATGGATAAAAACAAGTTAAAGAACTTATAAAAGACTTAATGAACTTGAAATAGGTAAAATCGGTAAAACTAGTAAACTAGTAAGACGATACTAAAACGTAAACACTAAAATGAGTAAATGAGGATTTATAAACCCACTTGATCATCATCATATGTACAAAAATCATATATATGTATATTGTTATTTTGATAAAAGTCATTGGACCGAGTCTAAGACCGATTATTATTTATATAGGTTTCCGTGACCGAAGAACGCCCGTAGCCGATAATCCGCCTTTCATTAACAAGGTGAGTTCATAGCCTCGCACTCTTTTAAATGTTTTATAAAATGATTTGTAAACCCGCGAGGGAGATAACATGCTAGATTTTTATAAAAATAGAACACAAGTAGTCCCGATTGTATGCTAAATGAGATGGACCCGAATGATGCTATGACCCTATATTCAAGACTAAAAGGATTATTAGTAGTTAGGTTATGTCACTTAAAGTCCCATTAGCATGAATTGTGAACTACCGGGATTTGGTAGACGCTTATGCATTTGATAGTACTATTTGGGGACGATCACCCCAGTTCGCGCCTTGACGGTTGATCCCCGTCGTACCACATTGATTGGTAAGCGAATTTATGTATGAGAAGATTCCATAGCGTGATTTTTGTGACGACACGCTAAATTAGATGGGCAAATTTTTTGTCAGGTTCGCGGCCCGCTGTTTTCACAGTAAGGTAACAATGTCATGCGGCTAATAATAATCCTACAACCTAATTCAGATACCATGTATCCTAATACAATATAAGACATAAATAATAAACGATGACGACACTATTACGATGAATATATTACCTATCATGGTAATATAGAGACTACGGTCTCATGGACGGTTTCAGATGTATGCTTGATTTATATATTGCCTGACTAGCAATATGTGGACTTACTTCCGATATTATACTTGTGTTCTGATTTTAAATGATTGTAAATGATTGTTTTTATATAACGGTTTTCATTAAACTCTATGAATTCACTCGGCATTCGCTGATATGATTTTTGCATGTTTTCTATCTCAGGTGCTTGAAGGTAATCCAGATGGAGATCGACTCTGATGGCCCACACTTAATATTAAAAATGTTCATTCGATCTGTGTTTTGTAAACTTAATGACCTGTATAATTTGGGACCTGTTGTACACTTTTAAACCTTTTTATCGAATGAATGTTTGTTAAACCTTGTACAACCATTTTTATGTGTTGTCTATGATTGGAGTTATTGTGCTATCCCGTAACACTCTGAAAGACCCTTCCGCTGTACCGATACGAAAAATGAGAGTGTTATAGTTTGGTACCAGAGCTCTCGTTATAGAGAACAAAGGATTTTAAAAACCAAGGTTTTGAACAAAACTTTTCAAGATCTTTTGACAATGAACATTTAAGAAAATATTTGAAAAATCTTTTGACTATAACGGTGCCAGAGATCTCCGACGTTACCAACAAGCCCTATTGAGAAGATATATATTTTGATATATATAATATAATTTATATATATGTATATATCGTGATTTCATTATGTAATTGTTTAACTAGTATGTTATCCTAATACGAGATAAATATATATAAATGCAGATTGTCATGGCTTACCCTAATATTCCTGTAGAAAACCATGCTATTCCCGAACCTAATATAGAAGATGATCCTTATTTAGACTTAGTAGATTTTGATATTGATGACGAGGAGGAACCATTTGAGGATCTCGAGCCCGAGTTAGGACTAGGAGATCAGATTGCCCCTCAGGTTGACTTAGTAGAGAATGAGATTGAGAATGTGGATATTGAGAATGTGGGTAATGAGAATGTGGATAATGAGAATGTGGATATTGAGAATGTGGGTAATGAGAATGTGGATATTGAGAATGTTGATATTGAGAACGATGATGAGATTGGGTTAGATGAGTTAGATGATGAGATTAACGACGAGGATGTCGAGGAAGATGTAGGTATAGATGTTGAGGTTGATGACGATGAGGAAGCTGAGCTTATTTATCCGTATGATGTTCCAAAGGGCGAGCCTTTGCCCCCACCAGTTTGTTTGTCTGATTCTGAGGATGAGTTACCTAGGGATGAGATGTCTGAATTGTCTGAATCTGATTCTAAATCAGAGGAGGATGAGGATGACGATGCACCTGACGGTACTGATGGTATTACTACTCGTAGACGTGAGATAGGAGAGTCGTCTAGTACTCGAGAGGCTACTCATATTGATGGTCTTGCACCATGGGCCTTGAGACGTGATCTAGATGCTTCCCGTGTTAAGAATTGTGTGACAGAGGTTGGATTAGGTGTTGTTCAGACTCAAGTTGCTTATTTGGAGTCGAAGACTAAGATTGGAGAGAAAGAGCGAGAATTGCTTAGTTTGGATTTGAGTGATGTAGAACGTGGTTTGAATGAGGCTTTTAGGAGGTTATCAGTGTTGGAAAGTGGTGAGTATGCTGCTATGAAGAGAAAGGTGAATTCTATGGAGATTCAGTTGAGTGTGGCTCGTGCGATGCGTGAGAAAGCCGAAAAGGAGTTGAATATATTCGTGGGTTGGAACAGTAGATTTTATGCCGACATGGTTGAAAGAGGAGTAATCCGTAAGCGCCCAGCTGAAGATGAGTCTAGTGATCGTCCGGCGAAGATCCAGAAGACGATGGATGATGGACCATCTGGCGGTTCACAGTAGACTAGTCTGTATTTAGTAGTGACCTTTATATCTTTTGTGCTTTTGTAGCTTTGACTGAACCGACTTGTTAGTAGTAGGTTTGGCAAGAATTTTGAGTGTATATAGTGTTAGAACTTTGATATGGATGTACTAAGACAATACTTTTGTTTCAGATCGAATGAAATATGTATCTTGTCTTGAATTCCATATTGTGCCTTATTTGTATCTTGATTATGAATTCGATCCATATTATATGAATCCTTTGTTGGATGAATGCTTAATACTTTGAAATTGTGGAATTATAGAACTATGCCGCCCAAGAAGGCTGTGACTGAGGATGATGTACGTAGGATTATTACGGAGCAAGTTACCGCATCTATGACTGAATTTATGGCAAAATGCTAGAAATGAAGCTGGCGGTAGTGGAGCTGGCGGTAGTGGAGATGGCGGTAATGAAGCTGGCGGTAGTGGAGCTGGCGGTAGTGGAGCTGGCGGTAGTGGAATTGGTGGTACTAATGTGAATGTGAATGCTAATAATGTGAATGCTAATGCTGGAGGAAACGTAGGAGGACTTGGAACTAATGCACCTGAAGTTGGTGGCTGTAATTATGTGACGTTCATGAAGTGTGAACCTCTACCTTTTAATGGAACTGAAGGTGTTGTAGGACTAAGCCAGTGGATTGAGAAGATTGAATCGGTGTTTAGGATTAGTAAGTGTAAGGAGGAAGATAAGGTGACTTTTGCTATGGCTACTCTTAAAGGTCGTGCGTTGACTTGGTGGAACGGGAGAATTGCTTTCATGGGTCTTGATGTTGCTAATGCTACTCCTTGGGTTGAAATCAAGAAGTGGATGACTTTGGAGTTTTGTCCTCGTAGTGTGATCATTAGGTTAGAGCAAGAGTTGATTCATTTGAGAATGAAAGGTGTGGATATTGATAGTTACACGAATCGATTTCATGAGTTGGCCTTGCTATGTCCTCGATTGGTTGAACCCGAAGAGATCCGAATTGAGCAATATGTGATAGGGTTGACCAGGAATATCCGGGGGGATGTGACATCATCAAAACCACTGACCATTGATGATGCTGTTCGAATGGCTTACCAACTCATTGGACAGATAATTCAGGATAAGGAAGATGAAGCCTGTGTTGGTGAGAAAAGAAAGGGAGACGGTGAGCGTGTAGATAGAGGTGATAATAGGAAAAATTTCAATCGCTGTCAGAACAAGAGAAAGGGGAATGCAAATGCTATTACCAACAATGCACCACGCAACGATGATAGATGTCCCAAGTATGGCAACAAGAGGCATCCTGGCGACTGCTGGAAGTGCCGAAATTGCGGAAAGCTTGGACACAAGGTTGAAAGGTGTAAGAAGGGAACCATTTGCTTCAACTGTAATGAAGAAGGTCATAGGAAATCAGAATGCCCCAAGTTGAAAGCGATTGTACCTGGAAGAAACCCCCAGGGTGGTATCTACCAACTTGGAACAATTGAGGTGAAGAAAGAGGATCCGAATGTCGTTACCGGTACGTTTTTACTCAACAATCATTATGTTGTTGCTTTATTCGATTCGGGTGCCGATAGGAGCTTTGTATCCACTAAATTTAGTGCCCTTATTGATATTGAACCTGTTGAGATAAGTACCAGTTACGAGGTGGAATTGGCTGATGGTAAATTAGTGAAAACTAATAAGCTATTGGAAGGATGCTCTCTAAATCTCTTGAACCATTCCTTTCCGATTGATTTGATGTTGATAGAATTAGGTAGTTTTGATATTATTATTGGTATGGATTGGTTGTCGTTGAATAATGCTACTATTTTATGTGGAGAGAAGAAGGTTAAGATTCCTCTTAGGAATAGGACGTTAGTGATTGATGGTAGTCGAGGTGAATCCCGTTTGAAAATCGTTTCATGTATTAAAGTCCAAAAGTACATCAGGAACGGTTGTGAGTTATTCTTAGCTCAAGTGACCGGGAATGAGTCTAGGGAGAAACGATTGGAAGATGTACCTATTATTTGTGAATTTCCTGAGGTATTTCCTAAAGATTTACCGGGACTTCCACCGATAAGGAAAGTAGAGTTTCGAATCGATTTAATTCCTGGTGCTGCACCGGTGGCACGTGCGCCTTACCGATTAGCCCCTTCTGAATTAAAGGAGTTATCTGAGAAACTTAAGGAGTTGTCTGATAAAGGTTTTATTCGACCGAGCTCGTCGCCTTGGGGAGCTCCAGTCTTGTTCGTTAAGAAGAAGGATGGATCTTTTCGTATGTGCATTGATTATAGGGAACTGAATAAGTTGACAATTAAGAATCGATATCCTTTACCTAGGATTGATGATTTGTTTGATCAACTGCAAGGATCTAGTGTGTATTCTAAGATAGATTTGCGGTCAGGATATCACCAACTTCGCGTCCGTGAAGAAGATATTCCTATAACTGCATTTAGAACTCGTTATGGACACTATGAATTTCAAGTAATGCCATTTGGGTTAACTAACGCACCTGCGGTTTTCATGGATTTAATGAATCGAGTGTGCAAGCCCTACTTGGATAAATTTGTGATTGTGTTTATTGACGATATTCTAATCTCTTCTAAGAATGAAGATGAACATAGAGAACATTTGAGGATTATTTTGAAGTTGTTGAAGGATGAAAGGTTGTATGCTAAGTTTTCGAAGTGTGATTTCTGGTTGGATTCTGTGCAATTTCTTGGTCATGTTATTAACAGAGATGGAATTCATGTTGATCCTGCAAAGGTTGAAGCTATTAAGAATTGGTCTGCACCGACAACGCCAACGGAAGTGCGACAGTTCTTAGGATTAGCTGGCTATTATAGGCGATTCATTAAAGAATTTTCTTTGATAGCTAAACCCTTGACTAAGCTTACTCAGAAGAATAAACCTTTCGTTTGGGGAAGTGATGAAGATGGAGCATTTCAGACATTGAAGCAAAAATTATGTAGTGCGCCAATCTTATCATTACCCGAAGGGAGTGAAGATTTTGTAGTGTATTGTGATGCATCTCTTAGAGGTTATGGAGCTGTTTTGATGCAGAGAGAGAAAGTGATAGCTTATGCTTCTAGGCAATTAAGGAAGAATGAGGAGAATTATACTACTCATGATCTTGAGTTAGGAGCTGTGGTCTTTGCTCTTAGGTTGTGGAGACATTATCTGTATGGCACCAAGTGTACGGTATTCACCGATCACAAAAGCCTACAGTATATTCTCGACCAGAAGGAATTGAACATGAGGCAACGAAGATGGATAGAGTTGTTAAGTGATTATGACTGTGATATAAAATATCACCCAGGAAAAGCTAATGTTGTTGCTGATGCGTTGAGTAGGAAAGATAGAGAGCCTATCAGGGTGCGTTCTCTAGTCTTGACCGTGCACAATAATTTGCCTGAGCAAATTAGAAATGCGCAAATAGAAGCTTATAAGAAGGAGAATTTTGTTAATGAAGGGTTCCGAGGAGAAGGAGATCCTTTAGAGGTTAGAGCTGATGGAGTGAAATGCTTAAGAGGTCGTATGTGGATACCTAAGTTTGGAGGCTTAAGAGATTTGGTTATGTTAGAATCCCATAAATCTAAGTATTCCATTCATCCGGGATCTGATAAGATGTACCATGATTTGAAGAAGTTGTATTGGTGGCCGAATATGAAAGCTGACATAGCTATGTATGTTCTTCAATGCTTGACTTGTGCTAGAGTCAAAGCCGAACATCAAAAGCCATCAGGACTACTTCAACAACCAAAGATTCCTGAATGGAAGTGGGAGCGAATTACGATGGACTTTATCACCAAGCTTCCTAGAACATCATCTGGAAACAATTCGATTTGGGTTATTGTCGATAGACTGACCAAATCAGCACACTTCATTCCGGTTAAGGAGCAGTTCTCACTGGAGAAGCTGACTCGAATATACCTTGATAATGTTGTATGCAAACATGGAGTGCCTGTATCGATCATTTCAGATCGAGATCCTAGATTCGCATCGAATTTTTGGAAATCTCTCCAAAGATCTTTGGGAACGAATCTCGACATGAGCACTGCTTATCACCCCCAGACTGATGGGCAGAGCGAAAGGACGATACAAACACTGGAAGATATGTTGAGAGCTTGTGTGTTAGACTTTGGTAAGAATTGGGATAAACATTTGTCGTTAGCAGAGTTTTCGTATAACAATAGTTACCATTCTAGTATTAAGGCTGCACCGTTTGAAGCTTTGTATGGTAGGAAGTGTAGATCTCCTGTATGTTGGAGTGAAGTTGGGGATACCCAGCTCACGGGACCGGAATTGATCCGGGAGACTACGGAGATGATAGTTCAGATTAAGAAGAGGTTGTTGACTGCCCGTAGTAGACAGAAAAGTTACGCGGATGTGCGGCGGAAGCCAATGGAGTTTGAAGTGGGTGACCGATGGAAAGGCGTTATAAGATTTGGAAAGCGAGGAAAATTGAATCCCCGTTATATTGGACCCTTTAAGATTTTATCTAGAGTAGGTCCGGTGGCTTACAAACTAGAGTTACCCCCAGAACTTCATGGTGTTCACAACACATTCCATGTATCCAATCTGAAGAAATGTCTAGCAGTGAGTGATGAGAAAATTCCGTTAGGTAAGGTTCGAATAGATGGGAAGTTGCATTTTATCGAAGAGCCCATAGAAGTTATGGACCGTGAGGTAAAGCAACTGAAACAAAGTCGGATACCTATTGTCAAGATCCGATGGAATTCAAAGCATGGACCGGAGTATACTTGGGAACGAGAGGATGAAATGTGGAAGAAATATCCGCACCTCTTCGATTTCAATAAGAAACGGACATCCAAATGAAATGGATCACGAGGACGTTGATCCCTTTTAGGAGGAAAAGCTGTGACAAATCTAACATTTTCAGGTAGTTAAATATTTTCTCGTATAATATTTTGAAACTTATTTTTGTGTTGGTTGACGAACTCACAATTTACGGATTTAAATTTGGGATTACGTGCATAATTTGGCGTCTTTTACGACTAAACCGGAAACCTTAGGATTACGTATTTACGTTTTTGAACTCCGTTTTTGATGAGACAATTTTTATTGGATTCGTTTTGTGACGGTGATTCATAATTTATAAAAACGTTTTTCGTAAAACGACCCGAGGGCACGCAAATCGAGAAAACTAGAATCGAGAAATACCCGTAAACTAGTGAGATGGGACAAAACACTTTGCCCCATCCCACTAGCTTATATGGGACGGCAAATGTGACACCACCACACTTAGGTGGCACAAGTTCTAGCTAAGCTTGCACAAGTGTAAGCTTATGCTTACACTATAAGCTAAACCTTCCACCAACTTAACAAAACCAACAAATGGTTTTCATTTAACCATTTCATCCATGCAATCCACCCCAAAAACTCTCTCTACTCCACCCTTGTGCCGTCCCAATTCAAACAACAAACACCATCTTTGATCTTTTCTAGCTACAAACCACATGTTTACTAGTCCTATTAAGGTGTTTCCTTGAAGCCTTGATTATTTGGTGGCCATATAACCAACTTTGGAGGTGATTTGCTTGTGTCCTAGGGCTGATTTTCCAACATATGTTCTTGATATTTGATGGTCTTGGAGATACTTGTTGTGTTCATCAAGTTCTTGCCTTCCTAAAACAAGAAATCCACTTGGATTGGTAAAGAAGATCATCCTCTACATTTTTCTCTTATTATTTTGTAAAGAACAAATGTATTTTCTTTCATTTTGTATATGTATATGATGTATATATGATGATAAAAATGTTGTGTGGGGATCAAGTGTTGATAAACATGCTTAAAAATGATGATAACCATAAGAAATGAAGCTAAAATTATGACTAATTAGTTGGCTGTATAAAAACAGTAGATAACTAAATGATGAACTGATAAAAATGCATGGTTTGATCTATTTACAGTAAAGTAGATGATGTTATACACATGTGAGAGTTGGCCATGCAATGGAATCAAAATAATGAGTGAGATATGATCAAAACAAGTTAGGTGGTACCATCTGAATAAGCAGTTTTGTAGGGACTGTTAAGGCAACTTAGAATTAAAATGGTCAGTAGCTATATCTAAGTTATATTTAGCACATATTATGAAGAAGTTGTCATCCAAAAATGAGCTTCTAAGTCATTGTAGAACTCTAGATATGATAAAAATGGTGAATGTGAAGTTAAAAATCAGATTTTGGAAATAATGTTTATTATTATTATATAAGCACTCACTTTATAATTTATAAAATGTAAAGTATAAACCCACTAACTTATAGAACTTAATTATATAAATGTATAAAAGGTTAATTAAATGGGTAAATTATATAAATGGTGGTAAAAATAATATTTATAAGTAATAAAAACTATAAACTTGATTTTTACGACTTTTTCGGCTATCGCCGTGAAATTAACGTTTTTCATCAAATAAAACTTAGACGACCAAACCCGTCTAATGTAAAGTTTATAAAAGTTATATACTGATGTATAAGTAACTAAGACAAGTAAAAACCGATAAAACCCGAACTATAAGAATTACGGACATTTACGAGCTAACTAAACCTATTAGACTAATAATTGGACTTAATAAGATAAAAAAAACTTGTAAAAAGAATTATTTGGGCTTAACCCATTTGGGCCCAACATGAAAAATATATATACTGACCATATAGGTATAAAATGGATAAAAACAAGTTAAAGAACTTATAAAAGACTTAATGAACTTGAAATAGGTAAAATCGGTAAAACTAGTAAACTAGTAAGACGATACTAAAACGTAAACACTAAAATGAGTAAATGAGGATTTATAAACCCACTTGATCATCATCATATGTACAAAAATCATATATATGTATATTGTTATTTTGATAAAAGTCATTGGACCGAGTCTAAGACCGATTATTATTTATATAGGTTTCCGTGACCGAAGCACGCCCGTAGCCGATAATCCGCCTTTCATTAACAACGTGAGTTCATAGCCTCGCACTCTTTTAAATGTTTTATAAAATGATTTGTAAACCCGCGAGGGAGATAACATGCTAGATTTTTATAAAAATAGAACACAAGTAGTCCCGATTGTATGCTAAATGAGATGGACCTGAATGATGCTATGACCCTATATTCAAGACTAAAAGGATTATTAGTAGTTAGGTTATGTCACTTAAAGTCCCATTAGCATGAATTGTGAACTACCGGGATTTGGTAGACGCTTATGCATTTGATAGTACTATTTGGGGACGATCACCCCAGTTCGCGCCTTGACGGTTGATCCCCGTCGTACCACATTGATTGGTAAGCGAATTTATGTATGAGAAGATTCCATAGCGTGATTTTTGTGACGACACGCTAACTTAGATGGGCAAATTGTTTGTCGGGTTCGCGGCCCGCTGTTTTCACAGTAAGGTAACAATGTCATGCGGCTAATAATAATCCTACAACCTAATTCAGATACCATGTATCCTAATACAATATAAGACATAAATAATAAACGATGACGACGCTATTACGATGAATATATTACCTATCATGGTAATATAGAGACTACGGTCTCATGGACGGTTTCAGATGTATGCTTGATTTATATATTGCCTGACTAGCAATATGTGGACTTACTTCCGATATTATACTTGTGTTCTGATTTTAAATGATTGTAAATGATTGTTTTTATATAACGGTTTTCATTAAACTCTATGAATTCACTCGGCATTCGCTGATATGATTTTTGCATGTTTTCTATCTCAGGTGCTTGAAGGTAATCCGGATGGAGATCGACTCTGATGGCCCACACTTAATATTAAAAATGTTCATTCGATCTGTGTTTTGTAAACTTAATGACCTGTATAATTTGGGACCTGTTGTACACTTTTAAACCTTTTTATCGAATGAATGTTTGTTAAACCTTGTACAACCATTTTTATGTGTTGTCTATGATTGGAGTTATTGTGCTATCCCGTAACACTCTGAAAGACCCTTCCGCTGTACCGATACGAAAAATGAGAGTGTTACAATCCCCCTTTTCACTGAACTTTCCTAGATTGTCAATTGTGTTCAAGATGATCACATGACATCCAAATGGTCTAAAGAAGTCAATTAAAGGAGGTCTTCCATTAAACAACTGATAAGGGGTTAATAACTAGGATTTTGCTGGGTTGAAAAGTTCGTTTCTCGGTATCTTCTCGAATTGATTGCCGGTTCAAAGTGTGACTCAGTTGTTCTTGGTAACGAAAAATGAAGTTGGATATCTATTCTATTTGAAAAGGTAAAAGCGAAGCGAAATAAAAATAAACAAAGACAAATAATAAAGGAACAATGCAAATAATAAAACGATAAGTAAAGCAAAACAATAAATAAAAATAAAGCTAAAAGACGAAATTAATTAAAGACTGAAAAATAAAATAAGACAAGCTTAAACTTAAACTAAAAAGAAGGTAAGTAAAAGTGGGACTAAGTAAAAAGGCGGGGAAAATAAAGTCTAAAACTAAATGCATAAAATTACAGAAACTAGAAAAATAACTCATTCAGAATAAATCCTTTATTCGGAATAATACACTCATTCGGAAAACATGTTCATCCGGAATACCACGCTCATCCGGAATAAATGCTTTATTCGGAATAAATGCTTTATTCGGAATAAAGCCTTCGTCCGGAATAATGACTGATCCGGAATAATATGTTCACTCGGAATAGTTGTTCATCCGGAAAATTAGGCTGATTCGGAAAAAATGGTTGATTCGGAATATAGTGCTTATTCGGAATAAATCAAAGGAAAACCTTCATCCGGAATAAACCTTGCTCCGGAATAGACTGCTTATTCGGAATATCCACTTGATTCGGAATAACAAGATTAAAACCTTCATCCGGAATGTAGCTTCATCCGGAATGACCTAGTGATCAGGAATAAAAGCTTCATCCGGAATAATAAGAAGAAAGTATTGGTTCGGAATAAACTGGGCAACAACAGTAGCGAAGAACAAGGGAATGAAAAAGAATACGAATCTAACCAAAACTAATTAAATCAAAACAAAAGATTAAACCAAAACAACCACCAATGATCAACTAAGAAATACTAATCAAACCAAATCAATAACACTAACAATAATAATCAAAATGATCAAAACCCACTTAATCAATTTAATAAAAACTCAAGAACATGAACATAACATAAAGATTAAGATCAAACAAGAAAGGAAGATGAGAGATTAACAATAAAGATAAAGATTCAATGACAATTAAATAAAACTTACTTGGAATTAAAGGTGCGATTACAAGTATTAAAATTGCAAGAATTTAAGGTGCAAGTAATTAAATGGAAGAGCATATTTTGTCAAACTAGCCAACAAGAAAAAATGAAAGCTTAATGATCCTATTTATAGTGGAGGAGGTGATTAGTGGAAGGAAGCTTCCTCTCTCTTTCTTCTTTCTTTAATTATCATTTAATCCTTCGTCTTTAGTTTTTAATCTTTTAAATTCTTCGACCTTTCAGACTTTGTCTCGGGATTACTTTGAACTCGTCTTGTAATTTCTTCATTAATTTAGACTTGAGTTCTTCGGCTTTATCAAACTTCCGTCTTTGGACTTTTTCTTCGATAAATCTTCAGAATTGGCCTAGGACTTCTGTTCTTTTTGCACTCTTGATTTCTTGACTTCGTCTTTTGTCTTTTTCTTCGATAAAATCCCGTGTTTTCCTTCCTTTTCACATTTTGATCCTAAATCACAACAAAAACACAAACCACGCATAATTCCGACATTTACGACACAAAATACACGTTTTGGCTTGGTTATTATTGCAATTAAGTGGTAAAAGGATGGGTGTTTTCACACCTATCAAATCCCCTACACTTGACCATTGCAATGTCCTCATGCAATGCATTAGTTACAAAGCACGTTTTACATTTTCCATCATAATCAATCCATACTGGCATTTATTAAAGAGATAGAAAATTATAAACATTCAAAGGAAGAAAGTAAGTAAAGAAATCAAAGACATACCTTAGGATTTTGGAAATGTCATGAATGATCATCATCCTCAAGTTTTCACATTCTCCAAACCAAGCTTAAAAACGAGATCATTGTTATTATAAGTTGGCAAACTAACACGAACTCATGTGGGCCAATTATTTACATAGACTCCCTTATTCTTAGGTTTATCTCTTATATTTTATTGTTGTCTTGAATGATCACGAGGATGCATTGTTGACTTATTTCGATAGTTTATTAGGCTGAAAATAAAGTGGGACGATTTAATCAATAGTTAGCTAAAGGACAAAATCTTTTAAAACTGCTTCTCGGGACCTCAAAAAGTTCATATCTTGGCATAACTCGCTTCACGATTTGAGACCTTTCTCGGACCGATATTTGGCAGCGACTTCCTACTTCAAATCTTTGAGAGACGTTCATGAAATAATGGCCTTCTCTTCATAATAGGAATTTCTTCACTTGAAGTTTTGAGAGATTCTTCATACTTGGACCACGACTTCTTCATTTTTCTCCAATCTTTATTTGGGATTTTGATATACAACGATCCGCCTCCTTTTTGGACTTGGATCTATTTATCCTCATACCTTGTTAGGGCCTTTTTGGATAGACTTCTCCATGATCTTTACGGGAGTATTTGCTTTTCGTCGTGTGTCTCGATCCTTCATATTGATTTTCGATAAATGATTCTTCACATCACTTGGGATCTTTAGCAACAAAATATAGCCCTCATGCCTTGTTAGGGCCTTTTCGAACTCGCCAATCTTTGCATCTCGCTTCAATAAGTTATGCCTTGGCTATGAACTCTAATCCATACCGAGCAACTTTTAAACGATCTTGGGCTAGAAGCTAAGTAACTTTTCAAATCGTACAACCTTATTTATTGTAGATAAATTTATTAGCAAGCAATGGGAGAATAGGCTCATAATTAACTCACATAACTTCACGAAAGAATACCAAACTTATAATTGACTCTATCATCTCTCGTTCTCCACAATTTAAAATCTCAAGGAATGAGACTCGTGGATGCTTAGCCAATTAAATCAAAGTTTTGGGTTTTCGAGTCGTCTATAGGATCTTGCAACTTCTTAGACTTTTTCAAGTTTAGAAATCGCATTTTAAAGTTCCCTTGATAAACGACTCTCTAGGATCAATTATAGGAACTTGCGAAAAGTTCTTGTTCTTAACCCGTGAGAGTTAAGACTTTCGCGTTTTAAAGCTCCCTAAATAAAAGCCTAGCAAAACTTGACTTAAACACGTTAAGGATACTAGCTAGAGTAAACTTAGATAAGTAAACTCGGGTTGAGTCAAAAGATTCACAACGTTTGAAAATTAAAACCACTTTATTAAAATTTATTCTAGTAAAGAAAGAAAATAATTATACAAAGGTAAAACTAATAGGCCAAAATAGATCAAAAATTTTGAAAAATGTCGAAAAATTGATTTTCCGGTTAAAATGAGGACAAATACAAGGAAAAAACAACTTAACTTCGATAGAAGTCCCCCTACACTTGATATAAACATTGTCCTCAATGTTTAAGCATATGGGAGTAAACTCCCCTACACTTAGGACATTGTGCACTTTGTTTAAATCTTGCTAAGGAAAAGACAACTAACGAGATTCCTATTTTAATATTGGAAAATATAAAATAGTGAATCGAGAAGAGTTTAGGATAGAACCGGGAAGACGGGAACACGGAATCACGGGTCGTCAAAAGTCATCAAGAGTGTGTCTTTGAAGCTCAAATCCCTGCACATGATAAGAAAGAAAACAAAAAACACCAACGGGGCTCCCCCCACACTTATGGTGAAAACAAGGAAAGATAGGTAATCGGGTTGCCTCCCGAAGAGCGCTTGTTTTTGTTAAACGAGTCACGAGCCTGACTCGTCCCCGGATTAAATGGTCCATGGGGAAGCCTCGAATGTAATACCGGGATCAAAGACCTTGTCCTCGTTCCCGGAGGACATCCACAAAGGGGAGGCGGGAGGATAAGTCTTAAATGGGAGAAAAGTCCTTTCAACATACGAAAAGTATGTGAAGTCGTGAGCCACGGGAGGTGGGGTGGGTAAAGAAATCACATTGTCATCCTCCAAAGACAATAGATGTTTAGAAAGCGGCAAAGCCGTAAGGTTATCAATGATAATATAATCAATGTCACCTCCCGGGTCAAAGCACTCTTCCTCCGTAATAGTGGCTAAAGGAGTGGATGAAAGGTGCTCGGGAGGGGGACTTGGGACAATACCTTCCTGCAGCAAATTATCAAAAATAATATCCCCCTCCGTGTCATCATCATCAATACCCGGAGGTATTGAGTGAATGTCGATTTCTTCAAGCAATGGGTCATTATCTTCAACGGGAGGAATAGATGGAGGTAAAGACTCGGAAAGAGGAGGAGAAGTCAACTCTTCGATTTGAGCAATAAGAAGATGCACTTTCCGTAATCTGTCGCGAAGAATCACGTCTTCCACCTCATCTACAAGAGCATGTTCATCAGTGAACTTCTCGTAAGCCGGAGAGAAAAAATCGTCATCGCCCGCATCTCCCGGTGGAGATTGAGAAATTTCAAAAGTGAAATTCTCATAGCGCGGAGAAAAATCGGTATCATCAGGAAGAGCAACCTCGTCCGTAGGCTCCACAAAATTTGATGCATCACAAACCTCATTAAAGAATTTATCAAGACCAAAATCACTAAGCTCACTCAATGTATCACAATCCTTAGACACGTTTGGGATATCGAGAGAAGGGATGACAATTGCACTAGGACATTGAGCAACCAGATCATTCCAAGAAATAGTAGGCTCATCGTCATCATCATCATAATAGTATGGATACACCGGAGGAGTATAAGTCTCGATATTCGATATTTGCTCATGTCGTTGATCCTCTTGACATTTTGCGATGATCTTGTTGCAAGCTTCTTGAACTTTTTGAAAGTTGTCAAAAAGTGTGGCAATTTGCTCAGGAGGAAATGCACAAAAGGGTTGATGATCGATGAAGTGTTGTGGGGGCTCAAAATGTTGAAAACCTGAATTATAGCATGGGTGTGGCTCATAGTAGTTCATCGGTTGAGAAGAATTAGAACACGGATTTGGTTCATAATAATCCATTGGTGAAGAAAACTGAGGACACGGATTTTGCTCATAATAATTCATTGGCTGACAATAAGAAGTATCGTGAGGGCCCCCACAATTTTGGCCACATGGGTATGGAGAAAAACCCGGTGCTTCTTGTAGATAGCTATTACCATTGTCATAATTGTAACCCAGTTCTTGCTCACCATGAGGCGGGTGTCGAATTGGACACGAAACATACCAATGAGAATCACTTCCACAATATATGCAAGGAGGACTAGGAGGTGGATTAGAAAAGGACGAATTAGTCGAGTTACACGATGGACAAAATCCAAATTGTGAATCGATGGAAATGGGAGGAAGGTCTCTTCCGCATCGCTCGCATGAACACCATTGACATGATTCGCTCCCATATAGTCGTCTCCAACACCCGACGCAATGGACATAAGAATCCATAAAGAAAAATAGATAAGCAAGAAGAATATTTTTGGTGCAAAACTTTGAAAAAGAAATGCTTTTTATAATTTTTCAAATGTTTTTGGGGTTTTTGAAAATTTTTGACGCGAAAAATAACGTTCACGAGTGAACGGATCCCAAAAGCCAACGCGTCTCTCACAAAAAACCGTTAATCTTCACGAAAAGAGTCGGCAGCGGCGCCATTTAATAACTAGGATTTTGCTAGGTTGAAAAGTTCGTTTCTCGGTATCTTCTCGAATTGATTTCCGGTTCAAAGTGTGACTCAGTTGTTCTTGGTAACGAAAAATGAAGTTGGATATCTATTCTATTTGAAAAGGTAAAAGCGAAGCGAAATAAAAATAAACAAAGACAAATAATAAAGGAGCAATGCAAATAATAAAACGATAAGTAAAGCAAAACAATAAATAAAAACAAAGATAAAATACGAAATTAATTAAAGATTGAAAAATAAAATAAGACAAGCTTAAACTAAAACTAAAAGGAAGGTAAGTAAAAGTGCGACTAAGTAAAAAGGCGGGAAAAATAAAGTCTGAAACTAAATGCATAAAATTACAGAAACTAGAAAAATAACTCATTCGGAATAAATCCTTTATCCGGAATAATACACTCATTCGGAAAACATGTTCATCCGGAATACCACGCTCATCCAGAATAAATGCTTTATTCGGAATAAATGCTTTATTCGGAATAAATGCTTTATTCGGAATAAAGCCTTCGTCCGGAATAATGACTGATCCGGAATAATATGTTCACTCGGAATAGTTGTTCATCCGGAATATTAGGCTGATTCGGAAAAAATGGTTGATTCGGAATATAGTGCTTATTCGGAATAAATCAAAGGAAAACCTTCATCCGGAATAAACCTTGATCCGGAATAGACTGCTTATTCGGAATATCCACTTGATTCAGAATAACAAGATTAAAACCTTCATCCGGAATGTAGCTTCATCCGGAATAACCTATTGATCCGGAATAAAAGCTTCATCCGGAATAATAAGAAGAAAGTATTGGTCCGGAATAAACTGGGCAACAATAGTAGCGAAGAACAAGGGAATGAAAAAGAACATGAATCTAACCAAAACTAATTAAATCAAAACAAAAGATTAAACCAAAACAACCACCAATGATCAACTAACAAATACTAATCAAACCAAATCAATAACACTAGCAATAATAATCAAAATGATCAAAATCCACTTAATCAATTTAATAAAAACTCAAGAACATGAACATAACATAAAGATTAAGATCAAACAAGAAAGGAAGATGAGAGATTAACAATAAAGATAAAGATTCAATGTCAATTAAATAAAACTTACTTTGAATTAAAGGTGCGATTACAAGTATTAAAATTGCAAGAATTTAAGGTGCAAGTAATTAAATGGAAGAGCATAGTTTGTCAAACTAGCCAACAAGAAAAAATTAAAGCTTAATGATCCTATTTATAGTGGAGGAGGTGATTAGTGGAAGGAAGCTTCCTCTCTCTTTCTTCTTTCTTTAATTATCATTTAATCCTTCGTCTTTAGTCTTTAATCTTTTAAATTCTTCGACCTTTCAGACTTTGTCTCGGGATTACTTTGAACTCGTCTTGTAATTTCTTCATTAATTTAGACTTGAGTTCTTCGGCTTTATCAAACTTCCGTCTTTGGACTTTTTCTTCGATAAATCTTCAGAATTGGCCTTGGACTTCCGTTCTTTTTGCACTCTTGATTTCTTGACTTCGTCTTTTGTCTTTTTCTTCGATAAAAGCCCGTGAAAGCCCGTGTTTTCCTTCCTTTTCACATTTTGATCCTAAATCACAACAAAAACACAAACCACGCATAATTTCGACATTTACGACACAAAATACACGTTTTGGCTTGGTTATTATTGTAATTAAGTGGTAAAAGGATGGGTGTTTTCACACCTATCAGGGGTCTTGTTGTGTGCCTTAACCACCAAGGCCCTGTTTTAAACATAACAAGCAGTGGCTACAGCCTCAGTCCAAAAGATAACTGGAAGCTTGGAATCAGATAGCATAGTCCTTGCAGCTTCAATAAGTGTTATATTCCTTCTTTCTGCAACTCCATTTTGTTGAGGTGTTCTTGCTATACTGAATTCCCTGTTTATTCCTTTGTTTATGCAAAAGGTGTCTAGTTTCTTATTTTTGAATTCACCACCATTGTCTGATCTCATGGTCACTACCCTCATACTTTTGGAGAGTTCAATCTGATTGATGAACCCAATGAGTACATCTGCTGTGTCACTCTTTTCAAACAGAAAGAATGTCCAGGTGAACCTTTAAAAATCATCAGTAATCACTAGGCAGTACCATTTCTTCATTATGCTCGCCACAGAAGTAGGACCAAAAAGATCCATATGCAGTAATTCCAATAGCTTGGTAGTGGACATACTTGTTTTTGATTTGCAAGATGCTCTATGTTGCTTCCCTTTTAGACAAGCAGCACAAGTATGATCATTGGCAAAGGACTTGGAAGGAAGACCACGAACCAGATTATGTTTTATTAGTTTGTTCATGTTCTTAAAATTAAGATGACCAAGTCTTCTATGCCATTTCTTACATTCATCAACTGAGGCTTTGGCAATGAAACAGGTTTCATTGTCTTGAAGAGAAATGTCCTTGAGATCAATTGTGTACATATTCTTTTGTCTTGGTGTTCTGAGTACAATAGGGGTGTTGGGTGGTAAGACAAACTCCTTCCCTAAC
Organism: Glebionis coronaria; assembly: GCA_025667525.1. Taxonomy (NCBI): domain Eukaryota; kingdom Viridiplantae; phylum Streptophyta; class Magnoliopsida; order Asterales; family Asteraceae; genus Glebionis; species Glebionis coronaria. Next base: position 645,903,609 of record CM046874.1, read on the forward strand.
ACCAGACATTCAGTATTGGTAAACAAGACTAAATTCTTGTTATCAGTCATTTGTGACACACTGAAGAGATTGTACTTGAGTTCTTTCACCAAGTAAACATTGTCAAAAGTCATCCCGTTGGTGAAAATAGTTCCTTTTCCTGTGATTGTTCCATGCTCATCTCCAAAGGAAACACCATCATTGTCATGCAGGGGAACAAAGTGAGACAGATAAGATTTATGTCCAGTCATGCTCCTTGAGCAACCACTATCCCAATATGCTTTATCATCCCTGGTCTTCTTTGTTACCTGTAAAAAGAAAAACAAATTAGTTTTTATTGGGGACCTAAGCCATTACAGACTTGGATCTACCTCGTGTATCAATATAGGATATCTTATCAAAGGCTAGAGATATACCATTGGACTGAGTACCCCTTTTGGGTACCCAAACCCAACGAGCTGAGGCTTTCGCAGCTTTTCCCCATCTGCCCATGTTCCTATAGGGCAAAACTTTACTAGCAGGGGATACCCCAGATTTTGCAGCGAAATCCCTATGCTTGACAAAGGGAACCCATCTTTTGTTTTGGCCTCTATTAATGTGTTGGTAAGGTCTAGAGACAGATTTATATACATTATGAGGTGCTGGGTTGGTCATGGAAGGGTTGGTCTTGGGATATGCATCATTTACCTTCCTTAGAGCAGGAACAACATATTTATCAGATACCTTGTTTCTTAAAGCAGGGGCAACATACTTGGCAGGGGAAAAGGATTTTTCCCCTGCATTTAGAAGAATGGCTTTTGGTTGTATGTCCTTTAAAGGATTTGCAGCCACTACTTCCATTGGTGCCTGACAGTCTTGATAAGTGTGATCAAAACTGCCACACGTAAAACAAGGTTTGGTATTTATCACAAAGTCCTCTCTTAATTGATGAGACTTTTGGTCATTCCAATTTCTCTGATTACCCCTAACAGGCCTATACATGCCAACATATTTAACAGTGGTCTTAGGGGACTTTGATCCTGTTTGCGATTTGGGTGAACTACTCTTAGAACTAGAATCGCTTCCAAAAAGTCCTTCTCTTGGAAAGAGAATAGGGTTATCAATTTTCCATTGTTTTAAAGCAATCTTTTCCTTTTCAAAGTCCCTAACAATACTAGTTTTCACTAGTGGTTCTTCTGTTTCAAGACTATTAGGTATGTAAGCACTTAAGTCAAATTCAATATCTTCCTGCTTCTTGAAACAAGAGAGGCCAGTCCAAGATAAGTCTTTTCTAGGAAAAGGCGCATGAATATTAGCAGGAGGTGGTTGTATGGTAGCATGCTCATTTTTAACATCAAAACCTGTTTTGTCTCTAGGAGATTGTCCAATTTCAACTGCTTTAGTTAAATCTTTAGATGCTTTTCCAAAATTTTCAACAGTTTCTTCATCTATCCTTTTATTAGATCTAAAAACTTCTAGTTCAGCAGTTAATTCCTTAATGGAATCATTATTTTCTTTAGCATCTCTCTCTAAAATCACAATGTGATCTCTATAATCACATTCTCTTTGTTTATACTCTCTTATGGTGGACTCTAGCTGTTCTAAAGCACATTTTTAGTTATCAAGGTCATTGTCACAATTAATATAATCAACTTTTATCTTTCTTATTTGATCATTCAATGACTCAGTATTTTTCCTACAAGCTTTAGTACAATATGAATCGTCATATACCTGATTGTCTGAGCTAGAGCTTGACAAGGCCATAAGAGCAAAATCTTCCTCTTTTTCCTCAGCAACCAAGGCTTGATTTCTTTCAACACTCTCTATCATGGCACTCCAATCCCATCCACCTGCTCCATCTATCCTCTGGATGGCTACCATAGCCTTAGCACCAGAATCATCATCCCTGGTTTCCTTCCTATAGCTGTTGCCAGTCCTAGGTCCTCTGTATTCCCTAGCAAAATGACCTTTCTTGCCACAGTTGTAGCATTCAACCTTTGTTTTGTCAAATCCAGCTACATCAGAAGGATTGATGGAGATCTTCTTCCCATACTTCTTGTAAAACCTGTTAGCTCTCATACTAAGTAGAGCCATGTTCCACTTGATGTCCATCTCCTCCAGTCCTTGCTTATTGATTTGACTCAGATCTTCATGTAACACAGTAGATCCTTGTGGCCCTTGGGATGCTATGAAAGCACAAGCAGTGTCAAGACTGAATGTTGCAGGCCTTTCTTCATCATAAGATGATCCAGATCTAGTAGCAGGGGAATGGGTGGCAGGGCCAACTTCGATTCCGCTGCCTTTGGAGATTCCACTGCTGTAGGATGTGAAAGCCATGTTAGCAGGGGAATCAGTAGATCCACTTGAATTGGTGGGGATGGTTCCTAGTGACTTCATCTCATTGACCACTGGCTCAAAAACTTTCAAGTTATTGTATATGTCATCAATATTCTTGTCATCTATATCATCCCTGTACTGCCAAATAGCTTTATAGACGAACCATTCTTTTTGAAGACTGTTAAGAAACCTGGTATTTACCTATTCTATTGTCACTTCTATTTCAAAAAACTCCAACTAAGCCACCAGATATTGAAGCCTATTGTAGATAGCACCAATTGCTTCATCACCAATTGCTTTGAAAGAAGCAAATTGATCAAGCATTTGATTCTTCTTCTTCTTCTTCTTTGTAGCTTCATTTCCTCCAAATGTTTTGCCTATTGTTTCCCAGAGTTCCTAAGCTGTTTTGAACTTTCTGAATCTTAGCTGATGTCTATCAGGTAGAGCCAACAACAAGGAACTATGAGCCCTGACATCATGCCTTCTGGCCAGTATTTCCTTGTCACAAAGAGCAGCAAATTTCTTCTTGGCTTCACCTTTGGAGCTTTCAGCTTTATCTTCTCCCTTACCACCATCTTCAACCACCATTGTTTTGGTGAATTGATCACCAAACTATATGATCTCCCAGAGAACATAATGTTCCATCTTGAGGTATTGTTAGATCCTGAATTCCCATAATTCGAAGTTTTCAGGATTCAGCATGGGTAGTTTGAGGTTGTTGTGGTTGTTGTTGTTTGAGGAAGAGTCTGAAGACATGGTTGCAGTGAGGCTTTTGTTCTTGGTTTAGTCAAAGTTTCTCAACAAGCTCTGATACCACTTGTTGATCCCAAACTCATATCTTAAACCTTAGCTTGTTTAAGGGTTGTGATAGAGAGAATATATTCAATCTAACACTAGAGAAACTTTGCGATACAAAGTAACTAAACAAGATGCGGAATGTAGTGTTTAGGACAAGAACAAATGGTTAAAGCAAACGTTAAACTTTAATATATCAAAGATATACGAATACCCAATAATGGTATTAGGGTTACAAAAACCTTAAAGTATGAAATGAATGACAATAGAGAAAGACACACTTTGCATGATAACCTAGTGAGTCCTTTTATAGCACAAGGACTCATGTACAAGATTACTACTAACAAACTTGGTAAGTATCTCGGAGTAGTAACTGAAACGCGTTATAATCTATTCCAAGTTTATCTCTAGCGGCAGGGCCTTTGACTTCAGCAGGGGAACCAATCCCCCTACCGTTGTTAATCAGCAGGGGAAACTTACTCTAGCAGGGGAACCTTTGACCAACTAGCAGGGTAACTAATATACTTATATTTATTCCCAACATAAAATTTAGCAAAGATTTTGTTCTTGATCCGAAAAGAATATATATATATTCTAAAAAAATGTTTCGTGTAATTTTTTATATTATAAACTTTTTAAAGACATTCGAGAATTTACAAAAATAAATAAAACATTCAACATTTATATTTCAAAAGAACTTTTTGGTAATTTTTTGAACACATTCGGAACCTTTTTGTAAAAAAATTTGAAATTTAAAATAAATTCGAAAATATAAAAAATTTCGAATAAATTTCGAGATTTTTGAGTTAAGGAATATTCGAAACTTTAAGAAAAAAAAATTTCAAATTTTTTATAAATATCCGAATAATTAAAAAGTTAAAAAAAATATTCGGACTAAATTTGTTACATCCCACAAACCACAAGGACTATTTGTAAAAGGGTATTTATGTCATTTCAACCCTCTAATCCAACACTTAACGGTCAAACTAACAGAAAATATGGTCAAGGGACCAAACCCATTATAAGTCACAACCATAGGGACTAAACCCAAGAAAAAAAAAGTAAAAGGACTATATCTGTTAAACCCGGATGACCACAGGGACCATTTTTGCAATTCTCTCAACCCAAAAACTACCTTAGTTAATAAGCTCAAGCTCCATTTGTGAGCTTGGAATTTATTAGAATAAGTGCACGAAAATAATCATAACCTACGGTGAATTACAACTTTTTACATGATATCGGAGCTATAGGTCTGATCCCCATACCTTGTCGGCCGTCTCAATTCCACCTGGACAAATTTAAGGCCACCCGTCAAATCCTATTCACCGTCGTCTATCTGTACTAAAAAACAAAAAAAGATGCACCCACTTGTTTCGGCCCACACTGTTTAGATGATAGTTACTAAGCCCAAGCCCAATCTTGATTTGTGGGTTTAGGGTTCGTAAACTCATATATAGTGCATAAATAATACGTATTCATTATAAGATATACTCCACTTCTCAAAGATCGATCGAAGAGATGGAAAACTTTGAGGACATCTCCGAGAAGGAAGAGTTTGAGGATATCTACCATAGGCGGAGAGGGCTTAGGATCCCCTTTGCCAGGGGGCCGATCCCCGTTAGGAGGGGGCTCTGGAGAGGAGGGGTTAGCAGGGAGTTTGAGGACATCTACGAGAAGGAAGAGTTTGAGGACATCTACGAGAAGGAAGAGTTTGAGGACATTTACGAGAAGGAAGAGTCTGAGGACTTCTCAGAGTCTGAGGAAATCTATCCTAGGCGGAGAGAGTTTAGGGCCTCCTTTGCCAGGAGGGCGATCCCCGTTGGCAGGGGGTGGTGGAGAGGAGGGCTTCGCAGGGAGATGTCGTGGATCTACGAGATGGAAGAGTTAGAGAACATGAGCATCTACGACATACTAAGCAAAGGATTTCACCTTCGAGATAGGAAAGTGGTAATTCCATCTGCCATACACCTCGTTTATTTTATTCAACCCTAGAAAACCTTCTTTCGCACATATACATAATTTAGTTTCTATCTGCTTGTTTTGTGTGCAACAGTATTATTCACTCGCGAGTAATGGAGAACAATGTTATTTGGTATCAGCAGCAAAGTTTTCATACAAAAACAGGGCAGTTAGTTGGGAACCTAATGACAAATTCAGTTGGCGAGATGATGTCGAACCAAGGTAAGGGTTGTGTTTTGGTTGGGCATAATCAGAAAATGCATGTTTCTCATAGAATACTTTAGGGTTAATTAATTAGTTACTAAGTTTTAATGATAAACCATATGATTAATAATGTAAATATCATCACTTTACAAGCTACTCAAGTAGCTTGTATAAATAATTAACTTGCTACCAAGCGGATGCAATCTGCAAAGGCTCGAAGAAAAGTAGAAGCTAAAATCGAATATTATGTGCAGGTTCCCAAAAGTAGCCTTAATGTTAAACGTTTGGGATCTAAACATCCACATCAAGATGAGAACTCCGTTTTTATCTAAAGATATCAACTACGTGGTAAATTTGATCTTAAAAATTCGTGGTTCTCGATCAGATAAACCTTATTATATGAACCTAACTTACAAAATCGGAAGTCAAACCTTCCATGCATATTTCGCCATACCTAGAGATAAGAATGAGGATTGGTTGAAGATTGAGTTGTGCCGTTTTTGGAATTACAAGGAAAATACAAACTTTGAGGTTCTACTTGAGAGCTTTTCACGGGTTTACTGTGATAGCGACATTTTAGTGCAAGGCGTTGAGTTTCAATCCATTGATGATGTAAGTTTGAGTGACATTCTATACTCTTATACTATCTCAAAGCACACTAGATGCATGAGTGACATTTTCTTTTAAAATATAGTAGCTTTTACACATGGTCTTACAATTTCTAAATAGGTGAAGCAGGAAGGTCTTGATGTGAGAATGGATGTTCAAAAACAATTGTCAAGTGATAGTGACAATAGATATGAAAATGATGACGAGGGTGGAAAGGTATTTTTCTTACTCCTATTGATAACTTTTGTTAATGCAAAATAAATGTAATATTGACATATTTTGTGGTAGATCATTATTTTATTTTATTTTTGTCATTCGTCTATTTACCATGGCAAAAATAATTATAAAAATACTATTTATTCTACACACAACACAATGACAAAAAAAATGTAATTATATTACAGTTATTTGCAATGAATCCTTTTGTTATATGAAGAATTGGAATATCCCTTACGGTTTTGGTAACGACTTTCATCTTTTTGGCTACAGTTATTTTCGTCAGAAGTGAAGCAAAAGAAACGTTTCAAGCTTTCAGCAATGGATTTTTTATATGACTCTTCTAAAGTGAAGCCTTTCCATTTGAATCCCGAGTCAAGGTTTGCTGCTCTATAAACAAACTTCATTATATGCTTTGTTAACTAAACTATCTCCTAATTCTTAGTTTATTTTCTTGTGTACCACCTTAACAAAGTACCAGTAAATATCAATGTCGGCTTGATTGGTCAATCAAACAAGTTTCACCCCTCTGATGTGGCTTTCGAGATCTTAGATAAATTTACTTGGTCTTTAATAAGTACCTAATCACAGTCTATGCACATGCAGAATTCAAGAGGGGATTGAGCTTCTACCCCAACAAGTATTTGGTATTAAGTGCAAGATCGAAAGTCAAATGTTGTCACCAGATACGCATTACATGTGTTACCTTGTATTCAAGCTTTCCGAAAAATGTCTCGGGTTGCATTGCCCAGTGAGAGTTCGAAATGAGTACAGATACTGGAACAAGAATGTTGGACTTGTTTGTTTTAGAGCCCCAAACCAATGGATTCCTCATCTTGACACTTATAGGGTTCCAAAGATGAGGGAAGATGGATGGATGGAGGTCAGGGTGTGGAATTTCAAGCCATCTTCTAGGCTTATTAGAAATGATCGTTTTCCTATGCATTTGAAATTCATAACTTACGAAGGAACAATGTCTGGACTTATTGTGTCTGGACTGGAGATTCGACCAATGTAAGAATACATGTCAGAAACTTTAGCCCCTATTATAGTACCTGCAGAACACTCAGACTTGTATGTTAAGTATGAATATTTTTGCAAATGAGTTATTATTAATGTGTTATAAACTTACTATAATGAATCTTTCACTTTGTCCGCGTATGTTTTTGGTATCCTAAAGTGGGATAAACCATTAATGTTTGTAACAAGATATTGAATATAGTAGCTTCAGGGTAAATGATTCTTGTCACGGAAAACCATAATCGCCCTTATTTGTAATAACTTGAATAAAGCCATGTCAAGCAATAAGCTTGGTAATCAGGTTCGATATTACAACTTCTTACCAGTCCGTCATCGTTTTCTGACTTCGTGAAGTATTCTTTAATTAAAGTTGTGATTTCGTAAATAATATATGTGAAAGTGAACAAGTTACATATATTTTTTTTTCTTTTTTTTCAATATAAAGTGATCAAGTGTATTGATTATTTATATAAATAAGGTGTTAAAAAAATAAACCCTGAAACTTCCAACGAGCGACTTCACTCGACTCGACCAAATAAAGAGGTCGCCGCATCGGTCTCTTCAAATCGATCAACCGAGTTGGATGTATACCGATGCGAGTAGCCCTATGCAAATTGCATGTGATTACCTCACGGTTTCCCATATATGTTCAAATGATACCTCCGAGTTATGAGTTGACTTCATAACCATACCTAACATTATACAGTAGAATTTTAGTGAGCTATACATATCTTTTCTGACCCACTAAATAGTATTCAAAAAGTACAAAACTTCCTTTTGTACCCCTTCTAGTTCTGGTTCAGTACGACACAATTTTTATCATGTTTAATTTTTTTTTTAATTTTTAACAGTGTTGACTCGTCATACTTTATTTTTATTTTTATGGTTCCAAACTTTGCGTTTCACAATTTTATAATAATCTTAAAACTATAAAAAAAACATGAAAATTTAAAGGGGATACTTTTTAGAGTAAACTATATTTTTTTGTCCTCGTGGTTTACCGGATATAACACTCGTGGTATATTTTTAAAAAAAGTTACGTATCTTGTCTAAAGTCCGTAGACCCATTTCACTTTTGGTCCTTTTCTCGTTGACCATTAGTTTGGCCACTAAAAACATATGAAATTACTATTATACCCTCATCTTATTACCAGAGATGACTAAAGTGACGTTATAATTATTATTATTTTTTTATTATTTAACCACCACTTTATTAGAAACAAAAAAGGATTTACAACAAATTGGATGGGAGTCGAGATACTATCTGCGCTCCCACCCCTTTAGTAATAGCAAAACCTATTCTATGGAAAATATGTACAGCAGCGCGCGCTCCAATGTCTTGAGCCTTAGAAAATCTCTGGATCCGCTTCAGCAACACAACTGCATCTTCCTGTAACTCACCTAAAGAAGAGAAAGAGAAAGGAAGAAACCCATATCCGAGAGCTGCACACTTAGTCATATACTTGCATCGTTTACGTTGTGCAGCATCAATCACAGCTCGGCCGGGTACAAAGTCATTCATCCCCGTTCGAGTCAAAGGAGAAGAACCAGTCAAATCAACACGCACATCTTTACCTCCATCCCAAGAATAAAACAAAATATCTGCCGGACGTAAGCCATTATCAAGTCCTCCATCTAATCCGATATTAACTTCCTTTACGACAGATATCCCTGAACGATAGCATATATCAGCAAGAGTATCACGTACCAAATTATTATTATTATTATTATTATTATTTTATTTATTTATTTATTTATTAAAATCTTTTATTTATTAACCACACAAAATTGGAACGGAGCCGCGAAACAAGCTGCGCTCCCACCCCCTTTTGAATACAGAAATCAAGTCTAGAAAATAGAAAAGAGCCACTCCTAGCATCATTATTATTATTATTGTTATTATTATTATTATTTTTTAATAATAATAATAATTATATTACCATCAGAAAGTTTACATAAAGTTGGAAGGGAGCCGAGACAAAATTTGCGCTCCCACACCTTTTTGAATACAAAAACTTAGTCTATGAAAGATAAATGCACCACTTTTAGCATTATTAGAGTGGCTAATAGAAATAGTCTTAATACGTGAAAGTGTGTCCAAAGCCTCAATATCGAATTCCTCGAACGTAGAAAAAGTAAATGGTATGAACTTGTATCCGTTGTCCTCACATATGGATGTATACTTCTTGTTTTTCTTCTTTACGGCATTGTGTAGGGCTACCCCAGGAGCCCAGGAGCCCAGGAAGTTTCCCCCATACCAGCAAATGGAGAAATGCAGGTAACATCTAAACATGCATCTTTACCTTGAAACCAATTATATAGTCAAATGTCTGCAGGTCGCAGATCCTTTCCATCCTTTGAGAGGAAACCCATTGGAGCCTCCTTACGCAATATGATCCCAATCTTGGAACATATATCAACAAGAATATCACGAACCAGATTGTGCCTAAACTTCACACCCACTTTACTTGAACAGTGGACTGCATGATCTCCCCAAGTGTCCATCCGATGTGTATTGCAACTCGGGCATAAGCTACCTTCTAGAACATAGGAACTGCAAGCCTATAACACAACACTGAGCGGGAAGCCGAAATAAAAGGATTTACAAAAAGTTAGTGGGAAGCCAAAATACTAACTGGGCCCCCACTCCTTTGGCTATAACAAAACCAATCCTATTAAAGATATGTAAAGCGACACGTGCTCCAATGTCTTGAGTCATAGAGAACTTTCGGATCCGCTTCAAAAAGTGGGGGTGTAACACGAGGACTTCCCAGCGGGTCACCAAAGCCAGTACTACTCTCGCCCAAGCACGCTTAACTGCGGAGTTCTGATGGGATCCGGTGCATTAGTGTTGGTAATAAGAATTAAATTATTATTATTATTATTATTATTATTATTATTATTATTATAATATTTTTCAATAAAATAATTTTATTAGAATAATAGGATTTACAAAAAGTTAGTGGGAAGCCGAGATACAATCTGAGCCCCACTCCTTTAGCTATAGCAAAACTAATCCTATTAAAAATATGAGCACTAGCACGAGCTCCAATGTCTTGAGCCATAGAGAACTCTCAGATCCTCTTCAATAAGGCAACCGCATCCTTATATAATTCCCCAAGATGGAAAATGAAAATGGAAGGAAACCATATCTAATGTCTGAACACTTAGTTTCATACTTGACTCGTTTACGGTGTGCTGAACCATATCCAATGTCTGAACCATATCCAAGGGGAGGAACCAATATCCAATAATTTTATTATTATTATTATTATTGTTTTATTATTTATTTTTTTTATTTTTAATAAACATAACTTTATTGGAAAAATAAGATTTACAAAAAATTAGTAGGAAGCCGATATACTATGAGCCCCTACTCCTCCAACGATAACAAATCCTATCCTATTAAAAAGGTAAGCATCAACACATGCCCCAACGTATTGAGTCACAGAGTATCTTCGGATCCGTTTCAGCAAGTTCAATGCATCCGTCTCAAGTTCCCCGAGAGAAGAGAAAGAGAAGGGGAGAAAACCGTATCCAATAGCTGCACATTTAGCTTCATACTTGACGCGTTTAGATTGTGCAACATCAAACACTGCATGTCCTGGTGTAAAATCAATCATCGCAGTTTGCGTCAAAGGAGATGAACCTGTTAGATCTACACATACATCAAGCCCTCCATTCCAAGAGTAGAGCAATATATCAGCTGGTCATAAGGATTTGTCCTGCCCTCCACCAAGCCCAATATAACTTCTTTACCTTGAGATGTTAGTGGTATTAATTGCTATAATGGTGGTTAAAGATAATCAACATGGGAGAGTCCAGGGATGGTGACTGATATTTTAAAAATATGCTTTTTTGAAATGGTAGTGATATTCCTTTTAACGTGAAGGTGCTCCTTAGAGAGAGATTTTTAGAGATTTTTTTTATTTATTTCTCACGATATTATAGAGGGGAATCACGGTTCCTAATGAACAGTGATTTCCCTCACACACTAATAAAAATATTGTTTCCTTCCCCTCACACAGTTGCCTCATTCCCTCACAAAATCTACACACACAAAACACGCACGGTTTGGATCCAAACCCTATTAAGATCCGTGTGTGCATTGATGAGCCCTTACCCTCATTATTAATGGTGGTTTAGGTTTTTCTTGCGTTTGCCCCTTCCCCCGTTAACCATTAATGATCAGTTTTCCTTTACTGTTTCATTACCCTTTCGTTTCATTAATTTTAATCGGCCTTTGGTGAATTAAAATTGATCAGTTAACCATAATCGATTATCTGTTTCTCACTCTCTAGAAAAACATATATTTTGGATGTGATTTCTCTCTCTAGAAAAGCAGATCTCATCTTATTTGGATCAACCCTGCTGGAAACCATTGGGTTGCGATGGAAACCTTAATTTGTTTTTGTTGAGCCGTGATTTGTTTGCTTCTCTAGCATGATTTAATTGGATTTGTATCATGAAGCCGCGACTTTGTGTGGTTTGATGGAAACACTTTGTTGGGTTTCATAGAAACCCTCATTTTTTAGCTCTGGTTCACAGATTCAGTTTGTATCAGGTTTGATGGAAACCCTTTCTTGAACAATACATTTTAATATTGGTTTGGCTACCTATTTACTGTTCATAGGGTTGCGTGGTTTTCCTTTATTATATAATAGATAATATTGAATTCATACCAGGTTTAGTGGAAACACTTTTGTTTGTTTGATGGAAAGACTAATTTTTTTGCTCTGGGTATTTATTCTTTGTGGTTTGATTTGCATACCTAGCACCCTCTTCGTTGCCATCGGCTGCTTCGTTGCCGCCGTTGATGGTGTGTGGCGTTGATAGTCGGTAGGTGGCGTCGGTTTGGGCTTACGTGTCCTGTTGTCGGGCTGTGATTAGTTGGTGCTTATATCGGAAAAAAAGGCCTTACCTGTCCTATTGTCCGGTTGTGATGAGTTTAAAGGGGTGCGGTTAAACATAGGATAAACTGGATGTTGGCGTGGTGACCATTTAAGGTTGCAGCCATGCCAGGTTTCTTCAATTTTTTCTAAATGACACCTTATCTAAGCCAATACTATATCCCGGAAAAAGTGGGTTTCTTAAAACAAAGCATGTGTTTATAGCAGGCTTGGTTAGTGTGGTTTTAAGAACCCGCATCTGGGCAGGGTGACCCTTCGGTCGCAGCCATGAAGGGTTCTTGGTAGGACCTCCGATGCTATACCTCACAAACTGAACAAAAAAAATCAGCAATAGCTAATACTCACTCATTGAATTTCCGAATAAAAAAGAGATTATGAAAGATGGAGATCTTTGTGTTTTATGCTGATCATCAGAAAATGTGATTCTCCCTATTTGATAATGTAAGATGGAGATGTTTGTGTTTTACGCTGATCATCGGAAAATGCAATTCTCCCTATTTGATAATGTAAATACTGCATGCATGGGGTTTTTAGGAAAAGCCTCATCCTTATCTTTCCTAGGTAGCAATAGTTGTTGGATTAAATCAAGATGTGGTATTGTTGACCGTGTGTCTTCCATTACACACGTTTTAACGGTCCCACGGGCTGTGATGATAATATTTTAACGTTCCTAAGCGGGTTTGATTAAAGCATGGAGTACGTGCATCTTGGTGGGGCAAGCTTGCAAAGTTTACAGCCATGACGTTGTATCCTCATTTTCGACATACCCGATTGGTTACTTATCTGAGCCTAAAAAATGCCTTTTAAATGGAATGGAAGGTTAAAACGAAAGCGGTCTTATTTATCCTAGATTTGTTGTTGGTGTTAACTGAATAGAACCTTGGACTGCTTCAATTAGACCTTTACAACAGGTTATGTTTGCAACTTTTACATATTTATTTTTATTTAAGTCGCCATATTACAGTACATGCTAGGCAAATATAGAAATATAGAACAGTGAGCAACGTGATTTACGTGGCTGTATAACATAAACAAACAAGATAAGAGTAAACGATGATTGCCCAATATTATAGTTTTTGTATGATACTAAGAGATAGGTTGTAAAGTCACTGTTTTTTTGGGGTATCACATTATATAAGTTGTGTAAAAGATTTAAAAGGATAGCGAAATCCATTTAGAGGTAAATAGAAAGAAGGCCATGTTAACTTTCATGAAACACAATGGAAATATGATAGAACATAAGTTCATATTTCCTATAGATTCTAAAGTGGCGTAATATATTTTAAAACATGAATTACATAGATGACAAGTTTCTGATTATTTATCGCCAAATAGAATTTATTTTATGTATGCATGTACCAACCTTATAATCACGAACACACAAAAGCTGACCATCCAAGTTGACATGGGGAAGCTTGATTACAAGCGGCAGTCCGTCTAGAAGGTATATTATTTTTATAATGTTTATTATGTTTCGTTTACCTATTTACAGTATATGTTATGAAGAACCCGTTTGTGGTGCTATCTCTAGAAACGGGCAGCAGCTGAGAAGCATTACAAGTTGAGTGGATTAGGCTAAAAAATCTGCTTTTTGATTAGTGATTCGTTGGCCACTAGATCCAGGGATCTAATGAAAGAAAAATGGAACCAAATACATTCTTGATTCACTATTTCCATTTTTTCCTCTTAATTTTCATAAAAATGATTGAATTTAGGATCTAGATGATTTTCTTTGGGGTATAGTTTTTTTGAGGAAACTGAGGTTTTAAATTCTGTATAAATGTCTTTGTTTTTAAATGTGCAGGTTGATTTGAGCTTTGGCACCGACTCCTCTGTTCAGGTACTTGTTTTTCCTGATGGGGAAGTAGTCGCAAAGGGTGTTTCAAAACTCACACCTCTTCTTAAAGTCTTCGTAACACTGAAGAGCAGTGCGTCCAGAGAACAAAGGAATATTATCTACCCCCAATGTTAGATAATCACCATTAGGGACCCCGTTCTGATCTCGATAGTATATGTCCTTATTTGGACGACCAATCTGAGAAAAAAACAAGAGATTCACATTAGGGAACCCACGACCCGAGATACAGGTGATCTTATATAACACGATACACTTACACACCCTTGCCTAAACCATGTTTCTTCATAGGGAGTGGAGTTCAGATTCAACGAGACTGTTATAGACATTGTCTAAAACAGACTTTGGTATTATGTATCGTTCCCCAAGTGCATTAATAACCCGAGAGAATTTGAAGGAACATACATATGTGAAGATCATGGAGAAGAGCATCCTAATTTCAGGTGCCAAAAAGTTATTTTATGTAAGCACTCACCCAATATTAAATGTTATGTGTGCACCGGTCTAACAACCGTCGTATCCATCAGGTATAGCTTTAAAGCAAGTGTCCACGACAGAACATCGAAAGCTAACTTCACTTTCTTCTCGCAAGTTGGTCGCCAAATAACAGGTCACGAGGAGTGTGGATTAGGGTTACTTTAAACGAAGGTAAAATTTCAATTTTAGTGGCAATTTGATGTTTATGTTGCATGTTTTGTTTGTATGAGCCAAAAGATCAAAACGCAGTTTTATTAGATCAAAACAGGTTTTAACTGCGTTTTGATCTTTTGGCAGGTTTTAATGTGCGATCTAAATCACAATCTAAGGCGTTTATTTTAGTGTGGAATTAACATAAACCAAAGAGTTTATTAGAACACATACACGTTCTTAAGTAAGTGTATGACTAAGCAGCTAGGCGACTACTTGAGCAACCGCAAATACCTTTTCAGGTTATTGGTTTTTCAAAAGCTTTACGTGGGATATGCAATACTATTTGTGTGAGAGAAGAAGTGAATATGAAGCTGAAATTTGTGATAATCATTAAGTAGTAGTTGCCCAAAAATGTCATTATTTGACCCTTTATGTTTGATTTGCCTTACTTCATACCAAGTTGCAACTGCAGACAGAAATATAGTGAGTAACAATCGCTCAAAAGCCATAGCACTGGTTCTTAAAAGGAACTCACTCAGCTTGGTTCCTCAATGACAGAAGGTGGTCATATACCACCCGTGTAATTTCCTCTTTTTAGGAATCGTTTTTTTTACTTTCGGTCTGTATTATATGGTTGTCATCCATTTATTTTCTTCTAACTTTCTTTATTTATCAGTTGCAGACGTTTAGAATTACAAATATGTGTGCTTTCTGGAACGGCCTCGGCTAAGCTTACCATAATACGAGAAAAGGATGACACGGTTGCTACTGCGGATGACTGTACTAAAGCTAAAATAGTGTCATTCATGAATCAAGTTATGCGAAAAATCAAGGTGCATACTCTTATTGTTTTCTTTGTTGCGGGGGGAACTTTACACTTTTTGTACTTTTGGTTCTTATCAGGGAATAGTTATGTTTCAGGGATTGTCAAAACATGCATTTTAGAAAAAAAACAGATACGGAGTTTTAATTCTACTAATGGGAATACGGCTGTGGGGTTGTCATAAAATGGGCGACCCTAAATGGACTTGAATATACTATTTTCATTAATATCGATCAAAATATGCTTTAGGGTTTTTTTGGATGGTTTCCTAGGTTTTGTGTGATTTGTTCTAAAATCTTAAATTTAACTTTATTAGTTCTATAATACATGTTGGTGTGTTGGTGTAATGCAGGAAAAGGAGATTTGAGAAGGTTGATGTCATGTAGGTGTGTCGTACCTTTACGCAAGTTCCCAGCTCCAATTCACAAGTGGGATTCATAGTAGCTTTACGCACCCGAACGTGCAGCGCCAATGCAATATCCTCCATTGACCCTGTGAGTATGATACTAATACTTTTCTAGGCGTTCAATTTTTTGGTAGAACCTCAACATTATATCATCTTTCGCATAAAAAATGACAGGTTTCTTGATCTTATAATGTTCGGGGATTACCCAAGGTCAATGAGGACAAGAGTAGGAGACCGGTTAACAAGATTTTTGAAAGCTCAACCAAATCTTCCCAAAGGTTCACGGGATTTTGTGGGAATAAATCACTACACAACGTGGTACGCGTCGCATAACTTTGGTGCAGACTCTGGTTCCATTACTCTTCATACATCGATTAAAACAACACTTTTTATATATTTTTAAAACCTGTCGATATAAGCAACTGATCGACTAATTCTAGTTTGTGGTGCTTCTTTTTTCAGCTTGGAGAGACGGGAAATCCATTGGTGATCGGGTATGTGATTCTTTTCATGCTAGCTAGATACAAACGACATCATTAAATGTGTATTTATTACTGTTCTCTTTTTTAGGCAACTTCGATATGGTTATATTTAGTGCCTAAAGCTAATAAAGGTATATAAAAAGTTAGCTTATCAAATCTTGGAATTTAAATAAGCCCATAATAAGAAGGATATATAAGAAATCTGGACGTCCCTCAAACAACTTATTTAGTTTTGTATGTTGCTTGCTAATCTAAACTTTTTATCGGGTTACGTGAAGCTAGAATAACCAGTTGTATAAATAATATCAGTTGCTTATTACTTGCTAAAACTCATGGATGTTATTATTTAGAAGAGCAAGCGCAAACCACCCTGTAGTAGCAATACTTAAAAATTAAAATAGAGATAAACATATTTTATGATCATTCTTAAAGAAAAAAAATGCTTTACCATTGATGATGCTTGATCATGTGTCAGTCTGATGATAGGATTCGAATCTGGCGTGTTATGATGCCTATTATTACCTTTACTGACCAACAAGCACAAATTTTTTGACAAATGGCCATAATCATCATCTTCTCATGCCATCATATTTATAACAGGTGACGTGCTGTAAAGATTAGACAACGTGAACCATTACCTGTTAAATGGGTGAATATGGTTTGAATAGGTGAAACTAGATGTGATAATATCAGATTATGGGCCAGTCAGACAGGTTCAACTCTATACGGGTACTTTTTCATAGGGATTGGGGTGGGACAATTTGTTAAGAAATTTTTTTGGATCATTTATGATTATTGGTTAAATTATAATCAGAACTTTTGTATTAAATAATCTAAGGGGTTTTAGGCCTTTTAATCTTTGGGACCCCTGTTAAAATTTATTCAGTTTGACTTCTTAAAGATATAAGAGACCACAAATAAACCCAGTATTAAGTTAATGGGTCAAAACTGCAGCCTATACTTCTGAACCATCGACGAATTGATGTTCCAGGTATCCCTTCGGTCGTCAACGACGGAGACATCGTAAATTGGTCATATTTCCATGAATCAAAACAGCAAATACTGGTTTACGAATATTTACCCGGTGGAACACTGACTGATAATCTTTATGGTAAGCCATTCTCCTGTCAAGTTCTGCCTATGAATCCTACATTTGTAGATGTTTTTAGCGATTCATTTTTCAGGAACAAATAGCAAAAGAATAACAATAAGTTGGGTGCGTAGGCTCAAGATTGCAATTGATGCTGCAAAAGGTACAAACTCGTCATCCTATAGAGTAATAGTGGTATATCGTGCAGTCTATAAAGGTCAGACTCATTTCATTGACTTTCATTTAAAAGGTTTGGACTACCTGCACAATAGGAGTGAACCACGGATCATCCACCGTGACGTGAAGTCCAGCAATATACTATTAGATGGAGATTTAAATGCTAAGGTTTGCGACTTTGGCATATCAAAGCAAGTACTTCAGGCATATGCGAGTCATGTGACCACTATGGTCAAGGGAACTGCTGGCTATCTTGATCCTGAGTATGTTTAAGTTTACTTTGTCAAACGTCCTCTCAGTCAAGTGTATACGGATGACAAGAATGTGACATTCTAATTCTTTGCAGATACTATATCACCCAATAATTGACTGAGAAGAGTGACGTTTATAGTTTTGGAGTTGTTCTACTGGAGCTCATATGTGGAAGAGCACCCTTAAGGCGAATCGGATCACCAGATTCTTTCAACTTGGTTTTATGGGTACCCTAATTTCTTTTCGTTTAATTACCCGCTTACTACAGGTGGCAAGATGGGTCGGGTTGGGTGCCAAGTCAAAACGGGTTGGATCTAAAAACACTTTTTTGTCCTATTTTTTGAAACAATACTTAATGACTTGATTTAGTATATTACACTATAGAAATAATATTACTACAATAATAGTCAGCATCTTAAAATAGAATTTAGAGACTTTCAAGTAGTTCGTCATTTAGCTTAACTAATCATTTGAACTGTTGAGATAAAACATAGTCAAATAGACCCACTATGGGTAAATGGCCAGAACTGCCATCTAAAGCTTAAATGAGTTTTTGTCCCATTTTTCTTAGACGATATTGAAATCTTGGCAGGCAAAGCCGTATCTGCAGGCCGGTGCATTTGAGATAGTGGATGAGAGCTTAAAGGAAGCATATGATGAAGAGAGCATGAGCAAAGCAGCTTCGATTGCTTCTGGGTCTGTAGATAGAGATGCATCATAGAGGCCAAATATTGTTGAAGTACTTACTGTGCTTAAAGAATCCTACAACATCCAGCTAGCGTATCTTGCAACTATTGGAACTTCCACATGTCTGTTCTGAGAATGACGTAAGGCTCAACTTATATTGTTTCTTAAAATGTAGCACCTGAAAAGCTTAAAATATAACTTTTGGATAATTTTGATTTTCCTTTATGACATTGTCAACTTTTATCTATTTATATATTTTGATGTGGATTGTTTGGTCACTTCTATTCCTCTGCTTTGCAGGGTGGAGTACAAACAATTATACAAGCTGCGAGATGTTTTATAAAATGTTCCATTCGTTAGACTAACAGCTACTGATAAGTATGTATTATGCATGTTAATTTTTTTTTAGTCTTTAGCTTGTCTGAGTCTGTATTTATAATAAACGTATGAGTTTTTTTATATATGTTGTACATTAGTTAAAGGTCAAACTGTACAAGACTAAAATTCATGTGATATTGATAGCTTTTCTGTTATTCCAAGTTTCAAAGACATAATTTGATCGTAAAAACCTCTACTATGGTGCGAAATTTATCAACTGTGGCCCTTTATTTGTGGATGACTTTTATATCGACCTAACTTCCTGCAAACAACGAAAACAAACCACCGCGGCGGAGCTCGGGCTCAAGACCTAGTTTATAAAATGAAAGAGAAGGAGGTTTGTGAGGATATAGACAAAAATACTAAAATTCCCTCTTGATTTAAGATAAAACACAGAAAATGGACTAAAAATGAAATGGGTCATCGGACTTTAGACAAGATCCGTAACCTTTTTTAAAAATGGATCAAAATTGTTATACCAGGTAAACCACAAGAAACAAAAATGTAGTTTACTCTGTTTTTAGGTACCTACAACCCATACCAAACACACTAGTTACTTTCAGAATTCCTGACCCAAACTCCGAACCTTTACCATTAATTCAATTTCTTCATATTCCCCAACGAACCAATTCTGTAAAAACGGATTCCAGTTCCTCGCTGACCTCCCCATTCCATCTCTGCTGCTGCAACCTGGATACCCTGACTATACTTGAGTTTAGTCATAAATAATATACTTGAGTTTTTATGATTAATGTAGGTTCTCTTTCGTATATTCAATAAGGTAGATGAAGCAATTAATGGAAAATAGGTGGCAGTTAGTAGTGGTTGGAGACAACGGCCTTTGTAAGTGGTAGTCGACGGAGGTGGTGATCGGAGGTGGATGTGGTGGTAATGGAGATGTTTTGGGTGGTTATTGACGAGTGGTGGTTGCATAAGCCGTTGTGGTAGTTGGTATAGGTGGCGACCAGTTGTGGCAGTTTTGATGATCAGCTGTGTGGTAGCGGTTGCGCAATCAGTAGCCGTTAATGATGATGGTAGAGTGTGATGGCGGCATCGGTAGAGGCGCTGGTGGACAAATACACACTTGAATCCATGGTCATGGTGATGATGTTGGTCGCGGTTGTCGGTTATGGTCGATGGTAGGGATGGTGATTGTGCGACGCGTTACCATGGTGAGGTGGTAGTGGTGTCGCGTAGCGACAATGGTGGTGGTCAGTGATGTGGCCACACATACCTAAATCGAAATTGAAGGTACATGAGACGAGAAGGGAAACACAGCCTTATATTCCATTATGTCCAAAATTACTTATTCTTGCAAGCAGGAACGTTTATGTTATTGTTTGTCGAATTAAACTTTGATTACTTCGGAGTTTATATTTAGTGATTTGTTTTAGTCTATGTTGCACGGAGACGGATACGGAAACGGGGACGGGTACTTAGAAACGTCAATGTCTCAAAATTCAAGAAACGGGTACGGCTGGAAACGTTTGTATATTTTATTATTTTATTTAATAATTTTAATTAAATAATCTATATAATTCATACAAATATTAAAAATGTGTCTAATATTCAATCATTTATATACTACTACATATAAAGTAAAGCCCATTAGTAGTAAATATAAACCATCTAATTAAATTATATAGCCCATTTAGCTAACTTAACAGTTGTCCTATGTATATAAAATTAATAAGAGAAAAAACCCTACTTATCTCTAATTTGTTCATCAGCCGCTTAAGACTCTCTTCCTCCCCTTCATTACACAGTCCACCGGAAAATGCCATTTTTCATTAGAAAACACCACCGTAAACGTGTCAAAAGCATAAAAAACGTTTCTCTCGACGTTTCTTCTCAAGCCTTGACGTTTCTGATCATCACGAAACGTTTCACTTTTTCCGGAAACGTTTTTGCCGCGTTTTTAGGCGTTTCCAACCGTTTCCCGTTTCCGAAACGTTTCTAGGACGGGCACGGCACCCCAGGGGCGTTTCCGTGCAACATAGGTTTTAGTGTCATACAGTCTTGAAAACAAAAAATGATATCATAACAACAATCTTTTGATAATCAAGAACAATTCAAACAGTCTTGAGAAAAAAGGAGAATTTTGAAAATGTACACAATATATTTCTCACATATTCTTTTGAAATACTAATTATCTTTTGGCAAACATACGTTATGTCTCAGAATATGAGTAACAAGACACGCCTACCTTACAATACGACCCATGGTGTAATTTTTTCTATATCTAATCTTATACATATAGTATTGTTATATCCACATCTACCTATATACATGAGCTAATGATAATATTTGGTAGTGGTTTAATTTAGTATTCTATTCACATTACTTTTTTAATTTGTTATATTATCTAGTGGGGTTTTGTATCAGTCAATAATTCAAAATCTTTTCTTTACTTCCCCCACTTGACTTTCTTCTCTGCTTTGCAGATCCCCTTTTCAATTTGCAAGTTCACGTTATTCCTTTTTTAAATTCATCTGCTTCTTAATCTTTTAGTCTTTCTTTCATACTTGATCAACGTAATTAAACATCTTCATGTCTTCATCATCTTCCGAACAAGACCCAGCCCTCATGTCTTGGGAAAATTATATTGATAGCTTAGAAATTAGGCATTACGAGATAGAAGTAGCCACCAACAACTTCGCAGAAGAAAATCTCATTTCAAAAAACACTTTTCATAAGGTTTACAAAGGAAAACTCTCGCATCCAGGAGAGCTGATCGATATTGTTGCACGGGAATGTTTGCAAATGAGTGTTGTGGGCAAGGAGCTGACAATGTCTAAAGATCTTAAGCATAAAAATATCGTTTCTATTTTCAAGTTTGCTGAATCGAATGAGGCAGTATTTGAAGGTTTATGAAGCTCATAACAGTTATACAAAACCCTAAACAAGATCAAAGCACACATAGCGGAAGCGATTTAACAAGATCATAATCAATAACACAATTATAATTAATCGAATTAGGGTTTCATCATATACCTTTATCCTAGCGAAGATCCACAAGATCACCAACGAATCACCAATTAGCGTTTATGACGAACATAACCAAGATGTAGTCTAAAGTAAGACTACATTACGTTCTTGTACACACGTATTACAACGAGCTAACCGTGATTCTAGCACGTGTAAACCGAGCTTCTACGCTTGTGGAATATCTACCCAACAACCCTAGAGAGGGGATAGGACTAGATTATTTTTAAACCAAAACCAAAGGATAAAAGGAACCCTAAAAAAAGGTGTTTTTCCTTTAGAGTTGATCAAACAAAGAAACCAAAACCAAAGATTAAAAGGAACCTTAAAGAGGGTGTTTTCCTTTGGTTTTAGTCGCAGGAAGATAGAAAGAAAAGAGAATGAGATAAAAATTATGAAGGCTATGGGATTGTTTATATAGGCTTTAGCAAAACTTTTCCTCCAAGTAATAAACAATTAAGGAAATAAAATCTTTTATTCCTTCCTTTTTGGTCCCTATGGCCGGCGGTCACAAAGCCCACCTAAGGGGCTTCCGGAACTTTTCCGTTTCCTTCTTTTCTCTTCTTTTTAACTCCAAAGCGGTCGTTTATTCTTAACTCTTAATTATTAACGATCATTAGTTAAGCTTCGGTTTAATTTAATAAATATAATAAATATATTTACTAAATAAATTAACCCTTTACGTAATTTGTGCAATCCCGTAATCCCGAGTTCGATCCTAACACACGACTATTTAAATATAAGTCCATAAAACCTTTCAGATCCCACTTGGACATATTTCAAAATATCGTGATCACATTGGTTAGCGTCTAGTTACACACCAATGCCCTAGTTCGATCTCGAGTAAGGTCTCTTGGATAAAACCTTTTAATGATTTACTATCATTATTATTATCTTTTCATTTCAAATACAACGTTAATAGGATATGGATCTCAGTCATTCCTTACATTAACCATTCTATTTCTCGTTTACAGATATAGCAAGATCAGCAAAACAAACTTGGGTGCGGCCGCACAAATATCTTACTACTTCCCCGAGGGGCCCAGCTGTATTATACTTCAAAATAATTTGAAGGAAACAAATCCCATATTGACTACAAGCAAAACTTATGAATTTTGCAACACTTCTGAAAATAACCCTTATAGCCACCAGTTACATTTAGCGTTAGATTATTTTAAAGAAATGCACTAGATCCACGACAGTTTTCTGGTATCTCATGTCTAAGGATAACTATTTATGATTTACTTAATGACAAAGATCCATAAAGTAAAATCATATAGTTGGGATAAGTCCAATATTTGATTCATCAGATATCATCCAAAATTGACCAATATACTTTCAAGTATTCTCTGTCACTATTTTGAGTTTTATTAGTTTAATAATATTTCCATATTATTAATCGACAACGGACATTTAGAAATATCATGATATTCATGGATTAAAACATGTAAAATAGGATACAAAATCAAATAACATAAAATAAACGAAACTTAATCTTTATTTCATCAATTCAATAATGTCTTAAACATCCTTTATCCAAATACTAAAATAGATCAATGCATAAAATTGGTACATGCATCATGCCTCTAGCAATGACATTCATACTTGTTTGACAAAGCATAAAATAACCAATCTTGACCTATTGGAATTTTGATAATACTTTCTTCAAAAATTCAGTTCATTGAAACTCTTGTACATGTGCATTCAAACAATTTGATATTGCAACATAGTATCAAATTTTTTTGAAACATCCTTGATCACCAATTTCCTAAACTTCCAAAACATATTTGAAGTTCAAAGTATTCTAATTCTTTAATGTATAATGCAACTTTAATCAACATGTCATCTCCAAAAGATCGCATGACTAATATTGAGTGTTATCTCAATTATATCTTTTCAAGTTTTACAACTTGTTATAAAAGATATGAATACGTTACCTTTAATATCTATTTTGTAATGTTTGATTCCAACCAAACCTCCAAGTTTGTTGGCTACGATAATTTGCACAACTATTGACAAATTACTCATCTATAAAATATGGAAGCTAATCCAAGATTTAGGATGTTATTTTATTTCCAAACATATTCCTTTAGAATATTCATTAGACAAGTTATTTAATAACTTTTAAATAGATTAATATATTCAAATCATCATGTATTTTAAGCATGATATAAATACAATACGACACACATGAGAATTTCTCAAACCAGATTTAGATTTCTTCATGTTCTAAATATCCATATAAATTCACTACATGACATATTATGTTGTATTTCTACCGTATAAATAAACAAATATTATTTGTATCAAGGTTATGTATATCTTATTTTCTAAATCTTCAAAGTAAAGTTTCATCTCAAATCTAAACCAAATCAACATTTAATTTGAATGAAAACTTACTTTCTTATATGTCTTATTCAACATATACAATTTAAGAAAATAACCATAATACTCCCACTAGCTTTTAGGAATACTCAGAAATCATCTTATTCAACTTTAAATCCAATATTGGATTTCAAATTAAACATAAGAATTATCTCCTAGATGCATGCTTTATCCATTCATGGATAATTGCATTTTGTACTTTCCTAAAGATTTATTTCGAAGTAATAAACTCATTTCGATTACTTAAGTCCTTGCTCAAGTAGTCATTCAAGAAATAGTTCATACATATCCAAATTTTTAAATTTAAAATATTACCATCAAAATCTTTATACATTTAATGTGTTTAGGAAAGAATACTCAATCACAATTAACTATTTAAGTGTGATTAATAATCTATTCATAATACATACATTAAATATGTGTACAATTTTGTCCATATAACTTCGACACAAAGATTAAACCACCCAATTGGCGTTTTTTTCTTCTTTTGACAAAAATCATCTCCAATTTCTAGTCAAATTATTTAAGATAAACCAAAACCGAAATTTGATTATCTTGTTGGAAAACATCTATAACAGTCATAGTATGAGTAGTTTACCCAAAACAATATTTGGTAACAAATCACAACAATTATTTGTAACTCATAATTCTTAGCATATAAATCGCATATCCGAGATATTATTACGAATCTATGACGTAAATTCCTTTATCTTGAGAGTTAGATTTTACAAGCCTTCCTCATGATAATTACTAGTGTATTTCCGAAGATTATGTATCTTGTAATTTTATCTTTCAAGATCAAATCTCCCACTTTCTTTTAGTAACTTAAAATTACTCTTTAAATACATAGCAAATAGATCAACACTCCAACGTTATCTATATGGGACATTACAAAACACAATGACAGTTTCATAGTCTTTATTTTCTAAACAATCCACTTCATAAGTAGTTTAGCAAAATCCGAACTCCATTTAAGATATAATGTGATTCATCACATTCCATATATAATGGTATCTTATTAATCTTCTTAGATCAAGTCATACTCAACTTTCTAACCTTGATGTCTTTTTGGAAGAAAAGGAAGATATAGTTATCTTGGATCAAAGATCACCATCATATTGAGAGTTTGATTTTCCTAATGAACATACCATAACAATGATGTATTTTATTTAGGAAAATATTGTAATTCAATCTTAACAATATTAAGATAAATATATATATCTTTAGGCTTACCTATATACCAACTAAATCATCTTAATGGTATAATAGATTTCCTAACCATTTTGCATGCTTTACAACTCAAGTACTTTTAGCACAATGTTACTTCATAAAAGGTATAAGTCCATTACACGTTACATGTATATGTCTTTAGTGAAATAGAGACAATACCTTAACGTCTTACTTTATATTATACGTCTTCCAAGACTTTATGTTTGTGACTTTATACAATAAATCATAAACATGTATAACTAAAGTAAATCACGAACACCAGTAGGTTTCATTAATCTTTTCAAGTTAATTTACTACTATACTATGATATGAACACCACTAGGTTTCATTAGTAGTATAAGATTACTCTATGTATCTTATGTCATTCCAGGAATTTGTCCATTTTAAGAAACTATAAAACATTCCACGCCCGATCTTACGACATGTGGATATTTTACCCTTGTGTTATAATTTAGTCCAAGCTTTCACATGACTAAATCAAAACAACAAGTGTTTCTTAATGTGAATGATATATATACTTTTAAGTAGTCTTTTAATCATATTGACACATGATCTAACTTCCATCTAATATTAATTAGATTGTTAGTCTCTTATCTTAAAGACAAGAGAATCATATCTTTATGAGTTGTTTCTTGCACACAATGTTCATTTCTCCCACTTGTGCATGGAACAACCTCATATATTAGATAAACATCACGTCTAACGTTCGTCTATACAAAATATGATTGTGTCACATATATTAGCTTTTACAAGTAGATGTAGAACTACTTAATCAACAAGAATCAATACATGAATATCCTTTGAAGATAATAGTGTCAACAATTTGAAAGTAATTATCTTAGGACATACTAAAGATAACATGGGTTATTACCAAGACAACAAGGCTTGTAACTCCCACTGAATTAGAGAACGTTTTAATAGACTCAAAATCAGTAATACAACACAATTCTCCCACTGAACTTGACAACATTGAAAATGTTTCATAATCGGTGAAAACAATTTGTGTTATGTTTACTTTCTTTCACTTTTGAAAAACACATTCGTAACAATTACTTATAGTGTTTAAGAGTGTACTCTACATCGTAAATGATGACATATCCATCAAATGCTTTTTAACTTGAAAGTCTTCACATGCAATTTCTTCCTTAATAGGTCTACCAACCCCACAATGGCATGTAGTGCCTATAAATGGTCAAAGCACAACTACTAGACAAATATGCTAGTTTGCCTTATAACCAATTAGCGGTAACTTTTAATAACTCAAAATATGCACTTTTCTTAACTATTAAAGTTTACTATGAGTTATGTATTTTAAATTAGACATTTATAAAATCCTTATTACTGCTTCTTCACTCATGGAAAAGAGTTTAGGTTTATCTTTTAAATTGACTCTATCCTCAACGATACGGTTTTAGATCAATAAATGAATAAACCACGTTTACGGTGTAACGTTGCATTAATACATTTGTAAAAGAATTTACAAAATTCAATTTCAGTATTTTCGATAATACCATTCAAGAAAATAAAATTACCCCGGTAATAATAACCATAGTATTTTCCTTGAAAACTAGAATCCAAAATGACATAATTTCATCACATCAGTTGATCTGCTAGCAATGAAAGTATTCAAGATGGTAACTTGTCGAACAATGATTGACAAACAAATTTGCAATTTCTTGATATTTAAGGGATTTACATTGCCAAACGTCATTTTGCATTGTAAACATGTTTCATCCCTTCTTTATGCATTAAGTTTCCAGATCTTACTGAGTAACTCAATTAAGTCGACTAATCTAAAGAACGTAAAACCTTCATGTGCAATATTATTCAGTCATGAAGTTTTCTCTCCATCACAACATCGTCCAAAATCTCATATGACGACAATTGTAACTTCAAGTGTTCGTCAATTAGATGGCATAAGACTTAAATTTTAAGGGTATTGATTTTGGTGTCAAAATCATGCATGGAGAAGCATGCATACATCTCCATAGCATTAGTTTAATAAAAACTTTTAGTAAACTTTTTGGTGCGACTAAAATTCCATCATATATTTGCAAGTTGAGGTATTGGTTAAACAAATTAAAGATTTTACCCACAACTAAATTTACACCATACTTTTTTTAGAACTTAGCTAAAGCACAAAGCAATAACCTTATTCATTGCGTTTCAGATGTGAATTTTTGCGGTTAAATCAACCTTAAGGAATTATGTAAATAATAACCGTAGGTAATTCCAACTTTGACGCACAGGCAAGCCGTGAATTTGGTCAGCGCTGAAGCATAACACCTCCTTCCTTAACCGGGTACATGACCAGCAATGCGTTATACCCACTTTATAGTTTGTCAAAGTTGAGTAGGCCGTTAAGTTATTATTGCCATTCCAATCAACGCAAATCATATGTAATTTAAATCTCAAAACAATTCATTAATCTTGATATGATTTAGTCCATATTTATTTTTCTTGAAAAAAAATTACCCTTGTTTACAACATACAATCAATAAAAAACGTATGAAAACAAGTAGGTACAAAAAAAACTAAATCATAAACACATAATAACAATTTATATGTGCAATAAATAAATCAAATAGCCACATGCATACGATTTATTCAATAAACATCAAATCTAGGTTTTTATATTCATATAAAAGTCTTCCCTAATTTTAGATTTATTGAATCAAATAAAGTATGTAGCAAAACACGTAACAATTACCACATAAAACCTATGATCCATGAAAAACATGCATGTTCATCACAGATCTCCCACATAACTTAACAATTAAATCTCTACGGATCGAAACATTAATTCACATAACATATGCAATTCATCAAAGTTCCACCCAAATTACTTAACAAATTAATAAAATCTCTACGGATCGTAACCTTAAATACATGACATAACAATTAACCATGTAATTATCTAAAGATAAAAACATGCAATTTTAGGGTTTCACAAAAAAACTATTTTTTTTTAATTTATAAACGGCTAAAAAAACAAAACAAACCGACCCTTTTTTTTAAATCGAATTTAAAAAAACAAACAAAACCAAAACCCTAAATTTTCTTTTCAAAAAAGACATGTAGTTTTAACTCAAAACAATTCTTCGTTAAAAAACAATCTTTAGATCTCGATAATTATAACATGTTAAAACGGCTCTCGATGCCACTGATGGTTTATGAAGCTCATAACAATTATACAAAACCCTAAAAAAGATCAAAGCACACATAGTGGAAGCGATTTAACAAGATCATAATTAATAACACAATTATAATTAATCGCATTAGGGTTACATACCTTTATCCTAGCGAAGATCCACAAGATCACCAACGAATCACCAATTAGGGTTTATGACGAACATAACCAAGATGTAGTCTAAAGTAAGACTACATTACGTTCTTGTACACACGTAATACAACGAGCTAACCGTGATTCTAGCACGTGTAAACTGAGCTTCTACGCTTGTGGAATATCTACCCAACAACCCTAGATAGGGGCTAGGACTAGATTATTGTTAAACTAAAATCAAAGGATAAAAGGAACCTAAAAAGGTGTTTTTCCATTAGAGTTGATCAAACAAAGAAACCAAAACCAAAGGTTAAAAGGAACCCTAAAGAGGGTGTTTGCCTTTGGTTTTAGTCGTAGGAAGAGAGAAAGAAAAAAGAATGGGATAAAAATTATGAATGCTATGGGATTGTTTATATAGGCCTTGGTAAAACTTTTCCTCCAAGTAATAAACAATTAAGGAAAGAAAATCGTTTATTCCTTCCCTTTTGGTCCCTATGGCCGACGGTCACAAAGCCCACCCAAGGGGCTTCCGGAACTTTTCCGTTTCCTTCTTTTCTCTTCTATTTAATTCCATAACGGTCGTTTATTCTTAACTCTTAATTATTAACGATCATTAGTTAAGCTTCGGTTTAATTTAATAAATATAATAAATATATTTACTAAATAAATTAACCCTTTACGTAATGTGTGCAATCCCGTAATCCCCGAGTTCGATCCTAACACACGACTATTTAAATATAAGTCCATAAAACCTTTTAGTATTCATCATAAACAAGCATGAAGCCAACGGAAGTCTGGAAAAACATCTAAGTGGATCAACCCTCACTTGGATCCAAAGATTGCATATATGCGTTAGTATGCGAGTGCGTTGCGTTACATTCATAATCTTCAAGACGACGAGAGTGTCATACATGGTAACATCCAGATCTCAAATATATTACTAGGTCATAACTGGGAACCCAAACTAAAGGGTTTCGGATTTGCCATTAGATTTAAAAAGCATAATCTTAACCTTACTAGTAAATACAATGGCTCATTAGAGTATATGGACCCAGAGTATGAAAGACAGGAGGTTTGACTCATAAATCAAATGTCTTCTCCTTTGGTGTTGTGTTATTTGAGGTCCTCTCTGGAACAAAAGCATCATCTATTAATCCGATTCCAGACGATGGAGATAAATGGTATTTTGCTCGATTGGCGAGATCCCATTATGAGTCAGGAACACTGGATGATATGATCGATCCTGATCTAAGAAATCAGATGGACTTGCAATCATTAAAAATCTTCTCAGAAACAGCATATTGTTGCTTGAAGATGGAACGAGCACTACGTCCAGATATGGATCAGATTTACAAGGAACTTGCAAGATCATTGGAGCTTCAGGACAAATATCAAAGTATAATAAGATCATCCAACCACTTGAAGGTAATTATTTCATGCTTCCTGTAAGTACTAGCATAGCATCGTACTCGCGCAATGCAGTAAATAGGTACCTCTGCTTATTATATTTTTTAGCAATCAAATTATTGTTTAAGTATAAAACATATAGATTAAAATATATAAAACCACTAAAAAGGAAAAAAAGTAAATATATCAAAATGAATGTTGAATTAAATAGAACAACATTTTAGAAAATAAGAAATTAGAATATGAAAGAAAAGATTTAAGTTTATTTCAATAGTAAACTTTATTTGGATTAGGGGTGAGCATTGGGACGAAACCGACCCGTCCCTTACTCATCCTGAAACCGACATCGTGAAACTCTAACCGAATCCCGACCCGATTTAATCCCGAGTCTCGAACCCAATCGAGTTAGGCCCGAGTTAATCCCGGTTTGTGTGGTTTTCTTTGTGCGATCCTGATTTAATCCCGAGTCCTGAACCGAACCGAGTCTCGACATCGTGGAAAACCCATCCCGAGTCCTGACCCGAGTAAGGTCGGTTTGTGTCGGTCGGTGTCGATTTCGATCAGTTTGTGTCGGTTTTTGGTCGCCGGTCGGTTTTGCTCACCCCTAATTTGGATACCAAGGGACTAATTCCTACCTTCTATATTTATTTTAATCTGATCGATAAGATTAAACACAAAAGTTATTTTCACCTTTGTTTTCCAAACATTAATCTCTTAAACCGTTAATCGTTATGCGAAAAAAATATACTGTTACGAAGAGCATTTAATTATCTTTCTAGAGATATGCTATATGATACACTTTCGAAAAATATTTTTTTTACGTTTTTTTTGTTATCGAAAATTATCATATATCATACTAATATCATATATGATATCATATATGATGTAACACGAGTATCATATATGATTTAACAATAATTTATCATATATGATATAAACCAATATGATATATGATTTAACAATAATCTATTATTTCACATTGGTATATATATGATGAAACACTATTATCATATATTGTATTACAAAAGAAACAAAAATTTTATTATCTTCAAAAGTATATCATAATGCATATCGGTAGAAAGATAATTAAATGCTCTTCGCGATTATATATTATTTTTCGTTTAACACTTAACGGTTTATGAGATATTTAAATTATAAAAAATAAGAGGAAAAATATAATATATTTAAACTTATCCATTAGATGAAAATGAGATAAATGGTGAGGTTGAGTCCTTTCATATTAAAAAACAAAAATATATGGTATTCAAAATAACTCCCCTAAAAAGAATTCAATTATATAAATTGTTAGGCTCGTTCCATTTATAAACGTATTTCAATTTGAATTTCAATTTGGATTAGAATTAAAATGTGACTTATGAAAGAAAATTCATTATAATAAAGAAAATGTTGTTTTATGAATTTATAAATAAATTTAAAACTTATATATATTTATATATTTATTTAAATGTAGAGAGTAAAGAGAGCTATTGGGAAAAATTATTTGTGCCCTCAACAAATCTACCTATAAGATATCACATAATCGTGTTTAGTTTTTACTTATAACATGTTTTATGTATAGATATACGATGATTTTCGAAATGCAAGAGACGATTTATGTTACAAAGGCAATCTTTTAGGACAAATTACAAAATTTTGAGCCAAAACGTAAGGGGTCGAGTTATGTAAGTTATATGCCGTTGTGGTAAGGTTGAGCATGTCACAACATTGACTTGACCGGACTGGATCGAACGTATTTCGGTCCGGTCTTCGGTCCGTGCTTTTCTACTCTTTGATTTAGTTACAAAGAACCTGACTATTATGCGTGTTTTTAGGACCGGACCGGAATGGACCGATTCGGACCGGACCATACCATTTCGGTTCGGTTTTTTGTCCGGCGTTTTGGACAAATTCGGATGTTGATCCGGTCTGATCTTGACTAATCCGGTTTGGTCTTTGGATGATCACCCCTATGCTCAAGCGACTTTGAGTTTGAGCCATAGAACCGTTGCTCTTACATAGTGTAATACATACACAGGTGGTTCGTATAATATATCTAAAATTGCACTTGTGGTCTCTATTAAGTTTTTGTTAAACGAATAATTTTTATTTTTTGAACTAGTGTTAGAGAATGTCCTTATTTTAGAAATTAGAGATTATTCGTGTCACAATTTATAGTTTTTTGTTATAAATTAGATTTATTTTTAGTATACACATATAATCCTTAATTCCAAGATAAAGTCATCGGTGCAACTAGTCTGAGTAGTATCGATTCCTTGGGTAATAAAAAACTGGTAGGGATCACAAATGTTATTTTAAGTATAGCACAAGGACCAAATGTGTAATTGACTCTACAATACTAATATTATATATTAGAGTGGGGGAACCATAGCTGACCACATGGCTGGTAGCCCTTTGGCGCCAAACCATCGTTGGCGCATCGCTCCGTGCCTCGTGTAAAAGGGCCTCGCGCCAACCGGAGCAGCCGAGCTGGTAGAAAATCTATGTGTTCCCATTATACCACTTTGACACCACTTTTTCTCGTGCCAACTGTAGTAAATGGTGTATACTTTTATTAAAATCAGATTACAAGTAATAAAACTAACAGAATATAAAGACAGAAAATAATAACAGTAATCAAGAAAGCAGTAAAACTAAGACGAGGCACGTGTTTAACACGCTTCCCTTAAAACAGATTCGCCGTCTGTTCCCCAGGGTACAACGTCAAAAGCTGTTGTACAGCCGGACTAAACAAACTTTCCTGAAAGATCACGGAAGCCTTGCGTGTTTCTGATCGACGAGCTGCTTGAAAACGAACTGGTAATGGAGTAAAGAAAAAGCTGCGTTTTTCTAATATATAAAACTTAATGAGAATGGTTTATTTTATAGCTAATTCATGTCTTGGTCACCAAGTCAGAATATATGCTTCTAAAATAATCAGACACACAAATCAGTTAAAAATAAACACGATTTGCATATATTTTACAAACACAGGAAAATTCTGTCATGACTTAATAAGAAAGTCTATATATATTCCTTAAATAGATGTACAGAATTTTCTGGAAACAAAAATCGAATTTACCGCAAAAAAGATACCGAAATATGCCCGCACCCAAGCCAGTTTTCGGTGCCGCATTCTTGTCCGCAGGTCGCGCGCTCGTGCACAAGTTCAGTAGCTTCGAACCCGTTTTTATCCTAGAAATCTCACTTTCTGCACCCCCACTGCGCGCGTAGGCATGGAAGTAAAAACCCACAAATGAATATTGTAGGGTAGAAACTAGGATTTCCTTATAAACATGTTTTCACTTCATGTTTCAAGCGACGTGGGACAAAATATTTTCCAAATATTGTGTTTCACGTGACTCACTTTGAGACACGATATCTCATTCATATTAACTCCATATTGGACATACTTTAACTCGTTGCGAAGCTCTCTTCGAGAAGAACGTAAAGCTACTAAGTACTACGAATATATATAACATATACATATATAAAATTATGTCCAAAGTATTGCAAAAACCATATTGTGCATAACGTTTTCCAACAATCCCCCACATGAATGGGAATCGGTCGAAAGCACACAAAAGTTTCGGCAAAATTTCTGCGGTTAAGTCCTGCATAGGATAGGTAGGTGTAACCCTTTGAACCTTCCCTTTTGAGATGCACTTAATCTCCTAGATCTGAGTAGACGCGATGTCCTTGAACTCAGCCTCTGTTTACGTAGACGACAATACACACTCACACAAGACTCTCCCTGACCTTGTCAAGTCCTCATAATCGTGTTCGTTATGGTCATGAACACTCGCCTGGTTCTGCAAGAGCTCTTAGAAATTGCGCCCCCAAAATTTCCTTCGAAGCGACCCCACTTCTCTCTCACATAGGTGATTTCATCTTGAATCATTAAAAAACATATGTTTTATGATTTCATCTTGAATCATTATGCTTTATGATTTCATCCTGAATCATTAAGCCATATGTTTAACCTCTCAACAAGTCACATTGTTTTAGGAATGGACTAGGAAAGTTACTGTATTAAATAACTCCCCCACATTGACGTGACTTCCCCGACATTTCTATGATTAGGTTATCCTATTGAACCCAAATATTGGGATCTCCAGTCAACTGGGTTAGGTTTTCTTTCATAGAAACTCATTCCTTTAAGGGCTTTAGTCCCATTCCTTTAGACGTATTACTAAGTAACTCTCTGCTTAATCCTTTTGTAAGCGGATCCGCGATGTTATCCTTTGACTTCACATAGTCAGTTGAGATAACTCCTGTTGAGAGTAGTTGTCATACCGAATTATGTCGACGACGGATATGTGTAGACTTTCCATTATACATTGTTCTATGAGCTCTGCCAATTGCCGATTGACTATCACAATGTATACTAATGGCCGTTACCGGTTTAGGCCACCTGGGTATATCCTCGTCGAACTGACGTAGCCATTCCACCTCTTCTCCACATTTATCTAACGCGATAAATTTTGATTCCGTCGTGGACTTAGCTATTACAGTTTGCTTGGAAGACTTCCAAGATATAGCGCCCCTCCCAGTGTAAACACATATCCACTGGTTGATCTAAAATCCTTTATGTCAGATATCCAATTTGCATCACTGTATCCTTCAATAACCGCTGGATATCTAACATAATTCAGTCCATAATCACGACTGTATCTTAAATAATGAAGTACCCAAGTCATAGCTTTCCAATGTGCTTCACTTGGATTACTAGTATACCTACTCAGCCTGCTAACAGCATATGCTAAGTCAGGTCGGGTATAAGTCATCAAATACATTAATATGCCAATAATTCTTGAATACTCTAATTGGGCAACACCTGCGCCTCTATTTTTAGATAGATGCACATTGGTGTCAATTGGAGTTCTAGCTAGGCCGGAATCCCCCGCATTATGAGTATTAAGAATTTTGTCCAGGTAATGTCCTTGACTTAATGCAAGTCCACTTTGAGTTCGTATGATCGTTATTCCAAGGATCACATCAGCCAAACCCATATCTTTCATGTCAAACTTTGATTTCAACATGTCTTTAGTAGACTTGATCATCTTGTCGTTACTGCCAACAATAAGCATATCATCGACATAAAGACACAAAATTACATATCCACTATTTGTGTCTTTGACATAAACACACTTGTCGCATTTATTAATTTTGAATCCACCCTCTAGCATGGCGTGATCAAACTTTTGATGCCATTGTTTTGGAGCTTGCTTTAAGCCATACAATGACTTAACAAGCCTACAAACTTTGCTCTCTTGTCCAGGAGCCATGAAACCCTCGGGTTGGTTCATGTATATTTCTTCTTCTAAATCTCCATTTAGAAAAGCCGTTTTCACATCCATTTGGTGAATTTCTAAATTTCTTAATGCAGCATAGCAAGAATCGTCCTAATAGAAGTTATTCGCGTAACAGGCGAATAAGTATCAAAGTAATCCAGACCTTCATGTTGTCTAAAACCTTTGATCACCAATCTTGCTTTGTACTTATCAATGGTGCCATCATCTTTCATCTTCTTCTTGAAGATCCATTTATAGGCTAGTGGTTTACAACCAGAAGGTAAATCCACGAGCTCCCAAGTATGATTTTGTAAAATAGACTCTATTTCACTATTAATCGCTTCTTTCCATCGAGGACCTTCTGAGGAATTTACAGCTTCTTGATAAGAAGTGGGTTCATTTTCTACCATAAAAGAGACAAAATCGGGTCCAAATGATTTTTCGGTTCTCGCATGTTTGATTCTTCTAGGTTCAACCTCTTCTTCCTCGGGTTGATCTTGTCTCTCATTTTGGAGATCATTATCATCTCGTTGTCTCTTATCTTGGACAACTGCATCATCTATTCTAGACGTGCTTCCATTTTCATTCTTTAAACAAGGAAATATGTTTTCAAAGAAGGACGCATTCCTTGATTCCATAACTGTGTTCTTGTGTATATCTTGATTTTTCGAATCATGTACAATGAAACGATACGCACTGCTATTCTTAGCATATCCAATAAATATACAATCCACAAATTTAGGTCCAATCGTTTGGGCCTTAGGTGTCGGCACAGCTACCTTGGCTAGACACCCCCACACTCGTAAGTACTGGTATGATGGTTTTCTTCCCATCCATAGTTCATATGGGGTTTCCTCTTTATCCTTACGAGGTATATTGTTTAAAAGATAAGTAGCCGTTAGAATGGCTTCCCCCCACGTGTCTCGGCTCAAACCAGAACTTAACAACATGGCATTAACCACTTCTTTCAAGGTACGGTTCTTCCTTTCGGCAATACCGTTTTGCTGAGGTGAATAAGGAGCGGTAAACTCGTGTCTAATTCCATGTTTCACACATAGATCAGCAAAAGGAGACACATATTCACCTCCTCTATCACTTCGTACAACCTTGATTTTCCTACCAAGTTGATTCTAAACTTCGGTTTTGTATAGAACAAACTTGTCTATAGCTTCATCTTTACTTTTCAACAAGTAAACGTAGCAGTACTTTGTGCAATCATCAATAAACGTGATGAAGTACTTATTGCCACATTTTGTGGGTAGTGATTTCAAATCACATATGTCTGTGTGTATCATATCAAGTGGTTCGGTTTTTCGTTCAACCGATTTGAAAGATGATCTTGTAAGTTTGGCTTCGACACAAGTTTCACACTTATAATTTGAATCATGAAAATTTGGTATGCCATTAAATTTAATCCAACGACGCATTGAATTAAAATTAACATGTCCAAGACGGCCATGCCACACATTAGAAGACTCAATCAAGTAAGCAGAAGAATTCATTTTATTGATAGCATTCTTAACAACTATTAGATTGAGCTTAAACATACCATTCAAGGCATACCCCTTACCAACATACATTTGATTCTTGGAAAGTACAACTTTATCAGACTAAAAAACAAGACGAAAAACAAACTTATTCAAAAGCAATCCGGACACAAGATTCTTGTGAATCTCCGGAACATACAAGACTTTAGTCAACTTGAGCTCTTTCTCGGATGTCATCTTCAAAATAGCATCTCCTTCGCCCTTAATATCAGCAGTTGTAGAGTTGCCCATGTACAACTTCTCTCCATTGTCAACCGCTCTAAAATAGTGAAACATACTCTTGTCAGCACACACATGACGGGTTGCCCCAGTATCAACCCACCAATCATTATTATTAGAACCTACCAGGTTAACTTCAGAGATCATGGTAACAACCTCAAACACCATAGCAATCATGTCCACATTATCATTCATCATATTAGCCTCGCGTGGAGTCACCCGCTTTGGCGCTTTCTAATTAGCAGCACGATGACCTGGCTTATCACAGTTGAAGAAATTTCCTTGGAACTTCTGCTTTGCAATTCCACCTTTAGGAGCAAGGTACTCAGACTTCCCTTTGCTCTTCTTGTCATTCTTCCCTTTGCCAAAGCTATTGCCTTTAGACTTGGAAGAAGACGAACCATGCTCAACCATATTTGCCTTGGCAGAATCAGGTGTATAAGTGTTTTTCTGAGGGAGCTTGTTGTCCTCTTCAATACGAAGACGAACAACTAAGTCTTCAACAGTCATCTCCTTTCGCTTATGCTTCAAGTAGTTTTTAAACTCTACCCAGCTTGGAGGTAACTTTTCAATGATAGCAGCAACTTGAAAAGTTTCACTCAAAGTCATACCCTCAGCATGAATGTCGTGTAGCAAAACCTACAGATCTTGAACCTGAGTTATCACACTCTTTGAATCAACCATCTTGTAATCCAAAAAACGAGCTACCACAAACTTCTTTGTACCAGCATCCTCAGTTTTGTACTTGCGTTCCAACGACTCTCATAATTCTTTGGCAATCTTAGTCTTGTAGTACACATTGTACAAAGAGTCCACCAAACCATTCAGAATATAGTTGTGACACAAGAAGTCTGAATGTTTTCGTTCTTCAACAGCTTGCACGGCTTGTTGATTTTCGGGTACACCTTCTTTAGGAGGTTCCACCTGAGGTACAGTCTCCTTTAAGAACTTCACAAGGTTCAAAGTAGTGAGATAGAAGAACATCTTCTGCTACCACCTCTTAAAATTCTGCCCATTGAATTTTTCTGGTTTTTCAGCATGATTAGAAACTGTGTGGGTAACTGGCGCAGCAGTGACTTTCACAGTAGTAGTTGCAGAAGTTTCAGGAGTGCTAGTAGACATTCTGAAAGATCAAACAAGATCAAAACACAAACAGTTAGACAACTGTTATAAATCTGTATATAAGAAATTCAATCGTGATCTCTATATACTTATAGTGGATCTGCTTCAAACAAACTCAATCTTGGTTTCAATGAATCAGATGCAATTATCAAATATATCAGTTTAACAGAAACACAATCTTGGTTTCAATAAACTGATTAGAACAACTGCTAAAAAACGTTAACTGTTAATAAAAATCTGTAAATTAAAACTGATTTCCAGTGAAACTCAATCCTGGTTTCAGCAGAAACAGTTTATAATAAATCTGATAAAATTATTAATCCGATTTAATAAAAGTTTTAATTTTGTTAAACAGAATCTGTTTTAAGATTGTAGTAAATGATGTATACTTTTATTAAAACCAGATTACAAGTAATAAAACTAACAGAATATAAATACAGAAAATAATAACAGTAATCAAGAAAGCAGTAAAACTAAGACGAGGCACGCGTTTAACACGCTTCCCTTAAAACAGATTCGCCGTTTGTTTCCCAGGGTACAACGTCCGAAGCTGTTGTACAGCCGGACTAAACAAACTTGCCTGAAAGATCACGGAAGCCTTGCGTGTTTCTGATCGACGAGCTGCTGGAAAACGAACTGGTAATGGAGTAAAGAAAAGGCTGCGTTTTTCTGATATATAAAACTGAATGAGAATGGTTTATTTTATAGCTAATTCATGTCTTGGTCACCAAGTCAGAATATATGCTTCTAAAATAATAAGACATACAAATCTGTTAAAAATAAACACGATTTGCATATATTTTACAAACACAGGAAAATTTTGTCATGACTTAATAAGAAAGTCTACATCTATTTGCCCGCACCCAAGCCAGTTTTTGGAGCTGCATTCGTGTCCGCAGGTCGCGCGCTAGTGCACAAGTTCAGTAGCTTCGAACCCGTTTTTAGCCTAGAAATCTCACTTTCTGCACCCCCCCCCTGCGCGCGCGTAGGCGTGGGAGTAAAAACCCACAAATTAATATTGTAGGGTAGAAACTAGGATTTCCTTATAAACATGTTTTCACTTCATGTTTCAAGCGATGTGGGACAAAATATTTTCCAAATATTGTGTTTCACGTGACTCACTTTGAGACACGATATCTCATTCATATTAACTCCATGTTGGACATACTTTAGCTCGTTGCGAAGCTCTCTTCGAGGAGAACGCAAAGCTACTAAGTACTACGAATATATATAACATATACATATATAAAATTATGTCCAAAGTATTGCAAAAACCATATTTTGCAAAACGTTTTCCAACACCAACCACTCCCCAAAAAATATGGTGCTAAAGTCCCAAAATCCTACGTGACGCCTTTGACACCACCTTTAGGCCCCTACCGTTCCTAGCTCACTTAGTATTCTCTAACATTTAAACTGACATGGTCTATTATTATTATTACTCGACGCTAAAAATATAAATATGAACAAATTAATTTGTATGAGCAATATGTTTTTTTTTTTCATATCTATGTATTAATCTTCATAATCATATTATCATGTTTTTTCATCACTCGAAGCTAAAAAGTATGCATGAACAATAT
The DNA here is from genome assembly GCA_025667525.1 of Glebionis coronaria. NCBI lineage: Eukaryota > Viridiplantae > Streptophyta > Magnoliopsida > Asterales > Asteraceae > Glebionis > Glebionis coronaria. Next base: position 645,943,449 of record CM046874.1, read on the forward strand.
TATTATGATAAATATAAGAGATACAGAAGAGATGAAAGTTTCAAAACTTAAGATTAATATAAATGTGATTTAATAATTTTTGAATAAATACGGGTATTTATAAGTTTGAGAAGAATATTTATGTAATTATAAAAGTTTAAGAAAGAGATTAATGTACTTATAAAAATGAATAGAATATTTATTTAAATACAAAAAATATATATGAAATATTAAACTTGAAGAAGAATGGATCTCTCTTATATTTATTAACTCATGCTACATATAAGATTTTATGTAATAAAATAATAAATTTATCAAAATGCCCTTACTCAGAAAAGGTAACGCAATTACGATTTAACTTCAAAACTTAATCCACTGACCATTTTCCACTTGTCAGGTGAATTTGTTCTATGACAATAAACAATGAGAAATACTAAATCCACTCAAACTTTACACAAATAATTCCACACAATGACATGTCAATGATTTGATTGGTGCTTTTTGTTTTTATTTCTCTCTCTTACTTTTGAATAAACCAATCTTGACAACTCATTGTGTGAAAAAAATTTTGTAAACTTTGAGTGAATGTAGTGTTCCTCATAAACAATTTGTTTCGCAAATATTAGACTATTTCCTATAAACTCTTAAAAAGTATACAAGCTGCAATGAAGAATATCAGTAACGACAATTGAAATATTGAGACACAAAACCGAATTACAAGCACATAACACATCTCCATCTCCACCCTTAATCACCGACAAACTAAAAACCATCATAAATCTGATTGACCGTCGTCATAATAAGAAAAAACAATATAAGACCATTACCTTAGGCTGGTGGTCGTGGCATTGAAGCCACGAGCGAGTTGACAAAACTCACGCGCAGCCCCCACCCCCACCATAACTCGCGCGCGAGTTCTTCATAGGCAAAAAAAAACATAGGGAGACTCACCTGGGTGAGTTTATGTAATTGGGCCCCACCACTAATATTATACCGTTAGTTTTATTAATAAAAAAAATGGGGTGATGTGGAGTGAGTTTTGGTAAGTGTCATTAACTCCTGTGGGAAGTTTGGGTGAGTTTGGTAAAAAAAGCTGACGTGGCGTTGAAGTGACGGTGAGTGAGTTTACACCCACTCCCACCAGCCTTATAATGTAGCAGTACTCTTTCTCATTTGCATTTTCATAGTTACATTCCTTACTTTAATGTGTGATGTTGTAGGGGAAAAATATGGATCACTTTAAACTTAGATTTAGTGATATAGAGCATGCTACGAACAAGTTTTCCACCACCAACCGCATTGGATCTGGCGGATATGGTATAGTGTATAAAGCTGAACTCGACCATTTTGACTGCACAGTCGCATCAAAAACTCAAGTAAAAAGTAATGATGATTTTTTAAAAAGACGTAGCGTTGTAGCTGTTGACAAGAAGGAGTTGAAGGATTTTTCACAGAAATTGAAATGCTTACTAATTGTAGGCATCCTAATATAGTTTCTCGTCTTGGTTTTTGTGAAGAAGGGCACGAGAAAATACTTGTGTATGAGTATGTTTCAAACGGAAGCCTAAGTGATTATTTTGAAAAAATCAATAACACCAAGAGACTAACTTGGGCTCAACGCTTACAAATATGCCTTGATATTGCACATGGGTTAGATTACCTCCACTCTAGCACACAGGAGAAACAAATGATAATACACAGGGATATAAAGAGTGACAATATTTTGTTAGACAATAATTGGGTTGCAAAGATTGCTGACTTCGGCCTCTCGAAATTACGTCCACCAAATAAAAAAGACAGCACCCTAAAGACTCTTAGGATTGCTGGCACAGAAGTGTACTTGGATCCTGAGTATTCGAAGACTGGTAAGCTCAAAAAAGGAACAGATATTTATTCATTTTGAGTAGTTCGATCTATTCGAAATCGTGAGTGGAAAAATGGCGTATGTTGGAAGTTACTATGCCAACTCTGGGAATGGGTTTCGGTCAACCATACAAAAGCACTTCAATGAGGGGACACAGAAAAAACTTGTTGATCCGAACTTAATGGAAGCTCCTGAAGGCATTCTTATGCTAAATGGTAGAGTCGATAAAAAATCTTTGGATATATTTTTTGATGTTGCATATAAATGTTTGGCTTTCACTCTAGCTGAGCGTCATGAAGGTTATCATAGACAAGCTTAAGGAAGCATTAAACTATCAAGTAAGTAAATTATTTTTAAATTACATCATTAATTTTCCTCATGGATCTTATTCTTGATCCTAGAAGTGAGTGATCATATACAATTGTTGTTTAGGAAACAAAATTATAGAAGCAATATGAAGCAATATGAAGGAGAGATTCCGAGAAGGAAGTGAAGCAATATGAAGCAAATGAGTGATCCGAGAAGGAAGGTACTGGAAGCAATATGAAGGAGAGATTCCACTTGCAAACGGACTTACCACTGTCATTGTAAAGCGGTGGAATAAGGAGTCTAGTCAAGCACGTCATCAATATTTGACAGAGCTTAAAGTTTTTTCCGAGAGTAAGCATGAGAATATTGTTGCTCTTGTAGGCCACTGTAATGAGAGCGACGAAAGAATCATCGTTTACGAGCATGCAGCTAACGGAAGTCTCCATAAACATTTGGACGATGTGAGTCTTACATGGATAATGCGCCTTAAGATATGCATGGGTATTGCAAGAGGACTGAAATATATTCATGAAGGTGTGGGGATGATACACAGAGACATCAAAAGTAGCAGCATTCTACTAGATGCTGATTGGAAGCCTAAAATATGTAATTTCGAGCTTTCCTCCAAGATCCTGGAATGGTTGAAAGCTGAACATGACACCGACAATGCTTACGGCTCATGGGGCTACCTTGATCCGATGCACGAAGAACTAGGTTACTTAACCGAAGCGTCAGACGTGTATTCACTTGGGGTGGTATTAATGGAGATGTTGTGTGGGAGATTAGCGTGGGGAGAGGAATGTAAGAGTCACGTGGAGTCGTTAGGTCCTTTGGCTAGAAGACGATACGAAGTAGGAAATCTTGACGAATTGGTGTTTTCGGGTATAAAAGAAAAAATTTATCCAAAATCATTCACTGCATTTGCAAGTATTGCCGTTCAATGCATAGATGAGCAAGATAATTTGAGGCCGAAGGCAAGTGTTGTGGTAGAGCAACTTAAAAAGCCGTTTGAAATTCAAGTAAGTATTTTCATACTATAAGAATTACTTGCCTACCTTTCATTTCATTTATGTTCTCGCTAATTAAAACTGTTTGGGTAATGAAGAAAGTTATTTTAAAGCCTTGTTTTTTTGTGAAAACCAAGGGACAAATCCCCACCATTCATTTAGCTTTGATATAAGGGTGGGATTAATCTAAAATTTAATTGGTTAATCCTATTTTCTTGTCCAACTATATAACGCATTATTTTTTTTACAACCGTACTTTTTCACACACAGTTAGGTGTGTTTTCCCCGATTCTCTCCAACGGATCAAACTCTAAATTAAACACCAACAATCATCATCTTCTTCAATTATAATCTATAATTCGGTCAAATTCATCATAAAATTTCGTTACTCCCACGATGAAGACTGTGTGGATATGTCGGTAGATGCGGATGATGATGATGATGATGATTATGATGAATATGGAGGTTTTGCAATTGGTTGGGTCGTCGATTCAGCTACTTCAAATGATGGTAGTTTTCTTCTTTTTTTATCATTATTGTTTGTCTGGTAGATGATAAAGTGCATTTAGTAATGTATGGGATATGATGATAAGATGCATTTGATGTATCACCATAGATTTCATAGGCTCTATTCTCAGCACACATTTCTTAAGTGTTTGTTACGGTTAGTGTTAAATCGTTCTGATCTTTGTTATAAAATGCATTCAATTCAATTTTCTAACAAATTGATACATGTGATATTCAATATGTTGACTTTGATAGTTAGTCTAATAGAATTTTGCATCTGCATATCAAGCGTTCGATAAAATGCCTAGGAGAAATAAGACAAAAATGTACATTGTATATGAATTGTTCGATAAAATGTCTAGAAAAACTAATAACAAGTAACATCGATCTTATGATATGTAGAACATAAACGGGTTGTACTAGTGAATGTGATTGAATGAAAAAAAATTGCTAGGTTAAGAACGACTTAGTCTACAAATTCTTACCTGCGCATTTGTTACTACCTGCAACAAAGATCCCTTATTCTCATTTGTTACTACCTGCAAATCACTTGTATCCCCCCTTTCTTTATCACTCGAACCAAACCATGATCTCCACTACTCACAACACATGAAGCTTTAACTCTACCATGTCGCTTTGTCTTCACAACCATCACTGTCTTACCCATCAAATCTCGATTGTTCCTTTCCATTCAGCGTTTTAATAGGGTATTTATATGCTTCTTTGAACATGTCCTTAAGCCAATCAGATTACTGTTGTCTTGCAAAAAAGTGTTTGAATGACGATATATTAAATTTAGTTGCCATTTTTTGAATCACATGATGGCTAGTGGAGTTGCAACGAGCATCAATCATCTCTAGAATAGCAAAATGCCTTTTTATGTTCGTGCACTGGCTATTCATTGTTACACATATCTGATATGGTCATAAGGTCTGTTAGGTGTTCGAATCTTAATTGTTCAGATGTAGTTTTAGATAGTCATTTGGTCGAAAGGAAGAAAGTTAAACCATTTCATGGTAGTTTACCTTTGTAGGTAACATTTATTTAGTGTATGCAATGATGGAGCTTATATTTATGCTGCAAAATCCAGGCTGCGGAGATAGAAACTCTAAAGAAAGAGAAGATGCATAGTGCTGAAGAAACGGACGGGCTTATGACGTGCAACCAAAAACTTTGGATAAAGATTCATATGCAAAAGAGCTTGTTGCATCAGAAGTAACAATAACTTTCCTACCAACATGCAAAAATCAATGCTGATAAACAAAAAGATGATATGCTTGTGGCGGAGTTGTAACAACAGCTTAAAGCAAGATACTAGAGAGAAAATTCTTTGATTTGTGTACTTTCTTTTGTTCTTCATTAAGCTTTCTCAAAATTTTACATACTTGATGCTTGGGTAGCCAATAACTAGTCTCAATAGTCGGCTGTCTACAATGTTAATAGTTGAGCAAATGCTTAATGTTATAGTGTGACCATTAGTGTTCATTGATACTTATTTCTTGTAAAAAAGTTTGATTGTTTATACATACCAGAATTCATCGACGACTTATTTCTTTTTAATATCACCAGTGATATTTCACAAACATAATTAATATCCGATATCACTTGTAATATTTCGTCTAATATGATATTTCATAAACGTAAGTTTTTTTTACCTTTTATAGTATCACTTATGATATTTTATTGCTTTCTAATACTTTTATAACGCATAAGTGATAACATGTAAAGAAATATAAAAAAACTATTGAAATATCATAAGTGATATTAAAAGGTTAATATGTATAATTATTTGTTTTCAAAATATCACAAGTGATATTAAGCATTTTATTATGTATACGAAATATAATTAGTGATATTAGACATGTCATATAAATTACTATAACACTTGCTTTTTAGAATACACCGGGTTTTTATTTTCATAGTTTGTTTTCTTTAATTCATTTTGGTATTTGTAAGTGACACTTTTTTGTCACTTGTTTATCACTTGTGATAAAGCAATAAAATTTGTAATTAGTCACTTTAGAGTAATATCTCAAGTGATATAACCAAACATGAAAGCTCATTTTAGTGTTTTATCGCCGGTGATAATACTCATATATAAAATACTACATTATGTTGTTTTATCACATGTAATATTACTCATATATAAAATTCAAGAACTAGTGTCATATTACATTGATTTATCACATGAGATATTACTATTAAGTGACTAAGAGCGACGCAACATTTGTTAAATTAATGAAATCAATGTTATTTATCACTTGTGATTTTTTTAGTCTCTTGTTATAAAGCCTCTTATGATGAAGCAATATAATGTGACACTAATTCTAGTATTCTCCATATGAGTTACTTGCCAAATCCGCATTCACAACCTTTACTAACTAAGATTATCATGTAGCTTAACACTAATTACCCCTAAATTATAATATCAGCGATGATAAATATAATCTTTATCAACTAAGATTCACATATACTTTAACACTGATTATCGAGATTCTAATATCACTAGTAATAACATATAAAAATATACATACCTGATACTGAATGTTAAAAATGAATACTCATTTATTTGTTTATCATTGAAGATATTACACTTTCGAAGGAAAAAATTATGTTAATCAACTTTAAACCAACAAAAAAATATTTTATGCATGTCTATTGCTTGTGAATGGCACAAAAATCAGCTTGTACCTCAAAAGTATGAATTTAGAAAAACACTTGTTTATGAAATATCACAAGTGATATACATCTCATATAACAAATATCACAAGTGATAGTAAACATTAACTATGCTTATAAAATATCAAAAGTGATATTAGACTATGTTTATGAAATATCACAAGTGATATTAGACATATATAACAAATGTCACACAAATGATATTAGACATTAAATATGTTTATGAAATATCACATCGATATTAAACATGTAATATAACATATATCACTTGTGATATTGGACATTAATTATGTTTTAAACATATCACAAATGATACTATACATGTAATATAACAAATATCACTTGTGATATTGGACAGTAATTATGTTTAAACAAATCATAAATGATATTAGACATGTCGTATAACAAATATCACAAGTGATATTAGATATTAATTGTGTTTATAAAATATCAAAAGTGATACTAGACATGTTGTACAACGAGGGTAAAAGCATTTGCATAGTGAAGATTTCTAAAATTTTCCGGATTCATCGGTCAACCCGAGTATCCCGAATACTAAACAGGGTCAACCCGAGTACCCGTATTCAAGTTCGGAACCCGACTAACCCCTGGTTTTAAGAAAGTGTGGTGCTTTTCGATGCGATAAGAGTAAAAATTCGAGACAGTATGATGTATCGAGGAGAAAATACTACAATGATAATTGATGCGAATTAATGTAAATTTCAAGTGTTAGAAAATAACTTTTTATGAAAGTCATGGAAAAAGGCTTTGAAATAGACATGTAAAGAAAATAATTAACATATCATCATGCACTTACACAAATTACTTTGTGATTAATAAAGTACTTGAAGGTTCATGTTATAATACATTACATCATTATGTAGTTACCAATTATTGTTATGCTACATCATAAAATGAAAATTACGGATTCTGGAGTAACAATAAACTTCAAGGTTTCTCGCATTTGTTCCTCCAAAAAAACTTGATAATAGTATAATACCATCACCATGACATCTAAACTAAAAGTCCTTCACATGTCTGCAATAACCTGGCTCAGCCTTTCTTTTGCTTCTAAGTCTAAAATTTGAGGTTGTGTCTAGTAGGCGGGTTGTTTTAGTTTGGATGGTAAATTAAGTGTTGTTGAAAACAATTCTTCATCTTTAGTTGGATCATCCTCCCTCAACTTTGTGCCATCTGAAATATACACAAACAAATTTTTAAAAATAGAAAAATAATAAAGAAACCGTTGATCGTCTGATCATTAATTACATTAGAAAAAATTATAGAAAACAACTTATCCCTCACTTTCTCATCAATGTTAGCCAAAATTTCTTTTTCGTCCATAGTTGCTCTCGTCGGCAGATCCACAAAGATCATAAATTTTGGTCACTTGCTTAGGCTGCAATAAATTATTCGGTCAGAAGAAGTACCATATGAGTAGCTTCTGCAATTATATACCCAGTTTTCTGCATAAACATTGCCACAAACTCATCTGCCAGTCATTTGGTAAACAGTGTATTAATAATAGAAAAAGAGCACCCAAATTCGTTAATTTTTTAGTAGCATAAACTATTTTGGCTTACTTAGCATAAGATTAGATTCTTTTCTACATGATCCATGATCAACAATAATAACGCAACCCCATACGGTTCCTGTCCACGACCACTATTTATGTCGGCCAAACAAGACCTGACCTCTAAACACCGGCTGTAATCACTTGGACGTGTAAAACCTAAGTTAGTCCAGCAAGCATATCTCCTTCTATCAACTTCAGTTGATATATGGATACGATACCCATAATTCAAGAACAAGTTGTTGATAAAGCGCAAAAATTCTATATAAATTCAAGTTTAATTATCTCTGTTCGAAAAAGTAGTGGTTGTGGTTGTAAAGTCAGCAGATTAAAAATTATTTGGCACTAGTTGTGACATATTCATTCCCACACAACATGGTTTTGTATTCACCTTTTCACTAAGAGAAGCTACATTTCTAAGTAGACTATCTTATTACCTTGAAGCACTTAGCCAAGAAGCGAAGGTTGATGCAGTAGTTAAACATGGTAACCAATAAGAGACCCCCATCCTATGATCTATCCAGCACAATACAAAGCGAAACACTTGATTCCAAGAAGAGTAGCAATGCCATAACCTTTGAGTTTAAGGTCCTTCCTTGTCTTTAATAGTTGCTTCACACCATCAAGTCCGTCCAAATGCATCATATCGATCGGGGATACTGATTCAAAGGAGAAATGTATTGATTAAAACTAAACAAAGAGTAGAGGGGATCTGGTAAATGGGACAAAATTCAATTGATTCTTCAATTGATCCATTTATTGAACATGAGTTATCAAGCATCCACTTAACTAATCAGCAACCACAATCAACGAATAACACTACAACAGCCTATTAAATCACTTCAGCAACTAATGATAAACGCGTCACAAACAAAACTATAGCTATCCTAGATACAGTGATAACACATCAATCATATCAGCAATTTATGAAACAAAATTTTTAGCAGCTACAACAAGTATAAAAGATAACCACATTATCAAAGACCATAACTTCTAAAAATCATTACAGAAGTTTCCTCAATGTATCGACAGCAGCTTAGACAAACTTACACATAGATTCTAAAGGAACTCACTCATGAATATCAAAAAAAAGGCAAATAACCCCATGAAATTGAATAAATGAAGACTATATCAGATTTCAAAGGCATTATTGGTATACGATACTCATAATCATAATGAAAGGTGTGGTCATTGTCAAGAGAATCATAATCCATCATTGTCACTTTATAACGGTAAAAAGGGAAAAATGTATAACTATCTAATCGTCAAAAACGCAAAACAAAAATGAGAGAATATAAACTTTTTCATGGTGTATTTTACATTCTCTAATAGTTTTATTTATGCTTGTTTTTTTCTAAAAATAGAATCTTAGCATATTTAACGCCTTTTCTAAGACATTTATGAACATGTTTAATATATACTTTATCACCGATGATAAGCCATTTATCACCGGTGATAAGCCATTTATTTATCATCGGTGATAAGCCATTTATTTATCACCGATGATAAGCCATTTATTTATCATCGGTGATAAGCCATTTATTTATCACCAGTGATAAGCCATTTATCACCGATGATAAGCCATTTATCACTGGTAGTAAACTGGTGTTAAGCAAGTTATCACAGTGATAACTGGTGATAAGCCACACATTATCACCGGAATCATAAACAAGTACCATTAAAAACTTCACAAAAATCTTCCTAAATAGCTTCTAAATAACAAATAAGTTTAAAAAATAAGCCAAAAATTACAATAATATGAAAATAAGCAATCATTATAAGCTAAGATTGACAAGACACCACAGATCTTAACAAAAATCATGAAATACACAAATCAAACTCGGAAATAAGCATATAATCATCATATACACAAATCAAACTGTGAAATAAGCATATAATCATCAAACACACAAATCAAACTGGGAAATAAGCATATAATCATCAAACACACAAATCAAACTCGGAAATAAGCATATAATCATCAAAATATCATAAATCAATAGATAAGCAGATACAATCAATGAAAAACAAAATAAGTTTCTTAACATCATCATAAACACAAAATGATCCGTTTCTAAGCACAAAATCACTAGATATACTTATATAACATCTAAATTAAAGATTATAACAATTGGACGATCTTCCATTGTTTTTGTATGTTCGATTTTCACCATCTTTTTGCGGTATAAGATCGGTCGTTCATGGATTGTCCATTTCTGTGTTTGTTATGTGTTTTTGAAGGTTTTGATCGGTTTTTTTTTGTTGATTTTAGGCATTTGTTGCGGTTTTTTTTTGTTTCAAATGGAGAAATGGGAGTTTTTGATGGTTTAGAGAGAGAACTTTTGATCTGAACGTAAAAAAGACTGGGATGTTAAAGTTTTTTAAAGTTTATAGTTTCAGTCCCTGACATAAGTTTGCAAAGTTAACAGTTTCGGTCCCTCCGTGTTTTTTATCCTTTGATCTGGTCCCTCCCAAATGGATGGCTCAGATTAAGCCCTTGGTTTCCACTAAAAAACAAGATTCTTTAATAACCGGACTCTTTGGGTAATGAAGTCCGGTTATTTTGGAAACTTGTTTTTTGTTGAAATCTAAGGGACTAATCCTAGCCATCCATTACCTAAGATTAAAAAAAAACACGGAGGGACTACTTTTGCCAAAATGTCCAAAATTTGCAAAAAATCGGCGGAAGGACTAAACTATAAATATGATGAAAATTGGTTATCACAAGTGATATTTCGTTACTGATAAAAACAATGAAATATCACTAGAGATAAACCAATGAAATCACTAGTGATATTTCATTAACATAGTTACTGCGTAATATCGCAGTGATATTTCATTGTTTTATTAACAGTGATATTTCATTGATTTTCGCTAGTGAAGTATCACTAGTGATAATTCATTACTCCGTCATATTTTCAATTTTGGTACCTCCGCCCATTTTTTCAACTTTTGGACATTTTGGCAAAAATGGCCCTTCCGTGTTTTTCAAATCTTAGGTTAATCTCTACCATTAGATCACAAATAGATGAAGGGTGTGGATTTGTTCTTTGGTTTCCAACAAAAAACAAGGATGCAAAATAAATTTTCTCTTGGGTCATGTACGTAGTAATACATACAGTAGGTAATTAACATCCCAATATTTAATAAAACTGTTAATATCATTCAAATGTTAATAGCTTGTCTTTATTTATATACATATATATTATTTTTTTCAGGTTTATGTAGGTTGTTGACTCCTAAGAACATATGTAATACAAAAAGTCATCAAAGACTTTTTCTAATTCCAGAAAGTTATTACACATAGTTTTTTCAATTGCATCACAATGTTTTTATTAAGCTTTTTACAAAAGCTTGTAAAACTGGTCTTTTGCAAAACTCTTACACAATAAATAAGATTTTCATTAATTGCATTAAACCCATCAAGTCATTAAGACTTGATGCATCATTGTAGATGCTCTAAATTTTATCCTTTTTTGGTATTGAATGACCAATTTTGCGTATTTCTTGAACAATTTATTTATTTTAATTTGAATGTAGTAACTTGGGTATTAGAGTTGATATCAATGTACATGTAGACTTTATCATAAATCCAATCAACCAATTATATTCACTCATTTTTTCATTAAAAAAACAATTTTCCATATATATTTAGAAAGTTAAATATCTCACAAATGGTAAATCGTCAAACGAAAAAAATACACCATCGTGAAGAGAATTATATGATTCTTCTATAGAGAGGCACATATATAAACTTTCGACGAACTTTTTTCTTGAACCTTTTATTCAATCACGTCTTAGAAAATCATATATGATTTGTATCACGAATCATATATGATATATGATTCGTATCACGAATCATATGTGATTCCCCAAAATCATATATGGTTTGTGATACGAATCATATATTATTTCATAAAATCATATATGATCCGTGATACGAATCATATGATTTTCTCAAACGCGACTTAACAAAAAATCAAAAAAAGATGTTATGTTTCGTTTTCGATAACGATTAACGGCTTGTGAGATATCTATTTTTCTTTAAAATGATAAAAGTGAGATTTTTCGTTAGACAGAAAAAATGAATAGATGAGATCGGTTCATTAGGTTTATGCTAATTACTAAGTGTACATTGAACTTTTACATAGGGTATTATAGTCAAATAATACACACAACTGATCACTTGATACCGTTATAAAGACCAAATTAAAAAGTATGCTATCTAACAAGTTAAATACATTTTCGTACGATTAACCTTTAAATAAAATCTCTTTTCTTCTTCATCTAAAATTCATAATTTTGAAAAATACTTTTTGTTGATCACGCTAATATTTTTATTCTATTAGGTAAAATCTTGGTTACCTATAGAATGAAAACAATTTATTTGATAAGAACTATAGTGTTACGGTCCGGGTCTATGATCAAGTTATGGGATAAATAGGGCTTGTTGGAGAGAACCTGGCGATCTCTGATATTAACTCAATTTACTTAATTTTTCCGATTGATTTCTTAAATGAAACACATGTTACATTTAAAGGAATGAAAACCTAACAAACCCTAACTAATAGGAACTTGATAAACCTAAACACTTCTACTTATCCTAAATAAAACAATTTAAATAAAAGGTAACCATCCTAATATAATTATTTTCTGGTCATAACATTACTTCTCCCATTAAAAAAGTGCTTGTCCTCAAGCACTAAGTAAAACATGAGACCTTTCAAGTTACTCCGGATCGATTATAATCTCCTACAGCAGAAACATCAACACCCTCATAAGAAGCGTATCCAGAAACCTTGGAATCAGCAATATTTAGAGCTCTGTGGGGACACCATCTGTCTTTTCCATACGGATATGGTGTGCCCCGTAAGGAAGAGTACTCGAGGTCCTCAGAATACTCTTGTTGAGACGATATAGGCTCATGAGAGTAAAGAGGGAGATCAACTCGAATGAGATCCATCACATTATTGTCTTTAATTAGAAGCTTTTCTTCTTCAGCTGGATGAGGCTTCTTCATCTGCTCATCATCATCAGAGGATTTTTATTGTACTCGACTCCACTGCTGACTTACCTATGCCACTATTTCCTATGTCACGGTCTTCAATCCTCATTGCTTTCTGATAGAACCAGGCTAAGGGTTATATGAAAATAGGACGATAGGAATGATTTATTGAAGAAACAATGCAGAATCTGAACAAAGAACTTCAATAGAATATAAATAGAGACGATAGGTATGATTTATCAAAGAAGGGTGCAGCCGAAACTTCAATGAAATCAACTAGTCCGTAGAGAGGAACAGACTCCTAATACATCAAAGAGTAGTAAATTATTTGATGCCTTAATCTTAGGCCTACTGCCACAATTTATAGATACTTAGAAGTAACTCAAGATAGTAAGAAATCACATATGCTGATATTGGGGAATCAATCTCTGAAGATCAGGGGAAATCAAATTGCTATAAATCAGGGATTCATTTATTGTCCAGGTTAATCTTTCTAGCTTTATTTGAGTAAGTACCCATATTCTTATCAGTACTTCCCCCTTGGAAACTTGCCTTGTCCTCAAGGCAAAAGTGTGGATATTGACCCGCAAGCAAGTCATAATCCTCCCAAGTCGCTTCTTCTAGTGGTCGATGCTTTTTTGGACCCACGGATACCCTATCTTTTGACACAACATGCCCTAAAAACTGATTTTTTTTTGTCACCAAAAGCACACTTCTTTGCATTGGCAAAGAATTTATTGTTGCGTAAAAAATGGAGGCCATTCTGTGCTTCGATCTTTGGTATGACATGTGTTGGTGGTGATTCTGAAGTGGCAGCAGGAAGTGTTGAATAAGATTGAAGAGATACGTCTTGTTCAGCATCGACTAATGGCAATCCTTGCAATTTGAATTTCTTCCCGTTTACATCAAAAATCATGAACATTTCGTCCCAATTGGCTTGTATCATGTTCAGTGATGGTAGCCATTTGATTCCCAACACATGATCAGCTCCTCCAATCGAAAATGGGAAGTATTCTTGTTTAGTTTTCAACCCCGGTAACACGACAGAAAGGTCACGACAAATTCGATTGCATTGAATTATTTGTCCGTTCGCAATCTGAACTCCGATGGAAGGAACCGTACTCGCCTTCAATCCCAACTGTTTCACTAGTGATGCTGAGATGAATTGTGAGTCGAGCCACTATCAATGAGTATCAATACTTACTCGTTCTCAAGCGTACCCTCAACCTTCATAGTCGTACCCGTTGTCTTTCCAAGAATGGCATGAAAAGATATTTCAGTCGTGTCTTGCTGATTCATATCTCGATCATACTTATTCCTATTATCATCTGCTTTTCTCTCAACTAGTGGTTCACTATCATTTGCAATCGGTGCTTTGCACCTATTCTCTGGTACGAATTTCTCATTGCACCTAAAACATAGTCCCTTATCACGACGATTTTGTCGTTCGGTATTCCAATCCTTATATTGCACTAAGGATGATGTATTTTGGGATGTAGCATGTGAATCGCTCTGTTCACGCGCATAAGTTAAGAAAGAATTTTGTGAGTTGGGTCCTGTTGGGTTGCTAGTGGCTCGAGACTTAGCTTCAAACTCTAGTGCCAAACTCACCGCATTGAAAACAGTTCTAGGTTTGTGAATTCGAACATCGACTTTCAATTATTCCTTGAGACCACTAATAAAGACTCCCAAAAGACAATGATGGGGCCAATCATGAAATCGTGCAACTCTTTTTGCAAATTCTTGTCTATATTCTTGAACCGTGCCCATTTGTTTGATGTTGCACAAATGTTCATCAGGGTTTTGACATTCTGTCGGGCCGTAATTTTCATGTAAAATTTTCACCAATTCTTCCCAATAAATATGATCATTCTCTGCGCTGATCCATGCAAAGAGGTCGTGTGCATCCCCTTCTAGGTACATGGATGCAATCTCCACCTTCGATTCATCAGGGTCTGATAATAACGAAATTACTTTTCCGCCTTTAAGATCCAACCGCGAGGGTCACCCCTTTCGAATTTGGGAAATTCCATCTTGGTGAATGGTCTTCTTTTCGAGTTATGGTACCAGTCCGAACTTTCGGAATCATCCTCCCCATGACGAGATCCAAAGGTGGCTTCTTTTGACTTACCCCTATTGGGCCTGTTAGGGTTTACTTGTGCCTTAAGAGCTTCTACATCAGCAACAAGGGCATTAAGAGCATTCAGTTTGGAAGCAATGGAAGACAATTGGTGTGCCAGGTTTTTGGGGTTTTGTGAAGGTGAAGATTTGTCGTTATGGTTTGGCTGTTCATTGAGGGAGGTAGAGTTTCTGGTGGTCACCATTCTGGATCATTGCTCCGATACCAAATGATGGAACCAGGCTAAGGGTTATATGAAAATAGGACGATAGGAATGATTTATTGAAGAAACAATGCAAAAAATCTGAATAGAGAACGATAACTTCAATGAAATCAACTAGTCCGTAGAGAGGACCAGACTCCTAATACATTAAAGAGTAGTAAATTATTTGATTCCTTAATCTTAGGCCTACTGTCACAATTTATAGGTACTTAGAAGTAACTCAAGAGAGTAAGAAATCACTATGCCGATATTGGGATATTAATCTCTGAAGATCATGGGAAATCAAATTGCTATAAATCAGGGATTCATTTATTGTCCAGATTAATCTTTCCAGCTTTCTTTGAGTAAGTACCCATATTCTTATCACTTTCTTTTCACCTTTTTCCAAAAAAAACTCAGAAGAGGACCGAATCTTTTGCAAGGTTTCTATGCTTCGTGATAGCTTCTCCCACTTAATCTGCTCCTTTAGACGATCCTCTTGGTACATCATCAAGAACTGATCAAACATCTTCTCCAGGTTTTCACTTGGACCACCCATAACTCTTGGCTCTGATACCAATTTGTTACAGTCCCGGGTCTATGATCAATTTATCTGATAAATAAGGCTCGTTAGAGAGAACCTGACGATCTCTGAGACTAACTCAGTTTACTTAATTTTTTGATTGATTTCTTGAATGAAACACATGTTAGATTTAAAGGAATGAAAACCTAACAACCCCCTAACTAACAAGAACTTGATAAACCTAAACACTTCTACTTATGCTAAATAAAACAATTTAAATATAAGATAACCATCCTAATATAATTATTTTCTGCTGGACTGTTGGTCATAACATATAGTGATAACACTACTTTCACTAGATTGATAACAAATAGCAACCGTAATCAAATGCTTGTAGATAAATTGATAACAACTATGCAATTGCATCAATGGAAGTAAAATTCAGCAGCAAACAAATATCATAGTAAGCATTCACACACATAAACAATAAGCAGATCTATAAAAAATAAGCAGATTCATTAAGATTTAAATAAAAAACACCTATTATGCTTAAAACACTATAAACCAAATCATGACAATAAACCACAATATCCTTCAAATATGCATATACAGATTCACAAACTAATCCGCAAACAACAGTCTGATCATTCAATTCAAGCAGATTCACAAGTATAAAAATAAACAAATTAACCAATTATATTAAAAATTTATAAAACTAAATGAGCTTAACCTTTATTGAAGTAGACCCCGTTGATGAAGAAAGAAGCGCTTAACTTCCTTATTATTCGACTCGACACCAAAACGCCACCATTAAGCAAACATCACGAATAAATAGCTTTGTAATTTATCTAGTGGGGATAAACTTAAATCCGTATCTCACTTAATCATTCAAATAAGCTATTGATTTTTAAGCTTACATGAACAATACTTACTTAAAATATTATCTTGTATCAATAGAAGATGTAAATAACTTTTAATAGTAAAATCAAACGTGGGATAAAGAGATTAAAAACTGAAAATTAACTTTATTAATTCAAATCAAGCAACTAAAATCTAACATTATAACAGTAAGAATGAAAAATGGATACATTACTGAATAAAATGGGGGGTTTTTATATGAAACCGAGAAGGGTGAGGGGTGAGGGTTTGTTGATGAAGAAACAATCTTGACCCTTCAATCAACATCTCTATCTTCTCTTCCCATTATGTTTTGATCCAAAGGCTGTAATCAGCCCTTGTGCACACGGATTGCCACCGTGGCACAAGGTTGTGCTAGTTGTGTTAGTTTGGTGATGATTTTGCAAGATTTCATTGGTTCTCTGACAAGTTTGAAGGAAATAAGCCAATATGGGATCTTTGGTGACAAATCCAGTCAGCCACGTGGCACTTGGTGTCAGCACCTCTCTTTCCTTATATTCTTGGGAATTAATTAGAGCGCGTGAGGGCCAATTGCTAATGATTTGAGAAACCCCCAAAAGCTAGGGTTCTTGAGACTGGGTAGTTCTTCCCCTTTTGCCTTCTTTCTATCTCTTGTCTTATTTTTTTCTTTGTTTATCTTGTTTACTTTCTTTGACCGAGCTCCTTTGACCTCACAAGCGTATATAACAATACTCCACTGTCACTTTCTTTTCTTTGTGATGGGCTTTGATGGTCCAAGTTAATAAACTTCCCACGTACCTTATTGATTTTGGTGTTGATGGGCCTTTAATGGACCCAATCCATATAAATTCTTTCAGCCGTCTCTTATTAATTCACCTTTGATTTGGTAATGGGCTTTTGATTATGGACTTGTAGTGGGCTTTTCCAAATAGTTAACTTCATAAGCCCATAAATGGGCTTTAAGGCCCATTAAGCATTGTGGGACCCACTTGACTTCAAACTTTTGATAAATCCGCGAATAAAACGACTTGTCTTTTGGCTCTTGATAAAATCTTCAAATCCCATGTCAATTTTTGCCGGTTTTTGTGATCTTGGTACCTACACACACGAAACAATAAAACAAGCATATACAAAGATATTTGCATATGATTTATGCATTTTATGTTCGTTTAACGATATAAATGATATGAGTAATTTCACTCATATCAAACTCCCCCTTGCTAAGCAGTTGTCGTGTCCTCTCGCAATGATAAAATAAAGCTACTAACTACACTTTTATTCAGCTTTTGACACTTAATTTTGCAAAGACGTAATGTATTGTTTTCATTATTTGAGAAATAACTTTTAGGATCATAAAACTCGAATAGATTCATCGTCCCCGATTTTTTACTCTTTCCATGCCAAGTTTAAAAACAAGATCATTGTCAATCATAAGTCCCAATGTTAAGACCACTCATACAAGTAATTTGTGTTAAACTCAGTCTCCTTTATTCCTAATTGTATCTCTAGATTTTAAATTTTGTCATTCACCCAAAGGCTCATTTGACTTATTTAGTTATTATTAGTCCAAAAATGAAGGCAAAATGGTGTAAAACCAACACTTAAAACCTAACCTCGACCTCAAAAACCGTTGTCACTAAAGAAAGCCCACATCAAGGATAACTTAACATGATTTGAGGAATAAATCCCCGGATCCGAAATTTGGCTAATAGGACTACTTAAAGAAACAATTATTCCTCCAAAGTCGAATTTGACTTTATTTATGGAGTTAGCAACATTTACATCATACACCTTGAGGATCTTTAAGATGTAAAAGTTCTCCTTGTATATGATCCACACCCTAAGGCTCCTTGGACATAAACAAGGGAATTGACATTCACCATCCACCCTAAGGCTCTAATGATGAAGCAATTTTTATTAAACACGTCACCATGCCATACACCCTAAGGCTCTAATGACAAGGCTAGTGCTACATGACTCCCACCCGAAGGCTCATAGAGAACATGTTTTTTATTTATTCTTCTTTATTAATGATATATATAGTAAGCCAAATTTCCGCAATCCCATGATCAAAAAGTCCATGACTCTAACACCCTCAGTGTGTTCTTATTTTAATTACAAGGGAAGAAAAGGAAGGAGTTACGAGTTAAGATATTGAACTCAAACTGCTAAAAACTTCATTTCTTAAACAATTAAATATTCAAGCATGAAAAATAAATACGAGGAGAAAGAATCAACACAAAAATACTTATACAAGGAAGATTTAGCCTTAAAACTTATGATTCAACTTTATCATCTCTTGTTCTCCATATTGTAAAATCTCAAAGAGGTGAGACTAATGGATACTTATCCTATTAAATCAAAGTTTTGGGTTTTCAAGTCATCTATAGGATCTTGCATCTTCTTGGACTTTTTCAAGTTTAGAATTTGCGTTTTAAAGTTCCCTTGATAAATGACTTTCTAGGATCAATTATAGGAACTTGCGAAAAGCTCTTGTTCTTAAACCCATATGAATTAAGACTTTCGCGTTTTAAAGCTCCCTATATAAAAGTCTAGCAAAACTTGATTTAAGCATGTTAAGGAATGAGCTAAGCTAAAAACCGAGCCGAGTCAAAAACTGTTCTTATTTTCACCAACGGAAAGCCTATATTTGTGTCAAAAACACTTATTTCCTTTATTATTAAACACAAAATTGAACTAAAAATTAAATTTTTTTATGAAAAACAAGAAAAACGATTACGTTTGAACACGACAAAAGCAACTACAAGCGATTATATCGATTGACTCCCCCATGCTAAAACCAAACATTGTCCTCAATGTTTCCTAGCTCAAGAGTAACACCCCCTTGCTAAAACACGAAGAGTCGAATGCAATAATCCTAACATGGTAAGAGTACACAAATCTATAAGCCGTTTATTAATTATGCCCAAGATAAAACGTTAGTCGATAAAAATCAAAGGATAGTGAGTGCCCCTTTTGACAATCAAAGTATTGGAAGCTCGAGTGGACCGGGAAAAAACTGAACACGAGAGTCTTCAATGATTAGGGTCATACCTAAGATTCACATCACAACAAAAACACGAGCACGAGCTTGAAAAGATCAAGCCTTATTAGTGTTAGAAAATAGTAAGAAGATAGAATGTATGGGACTCCCCCACAAGGCACCTCGTTTTTGTTAACCGAGTCATGAGCTCGACTCGTTCCCCGCATTCATTGGTCCTTAGGGAAAGTGGTGGAAACCGACATATTGGAATAAAATCCATAATAAAGCACGATGCCGGGGTCAAAGATCACATCCTCGTTGTCGTATGACAAACGAGAGGATGAAACTCCAACATAAATCTCCAAAAAGAGATGGCGGTCAATGTCACAAATCATGAAATGGAAATAGTATGCTCCTGGAGATAAACTCGCACCAAGATGATCGAAAAATCTTTCAATTATTGCATCGGTGAAAGGCCGAGATTTCCCTAAATCAATGATTCCGGGGTCGAATACCTCGTCCTCGGAAGAGAAAGGAATAGAAAACATGGTGTCTTTCCCCCATGCTAATCTATCATCATATAAAGCACATGGTAATGGTGGGGTAAATGTCTCATTCATAGTGGTATCAACATGCATAACCTTGTTGACCTTGTCATTCTTTGGAATGTGAACAAAGGGATCATGATACTCAATATGAGTCACATGAAAAAACCCGCACATTTAGATCAAAGTGGGTGAGAGGAGGACTTGGGACGAAATCATCATCAAGTAAATTCTCTAAAAAGAGAGCGTCCCCCTCCGGGTCAAGTTCATCAACACCCGGTGGCATCGAATCATTTGAAGCAAGAAAAGTGTCAATTTCTTCCATAAGCGGATCACTATCCTCAACGGGGATAGGAGATAGAGAGAAAGACTTGTAATAGGTTTAGAATGCAAAGCTTCGATTTTAGAAATGAGAAGATAGACGTTTGATAATTTTTCTCGAAGAATCACGTCTTCCACCTCTAAATGAGTAAGTTCATCGGTGAACTTCTCAAGGATCGGAATAGTCAAATCAACCTCATTTCCCGATGGAAATTGGTCTAAAGGAGTAAGTTCAAAGGTGAACCTCTCAAAAACCGGATCGTTATCATCCTCATTTCCCGGTGGAAATTAGTGAAGAAGAGTAGGTTCATCAGGAAACCCCTCATAATCCGAGTCGTGAAGGTCATCTTTATAAGAAAGTTCATCGGAGAAATCCTCATTAGATAACTCACTAGAAGTCGTATCATACTCAAAATCTTCATTTCCTTCACAAGATTCATCATTAGAATTGGAGAAAATCTCAAAGTGAATGGAAGAAGGAGAGTTATCACAATGTGGCAAATCACACGTTCCATTGGAAATACCATCGGACTCTCTTGGGTTTTGGACAAGGATCTCAACACTAGACTTTATTACTTCGTTCAATTCCGTTTCCGGAATAGTGCTAAGACGCTCGTCCCCCATGCTAAGAGAATTGTCGGGTTCCATGGTGGAAGAATCAAGAATAGGAGTAATGATGTCATGAAATGGAGTGAGATCGAATATATCATCATCGTCATCATCATCATAAAGAAAAGAACGCTCGAGTTCACGAGTAGCAAGATACTTTGCTTCCTCTTGAGCTTGTTCTTTCTTTCGAATCTCAATGCTTAATCCATAATAATTTTGCTTAAGTTGTCTAATATTAATCTCACACTCTCTTTTAAATTTGTCATCAATTATTTCTCCTCGATATCTTCGAACTCCCAATTCATTAGTTATGTCGTTAATCTTGTGATCAATTCGTCTCTTTTCTTGCAACATATCTTCGATGCTCTTTTCAACAATTTCAACACTTTCTTGATTCCTTATTTGTTGAAATAACGTTTCAAGTCGTCTATAACCTTCACCATAGAGAGAATATTGTGGGGGTTGTCAAAACCGGAGGGAATGAAATTATAGCAAAGATTGGGCTCATAAAAATTTTGATCCCTCGGTTGACAATTAAAACTCTCGTGAGGACCCCCACAATACTCACAACAAAGATATTGTTGTGATAAACTCGATGAATCTTGTGGATAACAATTATCATTATAGTTTTGATTGTAGCCCGGTTCTTGCTCGTAATTAAGCGAGAATCGATGTGAACAATCAATTCCATAATGAGAAACGTTTCCATATAACTCACACGAGGGTGTCTCGTATGTGGGGTGTGGAGGTGGGTAAAAATCGAGAGGGTTATTTGAAAATTTTGGGTTTCCGCATGAAGTAATATCATCACAAAAAGGACAAAATCCAACTCGTAAATCATTACGTAAATCATTTCCACAACGCTCGCACGTACACCACCGACATGGTAAAAGACCATATAACGGTTCTCCACACCCTACACAACGGACGAAGGAATTCATAGAAGAATTAAAAATAGGAGGGTGAGGAGAAAAGAATTAAACATGATAGAGGATTAAGAAGATTATTTTTGGTATTTTTATTTTTCAAATCAATCATAGGTTGATAAAAACAAGGAGTAAGGATAATTACTATGGAAGTAAACTACCCTCGGTCGACTTTGAAACGTAGGTGAAAACCTAAACGTCTCGAGGTTCAATAAGTAAACAACGACAAAAATAAGTTTATTACTACTTGAGCTG
Organism: Glebionis coronaria; assembly: GCA_025667525.1. Classification (NCBI taxonomy): domain Eukaryota; kingdom Viridiplantae; phylum Streptophyta; class Magnoliopsida; order Asterales; family Asteraceae; genus Glebionis; species Glebionis coronaria. The sequence continues at coordinate 645,965,734 of CM046874.1, forward strand.
GCAAACCAATAATCGGTTGTCCCTCTCAATATATGCACAAGCAAGCGGGGAAACGAGGTGGCACAAAGCACTTAAAAACCTTTTTCCTTAGACGGCCTTTTATAGCTCGTCGCCTTATACCCACCTTATAGTTTGTATAAATCGAGTTCAAATTTTTTATTAGTATTTATCTATTTTGCCTTTATTTTTTTTTGTTTTGGATTCGAATACAATAGCTAGGTGATAAAATTCCAACTAAGGTTTGCGTTTTCATGCTGTTTGAGGTAGGTGAATTTATTGTTCTACATATTACAATATACTAATAACAAAAAAAAACGAAAAATCGATATTTGTTATATATATAGAAAAATAACAAAACTTTCCGAGGACGGAAAGGGTCTTCAAATCAACGATCAACAAATCGACACGAAAGAATCGTACATAAAATCTCCGGCAGCGGCGCCAAAATTTTTGATGTGTGGGGAAAGTGTCGGTGTATTTAATATAATACGTTATAGAGCAAATTATAGAAAATTACCTTTAGGAAAAAGTAGTAGTCTAAAATAAGCTAAAGACGAACTAATTAACACGAGAGTGATCCCCGGTTCGTTGTACACGAAGAAATTGTGAATTTGAGACTTTCGTTTTGAAATGGACAATCTATTTGAATTCGTTTCGGTTTTTATCTAAAAATAATCCTACAAATCTTTTTAACCTAATGTGCATGAACCGTTCACCCAAATTAAATCTAAAAGACAAATTGAATCTATATATTTTTTATTTTACTTTTATTTTTATATTTTTACTTTACACTAATAAATTGTAACAAAAATATGTAAATTATATAAATTTTTAAAAGTAATTGAAAATTTATTTTTATTTTTAAACTTTATTTTGTTTATATTTAATTTTATTATTTATTTTTATTTTCTATTATATATTTAAACTAACAATTTTTCTAAAATAAAAATAAACAAATTATGGTTTAAAAGTAATTAAAACGTTTAAATTAAACTTATTTCACTCAAATTAAAAAAAACATTTATAAGACAAAAATGAAAGTTCAAAAGGAAGGAATATAAAACTGTAGGAACAGTTATAAACAAAAACGTGAGCCTAGCTCAGTTGGTTAGCACGCTGGGGTGCTAAGTGATAGGTCACATGTTTGAGCCACAGGAGTGGCACATTTTTGGAATATTTATTTTTGGCACAGAAAAAACAATATATGCTAAATACAGTAAGATACGATAACTCAACTAACCAATAACAATAAACAGATCAAGTAGAAATGCAACAGTAGACGAAATTTTTTTTGGTCAATCTAACTTAGACTCCAAAAAAACAATAGCCATCGAAATATAATGATTAGCCTTAAAAAACACATAAAGCTGGCAACACAATAATCAACATGCAACATATTCAGCAGGTTAAACACACTCAAATCCTACTTCAAACAAAACTTATTTAACTTCAACACAGCCAAAAGTTCACAAACATGAATTAAAATTCCCTAGTCAAAACAAATTTAAGAAACTCACAAAATCTAAGAACACGCAACAAATAAAATCAGTTAAAGGTTCACTTCAAATACATAAACCCGTATGCACGCACCTCAATTGAGTGGATAAACTCAACATACACAGTAGTACTCAAAATTGCACAGGTTAAACCTATAGCAAAGATTTTTAGCAACTAATCAACAAGTAAAACCCATCAGGTTAATTAAGCGACACAGATTAATAAGCAAATAACAGATTTCCCTTCAAAGTAACTCCGAAAACAAACAGTCCCGTATTTGAGAACAAATCAAGGTAGCTGACAGACGAATTATGAATTGATAAACAACTATGCAATTGCATTAATGGAAGTAAAATTAAGCAGCAAACATATATCATAGTAAGCAGATTCACTCACATAAACAATAAGCAGATCTATAAAAAATAAACAGATTCATTAAGATTTAAATCAAAAACACCTATTATGCTTAAACACTATAAACCAAATCATGACAATAAACCACAATATCCTTCAAATATGCATAAACAGATTCACAAACTAATCTACAAACAACAGTCTAATCATTCGATTCAAGCAGATTTACAAGTATAAAAATAAACTAATTAACCGATTATACTAAAAATTTATAAAACTAAATGAGCTTAACCTTTATTGAAGTAGACCCCGTTGATGAAGAAAGAAGCGTTGAACTTCCTTATTATTCGGCTCGACACCAAAACGCCACCATTAAGCAAACATCACAAACAAATAGCTTTGTAATTTATCCAGTGGGGATAAACTTAAATCCCTATCTCACTTAATCATTCAAATAAGCTATTGATTTTTGAGCTTACATGAACAATACTTACTTAAAATATTATCTTGTATCAATAAAAGTGTAAATAACTTTTAACAGTAAAATCAAACGTGGGATAAAGAGATTAAAAACTGAAAATTAACTTTATTAATTCAAATCAAGCATTACATCATTCATAAAAAATAAAATTACATTATATAACTACAATCTAACATTATAACAGTAAGAATGAAAAAGGGATACATTACTGAATAAAATGGGGGGTTTTTATAGGAAACCGAGAGGGGTGAGGGGTGAGGGTTTTTTGATGAAGAAACAATCTTGACCCTTCAATCAGCATCTCCATCTTCTCTTCCCATTCCGTTTTGATCCAACGGCTGTAATCTGCCCATGTGCACACGGATTGCCACCGTGCCACAAGGTTGTGCTAGTTGTGTTAGTTTGGTGATGATTTGGCAAGATTTCATTGGTTCTCTAACAAGAATGAAGGAAATCAGCCAATAGGGGATCTTTGGTGACGAATCTAATCAGCCACGTGGCACTTGGTATCAGCACCTCTCTTTCCCTATATTCTTGGGAATTAATTAGAGCGCGTGAGGGACAATTGCTAATGATTTGAGAACCCCCCAAAAGCTAGGGTTCTTGAGACTGGGTAGTTCTTCCCCTTTTTCCTTCTTTCTATCTATCGTCTTATTTTTTTCTTTGTTTATCTTGTTTACTTTCTTTGACCGAGCTCCTTTGACCTCACTAGCGTATATAACATTACTCCACTGTCACTTTCTTTTCTTTGTGATGGGCTTTGATGGTCCAAGTTAATAAACTTCCCACGTCTCTTATTGATTTTGGTGTTGATGGGCCTTTAATGGACCCAATCCATATAAATACTTTCAGTCGTCTCTTATTAATTCACCTTTGATTTGGTAATGGGCTTTTGATTATCGACTTATAATGGGCTTTTCTAAATAGTTAACTTCATAAGTCCAAATAGGCTTTAAGGCCGATTAAGCATTGTGGGACCCACTTGACTTCAAACTTTTGATAAATCCACGAATAAAACGACTTGTCTTTTGGCTCTTGATAAAATCATCAAATCCCGTGGCGATTTTTGCCAGTTTTTGTGATCTTGGTACCTACACACACGAAACAATAAAACAAACATATACAAAGATATTTTCATATGATTTATGCATTTTATGTTCGTTTAATGATATTAATGATATGAATAATTTCACTCATATCAGAAACGAACATCAGTATGCTTGGGTGTAAACCTTGTAGTGCTCCCATTAAGGTTATTTCAAATAGTAAAAAGCTTAAGGATAAGTTTGGTGATGATGAAAAGCTTGTTGAAATTACTCCATATCCGAAATTTCTTGGTAAATTGATTTACCTGACTGACTAGACCAGATATTGTATATGTTGTGCATTGTTTGAGTCAAGTTATGCATAGTCGTATGAAGTCTCATCTGAGGCTTGCTTTTAGAGTTTTGAGGTATTTGAAAAATGAACCTGGACTGGGTATTACTTTCAATAAAGAAGTCTGTAATACATTGAATGTATTTGTGGACTCTGATTGGGCTAAATGTAAAGTAACTAGAAAGTCTTTGATTGGTTACTGTCTTTATCTTGGGAGTAATCTGGTTTCATGAAAGAGCAAGAAACAAAGTGTTGTTTCTAGGTCTTCTACTGAGGCTGACTACAGGGCTATGTGTAATGGTTGGTGTGAGGTTATGTGGATTCAAAAGGTTCTTAATGATCTGTTGATGTGATGCTACCTATTGATATGAGGGTGCGCTTGGTTCAAGTAAGGGAATCGGAATGACAAAGGCAAAGGGTATACTAAGGAATATAATGAAATACTTTGATTACATTGATAATGCTTGGTTAGTTAATTTGTAAAATCAATCCTTATACAAGCACACAAATACTACCAAGTAAATCTACGGTATATGTTCATTGATATATACTGTAATTTGAATTTGTCTTTAAAACCATTCGCATATTATACATAGTAATCTATGTAGAATTTTGTTAAAATATATAAAGGTAATAAAATTGTAATTCATATGTATTACGTATGAAATCTTGTACATATATGTTTTGCACAAGCATATACAAATTTTGAGTATGTATATGCATGTTTTTTGCAGACATCAATACACATATGTTATAATCATAAAATTCACGTTAGATATTGTAGGAAATATCAATCTGATAAACTATAAAATAGTTCAATTAATAATATTTAAAAAAAATTAATTGTGCTAAAATTAAGGAATGATTACGTGGGAAAAAAGGAAGTTAGCAGGGGGATCATTTTCTAATACCCATAATTTGATGAGTAATGTGTTATTGGCCACTTTTAGGTAATGATAATATACAATATAACAAATCAAGCACCATTTTTCATTATGTTACCCTTTTCTCACCCTATAAAACCTCTCGCCAAGCATCCCATGAATTGTGATAATAACTCAGTTATCCAAATTTCTTTGCATCTTGTACTTCATGAGAGAAGTAAACACTTTTAAATTGATATTTATTTTTTAAGGGAAAAAAATATCTGCAGGTTTTATAAAACCTTTGTAAGTGAAATATGAAAATAATACTGCACATATATTTACTAAAGAATTGTTGATTTTTGACCATAAAAGGTTTTGTAGTTTGCTTGGTTTGTTTAATGGATTTGCACGTTAAGACTTATGAGGGAGTGTTAGAAGTATAAGTCCTAACCTAGAGGACTACATGTGTCAAGTTATAAAGATGGAGGTGTTGTTTCATAACTAAGGAGTCAAGTTTGTTAGCTGAGGGACTGAAGTTGGAATATTCAAGACTTAAAGGATCAATGTGAAAGTTAAGAGTATATATACTCCTCACCTACCTGCTATTCAGATCTTTCTCATTATTTTTCTAGGGTTAGATTCATAAGTTTTTACACATTCAAACGAAGATCCAGTAACGAAGGGATACAAGGACGACGAAAGTCCACATGACGATAACTCCAGTCAATCAATTTTTCAGCCTTCTGTTTCTTGTTTGATTCTATGACAACCTTTAGTTTGGTAGAAACTTCTAACATCTTAAATAGAAATGTTCCACTTCTATAATAAGCAACTCCTGCTATTCTGATTAAGCTATCTGTATCTACCTGGATTACAGTATTTTGTACTATCATGAGGGATTTCGTACATTCGCAAACATTTTTTAAACCAACTGACTTCATTTTCTTGTTCACGGTGCCGCCACTGCTTTCTTCGCATATCCTTTTGGTTCCACTAATAACAGAATCTTGTTCAAACCTTAAATTCCGAGCAGCCCCTAGAGCCCATGCCATCTATATTCCAATCAAATGTTAAAGTATTGAGAAACACATTAGGGTTTAGATTGGGCCACTAGATCATAGAATCACGCTGAAAGAAAGCATATAAAATGAATCCCAGTAACATGGAGAAGTGCAGTTGAGGCGACAACCCACGCAGCTTGCCTTATGTAAAATGTGCAAAAAGGTGAAGGCCTAAGTGAAGTCAAGCGAGAGTACGTTTTCAAATTGTGTATAGGACCCATTGTCAACCGAAAAGCTAGGTATTCTCAAATAGGTGGGTAAGTAAATAACTGCTTATTTGATTCAACATTAAGGGGGTGTGTTATGATTGCTTATTAGCTGCTTATTCATTAGTCATTCTGGAAATGGTATTTGGTTTTGCTTATTTTGTAGAAAATGCTAGAATATTTGAAAAAAAAACAACAGTTATTTGCTGAAAAAATCTAGTCAAATTCATTTAAGATGTTTTTGAAATGATGATGCTAAAATAATAATTTGATTGCATCTCAATTTAGTGTTTTGAAATAAGAAGCTCCGTACATATTTATCAGCATCTTGCTTGGTTTACCTCTTAATAAGCAGACGCACTACAAGAAATCCCAAACACCCTCTTAATAAGCTCATGTGGTGTAACTTGATGCTTGTGATTTAGGCTTATTTGGACTTGGTAAGATAACTACTAGTTATAAATGTTTCTTATTCTTTTAGAACTTCTCGTTTTAATAATCTACGAAATTCATCATTAATTTCATGTAATGATGTTAAACCCGCTGATCCTGCTTTAAGGTTTTTAGATTCGTTAATTTTCAAACTTAGATTTACGTTTGAATTTGTATTGTTCATGGTATGGAGAACGATGGATGGAAAAGAAATAAGCAAATCTATATTAAATATACGGGATTAGATTGTTGAAGTAGTTTCCATGTAACCCTTATATTTCAAATCAGCCACCTGGCCGTCATTAACAGAAGTTATCCCATTTAGTTTTTTGTGCAAACGAGTAAAGAACATTAAGATATATTAAAGTAAATATCGACACTTATAAGTTATCCAAACGCATTCACACTAACAACCAAATATGGTTCTCTCATTTAGACACTTGTAAAAAGTCACAGAAGTAAGATCATCATCTGTCGTAAATGGTTATTTGTCAAGGTCAAGTCTTGAGATTATGGACGTTCATGTTGATTCGAGCTGGTGTGTTCTGTGCAAGTATCCATCCAATGGGCTGCTGACTTGTTGCTTCTAATATACATTTCAAATTTCTACAAGAAAGACTAGTATATTTTTTATGGCAAAGACCACTCTTATATGAGTTGTTCTAATTTTCTCTCGATGGTTTTTCCGATCCTCTTATTAAATCTCATAGAAGGCAATACTCATGTTGCAACTTACAAGCTCTATTTAGGGGGTGTCTGGTTAAGCTTATGTAATATTCTTATATAAGCCCACCTAACCTTATATAAGCCATAAATCTTTGGCTTACCAAAACCCCCTTATATAAGCTTATAAGCCCACTTATATAAGCTTAACCAAACACTTGATTTCAGCTTATAAGCTTATATAAGCTAATAAGCTTATAAGCCCACTATATAAGCTAAAACAAACACCCCTTAGAAGCATATGATTACTGTACCTGATTCTTGTGCGATTGCTCTTACAGATAATTGATAAAAATTCTTTGTGTATTTCTAAAGATCAAGAGCTCTTCCAATTACTTATTTTGTTTGTTTTCTTAGAGTTTGTAAAACCGTGTCTTATTAACATTGCATTCTCCTTGGTAATAGATAGTCTTCGTGATGGTATCCCAAATGATGGAGGACATGGAGCATAACATTGAGGTCACAGGTTCAAATCCCGTCCCCATGCCCCTTAATCATGGTGTTATGCAGTGTACCCCTCATATGTTACAGGTGGAGCTACCACTGAGTCGGTTTCCCATTCTTGGTTCACAGTTTTCCTTATAACTGCCATTCAATGTGAAAATTTTGAAGCCATCAAGAAAAGCCGAAAAAGGTAATTCCATGCTATATATGCTTCTTTTAAATGTCACCTTTGTTTTCCATATACACGTGATCAAAAAGTCATAAAGGTTTGATAAAAACATGTATTTTGAGCCCAAATCCACAACAACAACAACGATACTCAATCCCGCCAGTCAGCGGTTTGAGCCCAATTCCAAATCACTTATATTTGGGGCTAAAATATGGGCTTTCAGATCGTTTTCATCTATTGCACCTGTAACACCCCACTTGGATAAGTGGACCGTTACGTGTATTTATGGCGTGTGATCAAAGCATAAGGTAAATGTCCTAAAACATTAACTGACCATAAAGGAGTTATCGGAATCAAACATCGGTAATCCAAACATAAGCTCAAAACATGTAAAATAAAATAGGTGCAGGAAAGGACTAAACAATGTCCAAAATAAGCAGAATAAGGTAAGAAGTGCATGAAGTAAGAAGTCTAGCTAACTCCCATCCAAATGCACATGCTCTCAGAATCCTAAGAGCGTCCTGGTGTACCTGCCATTAGAACATGAAAGGAACTACGGCTGAGCATAACGCTCAGTGAACGGATATAATGCATGATAAGAATATACTGAATGAAACAGATGATAGAATACTGAAGCTGTAAGACTGATAAGTAAAGTTGCAGCGGAAATCTGTGCATAATCTGTAAAGCCTGATTTATAAAATAATAAAGCTGAATTGTTATCTGTTAAAACTAAAACATGCATTTACTATATTTTAATTGCCAGAGCTTATATAAGTCATGTGCTATAACAACGTTGCATGAATAACTGGAGGGGTGACCTCGTCATGCTGTAGAGGGGTGACCTCTAAATAACTGCAGAGGGGTGACCTCTAAATACTGTGCTGGGTGGAGGGATCAGCTCCAATGTGAAGGATGTAGAGCACACACCACATTCACCCTGATAACTTGTAAACTGATAAGCCTAGGATGCATCCATACGCCCCACTAAACATACATATAAAAATGGCCAACGTGAACATGAGTGGGACGATGCAGGATATCACTCTCCTGCATGTGAGTCACGACACCGGTGCCTCTAGTGCCATGGTTACGGTACCTCCGTAACTAGTACATAAACTTAGTCATGCTTATATATAATGCTCAGGCAATTTATTTAGTTATTAACATGATTACTGATAAGTTTAAACATATACTGGGGAAAACATTTGGCTGCAGACGGGGAATCCTAATCATGCATAGAAAGGAAGTCCTTACTGAAAGGACGGAAAATCCGTACCTCTTGTCCGGTAACTGACAGAAGGAAGACTGAACGTATACTACTCAGGCTTCACGGAAGCTACAATAATAATAGACGCGAATAAGTTATCTGATCTTTCTTATAATTTACTGATCTTATTGGCTTCTCATTTATGTTGGGTCAAAAAGTTGATGTAGCAGAAACTCAAAAACGAAGAAAACATGAAGATATTGTCCAAGCGTTGTCAAGAGTTAATCAAGCGTTGATAAGAGCAAATTAGGCGTTGTTAGCTCAAGAGTTGTCATGTGCAATCTAAGCATTGTCACATGCAATTCAAGCATTGACAAAACGTAGACAAAGAAGCTTTTAGAAGATTCTATTTGGATATATATGCAGGAGATATTCTGTATATAGTTATTTAAATAGAAGATTCACATGTTTATTTATTCTTATCTCTTGTAAAACCCTAATCCATACACTATAAAAGGAACCAAGGGTTATTAGGTTTTTCATACTTTCATTCACAATGTAAACCTAAAGCGTGTGTGCACTAGACGTGGGATTCAATGTATACACGTCTAGTGGATGTTTGTTATTAATATAATGAACATCCCTTTTGTTTTAATTCATGTTATTGTGTCTAAACACCTTGTTAATGTATCATGTTCTAATTCAGCTTTGATTATCTAATCATATGAACATGGTGCATTCCTAGTTGCTTCAAAGATCCGGAAACCAAGGTTTCCACAATTGGTATCAGAGCCTCGTGGTTCGTGATGCTAGGACCAACAAGGTGTTCGTGTATGGTAAAAAGAAGAAAAATCCGTCTAGGATTTTTCTGGACGTTTTTGTGTGCGCAACAGTATTCAGAAGGTCATAACTTTTGATTGAACCGTTGGATCGTCACGAAATTTTATATGTGTGTTCTACATACATATATCTAAACATCCACCGGAGGGATTGTCGAGTTTTATCCCCAGGAAAAAGTTATTAAGCGTCAAAGTCAGCAGTGAGTGAATGTAGTTTTCTGTAAACAGCCATGTTCAAAACACGATCTCTCCTTCGTTAACCGTTGGATCTTCGTGATTTTTGAACTGTAGATTCTTGGCACTTGTGTCTAGAATCTCACCGAAGGGATTTTAGATCTGAGCTCTAATGAAGACGTTATTCAAGGTCGAAGTTCACTGTTTAAAGGTATTAATGTTTTTGCTTTTACATAAAATCATGAACTAGGGTTTCTCAAACCCTAGATCGACATAAAAAGCAAAAGGATTATGAGGGTTGTGGCTGTTGTGATTCATGATAATACACGGTCAAAGGTTTATTTTACAAACCCTAAAATTAGGGTTTCGATGCAAAAGTTAATAAACCCTAGATCGATGAGAGTTGATGTTCTTCATATTAGCAAACTGTGTTTGAGGAATGCAGCGTTATGTATTGTCAACAAAAGAGGGACGTCCAAAATAATACACAAGCAGAGTGATCATGAGCAGCTACTGTTCGAAGTTTTGGCAGGTTACAATCTTTAGTTACTGTTTGGAGAAGTCAAAACATGGGTTGTTAAGAGATTCTGGTGGTACGTATCATGTTTCTATCATTGAGATCTTCTTAACATAGCTGTTATGAAAGGTATGCTGATCTTTTTGGATATTATTTATTATGACGTGATTAGTTGGCACCAAGTGTGTGTGCTATATTCGTTTTATTATGTGAGGTGATCATATTATTTGCTACAAGGAATAATAATGGTAAATATTACCATTAAAGTGACGTAAAGCAATATATTGAATGTGAATACATTCACGTAAGAAAAAGGGAATGTGATATCTAAGGAAGGTGAATATCCATGAAGATTGCATGGATCATATGTTATTGTATGACGTGGGGATAAATATGAGTGGCGTTGATCGAGCCACTGACAAGAGAAAGTCAGGCGCTGAGACGAGGTACTGACAAGAGATTTAGACGCTGACAGGTTTTGACGCTGACGTTTGTTAATTGGACGCTGACAGAATAAGTCAACGCTGACAGGTTGACAGTGTCGTCCGATATATGAATTCCAACGCTGATAGGTATTGTCCGATATCGGACAATACAACTGATGAAGATCTTGGATAAGAGAGGATATTGGACAACACAATGATTGCTGCTGTTTGAGAAAATTGGACGTTTTTAGCACACAAAAAGGAGTTATTTACACACGAAGGTACATGGAATCTCCGTTTAATATAGAATATCAAGTTGATATTAATGGCTCGGATATTTTTACAAGGAGTAAATGATTTTTAAGAAAGTTAGCAACGATTCATGAAGTAATTTATTGGAGTATGTAATCGGGATAGCCTTGTTAAAGAGTTATTCGTTGTTTACTTTTACATACAAAGATATTGGTTCATCATGAAGAGATGTTGGCTTAAGGGGAAGAATTCTTATTGTAAGTTTAATGATTGAAGAAGATTTTCGTGAGTTTGTGTTCTATCATATCTTAAAGTCATGCACATGCGACTTTAAAGGTAACTTGTTCGTGCTTTACATGGTTGGTGATGAAGGCTTGTCATAACACTTAAAGGAGTTACATTATCGTGCTCAGTGTCTCAATAGGATGAGAATATTGACAAGAGATCGAGGTCTGTTTATAATGCTAAAGGTATAAGTTCTTTATCACGTGGATAGTACAAGACATGGAACACAAGGTTGGGTTATTTTATTTCTACATCAAAAATATTATATTAATTGTTCTTCAAGATCATTACATAGAGCTACATTTGGAGAATCTTCAAAGATTGCAACATTGTTTACTTCCCTGTTGATGTGACAAAAAGGGGAAGAAATACGTGCTACACTTGAGGGGAAGCAATTTGAAGATCATGTACAACTTACAAGAGATACACATAGAGTTTTGCCGACATCAACTAGGGGAAGATTGTTGGGTCAAAAAGTTGATGTGGCAGAAACTCAAAAACGAAGAAAACATGAAGATATTGTCCAAGCGTTGTCAAGAGTTAATCAAGCGTTGATAAGAGCAAATTAGGCGTTGTTAGCTCAAGAGTTGTCATGTGCAATCTAAGCATTGTCACATGCAATTCAAGCATTGACAAAACGTAGACAAAGAAGCTTTTAGAAGATTCTATTTGGATATATATGCAGGAGATATTTTGTATATAGTTATTTAAATAGAAGATTCACATGTTTATTTATTCTTATCTCTTGTAAAACCCTAATCCTTACACTATAAAAGGAACCAAGGGTTATTAGGTTTTTCATACTTTCATTCACAATGTAAACCTATAGCGTGTGTGCACTAGACGTGGGATTCAATGTATACACGTCTAGTGGATGTTTGTTATTAATATAATGAACATCCCTTTTGTTTTAATTCATGTTATTGTGTCTAAACACCTTGTTAATGTATCATGTTCTAATTCCGCTTTGATTATCTAATCATATGAACATGGTGCATTCCTAGTTGCTTCAAAGATCCGGAAACCAAGGTTTCCACAGTTTATTTATTTAAATTCTGAAATTATGTACGTATATTAGCTGCTAAATCTGATCTTATAGTGATTCCTTTCTAATATATTAACGACCTACTAATAATTATGGACAACGTGTTCTGACGTTATTTAATACTAGAATACTTAACTCGTTAAAACATAAGGTTTCTAATTAGCAAAATTTTTAAAACAATTAAATTCGTATAATAAAATTATACCTTTTTAAAATAATAAAACTATTTTAATTTAATTTATTTAAATACAATTTTAACATTTATAAAAAAAACATAAGTAATATAAAGGTATCATTTAAAATCTTCCTTTTTATTTATATCACAAAGCCCCGAGCCTACCGAGATACCCATTCTCAGTCGCACTAAAACAATACAACTAATATATATAAATCTGTCTATTTAAATTAGTGACAGAAATCTTAGTCACTAAAAACTGTCACTAAAGTTGGATTTCAAAAACTGTCTAGAAAAGGTAATTTTGCGACAGAAATAGTGTCACGAAAACTGTCGCAAATCTTTAAATAACACTCTTTATTTTTGTCTATGTTTCCCACTGTTGAATCCTATCGTTCCCACTGTTTTCTAAAGTTTCCCACTGTTCGGTTCCCACTGATTTTGTTACTGCTCATAAACCCAAACAGCCCCTTACTGCCCGACAATCCCAAACACTCCCTGCTGGACGAATCTAAACCCAAACAGCCCATGCTGCTGCGTCTTTACCCACTGATCCAATTTAACAAACCCTCTGGTTGGTTTATTGCTGCTGACGCAAACCCAAACCAAACCGCCCCTTGTGGGTCACGGTTGGCCCAAGCAGCAACCACATCGAGACCATAATGGTCTCGTTTTTCGTGCAGTCAAACAACCCGACACCCCTTTTCTTGTTCATTATTTTGTGATCATGATTTAAACCCCTTTGTTTACGTTATGAAAATAACTCATGATTTAAAAGGATTAAAGAGAAGGGTGATTACCGTTAAGAGGACAATGACGAACACACACATAATTAAACAAGATCAAATCATGCCTCCCTTTTTTTTTGTTCCTACTGTTGGCGGACATCCCCATTTACAAACCCTAAACCGTCCCTTTTTTTTACTGTTGAGAAAGTGGGGTGGGTTGAAACCCCCCGTTTGTTTATTTTGTTTACCAAAAATAGGTTGGGCTAGGGGCCCATTTCTCCTTTCTTTCTTTTAATTAGCTGTGGCCCATATCGTGTATGTATACCCTTTTATTTTCGTTTAGTGTATAAACTTTTAACTTGCGTGTTTTAAATCTTAAACGTTCGTGATTCAGAGTTTTTGTATTATTTATTTATTTTCTGAATAAACGATACTTAATACTTATTTCGTAATACCCGTAAAGCTTGAAAAGTATTATTTATTATTCTGAACTAACTAATTATATTTAATTTCGTAAACTTTAATTTAATCTGAGACTGCGTATTTAATATTCATAACTTTTAAATACGGGTTTTACAATTCTTCCCCTCTAAAAAGAATAATTCGTCCCCGAATTAAAGATACGATTGTACTGGGTTTTACAATTCTTCCCCTCTAAAAAGGAGAAATTCGTCCTTTAATTAAAGGTAATAAGCTGATGAAGTTATAAGAACTGAAAGAACACGTAGACTGAAAAGACAATTAAGCTGAAGGATAAATTGTCTTCTAATTAAGACATAATGCTGCTGACAGGTATAAACCTGACATGACTGAACTGATCATGTAACGTGACATGGCTGAAGAGAACATGGAACGTCACATTACTGAAAGAACATAACTGACTTATAGAAGGAAAAGGATGAGAAGTCCGGATGGACTCCTTTGTTTCAAGTGGCTTCCCACTCGAAACGATTCCTTCAAAGGTCTAAACATAATAAATAAAAAAATCTTGGTCCTGATGACCCTGTCCTGATGATGCTGAATGGTTTCTGGTTTCATACTTAAGATGGATTCTCTAAATTTGATAGAAAGAATAAACTATAGCATGAAGAATACATGGAACGGTACGTACAAATATCTAGAAAAGATAATATTTATATCTCTAGGTAAGCTGCTGAACTTATAAATGGACGAACTACGTGAACAATTGTGAACGTACTACGTGAGCAATTGTGAACGGGGTTCACGATTATATGAGGAATGATGGGCATGGAATATATTGTGCCCGATGATATATGAAACATACTGTGAACGTGATGCTAGGACATATCATGAACATATGCTGACTGAGGAGAGAACGACAACCGATATGGCTTGAGACGAGAAACGTCTTCCTGGGTATGGAGAAGCTCTGCTAACTTGAGTCTGGTTTCTTAAGCTTTCTGTATTCGTATTCGGTAATAAACCGTGAAACGTGTATTGCGAACTGGCCCACGAACTTGAACGTGAACAATGTTACCAACATTAACGTGAGATTAAATCATGAGATAACACAAAGCATGAACTGAAATAACATCATACTGCGACTGAGAATTAAATGTGAAAGTGAAAATAAACGTGAACGTAAATATGAACGTACACGTGATTGTGCACATGAACGTGAGCGCGATTCGCGAACACTAATTTCGATCTGACAAGATTGTTGATGGAATATTTTGGAATCATACGACCTATTGCTGAATTTCCTACAGCATGTCAGTGTCCTATCTTGAAGTTGCGGCATGTCAGGC
The DNA here is from genome assembly GCA_025667525.1 of Glebionis coronaria. Classification (NCBI taxonomy): domain Eukaryota; kingdom Viridiplantae; phylum Streptophyta; class Magnoliopsida; order Asterales; family Asteraceae; genus Glebionis; species Glebionis coronaria. The sequence goes on from CM046874.1 coordinate 645,980,763, forward strand.
ATCTAGATATGAACATAGTTGCATCAATGTGTGATATTGCTTCTATTAAAATTCTGTCTGGGATTACGGAATATTTTGGTGGAAATCTGGTTGAGTAGTCATGGAAAATTTTCAATGAGAACCGCCTGCAATTTCTGCGGTAGCTGTTAACTGAGTTCTAGAAATTTTGTACTTCGTTCACAGGCGTCGGTCGTGACCATCTGGTGATGGCCTTCACCTTCGCAGGATTGTCTGAATTTCCTTTCTACTGAAATAGTGTGGTCTAGAAATGTCACCTTGTTCTACTGGGATTCATATCTAGAAAGCTGCGTATATAATTTTTCTCCTATCGGAGAATCTATACCAATGTGAGAAGATGATTATCTTGTACCTCTCTAGAATTTAGAAGATAAAAATGTTATCAAAGTACATACTGACGATTTTGGCTGCGAAGTCATAAAAAATTATTCATAAATTTCATACTATAGCTGGAGCATTAGGGAGCTCAGAAGTATAATTCAATTTTTTTTAGAGTGACTGTAATATGTGCAACAGCAGTCTGGAAACGTCATGTTCTTTCTCTCACCACTAATGGTAGCATGATCGGAAATTTGTTCTGGAAAAAGTTTAAGACATCGTAGCAGGTCAGGTAACCTCCTATTCGTGGAATGAGTATCGATTAGGGATGGTGATCTGGTAACTCTTCCGGTGGTCGATACATGATCTCATGTTACCGGCCTTCTTCCTGATAGACATAAACGGTGCACTTTCTGGTGGTGCGCCAGGGCGAATAAAGCCTCATTCCGGTAATTCGTGCAGCAACTACTGCAACTCTTTTAACTTAGCTGCAGTCCAGCAACAAGGGTTTTGAAAACAGGTTCTGTACTTGAGACAAGCTCGATGTAGAATTCTGTTTCGTGGTTAGAAAGGAATTTCTTGAAATGTTCTGAAATTACATCTGGGAAATCTGGAATAATCTGCTGATCGTGAATTTAAAGAACTTCAAAAGTGGATTATAACTGGTGGCTAGACAGTCTTCGTAGCTATGGACTGATAGGTCACGTGCTTGTAAGGAAGAAATAAATTGTACTGATTTTTCTGGCAGAAAGTATAATAATATATTAGAATTTAGTAAGACGAATTTCGTCTTCAACTGGAAGGAAAATAAAACTTAATAAATATAGGTGATACTGTGAAATCTTTTTCGGATGGGAGATAGGTAATGCCTGATTTAAAATAAAACTGGCATGTGAACACGTGTAGTAAACGTGACAACTTTCACTGAATTTGTTCGTCTGAATCTCACAGAACAAACACTGTGTGTCTATCCTGGACAATACGCAAGTGGTAGTAACTGAATCGTTAATGGTCTGATTTATGCGTGGCATAACAAAACGGGTATACCCCCTTGGAGGGTACCCTGAATTACTGAGGATCTGGTTTAGAAGGCATACTGAAGTTATAAGCCTTGACTCGCGCCTTGAGAAGATATTCGTATGACATGTACCATGACTGGTATCCTGACACGTGCCTTCCGAAATGATACTTGAGACCTGTGTCTTGACTGGTGTCTTGACATGTGTTTTGGTAGGTGGATGAATCTGGACAAGGCTGAAATTTTTTATTTTTTTTGGTAACTGATAAGATTGGCGGACCGGTTAGACTACTGCCCTCTGTATTTTTGGTCACGTCCGTTCCGGAGTTCCGATGTTTACTGACTGATTAATTATAAGCACGGTGGTTGTCATTACCGCCTTGTCTGTCAGTTTCTCGATGGTCGTTATTTTGACCGGGGTTCATGTAACTATTTCTGTTGAGTGGCCGACTAGTTACCGGTCTCCACTCTTCTGACTGAGAGATTAGAAGAATGAAGTGTGACATCTAGCTGAGAAAGTAAAAGCAATAGAATGGAATGGTAGTGTCTGATGGTTGAAATTTATTCTTGTCATATTTTTCGAACTTATGGTTTTTGTCCTTGTTCTGCAGAGTCTTCATAGTATAAACAAAATCCGCATCTCGAGAACTTCCAAAGTATCAGCAGCATCAGCATTTGTGAAGTCTTCAAAGTGTTAGCGGCATCAGCATCTGGCAAAATCTTCGACTCACGAGCAGAATCAGCACCTGGTAGAATATCGACAAGTGGAAACGCCTGAGATGATTAAGAATCGATTAGCAATATTCATGGAGTAGGGTACCTGGTACACCCGGACTACTGTACATAAAGTACAAAATGAATACTGCACATGGAGTATATCTGAGACACTGTACGTGGAGTACACATGGGGTACATATGGAATACTGTAAATGGAACTAATGGAAATTTTATGGGATGATCGATGGTGTCACATGTCTGACATGATCAAAGACATAAATTGATTTAAACGGTAGTAAACTGAACTGAAAAGAGTAACATGATAGCCTGGTAATTCCTGCGTAGACTTAATGTTGGTTGTATATAGGTTCACGAATATGATTAAACGGAATTTCAACAATGGTCAACATGAAGACATGACAATAGAAGACCAAACATGATTTATTATGAGAACATGATTTTATTGTAACCCTTCTGTATCTTAGCATAAAAACATCATCAGCTTGCTGAAAACATAATCCTCATAAGGAGACATGAACTTAGTCAGTATGAAAACGACATTCACGTGAAATTATAAACTTGACTGATACAAATAACATAGAAGAATAATCAACTGAGGTTTAACATCAACTGATGCGGATAGTTATGGTTTAATCCACAGTATTCATAGTAGGAAGCATGTGACTAAGTATGGGTGGTTCTGTTTCGATCCATATTTGCCAAAATTTTATGAGAACTGTCATGATATGAGCGAAGGTGAACAACTATGGATCGGTTCACAAAACAACATTCAACTGAAAAACATGGAATTTGATCTGAACATTGGTGAACGTTTATGGCGGGTTCACCAAGTAATATTTGACTGAAAACAAAAATTTGTCATGAGTAAGGGTAAACACCTATGATTCGGTTTACGAATACAAAATCTGAACGGGCAAGGGTGAACGCCTATGGGTCGGTTCACCAAAACAAAATTCGCAGAAAAGCACATGCGACTAAATATGGCCAGTCCTGTACCAACCTTTTACTTAGTCAAAAACTTTAAGAAAACCGACTGATAAATGCATGATAAACATGAAAGATAACAACGCCAAAATCTGGAAAGTTCCTGGTGACTACCCACTAGTCACAGGTCAAGTTTTAGAGCCTACAGGTCGAACCTTGGCTCTGATACCATAATCGTAACACCCCACTTGGATAAGTGGACCGTTACGTGTATTTATGGCGTGTCATCAAAGCATAAGGTAAATGTCCTAAAATATTAACTGACCATAAAGGAGTTACCGGAATCAAACATCGGTAATCCAAACATAAGCTCAAAACATGTAAAATAAAATACTGCAGAAAAGGACTAAACAATGTCCAAAATAAGCAGAATAAGGTAAGAAGTGCATAAAGTAAGAAGTCTAGCTAACTCCCATCCAAATGCACATGCTCTCAGAATCCTAAGAGCGTCCTAGTGTACCTGCCGTTAGAACATGAAAGGAACTACGGCTGAGCATAACGCTCAGTCAACGGATATAATGCATGATAAGAATATACTGAATGAAACAGATGATAGAATACTGAAGCTGTAAGACTGATAAGTAAAGTTGCAGCGGAAATCTGTGCATAATCTGTAAAGCCTGATTTATAAAATAATAAAGCTGAACTGTTATCTGTTAAAACTGAAACATGCATTTACTGTATTTTAATTGCCAGAGCTTATATAGGTCATGTGCTGTAACAACGTTGCATGAATAACTGGAGGGGTGACCTCGTCATGCTGTAGAGGGGTGACCTCTAAATAACTGTAGAGGGGTGACCTCTAAATACTGTGCTGGGTGGAGGGATCAGCTCCAATTTGAAGGATGTAGAGCACACACCACATTCACCCTAATAACTTGTAAACTGATAAGCCTAGGATGCATCCATACGCCCCACTAAACATACATATAAAAATGGCCAACGTGAACATGAGTGGGACGATGCAGGATATCACTCTCCTGCATGTGAGTCACGACACCGGTGCCTCTAGTGCCATGGTTACGGTACCTCCGTAACTAGTACATAAACTTAGTCATGCTTGTATATAATGCCCAGGCAATTTATTTAGTTATTAACATGATTACTGATAAGTTTAAACATATACTGGGGAAAACATGTGGCTGCAGACGGGGAATCCTAGTCATGCATAGAAAGAAAGTCCTTACTGAAAGGACGGAAAATCCGTATCTCTTGTCCGGTAACTGTCTGAAGGAATACTGAACGTATACTACTCAGGCTTCACGAAAGCTACAATAATAATAGACGCGAATAAGTTATCTGATCTTTCTTATAATTTACCGATCTTATTGGCTTCTCATTTATTTATTTAAATTCTGAAATTCTGTACGTATATTAGCTGCTAAATCTGATCTTATAGTGATTCCTTTCTAATATATTAATGACCTACTAATATTATGGACAACGTGTTCTGACGTTATTTAATACTAGAATACTTAACTCGTTAAAACATAAGGTTTCTAATTAGCAAAATTTCTAAAACAATTAAATTCGTATAATAAAATTATACCTTTTTAAAATATTAAAACTATTTTAATTTAATTTATTTAAATACAATTTTAACATTTATAAAAAAACATAAGTAATATAAAGGTATCATTTAAAATCTTCCTTTTTATTTATATCACAAAGCCCCGAGCCTACCGAGATATCCATTCTCGGTCGCACTAAAACAATACAACTAATATATATAAATCTGTCTATTTAAATTAGTGACAGAAATCTTAGTCACTAAAAACTGTCACTAAAGTTGGATTTCAAAAACTGTCTAGAAAAGGTAACTTTGCGACACAAATAGTGTCACGAAAACTGTCGCAAATCTTTAAATAAAACTCTTTATTTCTGTCTATTTTTCCCACTGTTGAATCCTATCGTTCCCACTGTTTTCTAAAGTTTCCAACTGTTCGGTTCCCACTGATTTTGTTACTGCTCATAAACCCAAACAGCCCCTTACTGCCCGACAATCCCAAACACTCCCTGCTGGACGAATCTAAACCCAAACAGCCCATGCTGCTGCGTCTTTACCCACTGATCCAATTTAACAAACCCTCTGGTTGGTTTATTGCTACCGACGCAAACCCAAACCAAACCGCCCCTTGTGGGTCACAGCTGGCCCAAGCAGCAACCACATCGAGACCATAATGGTCTCGGTTTTCGTGTAGTCAAACAACCCGACACCCCTTTTCTTGTTCATTATTTTGTGATCATGATTTTAAACCCCTTTGTTTACGTTCTGAAAATAACTCACGATTTAAAAGGATTAAAGAGAAGGGTGATTACCGTTAAGAGGACAATGACGAACACACACAATTAAACAAGATCAAATCGTGCCTCCCTTTTTTTTTGTACCTACTGTTGGCGGCCATCCCCATTTACAAACCCTAAACCGTCCCTTTTTTTTTACTGTTGAGAAAGTGGGGTGGGTTGAAACCCCCCGTTTGTTTATTTTGTTTACCAAAAATGGGTTGGGCTAGGGGCCCATTTCTCCTTTCATTCTTTTAATTAGCTATGGCCCATATGGTGTATGTATACCCTTTTATTTTCGTTTAGTGTATAAACTTTTAACTTGCGTGTTTTAAATCTTAAACGTTCGTGATTCAGAGTTTTTGTATTATTTATTTATTTTCTGAATAAACGATACTTAATACTTATTTTGTAATACCCGTAAAGCTTGAAAAGTATTATTTATTATTCTGAACTAACTAATTATATTTAATTTCGTAAACTTTAATTTAATCTGAGACTGCGTATTTAATATTCATAACTTTTAAATACGGGTTTTACAGCACCATTCTTATTTCTCCGCCCCCTTTTCTTTATATATCACAAGAAATGCAATCGCATAAACGAGTCTCATGCAGTCGTTGTCAAATAAATTTTTAATCTCTGTGTTGTGCTTATTTGTAAGGTATATGACTTCCTTGATTTCTTTGTATATCTTTTATAGTTAAAATCTCTATTGATTAAATTGTTATTCTTTTATGTCATTTTGAAATCTTCTAAACGTAAATGGTATAAAGATGAATGCGATTTCACTAGTTAAAGTTCAATGAATAGCAATCTTTTCACTTCTAATGAGCTGATTTGGGTGTTTTGTTATAATAGTTTATTAGTTTGGTATAAAAAAATCACTAGACATAAGTAATTCAAGCGTCACTGATGGTGACGCTTCTACAGCCTAGTTACCAACCACATACGCCAGCCAGAACATGAAAAATCATTCAGTTACAAGCATACACATAAGTAAAAGAATCAACGTGTTACACTGTTACTGGTGTCGGAAGTTTCATTTAAATCAAACATTTATAACTAGAGACCACACACACTAGTCCCCCACCCCTCTCACCTGTCACAAAAAAAATTCTTTCTCGTCACAGGGTACTTACTTTTTAGGAGAACAGTCATATAAAATATGGTGATTGTGATATGAGATTACAAGTTTTTTTAGGTAACCATGGTTTCCGGCCTTTTGGCTGACTAATCCACGGGGTTTGAACCCACCGCCACACAGATTCAAACCATGTAAAGCCCTCCCTTTTGAGGAGGTTGGCGTGACCACTTTCAAGGTTGTTTGCACCTAGCAGGAATTGAATTTGAGACCTCAAACATTTTAGAGTGATAGTCAGAGGCCCTTTTGCCACTACGTCCACCCTTGAGTGACTCTTGGTAATTTATAATTTTGAACAATTTCTGTATCATTATTTAGACAAGCAAAGTTTTTATTTCTTCTTATTATGCTCATGTTGGGTGGTTTTATATTCTATGTCCATGGGTCATATACACAATTTGAAAACTTACTCTCGCTTGACTTCACTTAGGCCTTCACCTTTTTGCACAATTTACATAAAGCAAGCTGCGAGGGTTGTCGCCTCAAGTGCACTTTTCACATTTGACTACTATCTTGATGTTTGACACTTTTCGCTTTTGACTACTAGCTTGGTGTTTGCAAGGATATTTTCAATTTAGAAAAAAGCCACTTCTCCATGTTACTGGGATTCATTTTATATGCTTTCTTTCAGCGTGATTCTATGATCTAGTGGCCCAATCTAAACTCCAAGTGTTTATCGATACTTTAACCTTTGATTGGAATATAGATGGCTGCTCGGAATTTAGGGTTTGAACAAGATTCTGTTATTAGTGAAACCAAAAGGATATGCGAAGAAAGCAGTGGCGGTAGTTCAGACTCCGTGAACAAGAAAATGAAGTCAGTTGGTTTAAGAAATGTATAATTTATTTAAATATATCAGAGCCTCGTGGCTCGTGATGCTAGGACCAAAAAGGTGTTCGTGTATGGTGAAAAGAAGAAAAATCCGTCTATTCTGGATGTTTTTGTGTGCGTAGCAGTATTCAGAAGGTCATAACTTTTGATTGGACCGTTGGATTGTCACAAAATTTCTTGTGTGTGTTTTATACACATATATCTAGACATCCACCGGAGGGATTGTCGAGTTTTATCCCCAATCAAAAGTTATTAGGCGTCAAAGTCAGCAGTGGGTATATGCAGTTTTCTGTAAACAGCCATGTTCAAAACACGTTTTCTCCTTCGTTAACCGTTGGATCTTCGTGATTTTTGAACTGTAGATTCTTGAAACTTGTGTCTAGAATCTCACTGAAGGGATTTTTGATCTGAGCTCTAATGAAGACATTATTCAAGGCCGAAGTTCATTGATTAAGGTATTGATATTCTTGCTTTTTCACATAAAATCATGACCTAGGGTTCCTCAAACCCTAGATCGACATAAAAAGCAGAATGTTATGAGGTTTGTGGCTGTTGTGATTCAAGATAATACATGATCTAAGGTTAATCTACAAACCCTAGATTAGGGTTTCGGTACATAAACTGTTAAACCCTAGATTCGTATCTTGGTTGCTGGTCGTTCAAGTTTTGCTTTTAGTAAAAACCAAGGATCTGATGAGAAGACGACTGAGAGCAAGAATGCCATGCTTGTTGATCAGATTGTGTGGCAAGGAATACACAGTGAGAAAGAAGATGAACGGTATTATGCATGGTTGTGGTAGTAATTCGTCTGAATGCATGAATCATGGAGAAACTGGTATACACACGCATCCTTTATTTTTGGACATTATAATGTTTCTGTTTATATGGAAATCATTGCACTAATAAAACAGTTTGCGTTTGGATGGAAAAACATACGCGTATAGTTGCTGTTTTTTAGGGGTGTTAATATATCATTTATATTTGGTACCTAGTTATTAGGGGATGTGTGAATATTGGAAGCAGGTTTGACTCACGAATTTAGGAAGTAAAAGATATCCCTATTTATTTTGAACGTGGGTCTACAATTAGGCTGGATATTACTGAGTTTTAACTTGGTGGACTTTTTGGAAGTGTTGATATTTCCAAGTTTGAAAAACGTTTGGGCTACAAAGTTTGTTCGGTTTCCAATGTTATTACTATTCTTGGTCATTATTGAGCTTATTATCTGCTGATGACGTCAGCGTTTGGGACAAGATGCTGACAAGGTTTAAAGTTGACGCTGATGTTTGTTATTTTGACGTTGACAAGAATAAGTCAAACGCTGATGGAAAGCGTTGACATGAGTTGTCCGAGAAATGGTTGTTCAAGCGTTGATACGCTTTGTCCGATATTAGACAATGCATTTGGATATTGGACAGTGAGGGTTCTCGGATAACAAAAGAATAGCTGCTGTTTGAGAAAATTAATACGTTTTTAGCACACAAAAAGGAGGAATTTACACACGAAGGTACATGAAATTTCCGTTTTTTATTTAAAATATCACGTTGATATTTATGGCTCGGATATTTTTACAAGGAGTAAATGATTTTTAAGTAAGTTCGCAACAATTCATGAAGACTTTGATGGATATTTTAAACTTTGTAATCGGGATAGCCTTGCGAAAAAGTTATCCAGTCTAGTACTTTTAGATATGGTATGAAGATGTTATTTCATTAAAATTCGTCATGAAGAGGTGTTAGCTTAATGGGAAGAATTCTTATGGTAAGTTTGATGTTTGAAGAAGATTTTCGCGAGTTTGTGTTTTATCATATCTTAAAGTCGTGGATCCATACACTGACTTTAAAGATAACTTGTTTGTGCTTTAAATGTTTGGTGACGAAGACTTGTCATAACACTTGAAGGAGTTACATTATCGTGCTCAATGTCTCACAAAGGATGAGAATATTGACAAGGGATCGAGGTCTACTTATATTTAATCATTCGTATAAGTTCTTCATCACATGGATAGTGCAAGACATGGAACACAAGGTTGGGTTATTCTACTTCTACATCAAGATTACTTTATTTATTTTTCTTCAAGATCATTACACAGAGCCTACATTTGGAGAATCTTCAAAGATTGCATACATTGTTTACTTCCCTGTTGATGTGACAAAAAGGGGAAGACATACATGCTACATTTGAGGGGAAGCAATTTGAAGATCATGTACAACTTACAAGAGATACACATAGAGTTTTGCCGACATCAACTAGGGGAAGATTGTTGGGTCAAAAAGTTGATGTGGCAGAAACTCAAAAACAAAGAAAACATGAAGACATTTGTCTAAGCGTTGTCAAGAGCAAATCAAGCGTTGACAAGAGCAAATCGGAGGTTGATGGCTCAAGCATTGTCATGTACAATCCAAGCATTGTCATGTACAAACTAAGCATTGACAGAAACGTAGACAATAAGCCTTTGGAAGCTTCTATTTGGATATATATGCAGGATATATTCTGTATATGTTTATTTAAATAGAAGATTTACATGTTTATTTGATATTATCTCTTGTAAAACCCTAGTCCTTACACTATAAAAGGAACAAAAGGTTATTAGGTTTTTCATAACTCATATTCACAATGTAAACCTAAAAGCGTGTGTTGCACTAGACGTGGGATTAATGTATACACGTCTAGTGGTTGTTGATTATTAATATAATTAGCAACCCAATTATTTAATTCATGTGTTTTGTGCCTAAACACCTTGTTAATGGTTGTTGTTCTAATTCCGCTTTGATTATGTTAATCATATGAACAATGATCATTCCTAGTAGCTTAAAGATCCGTGAATCTTAGGATTCCACAAGAAATGTTTGCGAATGTACGGAATTCCTCATGATAGTACAAAATACTGTAATCCAGGTAGTTACAGATAGCTTAATCAGAATAGCAGTAGTTGCTTATTATAGCAGTGAAACATTTCTATTTAAGATGCCAGAAGTTTCTACCGAACTAAAGGATGTCATAGAAGCAAACAAGAAGAAGAAATTTGAAAAATTGATTGACTGGAGTCCTCATCATGTTGACTTTCGTCGTCCTTGTGTCCCTTCGTTACTGGATCTTAGTTTGAATGGTCTTGCTGACAATGCTGACGCAATTTGTTTACTTGATCATGTTCCTGAATTTCTGATAAGAAGGTTGACGGATTTGTCTTGTGACAAGCGTACAATGAATATTCGTATACTGAATTTTCTTTTCAAAGATTCTCCTACTGAGATATGTGTCAAGAATTGTTCGTGGTTGAGTGAGAATCAACTTGTTGGTGCCCTTGAAAAATCCAACTTGCAAAACCTGAAGGTAAGCAACCATATACTTTGCTATTTGCAGATAATAGGTTTATTGTCCTGTATTAGTTAACAACTAACAAATGATGTTTATTTATGCTTAAGTGTTGACATTTATGTGTAAAATTGTTATATGTATATGCAATGCTAAAACTGATTTGAAAATACTGGTTACAAAACCATTTTTAAATGAGTTAAACGTAGAAAAAGAAGTACAATGACTAAAACGCTACCAATATAACTCTGTCGATGTAGACGGGAGTGTTTACAGTTTTGAGATGTATGAAAACTCTGCATTATATTCATATACAACTCGTTACATATTTTATCAACTTGCTAATACAATATATATTTATATTTCGTTTAGACAGTTTACAGTTTATTATCTTTACAATATAAGACGATATGTAAGTTTTTTCTTCTGTATTTTATATACAGGTGCTTCAACTAGAAAACTGCCACCAATGCTCTTTCGGAGAAGTTATGCCCACTATTATGGCTGGACCTTCAACTAGCTTGGCTTATCTGGGTACACTGTCGCTAAAAGGGGCGGCTAAAATATCAAGCTACACTTTGTGGCCTCTCTTTTTGTTAGCACCATTACTGCACTCAATTAATCTAAGTGGATGTACTTTGCTGACATGGGAAGTAGTTGTGATGATTCTTTATTTTTATAAAACAAGTTTGAAGGAGCTATACCTTGACGATTGCCCAAGAATAAATTTTATGCTTTGTGTATCTGCATTGATGAAATTTGTGAATCTGGAAGTTCTTTCAGTGGCAAGAAATAGAACTGTATGTGATGATTCTGTTATACTCGTTACTGCAGCATGTGGTAAAACACTAAAGGAGCTTAATTTAGCGAATTGTTGGTAAGAATTTTGGCTTAAGTGAATTTGAAGTTTTTTTATTTTGACATAAAATGCCAACACTCCCTTCTCATTTGTACCGTTTTAGTCATTAATGATTGTTTCGTCTCCCTTTTGGATAAACACTTATCATTTTCGAATTTCAGCTTTTAATGTCTACGTTTTTTCTTACTAAATAACTCGCATGGGACACAAAACTACCTTTTAATGTCTCGGGTGTACTAAAAAAGAAGAATGAGACAAGTATTTTGGTATTGTATGCAAAAAAAAACTTTATTTATTTAATTATATGTGTGAATCTAACTTACTTTGTATATTGTTTTTGCAGGTCTATGACGGAAAGGAGTTTGCAAGCTATTAGCATCTTTTGTCCCTTTTTGCGTTCACTTAATCTTTCAGATGTAGTTAATATGTCGGAGATAGGTTTGTGTCATCTTGCTGATGGTTGCAAGTCACTTGAGTCGCTTTACATTGATGGTAACGACCTTAGGTACTCGTTTAACTTGTAGCTATTTCACAAGTATAAACTTTCTATCTTTGGAAATACCCCCACACTTGATTTTAAAAACTTCAAATCTGGCATAATGACATGTTTTTTCTCTTTGGTTTTTGCACAATTTAGGGGACAATTTTTCAATTTCAATGTTTTTACTGCCCCTAATGGTTAAGTTTTTCATGTGACAGTGATGAAGTTGTTGCTGCATTTCTAGAAACTTCGGGAAGATCATTGAAACATGTTTCACTGAGTAAAAACGGCCAGGTACTTATAAAGTCTTTTTTGGATTTTGACCTCTAAAACAAGATAGTCTTCATTTCCAGCATTTATATTGCGCATTTTACAAAGAGCGTGTTTTCATTATGTGTTTATGGCTTACTGATTAAAACATCAATCGCAGGCCAGCTTCAAAACTGCATTTGCTCTTACAAAATATGCAAGAAAACTGGAAATTGTAGATCTATCATGGTGTACTAAATTAACTAAGGAAGAACTTGGATTTATTATCGATAACTCTTCCTCGTTAAAGCAGCTGAAAATCTATGGATGTACCAAAGTAAGTACAACATATGATTTATGTTTTTTATATGAAAAAGTAAGCCTATTTGGGTCTTGCTTGATTTCAAGCGGGTCAAATCAGAAAATTAATGTAAACAGAAAATTGATTTCAAGCGGGTCAAATCAGAAAATTAACGGGTCAAATGGGTTGAATTTAAAAGTTGCCCAAATTTTACTTATGTTCATACAGACTCCTAAAATTGTTCTTATCTACTTGAGATTAAGAATATTGGTAAAAGTGTTTGCTGGACAAACCTGGGTTGGTCTACAAAATGACACGTTTCAACCCAAACCTGTGTAATTTCTTATGTCCCTGAGTTATAATCGTCATTTGGCCAGATGTTCACACTGCAATAACCATATGTTTTGTTTATGCAGGTCGCGCATGATTACTGGTTCAAAGTCACGGGCTCACATATGCTTCGAGTTATGAGTTGACTTCTAAACCCAGTGTCTTTTTATTTTCTGCAAACATGTTACCGAAAGAATGCTAAATAAGGTTGCCGTATGTGGCTTTTTTTTCTTCTTCTTTTTCGTAACTATATTTGCTTATGTCCGAAGTTACAAAACAATGTGTAATTTCATATCCAATCTTTATAAAAGATGATAACTTCATAACTATATTTGCTTATGTCCGAAGTTTTGAAATTGATTTTCTCTTGGAAGCATAGAGTAGTACTATCAACCATGATATTGCATTTCTTTATACATGAACACTTGGTAAAAGTATAGAAAGACACTAAAAAGATCTCGAACACAGTCCCAAAAAAGAAATGAAAAAGAAAAGACTATACGCAACTGTGAATTTGTGATTTAGAATCATTAAGCCGAGACTCTAATCTATTCTGCAGTTGCAATCTGAAACATGTGTTAGGCACTCAAAAAAGGAACAATGCCTTATATTTAGACATTGATAAATATAAATCTTACCAGAAACATACATATGAACTTCTATCCCTTTCTTACTAAAATTCTAAAACACTAAAAAGCTCTACACTTTAAAACAAGGGCGAGAAGTAATAAAATGGCGATGATCCCACCTGAAGAACCTCCGACTCTATATATCCAATAAGGGTCAAACCTTGTAAGACTTTGATCCAAGTAACACGAAAACACTGCAACGATGATCAAAACCATCAAAACTAGAAGCAAATAGGTTGATATGCTAATAAAAGGCTGCTCTTCAAGCTCCAGTTCTACAATAGTAAGTGGTTTTTTGTCGATAAACAGTGGCGAGATAACTGCTATAAGTCCCAAGCTTATAGCAAGTAACTTTTTGCTTATTGAGTGTCTTGTTCCATTTCTCCTGCTTGTGTTTTCATGCTCCATTTAGGGTTGAACAAGTTATTTCATGCCAATATTGCTTTCTTATTGTCAGTTATATGTATTGGAATATGATTCCATGGAAAAGATAACAAAATGCATCAGAATAAGAATTTTTGAAGATATGGATTCTCTATACCACTAGGAAAATGATGTCAAAATTATTAGCTTTTGGGATTCTTTTTATAGCAAAAAGTGTTGAATTATATTCTTGAGGTCATTAAAAGTGCAGGAGCTTGCTTTTGAAGTTATAAAAGAGATGAGCCGTAACCGGATATGAATGTTTTGAAGGCCATAGATTGTTTCAATTATGTTTCAATAACTTTGTAACTACATGATATATAACTATTATGTCCATTACCTCGTCCACGCGTACACCACGAATCAAATGTTTATTCACATTCAATGTATTGAACAAAAAGAATGAGTAAGTGACAAAAATAATACATCTCAGCTTTGAACTTAACATAAAAACATTATACACCGAAGGGGCTCCACGGGCTGAAGTTCGTATATACTATATGAAAAGCTACAATACACAAGCTCAAACTGTTTAATTGCCAGTAGATCCCTTTGACCTAGTCGCGTCGAACCTTCTGACCTATTTTGTAACACCCCCAAATTTATACAACTCAATACAGCGGAAGACTAGTTGGTGTTACGGGATAGCACATTACTCACATCATAGACAACGCATAAAAATCGCGTCGTTTATTAATAAAGCATTTCCATTCATAAATATTAAAGTTACATCGGTCCCAAGTCATTACATTTCATACAAAGTTTTACAAAATATTTGAATGGAAAATATTGTTTAAGTGCGGGCCATGAATTCTTGTCGTCTTCCCGAGAATTACCTTTAAGTACCTGAGATAAAACATGTTAAAAAAAAGGTCAGCGATAACGCCGAGTGAATTCATAGAGTTTAATAAAATCCATCAATATAATGTCAGTATAAAATTATTACTGAAAATCGTTTTGTACAAATCATTTTGATAGGCCATAAAATAGCCAAAGTCATTTTATACAAATCCTCATCGAAAATCATAATATAGGCATTTGCCTTAAAATTAGTATACGAGCCAATGTCGTAAAAACATCATACGATACGTCTTATGACGTCGTATAAAATCAAATGAAAACCGTTATATGAATATGGTTATGAAAACCAAAACTCGAACATAATATCAATAGTATGACCCAGTATTGCTAGTCAGGCAATACATCGTAATTCGGAGCGTCTAGTAATATTTTGGTGATTGGATTATTATAAGCCGCATGACATTGTTACCTTACTAAACCAACAACGGGTAGCTAACCCGATCCACAATTTTCCCATCTAAAGTAGCGTGTCGTCACAAAGGTCACGCTATGGAAATCTTCTCATACATAAATTCGCTTACCAATCAATGTGGCACGACGGGGATCAACCGTCAAGGCGCGAACTGGGGTGATCGTCCCCAAATAGTACTATTAAATGCATAAGCGTCTACCGAATCCCGGTAGTTCACAATTCATGCTAATGGGACTTTTAGTGACATAACCTAACTTTAATAATCCATTTTATTTCCTCTATCGGGTCCATTAATCATTTATCGGGTCATACAATCGGGTCATTCAATCATTCGGGTCCAAAATCAATAAACAAACAATCGGGACAAATGATGTCCTATTTTATAAAAACTAACATGTTATCTCCCTCGCGGGTTTATAAAACATTTATAAAAACATTTAAAAGAGTGCGAGGCTATGAACTCACGTTGATGTGGGAAGGCGGGTTATCGGCAATTCGGACGTATGGTGCGTGCTTCAATCACGGAAACCTAGACAAATAATACTCGTCTTAGACTCATGTCCAATGACTTTATAAAAATAACAATTATGTATACATATGATGATTTTATATATATGATGATCAAGTGGGTTTACATATCCTCATTTACTCGTTTTTGTGTTATGTGTCGATAACTTTTATACTAGTTTTCTCGTTTTACCTATTTACGTGTTTTAGGTCCAATAAGCCTATTATAAGTTCTTAACTTGTATCAATCCATGTTATACTTATATTATCAGTATCTACACTTTACAAGTTGGGCCTAAATGGGTTAAGCCCTTTATTAGTGTTTTAGTCCATTTTTGTTGTATTATTAGTCCAATAACGTTAATTTAGTCCGTTAACGTCCGTAAGTCCTATAGTTTGGGTCTTATCGGTTTTTACTTGTTATACATGTTTATATATCAGTATATAAGTTTTATAAAATTTACATTAGACGGGTCCAACCATCTAAGTTTTATTTAACAAAAACGTTAATTTTACAGTATTAGCCGAAAAAGTCGTAAAAATCATGTTTATAGTTTTATAACTTATAAAACTTAACAAGTTACCATTTTTATAAAATGTACACTTATTTAACCTTTTACATACTTATATAAATAAAATCCATAAGTTAGTGGGTTTTTATTTTACATTTTATACTATTAAATTTTGAGTGCTTATATAATAGTAATATACTTTAATTTCCAAAATCTGATGTTTATCTTCACTTTCACCAAAACTGTCATATCTTGAGTTCTATATGGAGATAGAAGCTCAAATTTTTATCACATAAACTACATGATATGTGCTCCATTTAACGCTCGTATAGCTACTGTTGAATCATTCTCTAAGTATTTTCCAAAAATCGTCCAAAACAGTGAACTCAGATTTGTATCTTAAACTTGTTTTGATCATATCTTACTCATTACAATGATTCCATTGCATGGCCAACTCTCACATATGTAAAAGACCAATAGCTTACTGTTTATCAATCTATCCAAGTCATTTTATCAGTTTACCATATGTTTCTTCACTGTTTTATACAGCCAACAATTTAAACAAGATTTTAGCCTTGTTTCTTATAATCTTTCATCTTTTTAAGCATGTTTATCAACACCAAATCCCCACACAATATTTTTAATCATCATTCATCATCATATACATATACATAAGTAAAAGAAATACAAGATTACATAATCAAAAATAACAAGATGATATGAAGAAATAATCTCTATACCACCAAAGTGATGAAATGATGAGATTTTGATGAACAAGGCTTGGTTCTTGTCACCACATCTTTACCATGGCAAATGAACTTTTTGAGATCTTCATAGGTATGAATACCTTCTTGAAAATCAGCCCTTGGACTCCATAAAGTTTCCTTTTTACTTGTTAAAATCACCTCCAATCACCTTCTTTTTATGTAGCAATCAACATATGTTGATTCTAGATGATGTTTATGGTTGAATTTTGATGGATGGTGATTGTGGAAGTGATGTTGGACGTTCAACATAGGGAGAGAAAGAGGGATGGAGAATTTTTCCTTCTCTTGTTTTTGCATGTATGAGAAAGTTGTTTTGGTTTAGCTAGTTTTGTGTTAAGTGGTTTGAAAGGCTCTAAGGACAAGTGTCCTTAGAGTGTGTGTTATGTTGACACCAAAGTGGTGTGTTGGTAACTTGTCTTGCCACCCATAGTGGGGGTGAGACAAGTGTATACTTGTTTCATCCCCACTAATTTACGGGTACTCCTAGATTCTAGTTTCCTCGATTTGCGTGCCCTCGGGTCATTTTACGAAAAACGTTTTTATAAATTATGAATCAACGACACAAAACAAATCTAATAAAAATTGTCTCATCAAAAACGGAGTTCGAAAACGTAAATACGTAATCCTAGGGTTTCCGGTTTAGTCGTAAAGGACGTTAAATTAAAATCGCAAGTCCTATTCTCTTCTTGTAAATTTGTGAGTTTATGAACCAACACAAATTTAAAACTCCAAAATAATATTCACGGATAAATTTATTTTCTGAAATGTCGGACTGTCACCAAAGACGGTGTATGTAAACTTAAGCACGTAACGTTGAATCCTCCGGTTTAGACGTAGTCGATGCTACTTCAAGACGTAAATCCAAATTTCTTCCCAAAAATAAGTGAGTTCATAAAATAATATTTTCAAATAAATATTGAGAATAAAATATTGACCACAAATTGACGGATTGTCACAGCATTTACCCCTAAACAGGATCTTTGTCCTCAAAGATCATCTTACTACTCGCTTCTTATAGAGTTAAAGCCATGTGGGTATTTCCTCCACATTCGGCCCTTTCTCACAAGTGCAATTCATTATAATACGCGAGTTTCATCAAACATAACTACGGGAATAAGATCAGGCTTAATGTTGACTTACTTTCTCTATCCGTGATGTTCACGGGTTTCTGATGAATGCAACTTTTCGCCGATCTAAGCTCTATTAAGAATAATCAGATTCTCACTCGATAGATATTCCATCAAGTTCGATTTACGAAACATAATTCACGCGGTTCTTGAAGTCATACGGTAGATCCAGCTTATATGCCTTTCAATCCCAACTTTTACATCATCTCAATGGTCCCATACAACGGGGACTTATATCCCATGATTTGTCAGATCATGAATTCATTTTTCCAAGGTTAAAATTTTTGGCATAACTTCGCTACCCATTTGGCACTTCAAGATCTACATTTCACATTCACATAACCTCTTGCCCACTATCGGTAGTTAATAATCAGATCCTAATTTCAACAATCATTTCAGATCTCGCGGGTCGGGTATTTTGCAAGCATAGGTTCGCCATCATAGGAAACTTTAAATCTAAAAGACATGTCCAACTCACAATGGGTGTATGTCGGATGTCTTCATCTCAACTCCTGCTTACAGATGCTCTAAGATTCAGATCCTAACAAGATTCGATCTCGATCCTAATACGATAATTATCAATGATAATATCTCCAAAGGAAAACGATTATACGGTCTATTACCAAAGGTCAATCATTAAAACATAGAACAGCGCTTATAGTATTTTGTATCGTTACTTTACCTCGTCCCTTCGATTGGGGTGGTACATAGTACTCTCATCAAGGTTCGTTCTCAATGATTTCTGAGCAAATCTCTAGAAATTCGATGCAAAGCGAGGATCTTGATATATAGATGATCGATACAGGCACACTATGTTTACATAACTCTTTTAAATAAAAGAGTCTATTTCTTCATCAAGATTCTATCATTAACGAGAATGATATTAGCAGATTTGGTCAGTCTGTCGACGATGACCCAAATCGAATCAAATTCAGATGATGACCTTTGCAATAGTTAGATGTTTACTAATGTATGAGGCGATGTCTGCCTTCAAAATTGCCATTAGTACAACTTCTTCAGACAAAGATACTTTTAGTCAAATATGACATACATATAATACTTATACTTACAAGATTTCCAATTTAACTACATCTCAAAACCTTCCATTTTTAGACAATCACAAGTGGTCTTTAAAATATTTAACGCTATCGGCTTCTCAATTTTAATGGTTCACATTATCCGCGAACCCCTTTTTATTATTTATATTATCCTTCTTACAAACATCGTTTATTTTTATATTGCTCGGCAATTTATTTTGTATTACCATTATTAAGGAACATGTCCTAATTGATTCTTTATCTTTTATACATAATGTGTCAGTATTTATATTCATTTTTCCTGATGATATAATTATCATGTCCACAATTCACTCAGATATTCTTTCTATATTATGCGTTAGTAATTACGTTCACCTTTCTTCATATTTTCTAAGTTTCAGTTTCATCTCATCTATCATTTTTATCCGTTTTACTCAATCTGACGTCTAAAGCGTCGATAATTATTATAATTAATTAAGTAATTATTAGTTAATTTTTATGAAGCGTAAACGTAAAAATTTTAAATTTTTTAGTTCGACCAATTATATAAAATGTTCAAAATAAATTTGAATTTAATTAGCAAGATTTTTGTTGATTTATCGAAAATAGTTAAAATAATTAGTAAGATCCGTAAATGTTCGAAAAATCTTTGTTTATACTTTGATCAAAATTTTCTTAGTTGAAAAGCAAAATTTGTCGTTTCAGATTTCAAGTCCTGGTTTAAATGGTTTCCTCAATCCTTCTTAGGTTGTCGTGAGGTATACACAAACATTTACCCCTAAATAGAAGTTTAGTTAAATGGTTTGTGTATAAGGGAATAATCCCTTAAAATCCTTGGTTAAAACATTTGTCAAAATATATTTGTACTTTCTTTTTAGTATAACTCAAAGTTCTAAACGACTTCTAAATTTGAAGAGTCAATTTATATTCCATTATCTATTAATCACATAGTCAAATAATGTAAAGGTTTAAGTTTTTAATCACACATCAATCATTCAAGGTTCAGGTTTTAATTGTCCGGCCAATTCAGGGCAATCTATAAGTAATTATTAACTTCATTCTTATTCTTATAAACAAACAAATAGTTCTTAATGATCACACGCATGAATTTATCAAATTA
Source organism: Glebionis coronaria (assembly GCA_025667525.1). Lineage (NCBI taxonomy): Eukaryota > Viridiplantae > Streptophyta > Magnoliopsida > Asterales > Asteraceae > Glebionis > Glebionis coronaria. The sequence continues at coordinate 646,001,027 of CM046874.1, forward strand.
CAGTCTACACACGTGATTCACCAAATTTATGAATGCTACATGTGCATCGGTCAATCCAAACGACATCACGTGAAACTCGTAATGTTCATTATAAGTACCGGATGTAGTGATTGGAATACATAATCTTCTTCGCAGATGCGAAGTTGATGATAACCATGCCGTGGATCAAATCTTTTTTTTTAACATACGTTAAAACTTCGTAAATGATCGAACAAATCTTCCATTTCGAGTTATGGATATCGTTTTCGATTGTCAATTTACTCAGTTTATAGTAATCTATAAATATAAGGAATGATAACACCATAGCTCTTCATGATGACAGGCTTGGTAGAATAAAAACTTTCTCCGACAACTCTCTCAGTTGTATGGTAATTCATTTAATTCAGATGGTGCTGATGTACAGTGCACAAGCCACAGGTGCAGCACCGGGAATATAATCAAAACCAATTTCAACTTGCCTTAATGGCAAAAGTCTAGGTAATTTACCAACAAATACCTCCTAAAGTTTCAGATAAGATAAACATCTTTTAATAAATTCATATTAGGTTCTTCTAGATTACAATATCTATAACTAGTTCACAACCATTCATGGTATAATTTCAAGTCTAAATGCAGGATATGGTCATCCACCAAGAATTATTTAGATCACTTTTGATAATCAACATCTTATCATTTAGGGAAATTCTATTCGAGTTCCCATCAATTAAGACAATGTCGTCATGTCATAATCAACCAATCCATTCTACTGGCATTACTAACTTTCCAGTTTCATTATCGTCGATAAGATGTGAACTTCTCAAAAGACTAATAATAACTCATAATCCTTCGCAAATTCAAGGATATATGGAGACACAACTACTATTAAAAGAGTAAGGTCAACACATAATCTACGCGAGAGAATTTCAAATCAGATACAGACGAAAACATTTAACGAATATGAATAAATCCCATGTTTTCATAATTTGAGTACGCATTCGAAAGCTCCTCGGATCGTTACACAGGTCATTCAAATGAAATCAAATCATAAGAAATGATAGGAACGTCGATACATCCAGTCGGGTATCAATACTCGGTAATCAGATATTTTTCCTAAGAATCTCACTACGGGAGAATTGGACAAGAAAGAATTGTCAATTGTCAAATAGGAAAATTTCCACGGATGAGTAGGTTCAACTCAGAAGAATAGATGCTACAGGCACATATGGAAGTGTCCCTAACACTATGTCCTTATTTTTCACCTCTTGCAGATCTTATAAAATTTAATCTTTCACAATCTTCAAAGAAACTGTAGTGTTTATTCATTAGTTTTATGGTGACTACTAGTCAGTCTTGCATGGTCCATTCCAAATTGTATGTAGGCGCGTAACTATATACAATTTCAAGATTAACGATGCAATACTCAGTTCGTCAAAATTTTATCATCATGTTTATAATAAAAACATTTTCATGCTTAATTCTTAAATAAGAATCAATAATAAATTTACAAAGATTTTCTTTGTTATGAAAACAATTAAGTTTCCAAAGCGTTTCTTAAACAACTTTACTTTGATAACAATCACTTATAAATCTCACTTCGAATAATCCTTATAGTGATGAAAATTCAATTTTCTCAAAGGATACCGTTTTAACTTTATAAAAACAATGAGTGATCTGCAAAAGAGTGATGAAGAGTTGTTCACCGAGAACTAACTACAATATGATAGGAAATGAGCTTAGCCAAATAATCATGAGGTTCATGATCTCGATGGCACTCAAAAAGAATAATCCACAACGTAACTCAAATCAAGATGAGTACTTGTTCAATGGTTGCATCACTAATGCGAACATTAGGATGAAGCAATAGAAGATAGATAACATCGATACATGTAGAATTTAGCAATCAAAGGTAGTCTTTTCATTAATCACAAACAAGTCTAAATTGTACCGTAACACATTACGTGTCACTATGTCATACAATTCCATGAACTCATCCTACCAACTGATATCTCAGTTAAATTAGGGATTTTTTTTAAAAGATACCACAATGAATACTAATCTACAAGAGTTATTAGGTGTCCCACCTGTCCTGGAAGATCCATCGGTCCCAATTTAGAAGAAGATTTCTTCAATTTATTTCTTGGACACTGGGCATCCTCGTTAGTGGACAATGGCTTAGGAACAACCCTTAACACGAATCAACAATCAATTAAAACCTTATAATCTAATCACAGAACTTAACGACTTCCTCTTATCAATCTCATATTCCATACGAGTTAAATTTTACTTTATTCAAGTTTCAACAAATTTTATACTCAATTCGATATCCTACCTCATTATCCAATACTTTCAACCTTATTCATAAACCTTAATAGGGCAATAAAAGCTGGATATGATCAACACTTAATTTCCAATCCTATAGCTCCTTTATCAATAGTTATCAAATAAGTCACTAGTATGAAATGACTCATACATTCAATTAGACTTCTCGGAAAGGTATTGGTGGCATGAGGCTTTTGGGTAATGGTTCCAATGACAGCCTCAAGTGTAACGTTCACCCTTTCGATTTCAATTTAAGAATTGGGTGACAACGAATCAGATGACTTCTTTCTAGGTGGCAACGTTTTGTCAAAATCTACTCTATAAGGAAAGATCGTCATGTCATCGATATCAGATTTAATCTCGCCAATTCTTCTTCAATATCACAATCAACTAATATCTACATTTCTACGAATATCAACCATTTGTTGGGATCATAAATATCCACAACTTGGTTTAGATCTAGGATGGCTAGAATTCCTACGAGAATATCTTCGATTAATTTACTAGGGGATTTAGGGTTCCTTGTGACAATCTACGTCGTATAAATACCTCGTATAAGTATTACATAATCATCAAACAATCATGTAATCAAATTACATCATATATATAATCCAAGTTATATATATATTAAAATAACAATTCTCAGTCTGGCCTTGTCGGTAACTCGGGAATTCTTCGGCACCGTTATAGTCAAAAGATTTTTAGACATTTTTAGAAAAATATTTATAGTTATGAGATTTTGAAATGTTTTATTCAAAACCTTTGTTTTTAAAAATCTTTAGTTCTCTATAACGAGAGCTCTGGTACCAAACTGTAACACCCCCAAATTTATACAACTCAATACAGCGGAAGACTAGTTGGTGTTACGGGATATCACATTACTCACATCATAGACAACGCATAAAAATCGCGTCGTTTATTAATAAAGCATTTCCATTCATAAATATTAAAGTTACATCGGTCCCAAGTCATTACATTTCATACAAAGTTTTACAAAATATTTGAATGGAAAATATTGTTTAAGTGCGGGCCATGAATTCTTGTCGTCTTCCCGAGAATTACCTTTAAGTACCTGAGATAAAACATGTTAAAAAAAAGGTCAGCGATAACGCCGAGTGAATTCATAGAGTTTAATAAAATCCATCAATATAATGTCAGTATAAAATTATCACTGAAAATCATTTTGTACAAATAATTTTGATAGGCCATAAAATAGCCAAAGTCATTTTATACAAATCCTCATCGAAAATCATAATATAGGCATTTGCCTTAAAAATCAGTATACGAGCCAATGTCGTAAAAACATCATACGATACGTCTTATGACGTCGTATAAAATCAAATGAAAACCGTTATATGAATATGGTTATGAAAACCAAAACACGAACATAATATCAATAGTATGACCCAGTATTGCTAATCAGGCAATACATCGTAATTCGGAGCGTCTAGTAATATTTTGGTGATTGGATTATTATAAGTCGCATGACATTGTTACCTTACTAAACCAACAACGGGTAGCTAACCCGATCCACAATTTGCCCATCTAAAGTAGCGTGTCGTCACAAAGGTCACGCTATGGAAATCTTCTCATACATAAATTCGCTTACCAATCAATGTGGCACGACGGGGATCAACCGTCAAGGCGCGAACTGGGGTGATCGTCCCCAAATAGTACTATTAAATGCATAAGCGTCTACCAAATCCCGGTAGTTCACAATTCATGCTAATGGGACTTTTAGTGACATAACCTAACTTTAATAATCCATTTTATTTCATCTATCGGGTCCATTAATCATTTATCGGGTCATACAATCGGGTCATTCAATCATTCGGGTACAAAATCAATAAACAAACAATCGGGACAAATGGTGTCCTATTTTATAAAAACTAACATGTTATCTCCCTGGCGGGTCTATAAAACATTTATAAAAACATTTGAAAGAGTGCGAGGCTATGAACTCACGTTGATGTGGGAAGGCGGGTTATTGGCAATTCGGACGTATGGTGCGTGCTTCAATCACGGAAACCTAGACAAATAATACTCGTCTTAGACTCATGTCCAATGACTTTATAAAAATAACAATTATGTATACATATGATGATTTTATATATATGATGATCAAGTGGGTTTACATATCCTCATTTACTCGTTTTTGTGTTATGTGTCGATAACTTTTATACTAGTTTTCTCGTTTTACCTATTTACGTGTTTTAGGTCCAATAAGCCTATTATAAGTTCTTAACTTGTATCAATCCATGTTATACTTATATTATCAGTATCTACACTTTACAAGTTGGGACTAAATGGGTTAAGCCCAATAATAAGTTTATAAGTGTTTTAGTCCATTTTTGTTGTATTATTAGTCCAATAACGTTAATTTAGTCCGTTAACGTCCGTAAGTCCTATAGTTCGGGTCTTATCGGTTTTTACTTGTTATACATGTTTATATATCAGTATATAAGTTTTATAAAGTTTACATTAGACGGGTCCAACCATCTAAGTTTTATTTAACAAAAACGTTAATTTTACAGTATTAGCCGAAAAAGTCGTAAAAATCATGTTTATAGTTTTATAACTTATAAAACTTAACAAGTTACCATTTTTATAAAATGTACACTTATTTAACCTTTTACATACTTATATAAATAAAATCCATAAGTTAGTGGGTTTTTATTTTACATTTTATACTATTAAATTTTGAGTGCTTATATAATAGTACTATACTTTAATTTCCAAAATCTGATTTTTATCTTCACTTTCACCAAAACTGCCATATCTTGAGTTCTATATGGAGATAGAAGCTCAAATTTTTATCACATAAACTACATGATATGTGCTCCATTTAACTCTTCTATAGCTACTGTTGAATCATCCTCTAAGTAGTTTCTAAAAATCGTCCAAAACAGTGAACTCAGATTTGTATCTTAAACTTGTTTTGATCATATCTTACTCATTACAATGATTCCATTGCATGGCCAACTCTCACATGTGTAAAAGACCCATAGCTTACTGTTTATCAATCTATTCAAGTCATTTTATCAGTTTACCATATGTTTCTTCACTGTTTTATACAGCCAACAATTTAAACAAGATTTTAGCCTTGTTTCTTATAATCTTTCATCTTTTTAAGCATGTTTATCAACACCAAATCCCCACACAATATTTTTAATCATCATTCATCATCATATACATATACATAAGTAAAAAAAATACAAGATTACATAATCAAAAATAACAAGATGATAGGAAGAAATAATCTCTATACCACCAAAGTGATGAAATGATGAGATTTTGATGAACAAGGCTTGGTTCTTGTCACCACATCTTTACCATGGCAAATGAACTTTTTGAGATCTTCATAGGTATGAATACCTTCTTGAAAATCAGCCCTTGGACTCCATAAAATTTCCTTTTTACTTGTTAAAATCACCTCCAATCACCTTCTTTTTATGTAGCAATCAACATATGTTGATTATAGATGATGTTTATGGTTGAATTTTGATGGATGGTGATTGTGGGAGTGATGTTGGACGTTCAACATAGGGAGAGAAAGAGGGATGGAGAATTTTTCCTTCTCTTGTTTTTGCATGTATGAGAAAGTTGTTTTGGTTTAGCTAGTTTTGTGTTAAGTGGTTTGTAACGCTCTAAGGACAAGTGTCCTTAGAGTGTGTGTTATGTTGACACCAAAGTGGTGTGTTGGTAACTTGTCTTGCCACCCATAGTGGGGGTGAGACAAGTGTATACTTGTTTCATCCCCACTAATTTACGGGTACTCTTCGATTCTAGTTTCCTCGATTTGCATGCCCTCGGGTCGTTTTACGAAAAACGTTTTTATAAATTATGAATCAACGGCACAAAACGAATCTAATAAAAATTGTCTCATCAAAAACGGAGTTCGAAAACGTAAATACGTAATCCTAGGGTTTCCGGTTTAGTCGTAAAGGACGTTAAATTAAAATCGCAAGTCCTATTCTCTTCTCGTAAATTTGTGAGTTTATGAACCAACACAAATTTAAAACTCCAAAATAATATTCACGGATAAATTTATTTTCTGAAATGTCGGACTGTCACCAAAGATGGTGTATGTAAACGTAAGCACGTAACGTTGAATCCTCCGGTTTAGACGTAGTCGATGCTACTTCAAGACGTAAATCCAAATTTCTTCCCAAAAATAAGTGAGTTCATAAAATAATATTTTCAAATAAATATTGAGAATAAAATATTGACCACAAATTGACGGATTGTCACATATTTCTTCTGTGAGGTTGTAAGATTTGATGCTATCGCAGGAGATGATGGGTGTGACTCAGATGATGAGTCTTTTTGAGACGTTTCAGTGGATGGAAGTTCAGCAGGAAGTGCTGAAGCAGTGCTTGTTAACGCGTTTAGTACAAGCCACATGTACTCATTAGAACATTTCCATAATATATAAATGGGTCAAAAATGCTATCTATTCATTATTAAATGGGTAAAAAATGCCACATGTACTCATTAGAACATTTCCATAATTCAAATATTTGTATGTTCAGAAACTATGTTCACATTAGAACTAAACATTCACTCTAGTTAAAATGACAAGTATTAGGTTGGCAAGTATCCGATTTTGTCACACTTTAATAAAACCGTCTGCTGAGTCGCATGCCAGTCCCTAAGGATTAGAAGGCAAATGAAGCCTAAAACTGATTAGAAGGGGAATGAAGCCTAAAATTGGAAATTTCTACTTGTTATCGGAACCTACATGATATATAACTGTTATTTCCATTACTTCGTCCACATACACCACGAATCAAATATTTATTCACATTTAATGTATTGAACAAAAAGAATGCGTAAGTGACAAAAATAATACATCTCAGCTTTGAACTTCAAACAACACTTTCATTCCATTTGTCTTCCTTCCTTGCATACATTACCTTATCATTACACCTTAACTTCAAACAAGCACATCCAAACACAATCTACATAATATCACACAGTCAATGTCAAAACAGACATCCAAACACTCCTTTATCAACTTGATCACATAAGGGAGGTGACTATCATCACCAGAGTGTGGCAGGTCACAAGTACAAATTTGCTTGGTGGAAACAAACCACGCCAACCTCCCAAAAGGGAGGTTTACCTGGTTTAAGTCTATGTGACTATGGGCTTAAATGATGGTTTATGATTATCATAACAATTATAAAAAACCCTAAAATGGATCAAAGAACACTCAGCGGAAGCAAATTAACAAGATCTTTAATTAACACGATTATAATTAATCAAGGCTAGGGTTACATATCTTTATCCTAGCAAGATCTACAAGTTGACGGAATGGTCACCGGTAGAGATAGATCACGAACACCACCACGATGTAATCTAAAATAAGATTACACCACGATCTTGTACACACGTGATACGATGAGTTAACCGTGAGTCTAGCACGAACAAAACCGAGCTTCCAAGTCTATGGAAGATCTACCCAACAACCATAGAGAGGGGCTAGGACTAGATCTAGAATAGCTTATTGAAAATCAAAGAAGAACCCTAATGGGTGTTTGTTTTGGCCGGCGGTTAGGAGCAAAGAAAGAGAGATATGGAGTGAAAAATAATGAGGCATTAGGTTTGTTTATATACACCTTGGAAAAATTCTCTTCCAAGGTTAAACAAGATAAAGCCAAAAAATCTTTTCTCCTTATCTTGTCTCCCTATTTAGGCCGGATATATACAAGCTACAAAAGAGGTTTCCGGAACTTTTCCGACTCCTTCTTTTAGCTTCTTTAACCGTCTATAACGGTCGTTTAATACTTAACTTTTAATTACTTAACGATCCTTAGCTACGGTTTGATTTAATAAATATAATAAATGTATTTAATAAATAAATTAACTCTTCACGTAATGTGTGCAATCCCGTGATCTCGAGTTCGGTCCTATCACACGACTATCGATTTTTAAGTCCATAAACTTTCAGCTCCCACTTGGACAAAATTCGAATATCGTGATCACATTGATTAGCGTCTAGTTACACTAACAATGTCACTAGTACAACTCGAGTAAGGCCTCCTGGACAAGAACCTTTTAATGATTATATCATTATTATTATCCCTTCATTTCAAATACATCGTTAATAAGGATATGGATCTTAGTCATTCCTTCATTAACTATTCTGTTTCTCGTTTACGGATATAGCAAGATTACCAAAACACATTTGGGTGTGGCCACACAAACATCTTACTATTCCCCCGAGGGGCCCAGTTGTATTTATACTTCAAATAATAATTTGAAGGAAACGAATCCCATTTCGACCACAAGCAAAACACATGAACTTTGCAAAACACATGAACTTTCCAACACTTCTGAAAATAACCCATATGACTACCAGTTACGTTTAGCGTTAGGTTACCTTACAGAAATGCACTATATTCAATGCAGTTTTCTGGCATCTCAAGTCTAAGGATAACTATTTATGATTTACTTAATGAAAAAGATCCATAAAGTAAAATCACATAGTTGGGATAAGTCCAATATTTGATCCATCAAATATCATCCAAAATTGACCAATATACTTTCAAGTATACTCTGTCACTATTTTGAATTGTCTTAGTTTAATAATACTCCCATATTATTAATCGACAACGGACATTTAGAAACATCATAATGCTCATGGATTAAAACATGTAAAATAGGATACAAAATCAAATAACAGAAAAATAAACGAAATCCAATCTTTATTTCATCAATTCAATAATGTCTTACATCCTTTATCCAAATACTAATCAACAGATTTATTGCATGAATTCGCTAGCTAGTTGAAGCCCAATTTCCTTGGCATGCTTAACTACCTTTGGCCTAGATAAAGCCTTAGTAAAAGGATCAGCTACGTTATCATCTGTGTGAACTTTAATTAATTTTATTTCTCGAGATTCCACTTGTTCTCGAACGTAGTGATATCTACGTTTAAAGTGTCTGGCGCCCTTCATGACTCCAGGGTCATTGACGAATATTATTGCCGCAGAATTGTCGCAATATATATCAATAGGTTCTTTAATTAAAGGCATCACTCCAAGATCTCCAATAAACTTCCTAATCCAAACAGCTTCCATTGCAGCTTCTGAAGCGGCCATGTACTCAGATTGAGTCGCATGCATAGCAATGGTTTTTTTCTTACTGCTCTTCCAGTCAACTGCTCCTCCATTGATGACAAACACGTAACCCGTCTGAGACTTCGTATCGTCTTTATCACATTGCCATGACGCATCACAGAATCCTGTTACATTTAATTATGTGTCTGGTTTACCCCCGAATACCAAAAACATATCTTTCGTACTTCTTAATACTTTAGAATATGCTTAACAGCAGTCCAGTGGGACTTTCCTGGATTATGTTGGTATCTACTGACCAAGTTCTGAGCAAATGCCACATCGGGCCTTGTGCATCTTACAGCATACATAATAGATCCTACAGCCGAAGCATAAGGTACCTTCTTCATGTAAGCCACCTCTTCAGGTGATGATGCATCTTTCTCATGACTTAACTCATGCTTAACCTCCATCGGTAAGAAACCTTTCTTAGAATTATGCATGTTATATTTCTTTAATATTTTATCAATATAAGCATCTTGGCTAAGACCAATTAACCGTCTAATCCTATCTCGATAGATCTTAATTCCTAGAATATATGCAGCATCTCCCAAATCCTTCATAGAAAAACATTTACCAAGATACCCCTTAACTTCCTTAAGTCTTGGGATGTTACTTCCCATGATCAATATGTCATCGACATATAGAATTAGGAACACTACATTACTCCCACTAGCTTTGCGGTATACACATGGCTCATCACGATTTTGAATAAATCCGAACTTTTTGATTTCTTCATCAAATCGCTTATTCCATTGACGTGATGCTTGCTTCAAACCATAAATAGACCTTTGAAGTTTGCACACGCGTTTTGGATATTTAGGATCAACATACCCTTCTGGTTGTTGCATATAGATGTCTTCATCTAAGCGACCGTTCAAGAAGGCAGTTTTAACATCCATTTGCCATATCTCATAGTCATAGTATGCTGCTATAGCTATGAGAATCCTAATAGCTCGTAAGTCTGCTACAGGAGAAAATGTCTCCTCGTAGTCTACGCCAAAAGTTTGAGTAAAACCTTTAGCTACTAAACGTGCTTTATAGGATTGTACATCACCATCCATGTCAGATTTCTTCTTATAGATCCACCTATTTTTCACTACTTTATCATTTTTAGGTGCGTCTACAAGACTACAAACATCATTGATTTCCATGGATTTCATTTCCTCATTCATCGCAACTATCCATTTTGACTTTTCTGGATCAGACATTGCGGATCGATAGTTAGCAGGTTCACCAAGATCGCCTACTTCCTCCTCATCATCCTCTATGTATAGACATAGTTTGTCCGGCGCACGTATAGCCCTTTGAGACCTACGTGGAGGAATTAATTCTGGTGGAACACTCAGACTTTCTTGTTCTACAGGAATTTCATCGCTAGTATTTCCAGAAGGCAATGTATCTTCTTGAATTTCTTCAAGATCATAATTTATCCCACTGAATTCTTGATTTACAAGATCATTTTCAAGGAAGTCTCCATACCGAGCCACAACTATTTTGTTCTCAGCCGGATAATAAAAGTAGTAACCCATAGTTTCCTTAGGGTAACCTACAAAGATACATTTTACTGAGCGTTGTTGGAGTTTATCTCCAGAGTCACCTTTCACATACGCCTCACAACCCCAGACTTTCAAATAAGAAAAATATGGCTTCTTGGCATGCCATAGTTCATATGGTGTCTTATCAACCTTCCTTGTGGGAACCATATTCAGAATACAAACAGCAGATTCAAGAGCATAATCGCAAAAAGATAATGGTAAAGTTGTAAGATTAAACATAGATCCTACCATATCCAATAATGTACGATTTCTCCTTTCAGATACACCATTTTGTTGTGGAGTATACGGAGAAGTAAGTTTCTGAACAATTCCATTCTTACTTAAATAATCTTTAAACTCTTGACTTAAATATTCACCACCACGATCAGAACGAAGAGCTTTAATCTTCTTTCCTAGTTGTAACTCTACTTCGGCTTTAAACGTTTTGAATGTTTCAAATACCTCATGTTTATGTTTTAGTAAATAAACATAACCATAACGGCTATAATCATCCGTAAACGTCAAGAAGTAGCTAGCACCTTTCCTTGACACATGTCTAAGTGGTCCACACACATCAGTGTGTATTAAACCAAGTAGTTTAGTAGCCCTTTCAATATTGCTATTAAAAGGTTTCTTGGTCATCTTCCCAGAGATACAAGATTCACATTTATCAAATGATTCATCATTGATACTTTCCAAAAGCCCATCACGTTGAAGCTTTTGTATGCGAGTCTTCCCAATATGGGCAAGCCTACAATGCCAAAGATAAGAAGAGTTCTTGTCTAACTTACTCTTCTTATTCATGTTAAAAACAGAATTATTTTTTCTCTTGGGATTTTTATCATGCATGTTAATTTCAAAAACACCATTCACAGAAATTGCATCAAAATAGAATAAACCATCTTTGAAAACAGAAATTCTATTATTATCAATCGTGTGAGTAAATCCAAGATCCAACATACAAGAAAAGGAAATGACACCCCTAACAATTGTAGGTGCATAGTGACAATTGTTTAAAAACAGTACTAAACCCGAAGGTAAAACTAATTTAAATATTCCTATAGCTTCAACCGCTGCTTGTGCGCCATTGCCCACTTGCAGAAATTGTTCCCCATAGGTAAGCCTCCTTTTCAACTCAAATCCCTGCAAGGTATTACAAATATTAATACCACATCCCGTATCATATAGCCAGGAGTTTGATTTGTATGAAAGATTAAATAACTCTATCATAAAAAAGTTACTAGAAGATGGTGTTGCAGCAGCTTGCTCAGACTTCTTCTTATGTTCTTCCATTTCATGGAGATAGAGAGAGCAATTCCTCTTCCAGTGTCCAGTCATCTTGCAGTAGTGACAAGTCTCATCTTTCAGAGATTTCTTAGCAAAGTTCTGCTTTGGTTTTGATGTTGTCGCAACTTGCTTGCTCTTATCAACCTTGCCTTTGCCTTTCAGCTTCTTATTCACTTACGGTTTTGGTTTCGACACTCTACCCTTTTGTACATAAAGTACTTGAGGAGTAGCAGTGGGTGCCTTATCTTTCAAACCCTTTTCGAAGTCAATGAGCATTGCATGCAAATCATTAACTGTCTTCCCCGTGCAATGCATATTATAGTTACGAACGAAATTATTGAAGTTCTTATTAAGGGACCTATTGATCAAGTTAATAGCCATATTATTATCAAAGGGTTGTCCTAGTGATATGAGTTGTTCCATATAACCCCTCATCTCCATATAATGAGCACTTACGGACTTTCCAGGAGCTTGCTTGTAACTATGTAGAGCATCAACCAGATCATAGATCTCTACAGCTTGCAGCGTTTCATACACAGCCTTGAGTTCATCAAGCATTTGCTGAGGAGAAGCTAGCTCATACTTCCTTTGAAGTGATGGAGCCATTCTCCCTAACATTACAGCAGCCACCTCATGGTGCTTCTTAACGTTAGCAGCGTGTTGAAGCCTTTCCGCATTAGTTGCTCCTTCAGCAAGATCCTCCGGAAAAGGAGTTTCCAAGATATTGATTGTACCCGCTGCTCTCAGAACAATTCTTAGTGAGCGGTACCAATCATTGAAATTAGGGCCAAGTAAGTTCAGGCCGTTCAAAAAAAGCTTTGAACGCCGAGCTTATTTTAATATTGTTTTCGGGTTGAGCCATTTCTACAGATATAAGTTCAAACATTAGTATTTTCTATAATAAAATTCAAGAAAATAAAATTACCCCGGTAATAAAACCATAGTATTTTCCTTGGAAAACTAGAATCCATATTGACATAGATTTATCACATCAGTTGATCTGCTAGTGACAAATGTATTCAACACAGTAACTTGTCGAACAATAATTGCCAAAACATATTGCAATTTCTAGATAAGTCAGGGATTTACATTGCCAAAAATATTTGCATTGTAAACATGTTTTATCCCTTATTTATGCCTTAAGTTTCCAGTTCTCACTGAGTAACTCAATTAAGTCGACTAATCTAAAGAACGTAAAACCTTCATATGCAATCTTATTCAGTCATGAAGTTTTCTCTCCATTACAACATCGTCCGATATCTTATATGACGACAATTGTAACTTCAAGTGTTAGTCAATTAGAGGGCATATGACTTAAATTTTAGGGTATAGATTTTGGTGTCAAAATCATGTATGGAGAAGCATGCATACATCTCCATAATATAAGTTTAATAAAACGTTTAGTAAACTTTTTGGTGAGACTAAAAGTTCATCATATATTTGCAAGTTGAGGTATTTGTTAAACCAATCAACCTTAGAGAATTATACCAATAACAACCGTAGGTAATTCCAATTTTGACGCACAGGCGAGCCGGGAATTTGGTCAGCGCTGAAGCATAACACCTCCTTCCTTAACCGGGTACTTGACCAGCGGTGCGTTATACCCACTTTATAGTTTGTCAAAATTGAGTAGGCCGTTAAGTTGCTATTGCAATTCTAATCAACACAGTTTAGATCTCAAAACTATTCATTAATTTTGATAAGATTTAGTCCATATTATTTTATTTTATTTTTAAATTACCCTTGTTTATAACATACAATGTAAACAACGCATGAAAACAAGTAGTACAAAAAAAAATAAATCAAATAGCCACATGCAATGACAATTTATTCAATGAACATTAAATCTAGGGTTTTTGTAAACATAAAAAGTCTTCCCTAATTTTAAAACTTTGAATCAAATAAAACAAATAGCAATCAAAATTATATGATCCGTAAAAACATGCATGTTTATTACGGATATCCCATATCCTCTTAACAATTAAAAAATTACTACGGATCGTAACCACGCATGACATAACAATTAATTCATGCAAACCATCTAAAGTTTAATTACCATGTAATTTAAGGGTTTACTAAAAGAAAAAAAAATTTATAAAAAAATTTGGCAGATCCGAATTTAAAAAACAAAAAACAAAAAAACCTAATTTTTTTTATAAAACCTAAAAAACAACATGTAATTATTAACACAAATCAATATTAGTTTAAAAACTTTAGATCTTGATAATTAAAACCATGTTAAAACGGCTCGCGATGCCACTGATGGTTTATGATTATCATAACAATTATAAAAAACCCTAAAATGGATCAAAGAACACTCAGCGGAAGCAAATTAACAAGATCTTTAATTAACACGATTATAATTAATCAAGGCTAGGGTTACATACCTTTATCCTAGCAAGATCTACAAGTTGACGGAATGGTCACCGGTAGAGATAGATCACGAACACCACGAGGATGTAATCTAAAATAAGATTACACCACGATCTTGTACACACGTGATACGATGAGTTAACCGTGAGTCTAGCACGAACAAAACCGAGCTTCCAAGTCTATGGATGATCTACCCAACAACCCTAGAGAGGGGCTAGGACTAGATCTAGAATAGCTTATTGAAAATCAAAGAAGAACCCTAATGGGTGTTTGTTTTGGCCGGCGGTTAGGAGCAAAGAAAGAGAGATATGGAGTGAAAAATAATGAGGCATTAGGTTTGTTTATATACACCTTGGAAAACTTCTCTTCCAAGGTTAAACAAGATAAAGCCAAAAAATCTTTTCTCCTTATCTTGTCTCCCTATTTAGGCCGGATATATACAAGCTCCAAAAGAGGTTTCCGGAACTTTTCCGACTCCTTCTTTTAGCTTCTTTAACCTTCTATAACGGTCGTTTAATACTTAACTATTAATTACTTAACGATCTTTAGCTATGGTTTGATTTAATAATTATAATAAATATATTTAATAAATAAATTAACTCTTCACGTAATGTGTGCAATCCCGTGATCTCGAGTTCGATCCTATCACACGACTATGGATTTTTAAGTCCATAAACTTTCATTAAACACCATGGATGAGTCGGCCAAAAGGTCGGAAACCATGATTACCAACAACAACAAAAACATATTCAGATAGCCAAAACCACAATAACTTAGCTTAACTAATGTTCTCACAACCAACTTCATTATAGTACATATACATAAATAATTAGTCCTATCGATAACGCCATGTAACAACATTACATATACAATTATCTAAGTGCAAAAAAGTACCACATAAACCTGTTCACTAGTGAAAGTACATTGTGTTCAATACTTTTTCCAAGGTAAACTAAATATATACAAATACAATTATACGTTACAAATTGGTATACGTGTACCGATAATTATACTTTAGGGGGTGCTTATTTCGGCTTATATAGCCAGCTTAAGTCTTATTTGGTTTTGGGCTTATGTTTGATAACCTTACTTTTTGTGGCTTTTTTTTGAAACTTTTCGGCTAATACAAGCTCATTATGTCATAATGATGTTTGTTTAAGCTTATGAAACATAAGCCCATTTCGGCTTATATCTCATAAGCCCCAATTGTGCATCTTATTTGGAGACTTATTGGCTTCTATAATTTTATTATGATATGATAAACTTATATAAGCCTATAAGTCTCAAAATAAGCTATAAACTTGGGGCTTATGTAAATATAAGCGGAAATTTGGCTTACCTTCGGCTTTTTTTTTCATAAGCTCCAATTTTGTGGGATATTTTGAGACTTATGGGCTTAAATAAGTTTAGGGTTAATCTACACTCCGGTTACTAAAGTTTCCCCAAAATGTCGACTACGTTACTAAAGTTTAAACACTTTGTTTATTTGTTACTAAACGTTCATAAACCTTATCCAACCATTACTACTTGGAGGGGTTACCTGTTGATTACCCGCTTTACGAAACATAAGCCTGTACACTAGTGAAAGTACATTGCGTCTCCTTAATTCGCTACTTTTTTGAAGGAAACTAAGAGTCTCCCAATAGATAAAATTATGAATTACAACATGGTATAGAAGCAACCTACGCGTACCGATATGATTATTACACTTTAGGGGTGTTTGTTTCGGCTTATGGTTTATTTGGTTGTGAGCTTATGTTTGATAAACATACTTTTTGTGGCTTATTTTGATAATTCTCGGCTTATACAAGCTCATTATGTCATAATGAGCTTATATAAGCCGAGAATTGTCAAAATAAGCCACGATTACTGACCTTATCAAACATAAGCCCAAAACCAAATAAGCCAGAACAAACACCGTGGGGTGTTTGTTTATGGCTTGCGTGGTTTTCAGCTTATGTTTGATAAACACACTTTTTGTAGCTTATTTTAGAACTTTTCGGCTTATATAAGCTCGTTAAGTCGTATAGTCTGCGTTTGTACAAATTCTTAACAGGATATATATCCATTCAAAGGGATCCAGATTTTAAGTGTGAGAACCCGTACTTTCCCAGCATTATTTTATTCTTTTTATTCGTGTTTCTTGAATTTTCGAACGTATTACGTTCTCTTGTATTGCTATATGTAAATCCTGAGATTTTTAAATTATACTTTTTGAGTATTTTTCTGATCATCGATAAATACTTTGTATGGAATTATAAATTTTTTATTTTATTTTTCCATATTTAATTTAAATAAAAAAAAATTTGATTTAAAATCACCCCTGTGCGTTTTACAACGAGTTTATTCAAAATCAATGTACAACAAGAATTCATAGTGATCGTGATACCGACGGATGCCCAAAATTTTACGTTTATTTATCGATTGTTTCGATAATTAATATTTTCGATGATTTCGTTTTAATTACGTATTAAGTCGTGTCGGAAATCATATAATCATTTTTATAAAGCATTGTAACTTTTGAAAAGCATTTTTTACGAAACCCAAGCCCCATAAATATTTTCAAGATTTACCAATAACCATTTTCTACCCTTAAAAACTATTAATTTTTTTTAAGTCCACAAGTTTGCAAGTTGGCAATATTGGACCCTCCACTTAACTAGCCATATATAAGCTTTTTCTTCCACCAACTCACACACACAAATCATTTAAACAAAAAAAATCATCACCTCCCTCCCCCTCTCTTTCTTTTCCGTCACACCACCACCACACAAACACCACTAAATCACCATCATCCATTTTGAATCAATCAAAACAAATTAAAGTCCCATCTCTAATATTTTCTTGTGATTCTAATGATATCAAATTCAAGAACATGCATCAAAATTTGAAGACTTTATAATTCCATGGTGGATTTGTGTTTTGATCATCTCGCATGTGTTGTATATGTAATGATCATCTTGTTTTCATTCTAAAAAGGTTATTTTGATCTTTAATTTTTGTTAAAATCTTACATGCATGTGTTTAGGAGTGTGTTTGGTTGATGGGTTATATAATATGATCATTCTATATGTATAGGAATGAATGGTTTTGGTTGAAAAATTAATTTGACTTGTTTTCTAAAAGGCTATTTTGGGACAGCAGGTTTTTAACTGATTTTTCGTGGGTTTAAGGTCTGTGAAAGACTGAGATTATTTGAAATTGTTGTAGAGTTTTCCGAGACGGTCGTTTTGGTATAAGATAGAGCTTCTAAGTCATTATGAGTCAAAAGTTATGCTAGTTTTAGTTTTCGTGTACCGGGAGACGCAAGTCGGCACAATCCGAAATTGTGGCTGATTTTGGGTCGAATCTCGGGGACTTTAGGCTTGGTTAGATAAATGTATCTACTGGTTTTCAAAGTTTACAAACTGAGTTTGATGAGTCTAGTAGTGGTTTCAAAAGACGGATTGTCGAATTTGCACTTTTAAAGTGGTCTAAACGGTTTTACAAAACAAGTGCACAAATCTGTCCCAAATTTGAAGTCGAGTATAGTGTCGAGCTGATGGATTTTAAAGTGTGAACATTGGCTCAAATTTTGGTGAGATCTTATACAGGTTATAATTGACCTTGACACCAATTTTCATGTAAAACGGACAAGTCTAGATAGGGTAGATCGGTGTGTACATTCGGGGTGTACTTGCTGATTTTAATTTTGGACACGTAGTTCAATGTTTGTGTTGCGTGAGTTTGAGTATTCATCATCGGACATGATGACTTATTCAAGTGCTTAGTCATTATATAAATGACTTATCTACTGGTCCAAGTAAGGTTAAAGGATAGTTTGACTTGCGTTGACTTGGCGTCGTATACCGAGTCATTTTCAAGTGTTCAAGTGTTTTAACGTGTAATGTTGGAATAAATGGTTAGTATGAATTCATTTGGTTCGTGTCAATGGTTTTGAAACATGAATATTTTGAAAACATATGAGTCATATTAAATTTGGTACATATATATATTCGAGTTCGAATCTTAACGCGCGCCTCATTTTGATAGGTTGCGATTTTCGTGTTTTCCCCGGGCATCCATATCGTCGGTGATCGTCTACCACTACCGTTTCTACTCAGTTGCTGAGTACCGTGATTGACTTACCTCGTGGCTAAGGTGAGTTCATAGCCACTTTTTACTTGTACATGGTTTCTAAACACGGGGTGAGATTTTACATGGTGGAACACAACCATTTAAAAACAGTATGCTATCCAAAACTTGTATGTTATCCAGAACGTGTATGCTTTCCAGACATTCATTAGTATTATTGCTTTTTAGTCTCTAGCCTTAAGTTTTCTCTCCTGATCATGAACCGTTAATTTCGAGTACTAAGCGCGAATGTTGTGGGTGGATCCATCGGGATTGACTATCCCCGTCCCGATTACCTTAACGCACTAATATTCGTTTATACTTGAGTATTTAGGTTGAATACTCCCTACAGGAACTTACACTGAGTTAAGCTTCGGTTCATGAACTGAACAGCAATAATAATGGTTTCGGACTATGGTTAATGATCATAACCATACTCCCTATTTACTTGTTTTACAAATGAATGCTTGTGTTCCACATCCTTATTGTTGAACCTATGAATATCACTCAACTTTGTGTTGACGATTTTACATGTTTAATCTCAGGTATTATTACTTAGCTTTGCTTGGATGGGAGCCCGCAGGATATTATCGCAGCTTGGAGATTTATGTGATGCTTTTAAAAGACTCTTTTTAGTAAAAACTGGCAGGAGTTTATTATATCTTTTGGGCAACTTTATGTTATAAATCGAGACGAAATAATATAATTTTTCCGCTTCTAAAACTCTGGGACCTATGTTTAAAAACTCTGACCTTTTATGATTTAATGTACATGTTTTTATTTCGTCAACTTTGTATGAACTGTAATTCATTGTTTCTTGTACTATGACGTGTTACCCCCTCGTTGCCTAGTTGTTCCATGTCAGATTTTGGGGGTCTCACATATTGGTATCAGAGCGATGGTTATAGGGAACTGAGTCATTTTTCAAAAACTTAGTTTATAACCGAAAGTTCAAATATTTCATAGTGTCAATCACAGCATCTGCCAATGTTGTTCGATATTTGCGCGGGTAACTCTCTAATCCTTATTATTTACTTTTAATTATCGTTGTAGTATTTCATCTCTTGATTTCATTTTGAAATGTTACATTACTTTAATGACGATAATTACTATGTCTTTTCAAAGCCTTTGTGCTTCATGAATTATCATTGAATGTTACTGTGATTACATCTGCCTATACTGTATTTCTTGAATTCTTGTTCTTGTGAATTGATCTTATTGCAATGATATTATATCGTTATGATGTTACATACTTGTATTCAGAGCGCGTATGCTGCTGACTTTTCATACTCATTTTTCTGAGTACTATGTTATTTCATTTATGCGTGATACGACTGACTTCATATGCTCGTTCGTTTTGAACCGTCTGTTTTTTTCTCGACTCGCTGCTACATGTTGTGCATACTCTCGAGATACCATTGTTCGGGATTAAGAAGTGTTGTTTTCGATAAAACTTCTGATTTTCATTTTACTACCGTGCATGTTGCTTTCATTGTTTAATTCTTTTAAGATATCTATTTAGATATCCAATTTTCTTGTCAACCATTTGTGATTAAATATCTTGGAAAATAGTCTATAGACCATTGTGTAGCTCAATGTGTCTCCGGAAAAGACTAAAAGACATCGTGTGAGTCACACATCTCGAACCATTTGTTGAATCAGTACCTGAATAATATTGTGGGTTTTCATAATCTTGATTGACCTTTACGCCACCGTTTTACACGACACTTGTACATGGATTACATCTTATTTCATTTACCATTCTACGTTTCGACTTCGACTTACAACATCCGTTGTACCTTGAACACATGATCGTCATTTATTATGTGACGATTGTTTGGAATATGATCCTACTTGTATCCTCCCTTTTCATTAAACCTCCTCGCCTCAGGAGTGTGACTTGTTAATATTTTGTTTCTTTCTCGGTATGTCTTGTGATTTTGGAAAATCACGCCGCCAGGAGACTTTCCTGCATTGCATCTTGCAGCTGAAGACACGGATGATATGCTTCGTTTTTTATCTCTCAGATTATCGTTGGCATTCTTGAACCATTTCCAAATTGTGTTTTCTTTACATGATTAATTATACAGTTTATCTTCTTTCGTATTTATGGAATCCACAAGTCTTGTGTGTACATTAATTCTGGGTTATTATGAAATTGGATTTAATTCCAAGCGGTGTCAAAAAAAATATACTTTGTATAGAAACTTTACAGGAAGTTTAGCGGTGTCGAGAAAATATTTTTATAACTTTAGACATAAAAATATATATTTCTACTTGTTGAGACGTCCGTTTAGGACATAAAATTTGGCAAATAAACATTAAAATCGAGCAGGTTACGCTCATTTGAGATTATGAAATTTAAGAACTTATTTTTGCGTAGTTCTAAAATATCGTTTTGCTGACAGATTTAATACAAGGGCATTTTCGTCCATTTTTATTCCGTTTCAAGTCTCGGGTAAAACTAGAAAGTTGTTCAAAACATTGTTTTACATCGAAATGCATTAGACTTTGAGTCTTCGAATATCGTTAGAGAGTTAATTGGTCGGGTCAAACCCAAAAGTCAAAGTTGACTGAAAAAGGGACAAAACTGATAAAATTTAAAAAAATACGGATTGAAGCGTTTTTTTTAGTTCGTTTGAGCTCGTAAAACTTTAACTAATGATATTTTGCAAATAAAAAACAATGATTGTGTTTGAACAAGTATAAAATAGAAACTTTGAGTTCGGTCATACATATACATAGATCTTGAACTTTTGAAATTCGGTAACTTCCTAATATAGAAACTATTCTGAGTGATTGTACTATTTGTTAACTGATACCCTACTTTCTTAAAAGTATATTTTTGTCAAATAAATCACGATGTGCACACATACGGATTCCTTTATCCTTTCTTTTATATATGACTTATTTGTCATTCTATTTTCTTTCTCTGCTTCTATCGTACCACTGATCCGGGTCGAGGTTGAAGATCTTGCTTTCATATCTTTCGTTATCATTTTGGCACGTGACTCTTGACGATTTCGGCTAAACCTCTTCAAACCTTATCACCTTGTAACCATTTCGTTGACTGTTTTGAACTACTCCTTATTTCCCTCTTGTAACCCACTCGCTACTTTAAAAACTATTGTCATGTTACCATATAAACTCAAACTGGTCTTGTTTGCGAAGCATTTTACAAAAGGTTTCATTTGGGCTTTCTTAAATAATTGAATGCTATCTTAAAAAATAAATTTATATTAATTTTACAATTTATTTTCACAAATTGTTCTAATACGGTCTTATAAACAACCCTTGTAACTATACAAATTGTTGATTTAAACAGTTAGCAAGTAACCTATAGGCGAAAAGTTTCATATGTTATTTTGATTCCTGTTTTTACAAATGCTATTATATACATATTTTAAATCATATGATATGTAATACTGGTTTGACGAAGCTGAGCATCACATTGCTAGTCCTAAATTATGCATGGCCTGATCACCTATGCTTAATTTAGAAGGAGTCATGCAAGGCCAAATAGTAGTCGCCCTAAATATTTGACCAACAATCAACTTTTTAATTATGTTCCTTAAAAAGTTAGATTAAATGAAAGTTTTAAAAACTTTTACATCTTATGCGAGTAACAACAGTTCGCGACCTACACTGATGAACCCTTATCTTTTCTTGAACAAAGTACATGCCTCAAGCACATATTTCCTTACTCAACGATCTTTGCTTTACATGTTACCTCATCATCCTCATGATGCGATTTTCGTTACCATTTGCCTAAATTCTAACCATTGATACCAGACTTGAAAGTTTCAACGTTATTATGCATCTTCATCGATCGATCTTCTTTATCTATCTTGGTAGACCTTCGAAACGTCTCTGGACGCGACTAATGATTTATGATTGGACGTGAACAATGATTACTTGTATTTGCCATGATGTGTGTTAGACTTTATCGTCTTGAAATTCGTTCGTGTGAACCATGTGTTGATTTCGCCTCTTATTGCTAATGTTTTTTCATCTTACTGGAATTACTATCAAGTAACTTCTTAATAATTTTCTTTGATTCGAAAATTCGTTGTGTGTCTTTTCCCATTCGATCGTATTTCGACCACCGAGAACTTAATAAGTCGTTATTGATGTCACCAACTGCACTCAAGAAGTGATGACTTGCTATAATCCTTTGTTTCTTATTATTTTATCATCGACGCGTCTATTCTATCACGTTCGTTAAGTGTTGATACGACTTCCGTTTTATTCCCTCGTGCTATTGCTTGTATACTAATTGTTGATCGATATTTGTTTCATAATCGTTTGCTATTTTGTCACTTTTTGAAAACCAGAAACTGTTACGTGTTTATCATTTGATACCTTAATCGCCTTCTTGGATTTCTAAAAAGTATTATTAATTTTTAAGAACGTTTTATACATTTTATCAAATGTTTAAATTACCAAAATAAATGTTTCAAGTTAAGTACCGGATCTATACATCCTCTTTGGTAAATTTATAACTAGTATTTAAAAAGGATGTCAAGTTGTATCTTTTAAAGTAATTGATTTTATCATACTTTACCGTCAACCTGATGAAATTATTAAATTAATTTATAATTTCTAACGATGATTCTAAATAACTTGGAAAATCTGATTTTTCTTAATGGTAACGTTAAACCTGAGTTTTAACAATAACTTCATACAGTCACCAAAAAGTTCTTAAGCCGATCAGGATAACTATTTGAACTGAGTTACTTTTACTTTGAAGTCCTAATCAAGAAAAAAATATAGCAACATCATACTCACTAAATACATATAGTTTGATTTTAAATCACTACACCTTGTAAAATTTTCTTTTAATCAAGAAAATATATAAACTGAGTTTTAAAGTTATACCAAAATACTAGACAACTGATTGTGACAGCTTGTATTTTAAATGATAATACGTTATTCATTTTTCCCTTCTATTTCGCTTGTGACTAGATTCTTACATTTTAAGATTGTCACGTTTTACAGTTGCACGATTTGCGACCCCTTGTTGATTTACAATTTTGATTCATCTTAACGCAGTTTGTCCGTTTAAACGATTCGTGTGTCATTCTTGTTAGTTTATCGTACGTATTTCCAACAATTCTATCTCTTGAATTTTTCTCCGTAATGAAAAGTCATTATTCTAATCCGAGTTCAAAAAAGTTATTCGTAAAGGAGTTAAGAATACTGAAGCATAGTGAATTCTAACCGTTAAGATTTGTCGTGGTGCGGAAATTACATGGGAAGCAATGAATTTTGTTCTACACTTTGTACCTCCTCTTGTTTGCATCTTCTACTGTTTTCAGGAGAACTCTGGGGACCAGAGTTCCTTTAGGGGGGAAGACTGTGAGAACTCGTACTTTCCCAGCATTATTTTATTCTTTTTATTCGTGCTTCTTGAATTTTCGAACGTATTACGTTCTCTTGTATTGCTATATGTAAATCCTGAGATTTTTAAATTATACTTTTTGAGTATTTTTCTGATCATCGATAAATACTTTGTATGGAATTATAAAATTTTTATTTTATTTTTCCATATTTAATTTAAATCAAATTTTTTTTGATTTACAATCACCCGCGTGCGTTTTACAACGAGTTTATTCAAAATCAATGTACAACAAGAATTCATAGTGATCGTGATACCGACGGATGCCCAAAATTTTACGTTTATTTATCGATTGTTTCGATAATTAATATTTTCGATGATTTCGTTTTTATTACGTATTAAGTCGTGTCGGAAATCATATAATCATTTTTATGATGCATTGTAACTTTTGAAAAGTATTTTTAGGAAACCCGAGCCCCGTAAATATTTTCAAGATTTACCACCATTTTCTACCCTTAAAAACTATTAATTATTTTTAAGTACACAAGTTTGCAAGTTGTCAATATTGGACCCTCCACTTAACTAGCCGTATATAAGCTTTTTCTTCCACCAACTCACACACACAAATCATTTAAACAAAAAAAATCATCACCTCCCTCCCCCTCTCTTTCTTTTCCGTCATACCACCACTACACAAACACCACCAAATCACCATCATCCATTTTGAATCAATCAAAACAAATTAAAGTCCCATCTCTAATATTTTCTTGTGATTCTAAAGATATCAAAATTTGAAGACTTTATAACTCCATGGTGGATTTGTGTTTGGATCATCTTGCATGTGTTGTATATGTAATGATCATCTTGTTTTCATTCTAAAAAGGTTATTTTGATCTTTGATTTTTGTTAAAATCTTACATGCATGTGTTTAGGAGTGTGTTTGGTTGATGGGTTTTATAATATGATCATTCTATAGGTATAGGAATGAATGGTTTTGGTTGAAAAAATAATTTGACTTGTTTTCTAAAAGGCTATTTTGGGACAGCAGGTCTTTAACTGATTTTTCGTGGGTTTAAGGTCTGTGAAAGACTGAGATTATTTGAAATTGTTGTAGAGTTTTCCGAGACGGTCGTTTTGGTATAAGATAGAGCTTCTAAGTCATTACGAGTCAAAAGTTATGCTAGTTTTAGTTTTCGTGTACCGGGAGACGCAACTCGGCACAATCCGAAACTGTGGCTGATTTTGGGTCGACTCTCGGGGACTTTAGGCTTGGTTAGATAAATGTATCTACTGGTTTTTAAAGTTTACAAACTGAGTTTGATGAGTCTAGTAGTGGTTTCAAAAGACGGATTGTCGAATTTGCACTTTTAAAGTGGTCTAAACGGTTTTACAAAACAAGTGCACAAATATATCCCATATTTGAAGTCGAGTATAGTGTCGAGCTGATGGATTTTAAAGTGTGAACATTGGCTCAAATTTTGGTGAGGTCTTATACAGGTTATAATTGACCTTGACACCAATTTTCATGTAAAACGGACAAGTCTAGATAGGGTAGATCGGTGAGTACATTTGGGGTGTACTTGCTGATTTTAATTTTGGACACGTAGTTCAATGTTTTTGTTTCGTGAGTTGAGTATTCATCATAGGACATGATGACTTATTCAAATGCTTAGTCATTATATAAATGACTTAGCTACTGGTCCAAGTAAGTTTAAAGGATTGTTTGACTTGCATTGATTTGGCGTCGTATACCGAGTCATTTTTAAGTGTTCAAGTGTTTTAACGTGTAGTGTTGGAATAAATGGTTAGTATGAATTCATTTGGTTCGTGTCAATGGTTTTGAAACATGAATATTTTGAAAAAATTTGAGTCATATTATATTTGGTACATATAGATATTCGAGATCGAATCTTAACGCGCGCCTCATTTTGATAGGTTGCGGTTTTCGTGTTTTCCCCGGGCATCCATATCGTCGGTGATCGTCTACCACTACCGTTTCTACTCAGTTGCTGAGTACCGTGATTGACTTACCTCGTGGCTAAGGTGAGTTCATAGCCCCTTTTTACTTGTACATGGTTTCTAAACATGGGGTGAGATTTTACATGGTGGAACACAACCATTTAAAAACAGTATGCTATCGAGAACTTGTATGCTATCCAGAACGTGTATGCTTTCCAGACTTTCATTAGTATTATTGCTTTTTAGTCTCTAGCCTTAAGTTTCCTCTCCTGATCATGAACCGTTAATTTCGAGTACTAAGCGCGAATGTTGTGGGTGGATCCATCGGGATTGACTATCCCTGTCCCGATTACCTTGACACACTAATATTCATTTATACTTGAGTATTTAGGCTGAATACTCCCTAGAGGAACTTACACTGAGTTAAGCTTCGGTTCATGAACTGAACAGCAATAATAATGGTTTCGGACTATGGTTAATGATAATAACCATACTCCCTATTTACTTGTTTTACAAATGAATGCTTGTGTTCCACATCCTTATTGCTAAACCTATGAATATCACTCAACTTTGTATTGACGATTTTACATGTTTAATATCAGGTATTATTACTTAGCTTTGCTTGGATGGGAGCCCACAGGATATTATCACAACTTGGAGATTTCTGTGATGCTTTTAAAAGACTGTTTTTAGTAAAAACTGGCAGGAGTTTATTATATCTTTTGGGCAACTTTATGTTATAAATCGAGACGAAATAATATAATTTTTCCGCTTCTAAAACTCTGGGACCTATGTTTAAAAACTCTGACCTTTAATGATTTAATGTACATGTTTTTATTTCGTCAGCTTTGTATGAACTATAATTCATTGTTTCTTGTATTATGACGTGTTACCCCCTCGTTGCCTAGTTGTTCCATGTCAGATTTTGGGGGTCTCACATCAAGCATCCGAATTGTAGATCTGACCATTTTATTTCTTAATAATGCTTCACCCTGTTTTCCGTAACTAATATTTGCTCGGATGGTTTCATCAAACAACGCAGGTTCTTGACTCACTAGACCCATCTGCAGCCTAAGCCACTTGAGTTGAAATTTTTGTAAATCTATTCCACCCAGAGTAATACACCCTGAATCCGGTTTGTAGAATCTTTGGAGAAGTGAAAGAACTATCGATTTCCCACTCGGACTCTAGCCAACCAACGCGACCGTTTTCCCACTATTGATTGTTAAAAATAGGTAATAAAATATCTCGACATCTGGTCTAGTGGGATATCTAAAACTAATGTGATGAAGCTCGATTTCCCCTTTGATCGTGTCTAATGTCACTCCGGATTCATCACTCGGGTCAATCACTGACTTCCGGTCTAGAATGTTAAATACCAACACAGCAGAACTCATAGCTTTGCCTGTATTGGGTACACATGATCTTGACTGAGAAGCTACATATGCTGTCATTGTTAGAGCAAAAAATCCCCGAAAAAGGTCTGAATATGTAGTCATCCCACCTCAACAAAACCGGACCCAATGATCAGACCTTAACCACTGAAACAGGGGTAGCATTATTAAGAAATAAAATTGTCAGATCTACAATTCGGATGCTTGAAATCTGGAAAAGTTATAGATATCATTTGAATTTAAATGTAGCTTCAAGAACAAATTCAAGGGAAAGAAGATGAGGATATTTTAGTCAATTCATATGGAAAGTTGGCGAGATCGATCAAAATTTTGAATATATATTGGCGAGCTTGGTCGTTTAGATACTACATTGACGAGACCGGTCTTTTTTCGAATATATGTTATGTATCTTTAGCTTTCGTCCTTAATTTAATTAATCAAGACTTAGGATATAATTTTATTAATCATGAAAATTGACATGAACATTAATTAAATAAACTATATATTATAATAATTATGCATATAATTATTCATGATAAATTACATGTTACATTATTAAATTAATTAAGAACTTAGCATAATTATTTTAGTTACATGTTAACCATGGTTTAATTAAATTAATATCTTACTTAATTCAATTATGCAATATCAAGTCATGGTAAAGTATTATTAATATAAATCAAGTAATATTATTAATTAATCATTATTTATAAACCATGTATTATAATAATAATTAATAATTATCATGTTAACCTAAAGTAATTATTATTAATAAACTTTATTATATTATGACATTTAATTAATCATGACTTATAAATATAATTATTAAGCTTTAGCTTATATCACATGCTTATTAAACAAGCTTATTTCTATTTATGGAATCATACTAATTATGGAAACATGCTATTTATGGAAACATACTAATTATGGAAACATGCTATTTATGGAAACATACTAATTATGGAAACATGCTATTTGTGGAAACATACTATTTATGGAAACTTTTTATTTTTGGAAACTTACTAATTATGGAACCTTCTATTTTTGAAAACTTATTATTTATGGAAACTTGCTATTTTTGGAAAGTTGCTATATATGGAAACCTGCTATTTTTGGAAAGTTACTATATATAGAAATCTGCTATTTTAGAAAGTTACTCATTATGAAACATCAAGTATAATAACACATTAAACATGAAATACATTAATCAAGAACACATGAAAATACTAAGAAATACATGATAACACATGAAGCAGTAAAACAAGTCAAGAACATGTAAAACAAGTCAAGAACATATAAAACAAGTCTAGAACATGTAAAACAAGTCAAGAACATATAAAACAAGACAAGAACAAGTAAAGTAACTAATACTCAGCAAGTTATACATGAACACACAACTCATTCACGTCCTTTATTATGTAGCACTAGTGGAGCAGGAGTACATTTCTTTCCGCCTTTCATCTTCTTCGTTACTAGACATAGGGTAGGGATATTCCGTCCTTCAGTAAGGACATTCTTTTCTATGTATGATTAGGATTTCCCTGTTTGCTGCCAGCTGTTTTCCCCAGTTGTTTACATGTCATTAACTTATCAGTAATTATCATGCTATGATTTTAAATTGCCTGAGTTATATACACGCATGCCATGTTTCACCTAGTTACGGAGGTACCATAACCATAGCACTTGAGGCACCGGTGTTATGACTCTTCTGTGATGAGAGTGATTTCTCGCGGCGTCCCTTTCAGTTATTGGCCATTTTTATTATTATCATTTGGATCGAATGGGTGCATCCTAGTACATGTTTATCAGATTTACACGGTGACTTTGGTGTGTGCTCTACATCCGTCACATGGAGTTGATCCCTCCACTCAGACTAATATAATTAGAGGCAACCCCTCTAATTACATGACGAGGTCACCTCTCTATGTATTCATGCAAGTTGATACCTTTCATGACCTATATGGGCTTTTGGCATTTAAATTACTTTTCATAAATAAACATAAGACTTTTCAGATATAAACCAGCTATAAAACATGTTCCAGGTTTTCCAGGACTTACATTATTCCGCTGCATTTTCATACTTTACTTATGATTCAATTATTCATATCATGTCATATATCCGTTCACTGATCATATTGCTCAGTCGTATTTTCTTTCCATGTTACCATACGGCAAGTACTAAAGAACAGACTTAGGCAATCAAGAGTACGTGCATAGGATGGAGGCTTCCATTGACTTCATTTCCTTATTGCATTTATATACTTCTGCTTTGCTTGGACATTGTTTAGTCCTTTCTTTACATTATTTACTTTGCATGTGTAAGCTTATGTTTTGGGACCGATGTTTGATTCCGGTTTCCTTTATGGTCATTTATGTTTTAAGACATTTACCTTGCATGCTTTGATAACACGCCATAATTATCATGTAACACTACACTTGTCAATGTGGGGTGTTACAAAATGTATTTGTTAGCACAGATTGTGCACCACACATTTCAAAAGTGCGCCGCACTTCTGGAAGAAATTTTGTATAAACCTTAATTTTCTCATTCCAAACAAAAAACTAAAACATATATATATAAAAAAAACCAACGGTTCTTTGCTTGGATCTTCCACCAAAAATATTTTGAGTCGATTTCTACTCCAATTCACACTCGAAATCATGTCTAGAGTAAGTTTTTAATCTTAAATTTATAGATATTTTCTTTTATTAGTTTTACTTTTTTATTAATTTTTCAGTTAGGGTTCTTAGTAATTCATAATCTAATTGAATTAGATACATAATTAGAAACAGAGATGTTGATAAGAATAGATTTTGATTATTAGATAGGATTGAAAATCATATAAAAAATAAAAATGAGGTTTTTGAAATTGAACCTTAGGATTAAGCAATGTCGCGAATTGAAATGAATAGGGAATGGATTAGTATTCGATTCTAGCAATTTGTGTTATTTTGTAACCATTAGTTCGCGGATTTGGTTAAAATTAGTAGTTACCCCGACATATGCTAGTTTACCCAGATTGTGCGCCGCACATTTCATAAGTGCGCCGCACTTATGAAGATTTTTCCCAGGAAGTACGCCGCACATTCCATTTGTGCGCCGGACATTTTGTCTGAAAACAAACAGAAAGATCAGAACACCAACGTAGGGATACCGTTGACCCCTAATGCTTATCTAACATTGATATATGTTTGTTTGTGTGGTAAATTTTGCAGAACATGGGTTCTGGAAATTACGAGACTGGCTCATCAAGCCGAGGCAAGAGACGAAAGCCTATAGAATCAACGAGTGTTGCGCTTATGGGAGTTCCTAGTCACCCATTTACGAGTTAGCCTGGGTGTAACACTAATGATAAGACCATCTACAACAATGCCCTTAGTCTTCTACTACCTAAACAAATTTTTGCACCTAGTATTGTAGACTTTGGAGTTTTGATCGATCTTGGTTGTGAAGCTCAAATAAGGGAGATGATTTTGATAGTTGTGATAGAAGCTGGAGGAAACAAGGTGTTATTTCGATCGAACGCTTGGGTAGTGCTTTTACTTGTAGAGAGAAAATCTACGCGGAGCTTGTTCTTGAGTTTTTCTCTACTTTCTACTTTGATGAAGATGTTGATGGTGATGAGTTAGTGACTAAGAAAATTTTGAGTTTTCGTCTTTGTGGGAAAGGTCACTCTTTGACCTTGAAAAAGTTTGCTAAAAACTTGGAGTTGTATACTAAAGAGGAGCGAGACGAGGAAGGATTTGAGATTTATTTTCAGGGAGATGCACGTGATCATAAAAATTTCAATGCTAATGTGTTTTGGGCAATTATTTGTTCGGATGAGGATCCGTTGACTCAACAACTAGAATATCTAGTCCGCTTTCGAGGGTGCTTCAAAAGATTATTGCTCATGCGGTTTGTCAAAGAACCACGGGATATGATAAAGTTCAAAAGAATGATTTGTGGTTGCTAAGTATGTTTAGGGACAAAAACCGTGAGCAATATGCTAATGTTTCTTGGGTGATTGCTAAGTGGATGAAAAGGAAAGGTCATGGGAGTCAAGCGAGTAACATGATTGTGTGTGGACAATTTGTGACTAGATTGGCCCGAAAGATGAGACTTTTGACCGTGGAAGTCGTGGGTAGTCTTAGTCCACGGATTGTATGTTATACCACTGAAAAGATCACCTTAAGAGATTTGATTTGAGCCGATGGAAGGTTGATGAGGGAAGACGCACCGGCGAAAGCACCACGTGTGAACATGTCACGAGCCCCTTCGTGCGTCACTTCAAGATGTTTATGATAGGATGGGAAGGATGTAGGTTAGGCAAGAACAACTTGGGTTTATGATGGAGCGACAATGTTATATTATGGATAGGTATGCTCTAGTTTTTGAGAGGACGGCGGAGAAATACAGTGTTCCAATGAGTGGACCCTATGGACCACCCGGATATCACCATAAGCCATTCTACTACACCCAACAACCTCCACTGTATCCACCAAATTTTTACCCATCTCATGTTGCACCTCAAGATAAAACGGAAGAGGATATGTGATGCCTCAAGTTTGTGACTTTTTGTTAGTCGCATGTTGAAACAATTTTAAAACAATTTTTAGGATTATTACATCTGGTTTTGTAATATGACTTTGTTGGCATTTAGGACAAGTTAAACTTTGTGTGTGGATTTTTATTTTTATTTTTATATGTGAAATATGTTCTTGTATATATTGTTTGTGTTGAAATGCCAAAAATAAGCAAGTCAGTGCATAATAAGGCGAAGTTTGAAGATTTCGGCTTCGGTCACGACTTGGAATAAAAGGGGGGGGGGGGTATTATTCTTATTTTCCTCTACTTTTACTTTTACCTTATGTTTAGCATTTGGGACAATGCTCATAATAAGTATAGGGGTGATAAGTGGAAAATAAGAGCGTTTTAAGTTGAAAATTTTTCTGTGCATTTTGTGACCAAAAGTACGCCGCACATTTCATTTGTGCGCCACACTTTTTGGCGGATTTTTGAAAAATGAGTTGTTTTGTTAAAAAATAAAAAGTTTTTGTTTAAAGGGTTGATAATTCCAGTAATTGAAATGATATTTGGCTCATAATTGATAACGTTACTAGCACAATATCTTAACCACAATTGTGAGGATTTTTAGCCTATAATTCATAAACATTCTTACGCTTTAAATCTATTTTGTGAGTATGCCGATGATTAGTTTAAATTCTAGAACTTGTGCTTAGTAATCTTTACGAGACCGTAGTGGGATCATACTTGTATGATAAAAAGTATTGTAAATGATAAAGAGCCAAAATAAATGAGAAAAGATTGAAAGTTTTGCCAATGTTTTAAGACGATGATATGTTGTTCAAAACCATGGCACGGAGAAATGTAGTAGATCATAAGTATGGTGGAAAACAGGTTATCCCAAATGATCGTTGAAAAGTGTTTATATAAAAAATAAAAAACAAAAAAGGAAAAGAAGAATAAAAGGCAAGGAGAGCCTAGAAGTACGAAGTGTAAAGTATGGAAATAATAACACGGTGGAAAATGATGTATTGTATACTCTTTTAGCATGTGATGGTAATAAAAGTTTTTGAAAAATACCTGTTTTGATACTTTACTTGGTGCTTACGCCAAATTGGTTTAGTTTAGTTATGGTAATTTACTTTTAATGATCGTGCTTTTAAGCGATAAATTTACCTATTTATATGAGTGTGTGAACTCAAAATATCTACTTCGTGAGGTGTTTTATGGCGTTATCTTTGCTTTCAGTTATTGGCATTATATATTCTTTCGAAACTTGTTAAGATTAATATTTTTTACCTTGCTTGAGGGCAAGCAAGAAGTTAAGTATGGGGGAATTTGATAACGCCTCATTTATACATATTTGTAATGATGCATTTGTCCTTGTTTGCTATGAAAATAGATAAATTATGTGTTGAATTACTACTAATACAAAGTATCGTTTGATTGTAGTGAAAGAATAAAACTATGGAGAAAGGAATTGAAGATATGGAAAGAAAATGACTAAAGAACAATTTACGCCGGAAGAAGCCAAAGTGCGGCGCACATCTCATTTGTGCGGCGCACAATTGAAGTACTACGGATTTGGAGAACTACCAAAAGTACGGCGCACATTTCATTTGTGCGGCGCACTTTTTTTTGCAGTTACAAATACTTAGTGCCATTATGCATGGCAATTATTAGAGACTCTTGGCTTACATCCCAGGACTAATAACATACGACTTGGGGATTATAAAAGGCACCCTAGGCCTAACAAAACACAGCATTCCATTCTCCATACTCCATTGATACAATAGGGTTCAAGGAATCAAAGATTTCCAATCCTTGATCATTGTTACTAGTGGAAAGGGGGACTTTAGTTAGTTCATACAAGTTGTTGTTGTAGCAAGAAACTCAGAATATTGCTTGTTGATTGTGATAAGTTGGATCAAAACTTATAACCTTTTGGAGCAAATATTGATTAATACTTTGTTGGTATAATTATTGTCTCAATTATGTTTACTATTCCTTTTGAATTAACATTATTTGAGATGATTGTTATTGTTGTTATTATGGAGTAGATACTTGTGTAATTGGTTGGGGCTTAACAACCTTATGATTAGATGGATTAATTAGCTTCGTGAGGACGAAGTACGGCGCACATTAGGTTTGTGCGGCACACTTTTCTCCTTGGTTCGTGATTATAAGCAAGGTTAAAATGCTCTTGTGCTCGATACTGTTATGATTGACTATTGTTATGTGTTTGGTTTATTCATGATTATGATTAGTACTCACGTGATTGAATGGATTCCTTTTCATCTAGTCAATGAATCTTCGTATTCGCTTTTGTCGCGATTAGTGAAATAAAATACATAACAAACTCTCTCATAATTTTATTCATTACGTGAGCCATTAAAATCAACATAAACCATTCTTAATGCTTTTGGTATAACATGATCTAAAGGTCGAAAGGATCGTGTTATATTAATTAGATGTTGCGTGCGTGACTAGTAATCGGCATATTGTCTTACATTGTTTATGTGCTTATATTCATTTTTGATACCTATCTTTTCTATGGTTGTAACCTTAACCAAACACACCTTTTAATCATTTAATAAGTATATCTTTAGAACTTGTGACGCTCTAGAGATAATTGTTTTTATCTTATAACGCCAATCCCTTGGAACGAACTGGACTTACCTCAACACTATGCTATACATGATAGGGTATACTTGTCGGTGTTTGAGTTCTAGTCAATTGTTTGGTAATCTCTTGTAATATAAATTTAAGACTTGTGAAACGAACATTAGTATGCTTGGGTGTAAACCTTGTAGTGCTCCCATTGAGGTTAATTCAGATAGTAAAAAGCTTAAGGATAAGTTCGGTGATGATAATTAGCTTGTTGAAATTACTCCATATCAGAAATTTCTTGGTAAATTGATTTACCTGACTATGACTAGACCAGATATTGTATATGTTGTGCATTGTTTGAGTCAAGTTATGCATAGTCCTATGAAGTCTCATATGAGGCTTTTTTTAGAGTTTTGAGGTATTTGAAAAATGAAATTGAACTTGGTATTACTTTCAATAAAGAAGTCTGTAATACATTGAATGTATTTGTGGACTCTAAGTGGGCTAAATGTAAAGTAACTAGAAGGTCTGTGACTGGTTATTGTGTTTATCTTAGGAGTAATTTGGTTTCATGGAAGAGTAAGAAACAAAGTGTTGTTTCTAGGTCTTCTACTGAGGCTGAGTACAGGGCTATGTGTAATGTTTGGTGTGAGGTTATGTTGATTCAAAAGGTTCTTAATGATCTAAAATTTGATGTGATGCTACCTATTGATATGAGTTGTGATAATAACTCAGCTATCCAAATTTCTTTGAATCATGTACTTCATGAATTAAATACTTTGAAATTGATCTTTATTTTTTAAGGGAAAAAATATCTGCAGGTTTTATAAAACCATTGAAAGTGAAATCTGAAAATAATACTACAGATATTGTTAAAGGATTGTTGATTTCTTACCATAAAAGGTTTTGTAGTTTGCTTGATTTGTTTAATGGATTTGCACGTTAAGACTTATGGGGGAGTGTTAGAAGTATAAGTCCTAACTTAGAGGAATACATGTGTCAAATTATAAAGATGGAGGTACTGTTTCATAAGTAAGGAGTCAAGTTTTTTAGCTGAGGGACTGAAGTTGAAGTTGGAATATTTTGAAGGATCAATGTGAAAGTTAAGTGTATATATACTCCTCACCTACCTGCTATTCAGATCTTTCTCATTATTTTTCTAGGGTTTGATTCATAAGTTTTTACACATTCAAACTAAGATCCAGTAACGAAGGGATACGAGTACGACGAAAGTCCACATGACAACGACTCCAGTCGATCAATTTTTCAGCCTTTTGTTTCTTGTTTGCTTCTATGACAGCCTTTAGTTTGGTAGAAACTTCTGAGATCTTAAATAGAAATGTTCCACTCCTACAATAAGCAATTCCTGCTATTCTGATTAAGCTTTCTTTATCTACCTGGATTATAGTATTTTGTACTATCATGTTGAATTCCCTACATTCGCAAACATTTCTTAAACCAACTGACTTCATCTTCTTGTTCACGGTGCCGCCACTGCTTTCTTCGTATATCCTTTTGGTTCCACTAATAACAGAATCTTGTTCAAACCCTAAATTCCGAGTAGCCCCTGGAGCCCCTTCCATCTATATTCCAATCAAAGGTTAAAGTATCGATAAACACTTTAAAGATTTAGATTGGGCCACTAGATCACAAAATCACGCTGAAAGAAAGCATATAAAATGAATCCCAGTAACATGGAGAAGGGCAGTTGAGGCGACAACTCTCAAAGCTTGCTTTATGTTAAATGTGCGAAAAGGTGAAGGCCTCAGTGAAGTCAAGCGAAAGTAAGTTTTCAAATTTTGTATAGGACCCATTGTCAACCGAAAAGCTAGGTATTCTCAAATAGGTGGGTAAGTAAATAACTGCTTATTTGATTCAACATCAAGGGGGTGTGTTGAGATTGCTTATTAGGTATTCTCAAATAGGTGGTGTCACACCCCACCAATGGCAGAATATGGGGCGCGACGTATGGATATCATCACAACAAATGGTGTCTCTATAGAGAATACTAAAATGCAAATATAATGTCATAAATGGCGACACAAATGTCATGACAATATCTCAACAATGCAGGAGTCTAGGTAAGTAGGTAACAGTCCTACCACTTACCCAAGACAAACAATAAACATAAACCAAACAAACATATAGGTAAACTAAGAAGGAACGGGGATCTCCTTCTATATGCAATCCTAAGGCATCCAAGTCTAGCCACTTCTATCCTCAAGCTTAACCACATTCTCACCTGAAAGAGACACTAAAACACGTCAACATAAAGTTGGTGAGAGTCATAGGTTTAGAATCCAACGCTAAATCAGTTACAAGCTGTGAATAACAATCATCAACAAAAGAACATATGGACAATGTGTTACAATTATGTATTAACAACTATCAATCAAGACCAATCATACCAAACCAATCCAAGGCTCCTACCTTGCCAAACAACATCATGGTACCTTAGATGATCACCCTATGTACCTATCCCAAGGCCACTACCTTGGCAAACCACAAGGCCACTACCTTTTCAAACCACAAGGCCACTACCTTGTCAAACCACAAGGCCACTACCTTGTCAAACCACAATAACATATCAAAAATCGCATAGCAGTTAATCACATAAGTGTACACACAAGTCCATCACAACCATAAAACATTCACAGAAACAATTTAGAAACAACTCAACACAGTGTCTCTTCCATCTCATCTGGAAGTCAAAAACAAAAATAAATATGGGACTATGAACACTCACCTGATAGCTCCTTCACACGTCCTTGCACTAGCAACAAGCTAACAAACCAAAAACACGAAATCAATAAACGAACCAATCACTAAGATGGCTCATTAACCTATGATGGACATCTAACCCATTCTCACATATTTACCTCGTTAATAAGCTCTAATTACCCCATTACCCTTCCTTAACAAGTCATTAACTTGGTTAAGTTTAACAACTAACCCGTTCGTATTTTACCCAAAACAGTCCCAGTTTTTAGGTCTCAAAACATTAGGTCAAACGCCCACTTAAACCTACCCATGGTTTCTGTAAAAGGAATATTCACACCCTTACATATGTTGGCTAACACCTCCCACTTTCCCTAACCTTAAATCTACTGTTAAGGCCCCGATATATATATATATATATATATCTACTTTCGTCATTCCAGATTTCCTGATTTTAAACGTACTAAAAGTTTGTTACCATTAAGGGGTCTTACCCTAAACCACCACCTTATCCCAAGTGCAGATATTAACTACAATATATAAACCATCTCTCACGTTCGTTAGAAGATCCCAATGCAACCCTAAGTGCCCCAAACAACCCAAAACTTAAAAAGAAAACAGGCTGAATTCAAAACCGTTTTGACCTCCGACTGTTGTAACCTGTTTTTGACCCACTTCCCGACCTTCAATTTAGTTCTCGTTTCTTGAATTGGAAAGCCACTTCAAATATCTTTCCAGGGGTACTTGGATCGTAAAATAAGAGTCTATAGAACTCCCGATATGATCAAAACAATTGACTCAAAAATCTGCCCAGTTTTTAAAAACGGGTTTAACAAAATCAACCTCATTAATTAACCCTAATCCCTCTAATTACAAGCCCTAATTTATGTAATCATCATATTATGATTAATACAACATTAATTTACTGTTTTTATATTAAACCCTAACCTAAATTCATCATAAGATTATTAAAGAAAACATAAAAACAATTTAATTAAAAAGGGATTTGAAGATTTACCTTGGATTTATGAAAACCCCTAAATTTTATGAAGAACCCTAATTTTTTTATAAGACTCACGAATTTCCTTCATCTCCAGGAGAAAAATAATGAATTTGGTTTAGTATATACATTATATAGGGTATGGGTGAATCCTAGTCCAACCCAAAGCCCACTTTCCTTTTTTTCCTTTTTTTCTCTTCTAAACCGACCCAAACACCCCTAATTTCGTTTTTTTCTTTATTTTTTTTCTTTTTATTGTTAATTAATATCTTATTAATATTACCTTAATTTACCTTAATTTATTTCAGCTCCTAAAACTCCCAAAACCTCAAAACCGTAAAACTAGTCAAATTTACGCGTTTTACCGTAAAAGACGTAAAATATACACTTTTATAAAAAATCTCAAATTTTGAAATAAACTTTATAATTAAGTCCTAAATGACCTAAAACCATCCCGAAAAATATTCATTTGACTAATTACCTTATCCGAGACCTCTAAATGCTAAACCGTAAATCCTAAAAAAATACACTATTACTATAATACTTTATACGTATACGTAACCACCAAAATATCACCATTTCATTTCATAGTCACTAATTGTGATCTCATGAACATGAATTAACCGTTCCTCGATTTACTTATGAGTACTCTATACTCATAAACGATAATCACACCAACCTCGTTCACACAAAATAAACACGTAAGCACAAAAATCAAGTAGTCACACATAAAATAACCTAAAAGTAAGACCAAATGACGAACCTCAAAACCACGGTTGTCACAGGTGGGTAAGTAAATATACGGGATTAGATTGTTGAGGTAGTTTCCATGTAACCCTTATATTTCAAATCAGCCACCTGGCCGTCATTAACAGAAGTTATCCCATTTAGTTTTTTGTGCAAACGAGTAAAGAACATTAAGATATATTAAAGTAAATATCGACACTTATAAGTTATCCAAACGCATTCACACTAACAACCAAATCTGGTTCTCTCATTTAGACACTTGTAAAAAGTCAAAGAAGTATGATCATCATCTGTCGTAAATGGTTATTTGTCAAGGTCAAGTCTTGAGATTATGGACGTTCATGTTTACTCGAGGTGGTGTGTCCTGTGCAAGTATCCATCCAATGGGCTGCTGACTTGTTGCTTCTAATATACATTTCAAACTTCTGCAAGAAAGACTAGTATATTTTTTATGGCAAAGACCACTCTTAAATGAGTTGTTCTAATTTTCTCTCGATGGTTTTTTCGATCCTCTTATTAAATCTCATAGAAGGCAATACTCATGTTGCAACTTACAAGCTCTATTTAGGGGGTGTTTGGTTAAGCTTATGCAATATTCTTATATAAGCCCACCTAACCTTATATAAGCCACAAATCATTGGCTTACCAAAACCCCCTTATATAAGCTTATAAGCCCACTTATATAAGCTTAACCAAACACTTGATTTCAGCATATAAACTTATATAAGCTAATAAGCTTAAGCCCACTATATAAGCTAAAACAAACACCCCCTTAGAAGCATATGATTACTATACCTGATTCTTGTGCGATTGCTCTTACAGATAATTGATAAAAATTATTTGTGTATTTCTAAAGATCAAGAGCTCTTCCAATTACTTATTTTGTTTGTTTTCTTAGAGTCTGTAAAACCGTGTCTTATTAACATTGCATTCTCCTTGTTAATAGATGGTCTTCGTGATGGTAGCCCAAATGGTGGAGGACATGGAGCATAACATTGAGGTCACAGGTTCAAATCCCGTCCCCATGCCCCTTAATCATGGTGTTATGCAGTGTACCCCTCATATGTTGCAGGTGGAGCCACCACTGAGTCAGTTTCGCATTCTTGGTTCACAGTTTTCCTTATAACTGCCATTTAATGTGAAAATTTTGAAGCCATCAAGAAAAGCCGAAAAAGGTAATTCCATGCTATATATGCTTCTTTTAAATGTCACCTTTGTTTTCCATATACACGCGATCAAAAAGTCATAAAGGTTTGATAAAAACGTGTGTTTTGAGCCCAAATCCACAACAAGAACAACGATACTCAATCCCGCCAGTCAGCGGTTTGAGCCCAATTCCAAATCACTTATATTTGGGGCTAAAATATGGGTTTTTAGATCGTTTTCATCTATTGCACCATTCTGATTTCTCCGCCCCCTTTTCTTTATATATCACAAGAAATGCAATCGCATAAACGAGTCTCGTGCAGTCGATGTCAAATAAATTTGTAATCTCTGTGCTGTGCTTATTTGTAAGGTATACGACTTCCTTGATTTCTTTGTATATCTTTTATAGTTAAAATCTCTATTGATTAAATTGTTATTCTTTTATTTCATTTTCAAATCTTCTAAACGTAAATGGTATGAAGATGAATGCGATTTCACTAGTTAAATTTCAATGAATAGCAATCTTTTCACTTCTAATGATCTGATAAGAGGTGTTTTGTTATAATAGTTTATTAGTTTGGTATAAAAAAATCACTAGACATAAGTAATTCAAGCGTCACTGATGGTGACACTTCTACATCCTAGTTACCAACCACATACGCCAGTCAGCACATGAATAATCATTCAGTTACCAGCATACACATAAGTAAAAGAATCAACGTGTTACACTGTTACTGTGGGAAGTTTCGTTTAAATCAAACATTTATAACTAGAGACCACACACACTAGTCCCCCACCCCTCTCATTTGTCACAAGAAAAACAAATTCTTTCTCGTCACAGGGTACTTACTTTTTAGGAGAACAGTCATATAGAATATGGTGATTGTGATATGAGATTACAAGTTTTTTTTGGGTAACCATGGTTTCCGGCCTTTTAGAGTGATAGTCAGAGGCCCTTTTGCCACTACGTCCACCCTTGAATGGTTAGATTACAGGTTTTATAAGAATAGTTAAGACATCTATTTCTTGGTAATTTATAATTTTGAACAATTTTTGTATCATTCTTTAGACAAGCAAAGTTGTTATTTCTTCTTATTATGCTCATGTTGGGTGGTTTTATATATTATGTCCATGGGTCATATACACAATTTGAAAACTTACTCTCGCTTGACTTCACTTAGGCCTTCACCTTTTTGCACATTTTACATAAAGCAAGCTGTGAGGGTTGTCGCCTCAAGTGCACTTTTCACCTTTGACTACTATCTTGATGTTTGACACTTTTCGATTTTGACTACTAGCTTGGTGTTTGCAAGGATATTTTCAGTTTAGAAAAAAGCCACTTCTCCATGTTACTGGGATTCATTTTATATGCTTTCTTTCAGCGTGATTCTATGATCTAGTGGCCCAATCTAAACTCCAAGTGTTTATCGATACTTTAACCTTTGATTGGAATATAGATGGCTGCTCGGAATTTAGGGTTTGAACAAGATTATGTTATTAGTGGAACCAAAAGGATATGCGAAGAAAGCAGTGGCGGCAGTTCAGACTCCATGAACAAGAAAATGAAGTCAGTTGGTTTAAGAAATGTTTGCGAATGTACGGAATTCCTCATGATAGTACAAAATACTGTAATCCAGGTAGATACAGATAGCTTAATCAGAATAGCAGGAGTTGCTTATCATAGGAGTGGAACATTTCTATTTAAGATGCCAGAAGTTTCTACCGAACTAAAGGATGTCATAGAAGCAAACAAGAAGCAGAAATTTGAAAAATTTATTAACTAGAGTCCTCATCATGTTGACTTTCGTCGTCCTTTTATCCCTTCGTTACTGGATCTTAGTTTGAATGGTCTTGCTGACAATGCTGACGCAATTTGTTCACTTGATCATGTTCTTGAATTTCTGATAAGAAGGTTGACGGATTTGTCTTGTGACAATCGTACAATGAATATTCGTATACTGAAGTTTCTTTTCAAAGATTCTCCTACTGAGATATGTGTCAAGAATTGTTCGTGGTTGAGTGAGAATCAACTTGTTGGTGCCCTTGAAAAATCCAACTTGCAAAACCTGAAGGTAAGCAACCATATACTTTGCTTAAGTGTTGACATTTATGTGTAAAATTGTTATATGTATATGCAATGCTAAAACTGATTTGAAAACACTGGTTACAAAACCATTTTTAAATGAGTTAAACATAGAAAAAGAAGTACAATGACTAAAACGCTACCAATATAACTCTGTCGATGTAGACGGGAGTGTTTATAGTTTTGAGATGTATGAAAACTCTGCATTATGTTCATATACAACTCGTTACATATTTTATCAACTTGCTAATACAATATATATTTATATTTCGTTTAGACAGTTTATTATCTTTACAATATAAGACAATATGTAAGATTTTTCTTATGTATTTTATATGTAGGTGCTTCAACTAGAAAACTGCCACCAATGCTCTT
Organism: Glebionis coronaria; assembly: GCA_025667525.1. Taxonomy (NCBI): domain Eukaryota; kingdom Viridiplantae; phylum Streptophyta; class Magnoliopsida; order Asterales; family Asteraceae; genus Glebionis; species Glebionis coronaria. Next base: position 646,043,634 of record CM046874.1, read on the forward strand.
TCGGAGAAGTTATGCCCACTATTATGGCTGGACCTTCAACTAGCCTGGCTTATCTGGGTACACTGTCGCTAAAAGGGGCGGCTAAAATATCAAGCTACACTTTGTGGCCTCTCTTTTTGTTAGCACCATTACTGCACTCAATTAATCTAAGTGGATGTACTTTGCTGACATGGGAAGTAGTTGTGATGATTCTTTATTTTTATAAAACAAGTTTGAAGGAGCTATACCTTGACGATTGCCCAAGAATAAATTTTATGCTTTGTGTATCTGCATTGATGAAATTTGTGAATCTGGAAGTTCTTTCAGTGGCAAGAAATAGAACTGTATGTGATGATTTCGTTATACTCGTTACTACAGCTTGTCGTAAAACACTAAAGGAGTTTAATTTAACGAATTGTTGGTAAGAATTTTGGCTTAAGAGAATTTGAAAGTTTTTTTTTCTTTTTGACATAAAATGCCAACACTCTCTTCTCATTTGTACCGTTTTATTCATTAATGATGGTTTCGTCTCCCTTTTGGATAAACACTTATCATTTTCGAATTTCAGCTTTTAATGTCTACGTTTTTTCTTACAAATAACTCGCATGGGACACAAAACCACCTTTTAATGTCTCGGGTGTACTAAAAAAGCAGAATGAGACAAGTATTTTGGTATTGTATGCAAAAAAAAAAAAAAAAACCTTTGTTTATTTAATTATATGTGTGAATCCAACTTACTTTGTATATTTCTTTTGCAGGTCTATGACGGAAAGGAGTTTGCAAGCTATTAGCATCTGTTGTCCCTTTTTGCGTTCACTTAATGTTTCAGATGTAGTTAATATGTCGAAGATAGGTTTGTGTTATCCTGTTGATGGTTGCTAGTCACTTGAGTCGCTTTACATTGATGGCAACGACCTTAGGTACTCGTTTAACTTGTAGCTATTTCACAAGTATCAACTTTCTATCTTTGGAAATACTTCCACACTTCGTTTTCAAAACATCAAATCTGGCATAACGACATGTTTTTTCTCTTTAGTTTTTGCACAATTTACGGAACAATTTTTCAATTTCAATGTTTTTTTCTGTCCCTAATGGTTAAGTTTTTCATGTGACAGTGATGAAGTTGTTGCTGCATTTCTAGAAACATCGGGAAGATCATTGAAACATGTTTCACTGAGTAAAATCGGCCAGGTACTTTAAAAGTCTTTTTTGGATTTTGTCTGGTCCGCTAGAGATGAAACATTGATACCTTTAAAACAAGATAGTCTTCATTTGCAGCATTTATATTGCGCATTTTACAAGTGCGTGTTTTCATTATGTGTTTATGGCTTACTGATTAAAACATCAATCGCAGGTCAGCTTCAAAACTGCATTTGCTCTTACAAAATATGCAAGAAAACTGGAAACTGTAGATCTATCATGGTGCACTAAACTAACTAAGGAAGAACTTGGATTTATTATCGATAACTCTTCCTCGCTAAAGCAGCTGAAAAGCTATGGATGTACCAAAGTAAGTTTGCAACATATGATTTATGTTTTTTATATGAAAATCTAAGCCTATATGGGTCTTGCTTGATTTCAAACGGGTCAAATCAGAAAATTAACGTGAACATGCATACGCGGAGCTTAGTGGTGTTGGCCCTCCTAGAAAAAAAATTTATAGTGTAAATTTTTGCTATTTGTATGCTAAAATTTTACATTATACTTTTTAAACCTTTCAATATGCAAGAACTATCTTCACGCCCCTCCGACAATTTATGTTCTAGCTCTGCTACTGCGAACAGGTCAAATGGGTTGAATTTAAAAGTTGCCCATAATTTACTTCTGTTCATACAGACTCCTAAAATTGTTCTTATCTACTTGAGATTAATAATATTAGTAATTATAATTAACGTTTTCGTTTAAATGGGTAAAAGTGTTTGCTGGACAAACCTGGGTTGGTATTATGAAATAACATGTTTCAACTCAAACCTGTGTTGACCCATTACAGCTACTTGACCCGCCCATCTTGCCAGCTCTACTAGCATTGTCCTTGAGTTATAATCGTCATCTGTCCAAATGTTCACACTGCAATAACCATATGTTTTGTTTATGCAGGTCGCACATGACTACTGGTTCAAAGTCACCGGCTCCCATATGTTCACTAATACCTTCGAGTTATAAGTGACTTCTAAACCTAGTGTTCTTTTTTCTGCAAACATGTTACCAAAAGAATGCTGAACAGGTTGCCATGTGTGGCTTTTTTTTTCTTCTTTTTCTCGCAGCTTTATTTGCATAAATCCGAAGTTACAAAACAATGTGTAATTTCTTATCCAAACTTTATAAAAGAGGATAACTTCAAAACAATAGTTTTTCTTCATGTTATAAAACAACTTTTGTTTCAAACAGAAGTTGTGAAATTGATTTTCTCTCGGAAGGATGGAGTAGTACTATCAACAATGATACTGCATTCTTTTATACATGCACAGTTGGTAAAAGTATTAAAAGATCGCAAACGCAGTCCCAAAAACTTTTGATGTTTCTAGTTTCCTTGTTTGTCTTGCAGATGGGATTAGTAATTTGTGTAGTTGGTTATTTTGGTAATAAATGCCCCAGTTCGAAAAAACCAAAAAACAGTTGTTGGCATACCATATGAAATGAAATGACTTTCCGCAGCTGTGAATTTGTGATTTAGAATCATTAGGCTGAGACTTAAATCTATTCTGCAGTTGCAATCTGAAACACGCGTTAGGCACTTAAAAAAGGATCTATGCCTCACATATATTGATAATTTAAGTCTTACAAGAAACATACAAATGAACTTCTCTCCCTTTCTTACTAAAATTCTAAAACACTATAAAGCTCTACACTTTAAAACAAGGGCAAGAAGTAATAAAATGGCGATGATCCCACCAGAAGAACCTCCGACTCTATATATCCAATAAGGGTCAAACCTTGTAAGACTTTGATCCAAGTAACACGAAAACACTGCAACAATGATCAAAATTATCAAAACTTGAAGCAAATGGCTGCTCTTCAAGCTCCAGTTCTTCAATAGTAAGTGGTTTTTTGTCGATAAACAGTGGCGAGTTAACTGCTATAAGTCCCAAGCTTGTAGCAAGTAACTTTTTGCTTATTGAGTGTCTTGTTCCATTTCTCCTGCTTGTGTTTTCATGCTCCATTTAGGGTTGAAGAAGTTTTTCATGCCAATATTTCTTTCTTATTGTCAGTTATATGTATTGGAATGATTCCATGGAAAAGATAACAAAATGTAAATATTTTAATGCGACCATCCAGTCAAAAAGATTTTTGATTTGATATGGTTAAATAAACAAATTACTAAATACAGTATAATGTGAACTTTTAACATAAGAAGAATATTCGCAACATTTTCACATACAAGAAGATGGTGCACCACAATGGAAGTTTGTTTCTTGTCATACACTATAGGTCACAAAAGTGGGTATTCTTCTTGTCTAAAAAAATTATTTCTTCTATAGATATGCCGTGAACGATTACAAAATATGTTGTTTCTTTTTTAATAAAATCATTTGGGAATCAGTAGGTCTTATGCATTAAACATAAGCTTGGGATGACTTACAACCCATTTGACGTCCTTTTAATCTTTACCCAATTAACCTTTTAGAGATAAATCTTAACTTGAAACCATCTATTCATTATTAAATGGGTCAAAAATGCCACATGTACTCATTAGAACATTTCCATAATTCAAATATTTGTATGTTCAGAAACTATGTACACATTAGAACTAAACATTCACTCTAGTTAAAATGACAAGTATTAGGTTGGCAAGTATCCGATTTTGTCACACTTTAATAAAACCGTCTGCTGACTCGCATGCCAGTCCCTAAGAATTAGAAGGCAAATGAAACCTAAAACTAATTAGAAGGGGAATGAAGCCTAAAATTGGAAATTTCTACTTGTTATCTGAACCTATTAACTTGATAACTACTTACGGATATTTTTATACGCTTAGCCCTAAATTGAGCTAGGATTGTAGTTTATATGCAATATATCTGAGGGGGCTGACGATGACCGACGGAGCATTGGGAAACCATGTAAGAACTAGCCTGGCAACCAACAATGTATTGTAAATGTTTAAGAAATTTGAAATACCATTGGTTATCACAAGTCCTGCCAATGAGTCTCCAGGTAAAACGACAGCAAAATTGTGATTTGATAGATGGTTCAAACTCCTACGGTTTCTGTTATTAATCTGAAATACATGACAAACTCATCAATAAAAGAAAGAATGCATAGTTCTCATCGAGCAACTAAGTATATTGTCTAAAGTCTGGGTAGCTTAGTGTTGCGGTATTTAGTTTATCTGTATCTATGATTTTGTGACCATGCGTTCACGAAGTCGTGTTACTTATGTTATACTACATGATGCTACATATGCTAAACCTCCACAGAAGTAAGTAGATGAGTGACTTTTCAAGGGTGTTTGTATTTACGTTTTAGAGCTCATTATATGATTTCGTTACTAAAACTAATCCTTAGTTTTGAATGTTTGAATAAACGGTTTATGCCTCCATTATGCATAATTCTGCAACCAAAATGATCATCAGCGGTAAACTAAAATTACTATTTTTCCCATTCTAATTTGAAAACAACACTTTCTTTCCATTTGTCTTCCTTCCTTGCATAAATTACCTTATCATTACAACTTAACTTCAAACAAGCACATCGAAACACAATCTACATAATATCACAGTCAATGTCAAAACAGACATCCAAACACTCCTTTATCAACTTGATCACATAAGGGAGGTAACTATCATCACAAGAGTGTGGCAGGTCACAAGTTCGAATTTGCTTGGTGGAAACAAACCACGCCAACCTCCCAAAAGGGAGGTTTACCTAGTTTAAGTCTATGTGACTATGGGCTTAAACACCATGGATCAGTCGGCCAAAAGGTCAGAAACCATGATTACCAACAACAACAAAAACTTATTCAGATAGCCAAAACCACAATAACTTAGCTTAACTAATGTTCTCACAACCAACTTCATTATAGTCTATATACATAAATAACTAATCCTATCGATAACGCCATGTAACAACATTACATATACAATTATCTAAGTGCAAAAAAAGTACTACATAAACCTGTTCACTAGTGAAAGTACATTGTGTTCAATACTTTTTCCAAGGTAAACTAAATATATAGAAATACAATTATACGTTACAAATTGGTATAGAAATATCTTACGCGTACCGATAATTATACTTTAGGGGGTGCTTATTTCGGCTTATATAGCCAGCTTATGCCTTATTTGGTTTTGGGCTTATGTTTGATAACCTCACTTTTTGTGGCTTTTTTTGAAACTTTTCGGCTAATACAAGCTCATTATGTCATAATGATGTTTGTTTAGGCATATGAAACATAAGCCCATTTCGGCTTATATCTCATAAGCCCCAATTATGCAGCTAATTTGGAGACTTATTGGCTTCTATAATTTTATTATGATATGATAAACTTATATAAGCCTATAAGTCTCAAAATAAGCTATAAACTTGGGGCTTATGTAAATATAAGCCGAATTTTGGCTTACCTTCGCCTTTTTTTTTTCATAAGCTCCAATTTTGTGGGATATTTTGAGACTTGTGGGCTTAAATAAGTTTAGGGTTAATCTACACTCCGGTTACTAAAGTTTCCCCAAAATGTCGACTACGTTACTAAAGTTTAAAAACTTGGTTTATTTGTTACTAAACGTTCATAAACCTTATCCAACCATTACTACTTGGAGGGGTTACCTGTTGATTACCCGATTTACGAAACATAAGCCTGTACACTTGTGAAAGTACATTGCGTCTCCTTAATTCGCTACTTTTTCGAAGGAAACTAAGAGTCTCCCAATAGATAAAATTATGAATTACAACATGGTATAAGAAGCAACCTACGCGTACTGATATGATTATTACACTTTAGGGGGTGTTTGTTTCGGCTTATGGTTTACTTGGTTGTGAGCTTATGTTTGATAAACACACTTTTTGTGGCTTATTTTGATAATTCTCGGCTTATATAAGCTCATTATGTCATAATGAGCTTATATAAGACGAGAATTGTCAAAATAAGCCACGATTAGTGACCTTATTAAACATAAGCCCAAAACCAAATGAGCCAGAACAAACACCGCGGGGTGTTTGTTTATGGCTCGCGTGGTTTTCAGCTTATGTTTGATAAACACACTTTTTGTAGCTTATTTTAGAACTTTTCGGCTTATATAAGCTCGTTATGTCGTATAGTCTGCGTTTGTACAAATTCTTAACAGGATATAGATCCATTCAAAGAGATCAACAAGCTAATATAGATCCATTCAAAGGGATCAACAAGTGGTATCAAAGCTTGTTGATCCCTTTGAATGTCTGTTAAGAATTTGTACAATAAGCTCGTTATGAAGAAGCTCTGATACCACTTGTTGATCCCTTTGAATGGATCTATAGTCTGCGTTTGGTTTAGTTTTTTCTAAATTAATTTTATTAATTTAATTAAGTTGTATTAAATTAATCATGTTATAGTTAATTTAATTAATCAAGACTTAGGATATAATTTTATTAATCATGAAAATTGACATGGACATTGATTAATAAACAATATATTATAATAATTATTAATGATAAATTACATGTTACATTATTCAATTAATTAAGAACTTAGCATAATTATTTTAATTACATGTTAACCATGGTTTAGTTAAATTAATATCTTACTTAATTTAATTCTACAATATCAAGTCATGGTAAAGTATTATTAATATAAATCAAGTTATATCATTAATTAATCATTATTTATAAACCATGTATTATAATAATAATTAATAATTATCATGTTAACCTAAAGTAATTATTATTAATAAACTTTATTATATTATGACATTTAATTAATCATGACTTATAAATATAATTATTAAGCTTTAGCTTATATCAGATGCTTATTAAACAAGCTTATTGTTATTTATAGAATCATACTAATTATGGAAACATGCTATTTATGGAAACATACTAATGGAAACATGCTATTTATGGAAACATACTAATTATGGAAACATGCTATTTGTGGAAACATACTATTTATGGAAACTTTTTATTTTTGAAAACTTACTAATTATGGAACCTTATATTTTTGAAAACTTATTATTTATGGAAACTTGCTATTTTTGGAAAGTTGATATATATGGAAACCTGCTATTTTTTGTAAGTTACTATATATAGAAACCTGCTATTTTTAGAAAGTTACTCATTATGAAACATCAAGTATAATAACACATGAAACTGAAATACATTAATCAAGAACACATGAAAATACTAAGAAATACATGATAACACATGAAGCAGTAAAACAAGTCAAGAACATGTAAAACAAGTCAAGAACATGTAAAACAAGTCAAGAACATATAAAACAAGTCAGGAACAAGTAATACAAGACAAGAACAAGTAAAGTAACTAATACTCAGCAAGTTATACATGAACACATAACTCATTCACGTCCTTTATTATGTAGCACTAGTGGAGCGGGAGTACATTTCTTTCCGCCTTTCATCTTCTTCGTTACTGGACATAGGGTATGGATATTCCGTCCTTCAGTAAGGACATTCCTTTTCTATGTATGATTAGGATTTCCCTGTTTGCTGCCATCTGTTTTCCCCAGTTGTTTACATGTCATTAACTTATCAGTAATTATCATGCTATGATTTTAAATTGCCTGAGTTATATACACGCATGCCATGTTTCACCTAGTTATGGAGGTACCATAACCATAACACATGAGGCACCGGTGTTATGACTCTTCTGTGACGAAAGTGATTTCTCACGGCGTCCCTTTCAGTTATTGGCCATTTTTATTATTATCATTTGGAGCGAATGGGTGCTAACTAGTACATGTTTATCAGATTTACACGGTGACTGTGGTGTGTGCTCTACATCCGTCACATGGAGTTGATCCCTCCACTCAGACTAATATAATTAGAGGCAACCCCTCTAATTGCATGACGAGGTCACCTCTCTATGTATTCATGCAAGTTGATACCTTTCATGACCTATATGGGCTTTTGGCATTTAAATTACTTTTTCATGAATAAACATAAGACTTTTCAGATATAAACCAGCTATAAAACATGTTCCAGGTTTTCCAAGACTTACATTATCCGTTGCATTTTCATACTTTACTTATGATTCAATTATTCATATCATGTCATATATTCGTTCACTGATCGTATTGCTCAGCCGTATTTTCTTTCCATGTTACAATACGGCAAGTACTAAAGGACAGACTTAGGCAATCAAGAGTACGTGCATAGGATGGAGGCTTCCATTAACTTCATTTCCTTGTTGCATTTATATACTTCTGCTTTGCTTGGACATTGTTTAGTCCTTTCTTTACATTATTTACTTATGCATGTGTAAGCTTATGTTTTGGGACCGATGTTTGATTCCGGTTTCCTTTATGGTCATTTATGTTTTAATATATTTACCTTGCATGCTTTGATAACACGCCATAATCATCATGTAACGGTCCACTTGTCAGAGTGGGGTGTTACAAACTGTATCTATTAGCACAGATTGTACGCCGCACATTTCAAAAGTGCGCCGCACTTCTGGAAGAGATTTTGTATAAACCTTATTTTTCTCATTCCAACAAAAAACTAAAACATACATATATAAAAAAAACCAACGGTTCTTTGCTTGGATCTTCAACCAAAAATATTTTGAGTCGATTTTTACTCCAATTCACACTCGAAATCATGTCTAGAGTAAGTTCTTAATCTTAAATTTATAGATAGTTTCTTTTATTAGTTTTAATTTTTGATTAATTTTTCAGATAGGGTTCTTAGTAGTTCATAATCGAATTGAATTAGATACATAATTAGAAACAGAGATGTTGATAAGAATAGATTTTTATTATTAGATAGAATTGAAAATCATATAAAAAAAAATGAGGTTTTTGAAATTGAACCTTAGGATTGAGCAATGTCGCGGATTGAAATGAATACGGAATGGATTAGTATTCGATTCTAGCCATTTGTGTTAATTTGTAACCATTAGTTCGCGGATTTGGTTAAAATTATTAGTTACCCCGACATAGGCTAGTTTACCAAGATTGTGCACCGCACATCTCATAAGTGCGTCGCACTTGTGCAGATCTTTCCCAGGAAGTACGCCGCACATTCTATTTGTGCGCCAGACATTTTGTCTGAAAACAAACAGAAAGATCAGAACACCAACGTAGGGATACCGTTGACGCCTAATGCTTATCTAACATTGATATATGTTTGTTTGTGTGGTAAATTTTGCAGAACATGGGTTTTGGAAATTACGAGACCGGCTCATCAAGCCGAGGCAAGAGACGAAGCCTATCGAATCACTGAGTGCCACGCTTATGGGAGTTCCTAGTCACCCATTTACGAGTTGGCCTGGGTGTAACGCTAATGATAAGACCATCTACAACAATGATCTTAGTCTTCTACTACCGAAACAAATTTTTGCACCTAGTATTGTAGACTTTGGAGTTTTGAGCAATCTTGTTTGTGAAGCTCAAATAAGGGAGATGATTTCGATAGTTGTGATAGAAGCTGGAGGAAACAAGGTGTTATTTCGATCAAACGCTTGGGTAGTACTTTTACTTGTAGGGAGAAAATCTACGCGGAGCTTGTTCTTGAGTTTTTCTCTACTTTCTACTTTGATGAAGATGTTGATGGTGATGAGTTAGTGACTAAGAAAATTTTGAGTTTTCGTCTTTGTGGAAAAGGTCACTCTTTGACCTTGAAAAACTTTGCTAAAAACTTGGAGTTGTATACTAAAGAGGAGCGAGACGAGGAAGGATTTGAGATTTATTTTCAGGGAGGTGCACGTGATCATAAAAAATTCAATGCTAATGTGTTTTGGGCAATTATTTGTCCGGATGAGGATCCGTTGAGTTTATCTAGGAGCTCAACAACTAGAATATCTAGTCCGCTTTTGAGGGTGCTTCAAAAGATTATTGCTCATGCGGTTTGTCAAAGAACCACGAGATATGATAAAGTTCAAAAGAATGATTTGTGGTTGCTAAGTATGTTTAGGGACAAAAACCGTGAGCAATATGCTAATGTTGCTTGGGTGATTGCTAAGTAGATGAAAAGGAAAGGTCATGGGAGTCAAGCGAATAACATGATTGTGTGTGGACAATTTGTGACTAGATTGGCCCGAAAGATGAGACTTTGGACCGTGGAAGTAGTGGGTAGTCTTAGTCCACCGATTGTATGTTATACCACTGAAAAGATCACCTTAAGAAATTTGATTGGAGCCGATGGAAGGTTGATGAGGGAAGACGCGCCGGCGAGAGCACCACGTGTGAACATGTCGCGATCCCCTTCGTGCATCACTTCAAGATGTTTGTGATAGGATGGGAAGGATGTAGGTTAGGCAAGAACAACTTGGGTTTATGATGGAGTGACAATGTTATACTCCCTCCGTCCCATATTAAGTGTCCAAAAATCAAATTCACAAAGTTTTAGGTGTAATTAATTGCTACTAATATTCGTAAACCAAATGGCAATTTTACCCTCAATAAATATAAAAAGACAAAAATACGATACAATACATTAAACCAATTTGATGTCAGTAGTTTAAAAACTTCCGTTTACTGTTAGGAAATTTTTGGAGGCAAAAATGGCGCCACTAATGAGAAACCAAATTAAATTTTCATATTGAATGAAATTTTCTCACTAAATTCCCTATCTTTTTATCCCTCCATTTTCTAGTCAACCAATATGAAGTTTGAATTTGTTTTAAAATGACGAACATATACACATACTTGGCCTTTATTTATTCATCATTATCTCTACATCTTGCTTTCATTGTCATGGAGCTTTCCACAAATTTATGCACTAAACCCAACTTAAGCAACTTTCAACGTCAAGCAATCTATGAATCTTTATTGGCGCAAAGTATTTACGGAAAATTGATAAAAGGATCAATAGCCAAAGTAGCAAGTGAATTCGGTGTGTCCGAGAGGACTGTTAGTCGCATTTGGCACCAAGCTAAACTTCAAGTCTTAAATGGATCAACGGTCAATGTATCATCGAGGAAGCTAAGGGCAGTTGGACCTAAAAGGGTGCAAATAAATTTTGATGAAGTCTTAGATATTCCATTACGTCTTCGAACAAATATTCGATCTCTTGCAAAATCAATTGGTGTTTCAAAATCAACGTTGCATCGAAGAATCAAAGAAGGTGCACTAAGACCACACACTAATGCTATCAAGCCGGTTCTCACTAACGAAAATAAAAAAGCAAGGTTAGAGTTTTGTTTATCTATGATTAATCCACCGTTGTCAAGTGCTAATCCGAACTTCAAAGATATGTTCGATGTTATCCATATTGATGAAAAATGGTTTTATATGTCAAAACCATCAAAGCGGTATTATCTTGTTCCTGGGGAGGAAGAGCCGTTAAGAACATGCAAGTCGAAAACGTTTCTCACAAAAGTCATGTTTCTTGCGGCGGTCGCACGTCCACGGTTTGATGCATCGGGAAATGAAATCTTTTCAGGAAAGATTGGTATTTTTCCTTTCACAACCTTAGTACCGGCAAAGCGTTCAAGTAAGAATCGCGTCGCGGGAACATTGGAGACAAAACCTATTTTATCCGTCACGAAAGACGTAACCCGGTCATGGTTAATACAAAAGGTTCTACCCGCTATAAGAGCTCGTTGGCCACAAGGACATACGGGTCCAATTTATATACAACAGGATAATGCGAAGCCTCATATTGGTGTTGATGATGCGGAGTTTCTTCAAGAAGCATGCCGAGATGGATTTGATATTCGGATTTGTAACACTCTCATTTTTCGTATCGGTACAGCGGAAGGGTCTTTCAGAGTGTTATGGGATAGCACAATAACTCCAATCATAGACAACACATAAAAATGGTTGTACAAGGTTTAACAAACATTCATTCGATAAAAAGGTTTAAAAGTGTACAACAGGTCCCAAATTATACAGGTCATTAAGTTTACAAAACACAGATCGAATGAACATTTTTAATATTAAGTGTGGGCCATCAGAGTCGATCTCCATCCGGATTACCTTCAAGCACCTGAGATAGAAAACATGCAAAAATCATATCAGCGAATGCCGAGTGAATTCATAGAGTTTAATGAAAACCGTTATATAAAACAATCATTTACATTCATTTAAAAATCAGAACACAAGTATAATATCGGAAGTAAGTCCACATATTGCTAGTCAGGCAATATATAAATCAAGCATACTGTTGGAAATGTGTTTTCCCAAAGAAAGTCTCGGTCACATCATTATTAGCATAGATCACGAGCCATAGTATATTTAGAACTTTGTAACTTGGAGCGACCTCCCTTAGGGGGAGATTGTTGGAAATACGTTTTACGTATTTATGAAGGATCGGTCGCTCCAACGATAATTATGTAATGGGCTCGTGGTCTACTTTATAATGTATAGTCCATATAGCCCACATGTAGGGTGGGCTATATATATACCCCTCCTAGCATGTTAGGAGGGGGTTGGTCATTCATTCATTAACACTTTCATTAATCTAATCTTACTTTCTCTCTCTACTTTTCTTCCCTCTCCTTTCTCTCTCTACACATCATCTCCTTCTTCCCCATTTCCACCATCAAATCCATAGATCTAATCCATCCATTACCAAATCCTTAGAAAACGTAGGCCTTCAATTGGTATCAAGAGCCATGGTTGAATCTTAGGATTTGCTTATTTTTTATCTTTTGATTTGGTGGTAAAAATCCTTTCTTTTCTAATTTTTTATCAATCTTTTCATCTTTCGATAAATTTTTTTTATCAATTTTTATAAATCTTATCATTTTTTTTAAATAAAGTTATCCATTTTTCTATCAATTTTATCAATTTTTATTTTTTTTTTATCAGTTTTATTTTTACGTGTTTTGTTTTAATCAGTTTTTTTTTTTTTTTTATTATTATCAGTTCTATCAATTTTTTTTTAAATCATCTAGCTTTATCATTTTTTATCAGTCATTTTTTTAATCAATTTTTTTTTTAATCAATTTCTTCTTCTTTTTCATAACTGTCCATGAGTCCAATCCTGTCCAAAAATAGTCCAAACAGTCCAAAAATTGTTACGAGTGTCATATCAGTCCATGAGTCCTATCCAATCTGTTAAAACTGTCATCCATCCTTTTTATCCAAAGTTATCAGTTTTTCGTTGTCAGATTTGTCTTTCCGATTTTTTCCGAATAGACCAAAAGTTCCGAATAGACCAAAAATTCCGAACAGACCAAAAATTCCGAATAGACCAAAAGTTCCGAGTAGACAAATCTTTCCGAATTGACAAAACTTTCCGAATAGACGAAAAAGTTCCGCATAGGAAAATGTCCCGCATAGGAAAATGTTCCGCATAGGAAAATGTTCCGCATAGGAAAATGTTCCGCATAGGAAAATGTTCCGCATAGGAAAATGTTCCGCATAGGAAAATGTTCCGCATAGGAAAAAGTTCCGCATAGGAAATAGTTCCGAATAGAAATTTTTCCGCATAGACAAAAACAACAAAGACTCGACACCCACTCTTTTTCACCCAGAACAAAAACACCACTCAAACACCCACACCCTCGACCCAAATTCAAACAAAAACTACCCATCCCTACTCTCGTCTCACAACACCACTCGACTCTCGAATCTCTCGACTGACAATCACACACCCAAGACTCTCTCCCTCGTCTCATCTTTCTGACCCCCCCAACCTACACTAAAACAAAAACACCCAACACCCTCGACTCTCTCTCTCACATCTCACCCTCTCGACAAACTGACACTAAACAGACCCTTACAGCCTCGACACACTCTCGTCTTTCCCTCACGACACTGAAACCCAACTCACTCCCTCACCACCTTCGCACACTCCCTGGACCCCTCTCACCCCAACCACCTCTCGTTACACCCTCACAAACTTCCGACTCTCTTTCTGACTCAACCAATCACCCAACCTCGACACAAACTCGACTCTCATTGTTTACCCTCACCCAAGACTCGAAAAACTCACCCTCGCTTTTACCTTCGACCCTCACTCCCTCACACCCTCTCGACACCCTCTCGACATCAAAACACACCCAAGACTCAAAACCTTATACAACACAAGACTCAAAACCTTTTAACTGACTCACACACTCCAAAACCAACAGACTCTCTCACACCACTCGACACTAGACAAGAAGGACTCTACAGTAGAAGAGGGACTCAACTAAAACATAATTAAACAGAAAATAAACCTACCTGAGACCTCTAAACAGATCTTGAAGTCAAAGTTTTTCCAGTGATTTGTTTGAGATTAGATGATGCGTTTTTGATCTGGGTTGAGGAAAGCAGATTGGTGTTGGGAAGAAAAGTATTTGGGCGGAGTTATTGAGAGAAAAACTTGAAGAAAGAATCTGTTGTGTGTGTGTGTTTAGCAGAGAGAAAGAGAATAGTCAAAGATATTAAGGAGCGGAGTAAACAAGAAGAGGAAAGTGGGGCGGTGGAACGTTGTTTATTGGGCCACGTGGCCACGTGTTTTAACTGGACGGAGATAACAAAGCTTGTTTCAGATTTTTTTTTTTTTTATTTTTAATAAAGATTATTTCTGAAAATTTTTGAAAAACAGTTATTTTTTTTTTCTATTTTTATATTCTTTTTTTAAATATCAGATTTTTTGTTATTTTCTATTTTTCTAGTTTCATTATCAATTTTTTTTCTTTAAATAGATAAATCATATTTTTCTATTTTTTAGTTTAAATTTCAAATTTTTCTAATTTGTTTAGTTTAAATAGATAATCACAATTTTCTTTTTTAAAATAAGTTAATTTTTTTTTTTTTTTTTTTTTTTGGCAAAATCGTATTGCGGCGGGTATTTTAATAGAATTAACGTGGAAAAATATTTGACGGGTTCAAATTTTTCTGGCCGGATTTGAAGTCAAATTTACGAGTGAAAGTGACGGGATATATTTTTAGCAATTACGGATTTTTGATCGGGTTTTATTCATAATCTTTTGAGCCGATAACACTTTTTGAGCCGAGTCGTATTGTTCAAACCCGACAACAACAACAGCCACATCATTTTTCCTCGATTACCAATGGAATCGTTAAAATCGACACTTAAAGAGGGAGAATCGCATCAAGTGCAAGCCAACGCTAGGGAAAGTGGTATAACTTCATTTCGAATGCTTCAGTATCATCTAGTTAATCTTTCACAGGTTCAAGGAGGGAGCGAATTTGTGACAATCTTTGGACAAGATCGTCATATATTCATCGACTCAATTTTCTCCACTTTGACCGAACTCGCCGAGCAACTCAACCGTGACAACTTTAATCACTCTGCATCGGCACTTGCATACAAGACTCTTGTGACACAACTCACGCCTTTCCTCCAATTTAATATCATCATGCCTGAAAGTTTAGTGAGTTGCCAATCATTTCTTCGAGATACACATACCGAGCTTCGAGTTTTCCGTGATACGATCTTGAAACTCATGACCTCGGTCTCGTCTTCGATTTATGAAAGATCTCGACTTCAGCAAGGGTATGATAATGGAGTGCAAGACTCTTCGATGCAAGAGAAAACTGATCATACGGTTGAAAACTTGGAGCCTAACGATGCCAAGAGCACAGAATCAGGAGGACAACATGATGCCAGTGGCACGTCAGGGAATGTTCACGAGATTTCTCTTGATGACACCTTACCCATTTATGACGCAGAGCCTGCAAACATGGTACAATGTAATGTGGTTTATGATGTATAAGCTGATGATATGTCGCATATTGAGAATTCTGAACCTAATTATGACAAACATGGGATGGAAACGAGTGATAGCAATACCACTTCTGATTCATCCGATGTACGTCATAATGGGGGAGAGATTGTTCAGAATGCTAAACATCATGATAATTATCCTATAACTGCTTCATTGATTGCTTCTGATTCCAAGATTAGAGAGCTCGAAACAATTGTAGCTCAACAATCAAAAGATCTTGAGGATGCCAAACTTGAATTTTCTAAGAAAACGTTCAAATTTGAAACATACTTTGAAAAACTTGAAAAGTCAAACGTTGTTCTTGAAAGAAAATTGGATCAAACTGTTCTAGATTCTAAGGCTGAAAAGGATAATTTTTTGAAACAAATTCAACTGCTTGAATCTAAGTTGGCATCCCAAGATAACTTGCTCAAAGAAAATGAAACGTTAAAAGCCCAAGTTCAGGAAAAGGTATTTGCTATAGCTGCGTTGAAAAACGAGTTAAGGAAAAATAGAGGAACTAGTGTGGACACTAAGCTTGAAAAACCATCAATCTTGGGGAAACCGCCTACAAATCAGTTCGTCAGACAACCGATTGTCAGACAACCTACTGCATTTAGATCCGAGCGACCACAATCCTCGAGACCGCGGTTTGCCTCCCAAGTTGATTTGGTTCATCTTTCTAGACCAGACACTCCAGCAACTAGGCCCTATGTGATTACTCCAGCTTTAGCAAGACCAAATCATATGATTGCCTCTAGTTTCCCTAAAAATACTAAGACCACGTCTAGAACTAGTTCAAAAGACGTTTGCCATAAATCTGGTCTTGGGGAAGCTATTCAAAAGACACATGTAAGAGATAGCAATGTCCAACCTAGTCAGATGCCTTCTAGATTACCCAACACTGCTAACCGTAGCATGCCATCTTCTAGGAGCATCGATCAATCATCTAGGAATTATTCAGACATTAAATATGCTACTTGTAAAACATGTAGAAAATGTGTCTTTACGGCAAATCATGATGCTTGTGTCAAGAAATTACTTAATGAGGTGAACTCCCGTGCTAGAATTAAGTCCCAGTGGATAGCTAAAATCAAACCCTTTGGTAAAGTTTGGTGCCCCACTGGTAGAACTTTCACTCTTGTAGGAAACGAGTGCCCTTTAACTAGGATAGTCTCCGATTCTACTAAGCCTACTAGGGAGGAACTTGCAAAGGATGATACATCACTTAAGCCTGAACTTAAGATTTTCTATAAAAGGAAACGTTTGCCAACTAAGACAAGTGAATCATCCCCTCAGGCCACCTCTGACACAAGTAAAGCCAACTGTGAACCCCCACGTGCTTCAAAAATAGATATCTCTAACCCATGCAAAAGTATACAAACTCCTAATGAGATTGCAGGTACCAAAGTTGATGTTCCAAAAGAACGAAGCGGTCCTATCGTTGTGTACCGTTCAGTTAAGGACACTCTTAGAGTTTGGTTGCTGAAGAAGCAGATATCAGAGAAACAAATGTCTCAGGGGATTCATGGTTAAGCTGCACAAGGACTTACAGTCACATAACAGACTGTAACTCGATCCTCAAAGAAAGGAAAGTTTATCCCGATGATGACTTATCCTAAAAACGAGAAATTCATTTTTCTCGGGCATGAGCTTATATCAAAAACATTCCAAGTTTTTAAGCTCATGCATTATGGTTTATCATTAAATATCAGATGGTAACCCGTGCTTCAAATAAAGGAAAGTTTATCGCCGATGATAAACTTATCCTTACAACGAGAAAGTAAATTTTCTCGGACACGAGCTTACATTTAAAACCATTCAAAGGTTTTAAGCTCGTGTACACGACTTCTAAGTAAATATCAGCTTAGGACTCGTTCTTCAGATAAAAGGAAAGATTATCGCCGATGATAAACTTATCCTTAACAACGGGAAGTTCACAACTTCTCGGACTTGAGCTCGCTTTTAAGATATTCAACATCTTAAGCTCAAGTAATTGTTTTTCAAAACTTTGAACACAATTTTTCGAGAATTTCTCAAAAGGTTTTTCTAAATCTTTCAAAATTGTGTGTTCAAAAACGTTTTGATAAAACGAGCATGTCTTCTGGAATCGATAATATTTACGAACCTAGAAATGTCATTCAATAATGACACGGGGTTGTAAATAAAGTTCGAGCAGAAGTTCAAACTTTTAAAAACATGCTCAAAATGGTTTGCTATTATTTCAGATAGCAACCCGCTTTTCATAATCAAGTCAAGCATTTCACCGGAAAGCTTTGACTCTACAACGAGAATTAATTTTCTCGGGGACGTGACGAGGTGACCAACATTCGTGAACAAGAACCATGTGCTTCTTTCATATGCTGTTCTCCATTATTCAGGTCCAACCTCGTACATTGCTAATCTTGTGAATTCATTATTATATCTGATCTTTGCACGTAATAAATACCTTACACTTGTGTTTAAAAGGTATTTAATTTACGTTTCAAGTACACCCTCATTAATTTGAGGGGGAGCTTGTTAATATCACGAAGATAATTGGATTTGCATTTTTCTTCCCAAATTTTCTTAAAAGGCTATTAAATCAATTGATATTAAAAACATCGATTGGGTTAATATTTTTAATATGGGGGAGAAAATGTGATTTAATATGGGAAATGATTAATCACAAATGGTTTGACTTAACGTGCAAGCTCATCCCGACATGTGCGAAATGTTTTCGGATATCGTGGCATATGTTAAGGGGGAGCAAAATGGATTTGCACTTCAAAATGGATTTCATGGTGACATACACTTACCCAAAACATCTCTATTCACGACGGTGAAGATTGTGGTGACATAAGGATGGTAGGATAGGTTAAAGTCCAATGATTTCTCTAGAACCGGAGGAATCTTCCCAAGGACATTCCATAGCTAGAAATAGTAGTCCTTAGGAAAGATGGAGAAAGATTGTGAATGTAGCTGAATGCCGACCAAGTACTTAAGTTAGCACTGGAACAATCACAACAAGGTGCTAGTGATGACGTATTGGTAAGCATTGAAGGGGTTGAAGAATGAAAAAGAATTGTAAAGATAAAGGGTGTAAAGAAAGAAGCCCTCCTTACAACCTTAGGCAGAAACCGGGTCAATTCATATGCTATTGAGATCATTTTTAATGATTCTTGATATTGAAGAAAGACATCATGGACCCAGTGATGCAATGCACAACCCTTCTCAGCTAACTCAAATATCTCTCAAAAGGTATTTGTTTTAATCACACGGAGATCAACACATTATCTACTGGTTTATTCACTCCGAATAAATTGGTATTGAAAAGGTGGCACTCCTCTCCAGCCTCCGATTACTAAAATCCAAAATGCACGATCGAGTCTAGAGCCATTTGAGATCATCAAATATCTCATTAGGACACACTTTCATATTCACTTGCTTCTTCACACACTGTGAAAAGTAAGAAAGTTCTTAAGAGTCCTACGCAAAATCATTCATGATCTTGCCTGAACATCCGAGTAATACGAAAGTATTTACAATGAAGATGGAAATCCTTCTTGAGCGAATATCAAAAAGCTCATGGTAGGTGACTTGTGCGATTCTTTATGAATCAAACTTGTGATAACTGGAAAGCAACAGTGGTTTAATTCTTAAATGAATTTAAACACGTTCCAGGCCTCTACGCATTATCATATGATCTTGCCAGAACACTCAGAGTGACTATTTATTGATCACAGTGACGAGTGGAAATCCTTCTAGTGTTAACATCAAACAGCACTTGGTAGGTAACTTGCAAGATTCTTTATGAATCAAGCTAGTGACAACTGGAAAGCAACGATGGTGCGGTTCTTAATTGAACTTCACTTGTTCCAGGAACATGAATTGACGGCTTCAAATCATGCGGATAATATTATCCAAATGATTCACTCTTTACGTTCGCAGTCAGCTTTGGACGGTCGAGTAAAGAGAACGGGTTTACCCGCGAAATCTTGTCAAGGAGGTTCTTAATTGAAACTACCTGCCACAAGTACGATATTTAATATCGTCCAACGGTCTTCACCGACCGGAGGTAAAATGCTACCGAATAAGAATGAAATGTTCAAGGCCATTTCATCCGTGTATATTGTTTGTTGCTAACTGTCTTATGCAGCGTAACAAGAAGGTGGCATTGCGGTGTACAATCCAGAAGAAGTCGTCATCACATGCTTATACTACATACCATTAGTACTTCAACAAATTCAAGAAAGTCTGAAGGTCAAGTCTTCCGCTGTATCAAACTCTGAAGCTTTCAAGAATTTAAAGGTATAAGTATGTGGAACATGAAGTCACGGAGAGGCAAACTTCACAAGTGATGAATGCACAAGGTCAAGGCAAGGAAACATGCTCAAGACTAAAGTCAAAGATCATATCAAGCATATTCACAAGAACAAGATCGAAGACTCAAGCATAGATGCTAGGTTTAAGATTTTGTAAAATGGTGTGACCTCCCTTAGGGGGAGATTGTTGGAAATGTGTTTTCCCAAAGAAAGTCTCGGTCACATCATTATTAGCATAGATCACGAGCCATAGTATATTTAGAACTTTGTAACTTGGAGCGACCTCCCTTAGGGGGAGATTGTTGGAAATACGTTTTACGTATTTATGAAGGATCGGTCGCTCCAACGATAATTATGTAATGGGCTCGTGGTCTACTTTATAATGTATAGTCCATATAGCCCACATGTAGGGTGGGCTATATATATACCCCTCCTAGCATGTTAGGAGGGGGTTGGTCATTCATTCATTAACACTTTCATTAATCTAATCTTACTTTCTCTCTCTACTTTTCTTCCCTCTCCTTTCTCTCTCTACACATCATCTCCTTCTTCCCCATTTCCACCATCAAATCCATAGATCTAATCCATCCATTACCAAATCCTTAGAAAACGTAGGCCTTCACATACATCTGAAACCGTCCATGAGACCGTAGTCTCTATATTACCATGATAGGTAATATATTCATCGTTAATAGCGTCGTATCATATCGTTTATTTAGATTATACATGTCGTATAGATTATAGTATCTGAATTAGGATTATTATTAGCCGCATGACATTGTTACCTTACTGTGAAAACAGCGGGCCGCGAACCCGACAAACAATTTGCCCATCTAAGTTAGCGTGTCGTCACAAAAATCACGCTATGTAATCTTCTCATACATAAATTCGCTTACCAATCAATGTGGTACGACGGGGATCAACCGTCAAGGCGCGAACTGGGGTGATCGTCCCCAAATAGTACTATCAAATGCATAAGCGTCTACCAAAACCCGGTAGTTCACAATTCATGCTAATGGGACTTTAAGTGACATAACCTAACTACTAATAATCCTTTAGTCTCGAATATAGGGTCATAGCATCATTCGGGTCCACCTCATTTAGCATACAATCGGGACTACTTGTGTTCTATTTTTATAAAAATCTAGCATGTTATCTCCCTCGCGGGTTTACAAATCATTTTATAAAACATTTAAAAGAGTGCGAGGCTATGAACTCACGTTATTAATGAAAGGCGGATTATCGGCTACGGGCGTGCTTCGTTCACGGAAACCTATATAAATAATAATCGGTCTTAGACTCGGTCCAATGACTTTTATCAAAATAACAATATACATATATATGATTATTGTACATATGATGATGATCAAGTGGGTTTATAAATCCTCATTTACTCATTTTAGTGTTTACGTTTTGGTATCGTCTTACTAGTTCACTAGTTTTACCAATTTTACCTATTTTAAGTTCATTAAGTCTTTTATAAGTTCTTTTAACTTGTTTTTACCCATTTTATACCTATATGATCAGTATATATATTTTTCATGTTGGGCCCAAATGGGTTAAGCCAAAATAATTCTTTTTACAAAATTTTATCTTATTAAGTCCAATTATTAGTCTGATAGGTTTATTTAGCTCGTAAATGTCCGTAATTCTTATAGTTCGGGTTTTATTGGTTTTTACTTGTCTTAGTTACTTATACATCAGTATAAAACTTTTATAAACTTTACATTAGACGGGTTTGGTCGTCTAAGTTTTATTTGATGAAAAACGTTAATTTCACGGCGATAGCCGAAAAAGTCGTAAAAATCAAGTTTATAGTTTTTATTACTTATAAATATTATTTTTACCACCATTTATCTAATTTACCCATTCAATTAACCTTTTATACATTTATATAAATAATTTTTATAAGTTAGTGGGTTTATATTTTACATTTTATACATTATAAAGTGAGTGCTTATATAATAATAATAAACATTATTTCCAAAATCTGATTTTTAACTTCATGTTTACCATTTTTACCATATCTAGAGTTCTACAATGACTTAGAAGCTCATTTTTGGATGACAACTTCTTCATAATATGTGCTACATATAACTTAGTTATAGCTACTGCCCAATTTGAGTCTAAGTTGTCTTAACAGTCCCTACAAAACTGCTTATTCAGATTGTACCACCTAACGTGTTTTGATCATATCTCACTCATTATTTTGATTCCATTGCATGGCCAACTCTCACATGTGTATAACATCACCTACTTACTGTAAAAAGATCAAACCATGAATTTTTATCAGTTCATCATTTAGTTATCTACTGTTTTTATACAGCCAACTAATTAGTCATGATTTTAGCTTCATTTCTTATGGTTATCATCATTTTTAAGCATGTTTATCAACACTTGATCTCCACACAACATTTTTATCATCATATATACATCATATACATATACAAAATAAAAGAAAATACATTTGTTCTTTACAAAATAATAAGAGAAAAATATAGAGGATGATCTTCTTTACCAATCCAAGTGGATTTCTTGTTTTAGGAAGGCAAGAACTTGATGAACACAACAAGTATCTCCAAGACCATCAAATATCAAGATCATATGTTGGAAAATCAGCCCTAGGACACAAGCAAATCACCTCCAAAGTTGTTTATATGGCCACCAAATGATCAAGGCTTCAAGGAAACACCTTAATAGGACTAGTAAACATGTGGTTTGTAGTTAGAAAAGATCAAAGATGGTGTTTGTTGCTTGATGTGGGACGGCACAAGGGTGGAGTAGAGAGAGTTTTGAGAGTGAATTGCATGGATAGAAATGGTAGAAGTGAAAACCATTAGCTAGTTTTGTTAAGTGGTGGAAGTAGTTAGCTTAAAGTGTAAGCATAAGCTTACACTTGTGCAAGCTTAGCTAAAACTTGTGCCACCTAAGTGTGGTGGTGTCTTTTGCCGTCCCATATAAGCTAGTGGGATGGGGCAAAGTGTTTTGTCCCATCTCACTAGTTTACGGGTATTTCTCGATTCTAGTTTTCTCGATTTGCGTGCCCTCGGGTCGTTTTACGAAAAACGTTTTTATAAATTATGAATCACCGTCACAAAACGAATCCAATAAAAATTGTCTCATCAAAAACGGAGTTCAAAAACGTAAATACGTAATCCTAAGGTTTCCGGTTTAGTCGTAAAAGACGACAAATTATGCACGTAAGCCCAAATTTAAATCCGTAAATTGTGAGTTCGTCAACCAACACAAAAATAAGTTTCAAAATATTATACGAGAAAATATTTAACTACCTGAAAATGTTAGATTTGTCACAGGATTCGTTTTCAACCACCAAATAGTCCAGATTTGAATGTGTTAGACCTTGGCTTTTTTCGTGCAATTCAATCTCTTCAAGAGCAACAAGTGTTGGGAAACATCAATGAACTAGTGCATGCGGTTGAAACATCGTTTGATATAATGTCGTCACATGAACTTAACAATGTCTTTTTGACTCTACAAACTTGCATGAAAGAAATCATGAAAGTTCAAGGCGGTAACAATTATCAAACGCCGCACATCGGTAAAGCAAGATTAGAACGCCAAGGAATGTTGCCACTACAAATTTCCTGCGATGCAAACTTGATAAATCAAGTCCAGTCTTATTTACAGTAGCTCAGTAAGTCATTGATCAAGAAAAATGGATCGAACATGTGCCATAATAACACAATGTTTAAGTAGTCAACCTAGTCTAGTTCTATTGAAAAAATATGTGCAAATGACGTTATCTTTTGTGTTTTGTAAGGCCCATATGCTCTTAGTAAGTTGATTAGTTATGAAAACAATGTTTTATTTTGTGTTATGTAAAGTATCTTTTGTAAAGTTGAAGTAATGCATGAGAATTTGTATTGCATAGTTTTGTTTTTGTTTCATAAAGTACGGATTGTATTATGTAAACATTTCTTCACTAACTTTTGTCTTTGAAAGGTACTGGTATGTTATCATTAATTTAAATATAGAGCATAAGTAATAAAGGGTAAAAATGGAAATTTATGCATTAAGATTCCCTTATTTATTGTATAGGACACTTAATATGGGACAAATAAAGATTCCATAGTGGACACTTAATATGGGACGGAGGGAGTAATATGGATAGGTATGCTCTAGTTTTTGAGAGGACGGCGGAACAATACACTGTTCCAATGAGTGGACCCCATGGACCACCCGGATATCACCATAAGCCATTCTACTACACCCAACAAACTCCACTGTATCCACCACATTTTTACCCATCTCATGTTGCACCTCAAGATAAAACGGAAGAGGATATGTGATGCCTCAAGTTTGTGACTTTGTGTTAGTCGCATGTTGAAACAATTTTAAAACAATTTTTATGATTATTACATTTGGTTTTGTAATATGACTTTGTTAGCATTTAGGACAAGTTAAACTTTGTGTGTGGATTTTTATTTTTATTTTTATATGTGAAATATGTTCTTGTATATATTGTTTGTGTTGAAATGCAAAAAATAAGCAAGTCAGTGCATAATAAGGCGAAGATTGAAGATTTCGGCTTTGGTCAAGACTTGGAATAAAAGGGGGGGGGGGTATTATTCTTATTTTCCTCTACTTTTACTTTTACCTTATGTTTAGCATTTGGGACAATGCTCGTAATAAGTATGGGGGTGATAAGTGGAAAATAAGAGCGTTTTAAGTTGAAAAATTTTCGGTGCATTTTGTGACCAAAAGTACGCCGCACATTTCATTTGCGCGTCGCACTTTCTGGCGGATTTTTGAAAAATGAGTTGTTTTGTTAAAAGTAAAAATTTTTTGTTTTTAAAGGGTTTATAATTCCAGTAATTGAAATGCTATTTGACTCATAATTGATAACGTTACTTGCACAATATCTTAACCACAATTTGAGGAATTTTTAGCCTATAATTCGTAAACATTCTTACGCTTTAAATCTATTCCGTGAGTATGCCGATGATTAGTTTAAATTCTAGAACTTGTGCTTAGTAATCTTTAAGAGACCGTAGTGGGATCATACTTGTATGATAAAAGGTATTGTAAATGATAAAGAGCCAAAATAAAAGAGAAAAGATTGAAAGTTTTGCCAATGTTTTAAGACGATGATATGTTGTTCAAAACCATGTCACGAAGAAATGTAGTAGATCATAAGTATGGTGGAAAACAGGTTATCCCAAATGATCGTTGAAAAGTGTTTATATAAAAAATAAAAAACAAAAAAGGAAAAGAAGAATAAAAGGCAAGGAGAGCCTGGAAGTATGAAGTGTAGAGTATGGAAATAATAACATGGTGGAAAATGATGTATTGTATACTCTTTTAGCATGTGATGGTAATAAAAGTTTTTGAAAAATACCTCTTTTGATACTTTACTTGGTGCTTATGCCAAATTGGTTTAGTTTAGTTATGGTAATTTACTTTTCATGAACGTGCTTTTGAGCGATAGATTTAACTATTTATATGAGAATGTGTGAACTCAAAATATCTACTTCGTGAGGTGTTTTATGGCGTTATCTTTGCTTTCAATTATTGGCATTATATATTCTTTCGACACTTGTTAAAATTAATATTTTTTACCTTGCTTGAGGGCAAGCAAGAAGTTAAGTATGAGGGAATTTGATAACGCCTCATTTATACATGTGTGTAATGATGCATTTGTCCTTTTTTGCTATGAAAATAGATAAATTATGTGTTGAATTACTACTAATACAAAGTATCGTTTGATTGTAGTGAAAGAATAAAACTATGGAGAAAGGAATTAAAGTTATGGAAAGAAAATGACTAAAGAATAATTTACGCCGGAACAAGCCAAAGTGCGGCGCACATCTCATTTGTGCGGCGCACAATTAAATTACTACGGATTTGGAGAACTACCAAAAGTACGACGCACATTTCATTTGTGCGGCGCACTTTTTGCTGCAGTTACAAATACTTAGTGCCATTATGCATGGCAATTGTTAGAGACTCTTGGCTTACATCCCAGGACTAATAACATACAACTTGGGGATTATAAAAGGCACCCTAGGCCTAACAAAACACAGCATTCCATTCTCCATACTCCATTGATACAATAGGGTTCAAGGAATCAAAGATTTCCAATCCTTGATCATTGTTACTAGTGGAAAGGGGGACTTTAGTTAGTTCATACAAGTTGTTGTTGTATCAAGAAACTCAGAATATTGCTTGTTGATTGTGATAAGTTAGATCAAAACTTATAACCTTTTGGAGAAAATATTGATTAATACTTTGTTGGTAGAATTATTGTCTCAATTATGTTTACTATTCCTTTTGAATTAACATTATTTGAGATGATTGTTATTGTTGTTATTATGGAGTAGATACTTGTGTAATTGGCTGGAGCTTAACAACCTTATGATTAGATGGATTAATTAGCTTCGCGAGAACGAAGTGCGGCGCACATTAGGTTTGTGCGGCACACTTTTCTCTTTGGTTCGTGATTATAAGCAAGGTTAAAATGCTCTTGTGCTCGATACTGTTATGATTGACTATTGTTATGTGTTTGGTTTATTCATGATTATGACTAGTACTCATGTGATTTAATGGATTCCTTTTCATCTAGTCAATGAATCTTCGTATTCGCTTTTGTCGCGATTAGTGAAATAAAATACGTAACAAACTCTCTCATAATTTAATTCATTACGTGAACCATTGAAATCAACATAAACCAATGCTTTTGGTATAACATGATCTAAAGGTCGAAAGGATCATGTTATATTAATTAGATGTTACGTGCATGACTAGTAATCGGCATGTTGTCTTACATTGTTTATGTGCTTATATTCATTTTTGCTACCTATCTTTTCTATGGTTGTAACCTTAACCAAACGCACCTTTTAATCATTTGATAAGTATATCTTTAGAACTTGTGACGCTCTATAGATAATTGTTTTTATCTTATAATCCCTTGGAACGAACTGGACTTACCTCAACACTATGCTATACATGATAGGGTATACTTGTCGGTGTTTGTGTTTCTAGTCAATTGTTTGGTAATCTCTTGTAATATAAATTTAAGACTTGCGAAACGAACATTAGTATGCTTGGGTGTAAACCTTGTAGTGCTCCCATTGAGGTTAATTCAGATAGTAAAAAGCTTAAGGATAAGTTTGGTGATGATAATTAGCTTGTTGAAATTACTCCATATTAGAAATTTCTTGGTAAATTGATTTACCTGACTATGACTAGACCAAATATTGTATATGTTGTGCATTGTTTGAGTCAAGTTATGCATAGTCCTATGAAGTCTCATCTGAGGCTTTCTTTTAGAGTTTTGAGGTATATCAAAAATGAACCTGAACTGGGTATTACTTTCAATAAAGAAGTCTGTAATACATTGAATGTATTTGTGGACTCTAAGTGGGCTAAATGTAAAGTAACTAGAAGGTCTTTGACTGGTTATTCATAGAAGAGTAAGAAACAAAGTGGTGTTTCTAGGTCTTCTACTGAGGCTGAGTACAGGGCTATGTGTAATGTTTGTTTTGAGGTTATGTTGATTCAAAAGGTTCTTAATGATCTGAAAGTTGATGTGATGCTACCTATTGATATGAATTGTGATAATAACTCAGCTATCCAAATTTCTTTAAATCTTGTACTTCATGAGAATTAAATACTTTGGAATTGATCTTTATTTTTTAAGGGAAAAAATATCTGCAGGTTTTATAAAACCATTGAAAGTGAAATCTAAAAATAATACTACAGATATTGTCAAAGGATTGTTGATTTCTTACCATAAAAGGTTTAGTAGTTTGCTTGATTTGTTTAATGGATTTGCACGCTAAGACTTATGGGGGAGTGTTAGAAGTATAAGTCTTAACTTAGAGGACTACATGTGTCAAGTTATAAAGATGGAGGTGCTGTTTCATACCTAAGGAGTCAAGTTTGTTAGCTGAGGGACTGAAGTTGAAGTTGGAATATTCAAGACTTGAAGGATCAATGTGGAAGTTAAGTGTATATATACTCCTCACCTACCTGCTATTCAGATCTTTCTCATTATTTTTCTAGGGTTTGATTCATAAGTTTTTACACATTCAAACTAAGATCCAGTAACGAAGGGATACGAGTACCACGAAAGTCCACATGACTCCAGTCGATCAATTTTTCAGCCTTTTGTTTCTTGTTTGCTTCTATGACAGCCTTTAGTTTGGTAGAAACTTCTGAGATCTTAAATAGAAATGTTCCACTCCTACAATAAGCAACTCCTGCTATTCTGATTAAGCTTTCTTTATCTACCTGGATTACAGTATTTTGTACTATCATGTTGAATTCCGTACATTCGCAAACATTTCTTAAACCAACTGACTTCATTTTCTTGTTCACGGAGCCGCCACTGCTTTCTTCGCATATCCTTTTGGTTCCACTAATAACAGAATCTTGTTCAAACCCTAAATTCCGAGCAGCCCCTGGAGCCCCTGCCATCTATATTCCAATCAAAGGTTAAAGTATCGATAAACACTTTAAAGATTTAGATTGAGCCCCTGCCATATATATTCCAATCACAGAATCATGCTGAAAGAAAGCATATAAAATGAATCCCAGTAACATGGAGAAGTGCAGTTGAGGCGACAACCCTCACAGCTTGCTTTATGTTAAATGTGCGAAAAGGTGAAGGCCTCAGTGAAATCAAGCGAGAGTAAGTTTTCTTGTGTATAGGACTCATTGTCAACCGCAAAGCTAGGTATTCTCAAATAGGTGGGTAAGTAAATAACTGCTTATTTGATTCAACATTAAGGGGGTGTGTTGAGATTGCTTATTAGCTGCTTTTTCATTAGTCATTCTGGAAATGGTATTTGGATTTGCTTATTTTGTAGAAAATGCTAGAATATTTAAAAAAAAAACAGTTATTTGCTGAAAAAATCTAGTCAAATTCATTCAAGATGTTTTTGATTAATGATGATGCTAAAATAATAATTTCATTGCATCTCAATTTAGTGTTTTGAAATAAGAAGCTCCGTACATATTTATCAGCATCTTGCTTGGTTTACCTCTTAATAAGCTCATGTGGTGTAACTTGATGCTTGTGATTTAGGCTTATTTGGACTGGTAAGATAACTACTAGTTATAAATGTTTCTTATTCTTTTAGAACTTCTCGTTTTAATAATCTACGAAATTCCTCCTTAATTTCAAGTAATGATGTTAAACCCGCTGATCCTGCTCTAAGGTTTTTAGATTCGTTAATTTTCAAACTTAGATTTACGTTTGAATTTGTATTGTTCATGGTATGGAGAACGATGGATGGAAAAGAAATAAGCAAATCTATATTAAATATACGGGATTAGATTGTTGAGGTAGTTTCCATGTAACTTAACCCTTATATTTCAAATCAGCCACCTGGCCGTCATTAACAGAAGTTATCACATTTAGTTTTTTGTGCAAACGAGTAAAGAACATTAAGATATATTAAAGTAAATATCGACACTTATAAGTTATCCACACGCATTCACACTAACAACCAAATCTGGTTCTCTCATTTAGACACTTCTAAAAAGTCAAAGAAGTATGATCATCATCTGTCGTAAATGGTGTGTTCTGTGCAAGTATCCATCCAATGGGCTGCTGACTTGTTGCTTCTAATATACATTTCAAACTTCTGCAAGAAAGACTAGTATATTTTTTATGGCAAAGACCACTCTTAAATGAGTTGTTCTAATTTTCTCTCGATGGTTTTTTCGATCCTCTTATTAAATCTCATAGAAGGCAATACTCATGTTGCAACTTACAAGCTCTATTTAGGGGGTGTTTGGTTAAGCTTATGTAATATTCTTATATAAGCCCACCTAACCTTATATAAGCCACAAATCTTTGGCTTACCAAAACCCCCTTATATAAGCTTATAAGCCCACTTATGTAAGCTTAACCAAACACTTGATTTCAGCTTATAAGCTTATAAGCCCACTATATAAGCTAAAACAAACACCCCCTTAGAAGCATATGATTACTGTACCTGATTCTTGTGCGATTGCTCTTACAGATAATTGATAAAAATTATTTGTGTATTTTTCAAGATCAAGAGCTCTTCCAATTACTTATTTTGTTTGTTTTCTTAGAGTTTGTAAAACCGTGTCTTATTAACATTGCATTCTCCTTGTTAATAGATAGTCTTCGTGATGATAGCCCAAATGGTGGAGGACATGGAGCATAACATTGAGGTCACAGGTTCAAATCCCGTCCCCATTCTTGGTTATGCAGTGTACCCCTCATATGTTTCAGGTGGAGCCACCACTGAGTCGGTTTCCCATTCTTGGTTCACAGTTTTCCTTATAACTGTTCAATGTGAAAATTTTGAAGCCATCAAGAAAAGCCGAAAAAGGTAATTCCATGCTATATATGCTTCTTTTAAATGTCACCTTTGTTTTCCATATACACATGATCAAAAAGTCATAAAGGTTTGATAAAAACGTGTGTTTTGAGCCCAAATCCACAACAAGAACAACGATACTCAATCCCGCCAGTCAGCGGTTTGAGCCCAATTCCAAATCACTTATATTTGGGGCTAAAATATGGGCTTTCAGATCGTTTTCATCTATTGCACCATTCTGATTTCTCCGCCCCCTTTTCTTTATATATCACAAGAAATGCAATCGCATAAACGAGTCTCGTGCAGTCGCTGTCAAATAAATTTGTAATCTTTGTGCTGTGCTTATTTGTAAGGTATATGACTTCCTTGATTTCTTTGTATATCTTTTATAGTTAAAATCTCTATTGATTAAATTGTTATTCTTTTATGTCATTTTCAAATCTTCTAAACGTAAATGGTATAAAGATGAATGCGATTTCACTAGTTAAATTTCAATGAATAGCAATCTTTTCACTTCTAATGAGCTGATTTGGGGTGTTTTGTTATAATAGTTTATTAGTTTTGTATAAAAAAATCACTAGACATAAGTAATTCAAGCGTCACTGATGGTGACACTTCTACAGCCTTACCAACCACATACGCCAGCCAGCACATGAATAATCATTCAGTTACAAGCATACACATAAGTAAAAGAATCAACTTGTTACATAGTTACTGGTGTGGGAAGTTTCGTTTAAATCGAACATTTATAACTAGAGACCCCAGACACCAGTCCCCCACCCCTCTCACCTGTCACAAGAAAAAAAAATTCTTTCTCGTCACAGGGTACTTACTTTTTAGGAGAACAGTCATATAGAATATGGTGATTGTGATATGAGATTACAAGTTTGTTTTTTGATAACCATGGTTTCCGGCCTTTTGGCTGACTAATCCACGGGGTTTGAACCCACCGCCACACAGACTCAAACCATGTAAAGCGCTCCCTTTTGAGGAGGTTGGCGTGACCACTTTCAAGGTTGTTTGCACCTAGCAGGAATTGAATTTGAGACCTCACACATTTTAGAGTGATAGTCAGAGGCCCTTTTGCCACTACGTCCACCCTTGAGTGGTTAGATTACAGGTTTTATAAGAATAGTTAAGACATCTATTTCTTGGTAATTTATAATTTTGAACAATTTCTGTATCATTATTTAGACAAGCAAAGTTTTTATTTCTTCTTATTATGCTCATGTTGGGTGGTTTTATATTTTATGTCCATGGGTCATATACACAATTTGAAAACTTACTCTCGCTTGACTTCACTTAGGCCTTCACCTTTTTGCACATTTTACATAAAGCAAGCTGCGAGGGTTGTCGCCTCAACTGCACTTTTCACCTTTGACTACTATCTTGATGTTTGACACTTTTCGCTTTTGACTACTAGCTTGGTGTTTGCAAGGATATTTTCAATTTAGAAAAAAGCCACTTCTCCATGTTACTAGGATTCATTTTATATGCTTTCTTTCAGCGTGATTCTATGATCTAGTGGCCCAATCTAAACTCCAAGTGTTTATCGATACTTTAACCTTTGATTGGAATATAGATGGCTGCTCGGAATTTAGGGTTTGAACAAGATTCTGTTATCAGTGGAACCAAAAGGATATGCGAAGAAAGCAGTGGCGGCAGTTCAGACTCCGTGAACAAGAAAATGAAGTCAGTTGGTTTAAGAAATGTTTGCGAATGTACGGAATTCCTCATGATAGTACAAAATACTGTAATCCAGGTAGATACAGATAGCTTAATCAGAATAGCAGGAGTTGCTTATTATAGGAGTGGAACATTTCTATTTAAGATGCCAAAAGTTTCTACCGAACTAAAGGATGTCATAGAAGCAAACAAGAAGCAGAAATTTGAAAAATTGATTGACTGGAGTCCTCATCATGTTGACTTTCGTCCTCCTTGTGTCCCTTCGTTATTGGATCTTAGTTTGAATGGTCTTGCTGACAATGCTGACGCAATTTGTTCACTTGATCATGTTCCTGAATTTCTGATAAGAAGGTTGACGGATTTGTCTTGTGACAAGCGTACAATGAATGTTCGTATACTGAAGTTTCTTTTCAAAGATTCTCCTACTGAGATATGTGTCAAGAATTGTTCGTGGTTGAGTGAGAATCAACTTGTTGGTGCCCTTGAAAAATCCAACTTGCAAAACCTGAAGGTAAGCAACCATATACTTTGCTATTTGCAGATAATAGGTTTATTGTCCTGTATTAGTTAACAACTAACAAATGATGTTTATTTATGCTTAAGTGTTGACATTTATGTGTAAAATTGTTATATGTATATGCAATGCTAAAACTGATTTGAAAATACTGGTTACAAAACCATTTTTAAATGAGTTAAACGTAGAAAAAGAAGTACAATGACTAAAACGCTACCAATATAACTCTGTCGATGTAGACGGGAGTGTTTACAGTTTTGAGATGTATGAAAACTCTGCATTATGTTCATATACAACTCGTTACATATTTTATCAACTTGCTAATACAATATATATTTATATTTCGTTTAGACAGTTTATTATCTTTACAATATAAGACAATATGTAAGATTTTTCTTCTGTATTTTATATGCAGGTGCTTCAACTAGAAAACTGCCACCAATGCTCTTTTGGAGAAGTTATGCCCACTATTATGGCTGGACCTTCAACTATCTTGGCTTATCTGGGTACACTGTCGCTAAAAGGGGCGGCTAAAATATCAAGCTACACTTTGTGGCCTCTCTTTTTGTTAGCACCATTACTGCACTCAATTAATCTAAGTGGATGTACTTTGCTGACATGGGAAGTAGTTGTGATGATTCTTTATTTTTATAAAACAAGTTTGAAGGAGCTATACCTTGACGATTGCCCAAGAATAAATTTTATGCTTTGTGTATCTGCATTGATGAAATTTGTGAATCTGGAAGTTCTTTCAGTGGCAAGAAATACAACTGTATGTGATGATTTCGTTATACTCGTTACTGCAGCATGTGGTAAAACACTAAAGGAGCTTAATTTAGCGAATTGTTGGTATGAATTTTGGCTTATGTGAATTTGAAAGTTTTTTTATTTTGACATAAAATGCCAACACTCCCTTCTCATTTGTACCGTTTTAGTCATTAATGATTGTTTCGTCTCCCTTTTGGATAAACACTTGTCATTTTCGAATTTCAGCTTTTAATGTCACGTTTTTTCTTACAAAGTAACTCGCATGGGACACAAAACCACCTTTTAATGTCTCGGGTGTACTAAAAAAGCAGAATGAGACAAGTATTTTGGTATTGTATGCAAAAAAAAAAAAACTTTATTTATTTAATTATATGTGTGAATCCAACTGACTTTGTATATTGTTTTGGCAGGTGTATGACGGAAAGGAGTTTGCAAGCTATTAGCATCTTTTGTCCCTTTTTGCGTTCACTTAATGTTTCAGATGTAGTTAATATGTCGGAGATAGGTTTGTGTTATCTTGCTGATGGTTGCAAGTCACTTGAGTCGCTTTACATTGATGGTAACAACCTTAGGTACTCGTTTAACTTGTAGCTATTTCACAAGTATCAACTTTCTATCTTTGGAAATACTTCACACTTGGTTTTAAAAACTTCAAATCTGGCATAATGACATGTTTTTTCTCTTTAGTTTTTGCACAATTTAGGGGACAATTTTTCAATTTCAATGTTTTTTACTGCCCCTAATGGTTAAGTTTTTCATGTGACAGTGATGAAGTTGTTGCTGCATTTCTAGAAACTTCGGGAAGATCATTGAAACATGTTTCACTGAGTAAAAACGGCCAGGTACTTATAAAGTCTTTTTTGGATTTTGACCTCTAAAACAAGATAGTCTTCATTTCCAGCATTTATATTGCGCATTTTACAAAGAGCGTGTTTTCATTATGTGTTTATGGCTTACTGATTAAAACATCAATCGCGGGTCAGCTTCAAAACTGCATTTGCTCTTACAAAATATGCAAGAAAACTGGAAACTGTAGATCTATCATGGTGCACTAAACTAACTAAGGAAGAACTTGGATTTATTATCGATAACTCTTCCTCGCTAAAGCAGCTGAAAATCTATGGATGTACCAAAGTAAGTATACAACATATGATTTATGTTTTTTATATGAAAAACTAAGCCTATTTGGGTCTTGCTTGATTTCAAGCGGGTCAAATCAGAAAATTAATGTAAACAGAAAATTGATTTCAAGCGGGTCAAATCAGAAAATTAACGGGTCAAATGGGTTGAATTTAAAAGTTGCCCCAATTTTACTTATGTTCATACAGACTCCTAAAATTGTTCTTATCTACTTGAGATCAAGAATATTGGTAAAAGTGTTTGCTGGACAAACCTGGGTTGGTCTACAAAATGACACGTTTCAACCCAAACCTGTGTTGACCCATTACAGCTCCTTGACCCACCCATCTTGCCAGCTCTACTAGCACTGTCCTTGAGTTATAATCGTCATCTGGCCAAATGTTCACACTGCAATAACCATATGTTTTGTTTATGCAGGTCGCGCATGATTACTGGTTCAAAGTCACGGGATCACATATGTTCACTGATACCTTCGAGTTATGAGTTGACTTCTAAACCCAGTGTCTTTTTTTTTCCTGCAAACATGTTACCAAAAGAATGCTAAACAGGAAGCCGTATGTGGCTTCTTTTTCTTCTTTTTTTTCGCAACTATATTTGCTTATGTCCGAAGTTACAAAACAATGTGTAATTTCTTATCAAATCTTTATCAAAGGGGATAACTTCATAACAATAGTTTTTCTTCGTGTTATAAAACGACTTTTGTTTCAAACAGAAGTCGTGAAATTGATTTTCTCTGGGATGGATGGAGTAGTACTATCAACCATACTGCATTCCTTTATACATGCACAGTTAGTAAAAGTATAAAAAGACACTAAAAAGATCGCGAACGCAGTCCCAAAAACTTTTGAAGTTTCTGGTTTCCTTCTTTGTCTTGCAGATTGGATTAGTAACTTGTACAATTGGTCTTTTGGTAATAAATGTTTCAATTTAAAAAAATCAATACGTACCACATGAAAAGAAATGACTATCTGGAACTGTGAATTTGTGATTTAGAATCATTAGGCCGAGACTCTAATCTAGTCTGCAGTTGCAATCTGAAACATGCGTTAGGCACTCAAAAAAGGAACGATGCCTTATATTTAGACATTGATAAATATAAGTCTTACCAGAAACATACATACATATGAACTTCTCTCCATTTCTTGCTAAAATTCTAAAACACTAAAAAGCTCTACACTTTAAAACAAGGGCGAGAAGTAATAAAATGGCTATGATCCCACCTGAAGAACCTCCGACTCTTTATATCCAATAAGGGTCAAACCTTGTAAGACTTTGATCCAAGTAACACGAAAACACTGCAACGATGATCAAAACCATCAAAACTAGAAGCAAATAGGTTGATATGCTAATAAAAGGCTGCTCTTCAAGCTCCAGTTCTTCAATAGTAAGTGGTTTTTTGTCGATAAACAGTGGCGAGATAACTGCTATAAGCCCCAAGCTTATAGCAAGTAACTTTTTGCTTATCGAGTGTCTTGTTCCATTTCTCCTGCTTGTGTTTTCATGCTCCATTTAGGATTGAAGAAGTTTTTTCATGCCAATAATTCTTTCTTATTGTCAGTTATATGTATTGGAATATGATTCCCAGAAAAGATAACAAAATGCATCAGAATAAGAATTTTCTGAAGATATGGATTCTCTATACCACTAGGAAAATGATGTCAAAATTATTAGCTTTTGGGATTCTTTTTATTGCTAAAAGTGTTGAATTATATTCTTGAGGACTTTGAGACTGCTTATTTTTAACTGATAAGTATTGATATTACAGATTTGCAGTTAGGGTCAAATAAGTATTTAATTCAAAACAACCCTTACTGCGTTTTTATACAGTAAATAAGCAGTTAATTGTAGATTTTTTTAGTACTAGTGCAGCTATATTTAGACCCTCGTTAAATTAAGCCATTTGCCTACTCTTTTTACTTATAGGTGGGAACGTTTTTTTAGCACGTTTTTTTGTAGGAATCTTGGGTTTTTTAGTATGGTGAATTGACATTTTTTTTGGTTGAAAATGTTATGACATGTTCGTATACTGAATTGTTTGATATGTGATGGGGGGTGTTTGGGATTGCTTATTTTGAACTGATTAGTATTGGTGAATTTGATATTACAAATTTGCTCTTACGGTGAACAATCTGTTTTCTAGGGTGAAATAAACTGATCATCTGCTAATAAGTTGTGTGAAATATTTATCGCAAACACTCCCTTGTTGTGTTTTGATATTGTGGATAAGGTTTACGTGTTTAAAAACCAATATGAATGCAGTTTTTATAAGTATGTTTTTTAGGATACTAATTGCTTGATATTTGATGGGGGTGTTTGGGATTACTTATTAGAACAATCTATGTGCTAGGGGCTTACGTAACTATGAACTGATATGTTTTTGTGGATTTGATATTTCAAATCTTCTGTGGGTAAAATAAGCTGTTTTTGATAAGCTGATCATCTGCTTATTAGCTGCGTAAGCTGTTTCCCCCTGATTGCACTTTAATATTGTGGATAAGCAGTTTTGAGGGTGAATATGCTGATTAGCAATTGCTTAATATTCTGTTTTTGAGCGATTCCGTATAGTTAACTGATTAGTATTGGTGATGCGATATTACAAATTTGCTCTTACTGTGAAATAAGCTGATCATCTGCTTATAAGCTGTTTGAAATAGCAATCGGAAACACTCCCTTATTGCCCGTTGATATTGTGGATTAGGTTTGAGAGTCTGGACATGATCATATGCTTATATAAGGGTGAAATAAGCTGATTGGGAGATGCTGAATTGTATGGTGCAGAGTGCTGAATTATAAAAGAGATGAGCCGTGACCGGATATGAATGTTTTGAAGACCATATGTTGTTTCAATTCTGTTTCAGTAACTTTGTGACTACATGATATATAACTGTTATGTCCATTACCTCGTCAACGCATACACCACGAATCAAATGTTTATTCACATTCAATGTATTGAACAAAAAGAATGCGGAGTGACAAAAATAATACATCTCAACTTGGAACTTAACATTGTACACCAAAGAGGCTACACGGGCTCAAAGTTCGTATAAACTATATGAAAAAACTACAATACACAAGCTCAAACTGTTTAATTGTCAGTCGATCCCTTTGACCTAGTTGCGTCAAACCTTCTGACCCATTTCTTCTGTGAGGTTGTAAGATTTGATGCTGTCGCAGGAGATGAGGGGTGTGATTCAGATGATGAGTCTTTTTGAGACGTTTCCATGGATGGAAGTTCAGCAGGAAGTGCTGAAGCGGTGCTTGTTAACGCGTTTAGTACAAGAAATGCAAGTATGGGAGAAAGATCTAGAGTCCCTCCGAGTGGTGGAATAAGCCCACGGAAAATGTTTAAGTAGGGGTCACATAAAGTGCTGTACAAACAAAACCAACAACATTAATAATGTAAATATTTTAGTGCGACCATCCAGTCAAAAAGATTTGTGATTTGATATGGTTAAATAAACAAACAGATATGCTTTTGTTACTAAATACAGTATAATGTGAACTTTTAACATAAGAAGAATATTCGTAACATTTTCACAAACAAGAAGACGGTGCACCACAATGGAAGTTTGTTTCTGGCCATATACTATAGGCCGCAAAAGTGTGTATTCTTCTTGTCTAAAAATAATAATTTCTTCTATAAATAATTAGTGCCGTGTACGATTACAAAATATGTTATTTCTTTTTTAATTAAAAATCATTTGTGAATCAGTAGGTCTTATGCATTAAACATAAGCTTTGGATGACTTACAACCCATTTGACGTCATTTTAATCTTTACCCGTTTAACCTTTTAGAGACTTTTGAAACATGAATCAAATTCAACACTTTTAACAAAAATTACTCAACTAAGTACGATTATTATATCATAAAACAATCACGAACTTTGTGAGAACTTATGAATTCAATTCTTGAAATCAGTAGAAGAAAAAAAATAAAAACTTGACAGCTTGAAATTTGAACTAACTGAACTTATTAACTGACTGAATCCACAAAAGCTGAATGAGCTAGCTAGTTATAGTGACAAAACAAAAAGAGCTACACTCTTTTAGAGCTAAGACTCAAATCACAAGCTTTTAGAAGCTTATGATTACAAACGCTATCCGAAAGCCACTAACAGAATATCTCAACAGACTACAAACTAAGGAGTAATCTTATTCATAAGCTAGTGAGAAGCTTATATCATATGAGCTTATACAAAAACATAACGAACTGCTAAAGATTTAAAGGTTCTAAAACAGAGAGTTGTAAAAGCTTGAGAAGAATTTTATTAATGGAGAAGTTCGGTTACAACAAGAAACTGAAAACTTTAACAGAATCAACTAACTAATTATAACAGAATTGAAAGAGAAGATGAAAGAGATCAACTAACTAACTAGTTACTACTCCTAACTAATTCTATTATGTGTAACTACACCTAGCTAACCGGCTTCAACTGAGGGAGATGACTGGTATTTATAGAGATTGAGGGAGATGAGATGACGTGTTAAATCCAATCAAGTCGTGACACGTGGAAAATACGAGGAAATCCATTCTTCATCTTTCTTCAGAATTGGGCGTTTCTTTATCTTCGATTCTTGTTCAAATTAAGTTGTATCATCTTGTAGAGGAGAGGATAAGGATCACTTTTGCTTCTTTAATATTCACTTGAATCTTTCTCTAACTCTCTTGAATTGAACTTGCAGTGATATGGTGGAAAAGGGATAAATAAAACCGACTGTTTCTATCTTTTTGTTTTCTCTCTCTTCGTTTGATAGAAAATGAAGACGCGTGTGATATAGCAAAATGAAATTTTGACCAGATTAAGTCAAGTCAAAGAATCTTTCTTCTTTCTTTCATTTTAGTCCTTGTATTTTCCATTTCTTTGTTATTTGCCCCTTTAATCCATAAATCAACTCACATCTTTGATATAAATTTGAGAGAATAACACAAATGATCCTCGAATCTTTATGAACTTGGCAATATTGGTCCTTAGGCTTGATTTGTCCTTTCTTCGTCTTTTCTTCGAATAAAACCCGAGAAAGTGGGTGTTTGCTCCATTATGTATCTTTTTTACCTGAAACACACAAAACACAAATACACGCGTAATTCTGCTATTTAAAAGTTAAATATAATGTATTTGACTGTGTTTTTAGTGGTTTCTGGGTCATAACTAATGAGTCTTTTCACACTTATCAGTAGCTAAGTGTGAAAATCACACACACTTAGATTCTCTCTCAATTCAGTTAGAATTTAAAAACCTCTCAAAATGATTGACAACCACATTGAGAGAGTTTGTTGGCATACTTGTAACAACTTTCAACCACTAATGAAATCAAGTTTAATCAAATCACTCTCAATCTCAATTCCCTTGCACTATCTTACTATCTCACTTTGAATCTGTTGTTCTCATTGAACAATGGAGCTGTTTTGAGCTTCATTTGGTAGCTTGTTGATGATTAGACAGTTCAGACTCATTCCAGCTTACAACCTTAGCCATTGTTCTTTGATCAGCCATTGTAACAGGGTAGTTCTTGATGATGATCATGATTGATTGGGTTGTAGATGAGATGATGAGTTGATTTGGTGTAGATAGAGCTATAAGTGAGCTCAGCGCTCCACTTCTTCACCAAATAAGCCTTCAAGTTGCTTATAAGTCCATTCTTTAAAATTCCTCTAAAAATTCTTAGTCTGCATGCTATTTGTTGTGTCTTAGTGTAAAAAACTTGTTGATGCCTACTATATGCTCATTTCTAGTTGCTTGATATGATTTGAATGGTTGTTAGTCTTATCTGTTAGCTTTATGTAAATTGCTTAGTTAAATTCTTCCATAATCTGATAACTAGTGTTTGGCTTAATTCACATATCTTAATTCTGTTAATGAAAGTTGTTGTTAGGGGTTAGAATTCACTCACTATCTAAGTAAAGGTTAGACTGCAAGCTTTTGTGGTCAAACACACAGTCAATCAGGCAATTAGTCATAAAACACTTTGGGTAAAAATCATCAGCCTAAAACATGCCTAATTCATTTAGCTGCCAAATCTTCAATACTTGGAATTAGTAAGTGAAATTGGTTTCTGAGTGTAGCTTATAGTATAAGCTTTCTAGTGATAATAGGTAGACAATACAATATCCACTATAAGCTAGATAATTGCCTTAAAATAGGTTGTTGAGTAAATGCAAGTTTATGTGGTAAGTACTAATCAGAATCTCAATTCCAGCTTATTTCTTTCATAAAACTAGTGATTTTCTTCCACATTTCAATTGTATAAGCTAGAAAAATAAGTTTTGACCAAGGTCAAACTTGGTCAACTTTTGGTCAAAATAAGCCCAAAACAGCTTATTTGATTTACTAGCTTATTCTATTGAGCTTTTTAAGATTTTCTTGGATAGGTCTTCCTCATTTGGCCTCTAGAACATATTGTGAACAAATCAGACTTAGTGCTTAATCCATTAAGTTGTTCTCTTAAAAAGTGCTTATTCAAAAATAGCTTAATTGGCTTATAAACCATTTCAGCCATAATCCTTGATACTGGCTAGGTAATTTCGTTTTACAAGTCTTTTGGAACAAAAATTAGCTTATTTAGTGGAGTAGAACTCCAGTTCTAGCTTAATCATGTGCTTAAGCCCGTTTTCACTAATAGTCTTGTTTTAATTGCAATTAAGTCCCTATATTTTAGGGAGTTGTATAATCAGTTTTAAATAGTTACAGTTTTCTAGGTTTTTCAAACTAGTCCCTGGAATTAGTTAGTTGTTACATTTTAGTTGGATAGTTTGGAAAGTTGTTACAATTTTGTTACAAGTTTGTTATACTTACATTTTCAGTCCTTTAAGTTTCAAAATTTACATTTCCAGTCCATGCACTTTATAAACTTTACATTTTTAGAAAATTTACATATTGTGCATTGTTTACTTGTACATTTTGCATTAA
This sequence comes from Glebionis coronaria, assembly GCA_025667525.1. Taxonomy (NCBI): domain Eukaryota; kingdom Viridiplantae; phylum Streptophyta; class Magnoliopsida; order Asterales; family Asteraceae; genus Glebionis; species Glebionis coronaria. The sequence continues at coordinate 646,085,006 of CM046874.1, forward strand.
TTGTAGTATGTGCACTTTGTTTTAGATTAGTACGGTTACGTATAGATCATATTTTTACTTTTTACGTGCTTTGTAAAATTAGACCTAGATTACCAAATCATTACATTCTAACACCAAAAACAATTTGAGAACTTGATATCTTTTGGACAATCAATTCGCACTGAGTTAAGAATTACGAACTAAAAAGTGAAATATTAATAGGTTACCTACTGTTGTGTTATCTGGTAGAAGTCCTTATGAGTTGGTTTATGTGTCTAAGCCTAGTCTTCTCCATTTAAAAGTTTTTTGCTGCTTATGTTTCTCTACTGTTTTAAATGAGTCAGATAAATTTAGGTCAAGGTCTGAAAAATGTATTTTTTTATATGCTTTTGATAAAAATGGGTATAAGTTGTTTAGTTTAGATAATAAAAAGTTTATTTTTTCAAGGGATGTAAAGTTTTATGAAACTATTTTTCCTTTCAAAAATGATAGTTTTAATAAAGATTTTATGTTTAATGAAAATGGTGTAAATGATTTAATTTTTTTATAATATAAGAAGTCATGGACCTAGTGAATCCTATGATGATGGGGGAGTTAGTACAGATAGTCAGTTTAAATATGTGCCTGTAGATAGTGATCATAAAACTAGTGACAACACTGTAGATGTTAGTGTAAGTAAAGATAGTGTTCATATTACTGTTACAGATATTTCTTCTGAAGTAAATAGTTCACTTAATACAAACACTAATTCTAGTAGTAAGGACACTAGTAATGAGTATGCAATAGAAACACCTGTTTCCGAGGGTATACCAGACACTATTAATGATTATAATTATTCCTCTGAGGATGAAGGTCTTGAGTCTTTTGGTCAAATGTTTAATTGGTCACCAGAACCAGCAGCAGATAACACTGTTAGAAGAACTAGTATGAAAAGTAATTTTCCTTCTAAATATAAGGATTTTGTGCTTAATAAAGATGTTAAATATATTATTAACAAAGTTGTGAGGTATGCTAATCTTAGCATTGATAATTTTGTTTTCACTACTAATTTGAATAAGATTCATGAGTCATCTACATATTCAGAAGCTATCAAAGATAGATATGGATAGATGCTATGAATCAATAAATGGAGGCTCTAAATAGAAATAACACATTGATTATAATCGATCTTCCTGGAGGAAGAAAGGCTATTCCATGTAAATGGATATGGAAAGTTAAGTATAAATCTAGTGGTGATGTAGAAAGATTTAAAGCTAGACTTGTAGCTAAAGGTTTTAATCAAATAGAAGGAATAGATTATGAGGAGACATTTTCTCCTATTGTTAAAATTGTTACTGTCAAATGTGTTTTAAGTCTTGTTGTTTGCAATAATTGGCCTTTATTTAAATTAGATGTAAATAATGATTTTTTATATGGTGAACTTTATGAAGAAGTTTATATGAAAGTTCCTGAGGGTTATGGTGATAATAACAGTAACAAGGTGTGTAGATTAGTAAAGTCTTTATATGGCTTAAAACAAGCACCAAGGAAGTGGAATGAAAAGCTTGTTGGAAATACGTTTTTTGTATAAAGAAAGTCTTGGTCACTCCAACAATATAGTTATAGGCTCGTAGTATATTTTAAGTAATATTTATGTTTAGCCCGACCCATGAGCATGTTCATGGGCCGGAGGCCCAAGTCCACTTAAGGACTTGGGTATATAAACCCCTTTCCACCATGGAAAGCGGTGTTGGTTGTTTAGTTCATTTTTTCACTTAATAAATTTTTCTTTGTTTCTCTCTCTAGTATAACAACAACCCTCTTTATTAGTTATAAGATTATCATTGTTCTACAAAGCTTGTATATGTTCTTCTTGAAAATGGTTTTGTTCATAGTCCTAATGATTTTTCATTATTCATAAAGAACAATAATGGTGTGTTTTTAATCCTGTTAGTCTATGTTGATGATGTGACACCCCCATGTTAGGTCTGCAGCGGAATAGTAATTGGGTGTCACGTTGCGGATCACAGAACAAATGGCATAAAAAACATTGATTATAATTATATGATTTTTAAATACAATTGATACAAGTATTGTTTTAATACAATTTGTTGAAATGTTGAATATCAGTTGTTACAAGTATCCCAGTGAAAATAGATCCCCCAATCATTTTTATGCTCCTAAATGATGCTCAGTCCATGCTCATATAATCCAGCTTAATATCCTGAGAAAAACATGCTTAAAACGGTCAACATAAAGTTGGTGAATTCATAGAGTTTTGTAAAATCATAGTTCAGGAATACAAAATGTCCTATATAGTGTTGCACAATGTTTGATACAAAAATCAAGTTCATGATCTCCAAATATCCTATATAGTATGTCACAAGGTTTGATATAATGTTGCACAAAACAATGTAAGTTCGTGAGTTTAATAAAAAGTACTGATATGCCAAACATCACAAAAGATAGTAGGTGCATAAAGCAAAATACTATTGTAGTTCCTATTGCCTGTTAGAAGCTAGACGCGGGAGCCCTCGAGCAACCCAGTTTTTGTCCTTAGACACACCCAGTCCGAAAATGATATACGCCTGTTTGGCCTGGCCGAGGCACAGTGAGCGCTACTCACCCAGACGGGGACAGTCAATCCCTAATAGATCTATTTATAACATTACGCTGTTACCGAAATTAACTATTACAGATCCACGGGCTATGGACACCACATAGGCATATATAAGTTGTTGTCCGTAAATGTTTGCATCGAAAAATATGTTGCATGTTTTCTCCCACAGTTTAGTATAAAAGCGGTAAAAATATGGGGCCATGAACTCACGATAATAATGTCATGTAGTCAAAACAACTTATAGCATGTCTCCCCTCGCGGGTTTGTAAAGCATAAACAAGATTTAAATGCGAGGCTATAAACTCACCTGAATAATACTGCTCGAGGATGATCAAGTATTCAAGTTACAGTGCACACAGTACATCAAATACCTAAGTAATTGAGTAGGTCTTAGTATATGCACAGATAATAAATGTATGCAGTTTAATTACTCGCACATTCGTTCTCGTTATTAATGGATCACCGTATATTTAATTATTTATAAATACTTCTGACAATGAGTATATGCGCGTGTTGTTTACTTACTGTCTACGCGTACCCTCGATGGTTATAAAACATGTACATAATTGTAGTCTTGTTCATAGATAACTTATTAAGGTTATGTAATAATTTATTACGTTCCAATATTAACCTTAAGGTTTTCACTTGTACTAAAACAACCCTTGTACATAATTATTTACAATATCTACCCCCATGTTTCGAATAGTGCAAGTTTGGTCTTTTAAAATTGTAACATGTTGCGTAAGGCACGAAAAGTTCCCTTAATGATCTAGGGCTTGTTTTAGGTTTCAAATAGGGCAAGTTTAGTCCTTTTAATCCAAAAACTTATGTGCATGTATATTGTAAATGCTGAATTTTGAAAATCATTTACGGGTTCGTTACTTAACCATTTCACAAACTGAAAACATATTTGTACTCTCAAATATCCCGTATACAAGTTTCGTTCTTTAAGTTTTGCATGAAAAAGGATCTAAAATGGGTAAAAACGAGTTTAAAGTCAGCGGGTCAGGATTCCTTAATGGTGTTCGAGGCAGATTTTCAAAGGGCTATATCTTATTTGTTATTTGTCCGTTTTTAGTGTTCTTGGTGTCTATGGAAAGCTAGCCAGGTGATCTAAGATATCCTAGTTAGGGTCGAGTTCTGGTTCTAACTCTAACTCGCTAAAAAACACAGCCAAAGTCGACTGGTCAGCCTATGTGGTAAATGCTGTCAGTTTATACTACAAGTGTTGACAACTTTTAAGTGTTAATCACAGATTTTCAATTTCAGTTTCCCGCTTTATTATACTTCCATTTTAGGTGGTTCAAGAGGCTACGGAAAGTTGGTTAGGTGATCTACGAAATGCCCCCATAACCAGATCCATACTCTGGATCCTAATGGGTCAAAACGGGCTCTAAAGTAGGTTGCTCGGGCTAGTTTTTCACATAAAATAACGCTCATGTTTGATTCGTTTAACATAGCAAACGTGCTATGTTTGCGTTCAAATTTGGCAATGTTACTAATTAAGGGGTAAGTTAAGACCTAGTACTTTATTTTTTTCCAGCTCATGTTTTATACGCACGTTTCCCAAGGGTGCGTTATCACATAAGGAGGTGTGTTTTATGTTTCTCATTAAGATTTACGCTAGAAGGTAAACTAGTACTTTCATGTTTTGTTTATTATAGCATAAGATAATTAATGGGAAATGTATGCATATGAAGAGAAAGGGGAAAAATAAGAGAACAAAGATTTTATGAACTCACGAATGGTTGGAGGTGCGAACACATGATTTGAACTCCAGGACTTGTTGGTGTCGTTTAAAAAAACCCTAGCACGAACAACCTAATACTCATATGCTGTTGCGGCTAGGTGACGTGAACCAAGAGGAGACAAAACCCTAATATTGAGATTAATATCTGGGGTTATCCTTTTGTTGCTTTGTTCTCGGCGGAAAAGGAGAATGGAAGTAGGAGGTGAGAGTTTGAAGATTTTGTGTGTGTTTAGGGTATGCCGAGAGACGGAGGTATAAAGATGAAGGGAACTAGGTTTGGTAACAAATGTTGTTGTAGGAGAAGCCACAAGGTGTAAGTTAGAGATGTGGATGCGAGGGAGGCCACAATACTATGCCTCCAAGGTGGTGATGTGTTTGATTTTCGGTGGAGGAGGGTAATCAAAAGAGTACAAGAGTTTGGTTAGAGATGTGGTGTGGGAAAAGCCACAAGGGTTGAGTTTGGAGCCATGTTATCATGTGGTAAATGATGTTGCACATCACCTACGGGTTGATCATCTAAAAAGGGGGTGATGTGTTTGATTTTTGGTGGAAGAGAGTTGTACTAAGATTTGGTAAATATATATGGGACGTGTACATGAAAGGAGCCATAGGATAGTTGGATTTGCTTTGATTTTGCTAGTCAATAAGAAACGTGTGGATATCAAAGTGAATCCAAAGGAAAGTTAACGATTAAGGTTTAGCTAGTTATGTTTAAGTTTAGATTTGGTTCTTGTGTTGTCATATACACGAGACATATGATTTTTAGGTTGGTATAAGAAAAGTATTGGTAAATTGGTACAAATGTTTTGTGCTTAAAAGTTATATAGGTAAGTTTTAGTTTAACACCCCCAAATTACATTACGCAGCGGAAATACACATTTGGGTGCTAAACGCAAACATCATTACACAAAAAACAATCTCAAAATCGTATATTTGAAATATAAAAGGATATAATTTTAACCAATGTCTAAAACTTTCGATCCTAAGTAAAACAATTTTAGAAATATCATAGTAACATTTAGGTCCCCCAAAGATTCCATCCAATTAACAAACAATTTACCAAAGTACATGACCGTAAAGTTATTTTTATGACAAAAGGGAAAGAAATTTGTTTTAGACCAATCACCACAAAAGCAACCTGCAATCCTTCTCCAACAAGCTCCACAATTCTTCAACTTCAATCACCTGAAATACATGCTTAAAATCATCAACACAACGGTTGAGCGAGTCTATAGGTTTTCTAAATCATCATTTGAACACAAGAGAAAAATCAATCAAGATCATTTAATAGAATTGTTGTACATACAATCGATTAATCAGGCATTCTGGCATATAGCAATAGCTATAAAACTATATTAAGCTCATGACACCGACCCCTTAACTTAGTCACCCACGCCTAAAGCCGGCATGACTAGATGAATTCCAGTGCCCCTATTAGGGTATCAATTGCAAGAATACCAATTCTCATTCTCGTAAAATTATCCTTCCCAGAGGTTACTCAGCATAAAGCCCTAGTCTCATATAGGGTCGTCAGCCTAATAGTACTATCATTAGAATAAGCGGCTATTCCCAACTCACAACATCAAGTGTAACACCCCATTTTGATAAATGGAATGTCACGCGTGATTATGGCGTGTCATCAAAGCATACAAGGATAAATGTATAAAACATTACATGACCATAAAGGAAATACCGGAATCAAACATCGGTATCCCAAGAGTAGAACTCAACACACAGAAACATAAGTACTGTAAATGAAAGGACTAAACAATGTCCATGGAAATAAGTATCAAAGTATAAAGAAATGCATAAAGTAAAGAAGGCTAGGAAGCTTCCAATCCATATGCACGTACGCTTAAAGTCTACGAGCGTCCCTGAGTACCTGTCGTTTTGGGAACATGAAAAGGAAAACGGCTGAGCATAACGCTCAGTGCACGGATATACAAGTAAAGCATGAATAATATAAGCATATAAGCATGAAGCAGCGGAAAAGACTAAGTTCTGGATAACCTGGTTATGTCTTGGTAAAACTGGTTTTATAGTTGGAAAAGCCTTATGTTTATCTTGTAAAATATGTTTAACATATTTACCATTAGCCAATATAGGTCATGAATTATCCACGTGCATGAATACTTGGAGGGGTGACCTCGTCATGTAAATTAGAGGGGCTGCCTCTAATTTAATATACTGGTTTGGGTAGGAGGGATCAGCTCCTTGCGAAGGATGCAAGGCACACACCACATTCACCTGAATAATCTGCTGAAAACATGTAAACTAGGATGCACCCATACGCCCCACCTGATAATAATAATATGGCCAAAAGCTGAAGGGACGCCACGAGCTATCACTCCGTCGTGGTGGAGTCATAACACTGGTGCCTCCAGTGTTATGGGTATGGTACCTCCATAACTAGGTGAAACTGGTCATGCATCTATATGGCTTTAGGTATCTAATTAAACATAAGCAATTAAAAAACATATAAAACATATACTGGGGAAAACAGTTGGCTGCATACGGGGAATCCTAATAAGGAAGAATGTCCATACTGAAAGGACGGAGAATCCGTACGTTGTGTCCAGTGAACGAAGAAGACGAACGGAAAAGAGTCCTACTTCGGTATCACTAACGCTACATAAATACATACGTGTATAAGTATCTGATTACTTAGTACGTAACTGGTTTTATATCATGTCTTAGCTTGTTTTATATGTTCATGTCATGTTTTACTGATTTAAGTTTTATACCGTGTTTATCATGTATTCTGTCTATTCTGTTTAAGTATTTCTTGTATTTCATGTATTACTTGTTGTGTAATAATAAGTAACTTTCTAAAAATAGCAAGTTTCCTAAAATAGAAAGTTTTCAAAAATAGAAAGTTTCCAAAAATAGAAAGTTTCCAAAAATAGAAAGTTTCCAAAAATAGATTTACTGCTTAAAATAGATAAGTTTCTAAAAATAGAAAGTTTCCATAAATAGATTAGCTTCCTTAATTAAATAAGTTTCTAAAAATAGGAAGTTTTCATAAATAGATTAGCTGCCTTAATTAAATAAGTTTCTAAAAATAGAAAGTTTCCATAAATAGAAATAAGCTGGATTATTAAGCTAATTATATAAGCTTAAGTGTTTACTGATTAATATTATAAGTCATGTAATTAAATAGTATAGTTTATTAATTATTTCATGTGAATTAAATAAACTATAGGTTAAAGTATTTAATTAAATATAACATGATTTAATTAAATAAAGGTAAAAATACTTAGGTTAAAACATGTGTTATTATCTATTAATAATGTAACCTAAGTCATGTAAATTAATTAATTATAAGTCATGATTTTAATAATTAATTAATTATATAGTCTAATTAAATGATAATTACTTAGGTTAAAATTCATGTATTAATAATAATATTAATAACCTATATCATGTATAAATTAAATTAATCATGTACATGTTTAAATTAATTTAATTTAATTATTGTAAAAGTAAACTTGTAAAAAAAATAATTAACCTTGTAAAAACAACCCATGAACCGAACCCGTGTTTTAATCTAAACATGTTGTGAACCATATTTATGAACCCCGTGAACCGGTCACAAACGCACCCTTGGTCAAGACCTAGCCGCAGGCTAGAAAAAGTTCCCACCGGCTAGCCGGTGGTTCCCCTTGCTGCTGCGGCATGGGGGTTCCCCCTGCTTTCCTTATTTAGCCACCGGCATAAGCCGGTGGTGGTTTTTGTTCTAGCCGAGACCCACCCGAGCCAAAACATACCCGACCGAGGTCGGGGTTCCTTTTTCTCCTACTGCCGAGACACAAGACACCACACCGAGACCTTGAGGTCTCGGTTGGTGCGAATCAAAACAAGCCGAGACCCCCTTGGGGCTCGGTTCTTGCGTCGGCCAAAACAAAACACCCCTTAACCATGATAAATTTTACCCTCTTGATTTTATTAACATGTAATTAATTTGTTATTAAATAACCATGATCTTATGTGTTCTTGATTAACTAAAACATAAAGGAAAAGAGGTTTAAAGATATACCGATCACGTAAATCAAAGGAGAACGAATCACACTAACACCCTTGCAATAAATCAATCACCAAAATCAACAAACACACCTTTGGTGTGTGTTTATACCCAGCGGCCAAGGAGAGGAAGAAAAAGAGATTTTGGGTTTTTGATTATTTTTTAATTCTTGTAATTATGAAAATAGTTTTTCCCTTTTTCTTGTTTAGTAAAAAAAACAATGGGCTTTGCCCTTTGTCTTGTCTTGTCCGCGGCTTAGGGGGCCCACATGGGGTAACCCGAATGTTTTCCGTGTCTAATATTTAGTGTGTTCTCGTGTTCGTGTTTTACGTGATTAAAATAGTTATCGTTCGTGTATTATTATATTTATTCATGATCGTAATAAATATACATAAATACGTAATACTAAGCTCGTGATTATTTACGTTCATGATTTCATGTTTGTATGTTCGTGATTATTTACGTTCATGATTTCATATTCGTATGTTCGTAATTATAATTATTATTGAAATAATTATCGTGTCTTAATACGTAATAAATACTTATCGTGTTATAACACGTACGCAATACTTGTAATTCTTGTTCGTGAAACGTAAACATGCTATAAGAGGAAAGTTCTAATCATGTGTGTATGATCGTAAGGGTACTATTCATGGTAAAAGCATGCGGGTTTTACCACTCTTCCCCCCTAAAAAGAATAATTCGTCCCCGAGTTATAGATAAAGTAAACTGGAAAAGAAGAACATACCCGAATTCAAAATATGAAATGAGGGTAAGAAGCCCGGATAGACTCATCTGTTTCCCAAGTGGCTTCCCGCTCGGTATGATCCCTTCAAAGGATTTTAACGAATGGAATCGTCTTCATTCTCATGACTCGTTCTTGTCTGTCAAGAACTCGTTCGGGTTCTTCTATGAAAGTGAGATATTCACGAGTCTGTTCCAGTGGATACTGAACCATGTGCAGGGGATGATACTTGTACCCTCTGAGTAAGGACACATGAAACACATCGTGAACATGAGAAAGCTGCGGAGGTAACGCTAAACGGTAAGATACTTCATCGACTCGTTCAATGACATCAAACGGTCCGATAAATAGAGGACTGAGCTTCCCTTTTATTCCAAAACGTCTAACACCACGTGCCGGCGAAACCTTAAGAAAAACGTGATCTCCTACGTTAAAATGTAAGTCCCTACGATGCTTGTCTGCGTAACTCTTCTGGCGTGACCGTGCTTCTTGCAGTTTTTGCTTAGCTACTACGACCTTCTCATTAGTCAGCTCTATCATTTCCGGTCCTTCAAGTGTTCGATCACCAACCTGATCCCAGCAGATTGGGGCGCGACACTTTCTGCCATACAACATCTCGAAAGGAGCACACTTGATACTTGCGTGCCAACTTTGTTGTATGCAAACTCCACCAAACAGATATAATCGTCCCAATCACCCGTCAATTCCAACGCACATGACCTCAACATGTCTTCCAATGTCTGAATCGTTCGCTCTGACTGCCCGTCTATTTGAGGATGAAAAGCCGTGCTAAGCTTAATTTGTGTACCCCAAGCTTTCTGCCGACTTTTCCAGAATCGCGAAGTGAAACGAGGATCTCTGTCTGAGACGATGCTGGATGGAGCACTGTGAAGTCTCATGATTTCCATTCTATAAGTATCGGCGAGTTTACTGACCGAATCTTCCTTGCGGATCGGTAAGAAATGAGCTGATTTGGCAATTCGATCAACGATAACCCAAATTGCATCATGCTTCTTCTTTGTTGGCGGAAGACCAGTAACAAAATACATGGTGATTTTGTCCCACTTCCACTCTGGAATATCTAACGGTTGAAGAAGACCGACAGACCGCTGATGCTCGATCTTAACCTGCTGGCAGGTAAGACATTTGGAGACGTAAGTAGCAACATCCTGTTTCATACCACTACACCAAAAGTACTGCTTGATGTCATGGTAAATCTTGGTCGAACCATGATGGATAAAGAATAGGGAGCTATGAGCCTCAGCTAACAATGCTTCCCGAAGTTCTTGATCATCAGGAACACAAAGTGTCGTGCCCTGCCATAAGATACCATCTGCATCTACTCGAAATTCTGTCTGCTTCTCCAAATTCTGAATTATCGCCCAAATTTCTCCATCATCTTTCTAAGCTTCCTTGATCTTAGAGAGTAACTCGGGTTCCACTCTAAGATTAGCCCAATAACTGTGTTGTCCACGTACCATGATCTCTATGTCTAGTCGCTCCAAGTCTCTTATGATTTCCTCCTCAATTTTAATGCTGTTTATCATTCCAGACTTTCTGCTAAGTGCATCTGCCACTATATTCGCCTTGCCGGGATGATATTACAGATTAATGTCGTAATCCTTCAACATCTCTAACCATCTCCTCTGTCTCATGTTCAATTCACGCTGAGTGAAGATATACTTCAAGCTCTTGTGGTCCGTGAAAATGTCACATGATTCTCCATATAAGTAGTGCCTCCATATCTTCAATGCAAACACGACTGCTGCGAGTTCCGAGTCATGCGTAGGGTAATTTTCCTCATAAGGCTTAAGCTGCCATAAAGCGTACGCGATCACTTTCCCATGTTGCATGAGAACACAGCCAAGTCCCTTCCCCGATGCATCACTATAGATCTAAAATCCACCTGTACCAAATGGGAGTAAGAATCGGTGCAGGTACTAACTTCTGCTTTAGGTCTTCAAAGCTCTTCTCTCGTTCTTCAGTCCAGACGAATTTCTCCCCTTTCCGCATCAGTTCGGTCAATGGTAGTGCTAAGAGGGAAAAGTTCTCCACGAACCTACGGTAATAACCAACTAAGCCTAGGAAACTACGGACTTCAGTCGCTGATGTCGGCCTTGGCCACTAGGTAATAGCCTCAACCTTCGCTGGATCCATCATGATTCCTTCTGCTGATACAATGTGACCTAAGAATGCCACCTTGTCTAAACAGAACTCACACTTGGAGAATTTAGCATACAACTGCTTCTGGCGAAGAATCTGTAGTACTATACGAAGATGGTTTTCGTGTTCCTCCTTGGACTTAGAGAAAATCAGGATGTCGTCAATGAAGATAATGACGAACTTGTCCAGAAATTCATCGAAGATTCTGTTCATCAAATCCATGAACACTGCTTGAGCATTGGTAAGGCCAAATGGCATGACTACAAATTCGTAGTGGCCATAGCGTGTACGGAAAGCAGTCTTGGCGATGTCCTGCTCCTTAACCCGTAGCTGATGATAGCCCGACCTTAAATCAATCTTGGAGAAATATTTGGCCCCTTGGAGTTGGTCAAACAGATCATCTATACGTGGTAGTGGATACCTATTCCTGATGGTAATCTTGTTGAGCTCGCGATAGTCTATGCAAAGACGCATATTGTCGTCCTTCTTCTTAACGAATAAGACCGGTGCGCCCCATGGAGATGCGCTCAGTCGAATAAAGCCTCGTTCCAGAAGTTCTTGCAATTGATCCTTCAGATCCTTCAACTCTATGGGAGCCATGCGATAAGGAGCCTTGGAAATCGGCTCAGCTCCTAGGATGAGCTCGATATTAAATTCTACTTCACGTGCGGGTGGTATGCCCGGAAGTTCTTTTGGAAATACATCTGGAAGTTATGACACTATCGGCTGATCCTGAATTGATGGGGATTCAGCATCCATGTCATGAACAGTAGCTAGATAACCCTCACAACCATGTGAAAGTAATGCACGTGCTTGCAGGGTTGATATGATTTGTACAGAACTGCCGGGTACGAACCCGTTGTGAATGTACTCAAGCACATTAACATCACCGAAGATGACTCGATATGAATGTCAGTCTATGGTAGCATGATGCTTGGATAGCCAATCCATGCCAAAAATCATGTCAAAATCATTCATGTCCAGCAGAAGTGCGTCAACAGGACCAACCTTGTCGTCAAACTCTAGGGGAAGGCTCTTGTACACATGGGTTATGTGTACAAAGTATCTCAAAGGCGTGGAAATACTTAGTATATTCTCTAGTGGCATGAGGAGTATCCTAACATTCTTGGCATAAGAAGTATAAATGACCGAGTGAGTAGCACCCGTATCAAACAGAACACATGCAGCTTGACCATACATATACAAGATTCCAGTGATGGTACCTGTAGACTTGTTGGCCTGATTGCGAGATGTCGTGTAAACGCGTCCACTAGTATGAGGCGGCTTGGTATCAGCATGTCCCGATGTACCCTTCATCTCACCTTGCGGAAATCCTTCATGCGATGGCCTGGAAGACCACACTTGTAGCATGCGTCGCTGTCGCGGCGACATGGCCCTGGGTGCCTACGGTGTCAAGTAAAGCAAAGAGGATGAGTATATCCTCCAGCAGGTGTCCTGACTGGCTGAGAGCCTGATAAAAACAATATACATGAGACATGATAATAGGTAAAAAGGACAATGCGGCTAATCGTAAGATTGAATACCAGTGATAGCTGGACGGTTAGGCTGTGAACCTCTCTGTTTCTGGTACCTCCCATTACCATGATTCCTGGTAGAAGATTTGCTAATGTGTCTGAATTAAGAATTATAACATGTAATCATAAGAAAAGAGTAAGTATAAGGACCTGCTGCTGTTGGAGTGTCCGGCGTTGTTATGGTAATTATCATTACCGTCACGCCTATCCGTAGCAGAACGGTCGTGAGTCTGACCGTTTCCCTTGGGCTGATTAGGCTGTTGCTGAGTAGCCGGCTGAGACCGGTCCCCAGTCTTCTGCCTGGAAGATACATTTTAAAGAGATGAAATATTGACATATACTGAAAGAATACGGATTGGTCATCGTTTGAATACGAATGTTTACCTCTTATCGGGTCTCTCTACTTCCCCGAACTCATCTCTTTCCTGCAACATCTCCAGCTTACGTGCTGCATCGGTCACTTGTGCCACCGTGTTTAACGGAGCACCTTCTAAGTTATTGGCAATCATTGGAGAAAGGGCCCAACGAAAATGTTGTGCCTGCTCTTCAGTAGTGCCCGCGGCTGCTCTCAGGACACCAGCGAACCGAAGGAAACGCTACATGAAATCACTGGTATTTTCCTCAGGTCGCTGGATAATAGTGTAGTATTCACTCATGAGCCTATTCCTTCTTTCCGTGGGAAAGATGCGAGGTGGGGGAGGATAGTCCTGCAAGTCTGTATGGCAGCTACAACCATCTCCCGGATATTGTGTATGTTTACCATCTGACAGTATAACATAAAATACATGATGATAGGTGTGTAAACACCCATCCTTTTACCACTTAATTCTGGCTAAAATTAGACCAAAACACGTATTTAATATCATTTGTTTGGAATTATGCGTGGTTTTTGTGTTTATTGTGTTTTCAGAGCTAACCGGATGAATATTAAAGAAAACATGGGATTGCACGGGTTTTATCAAGGAAAAAGACTAAAGACGAAGTCTATTGTCCAAGAGATGCAAAAGATTTGAAGTCAATGGGCCTATTTGAAGATTTATCAAAGAAAAGGACCAAAGATGGAAGATTTACATATGTCGAAGAAACTCAAGTCTAATTAACGAAGAAATTAAAAGACGAGTTGAATTTAATCGACGACAAATCCCGAATCGGAATCGAAAACGTCAACTTTTCTGAAAAGACGAGAAGACAAGAAGAAAGGGAGAAAGCCCACTCACCAACCAACCACTAGGACTATATATAGGGTTTTCCTTCACATTTTAGGGAGTTAGTTTTTTTCATCTTCTTTTTCCCAGTTCCTTTGTTCGTAGCTTCACCAACACCATTAGGGTGTTTGGTGATTTTTCATTTTTCCTTGAATCTTGTAAGTTTTAATCATTACTCTTGTTACTTTTACATTAATCTTTCAATCCAATCTTTCTATTCATCTTGTTCTTCATCATCTTTCTATTGCAAGTTCTTAAGTTTTTATTTGGTTCAAGTTTGATTCTAAAAAGTTGTTGATTTTGTGTTTTTATTGGTGGGATTTGTTACTTATGGTATTTAAATGTTTATTGGTTGATTTGGTAAAACCTTTTTGAGTATTTGGATCGATTTGATTGAAAAACGTTTTCCTGCTACTGTTACTGTTCTTCGCACAGACCTGTTTTCCGAATAGACCCCTTTTTCCGAATAGCTGGTTGTTCTTTTTTGTTTATTCGGAATAGTTGATATTCCGAATAGGTCATTTCCCTTTTGTCTTATTCGGAATATTGTATATATTCCGAATGGGGTTATTTTCCGCATAGGCCATAATTTTCCGAATAGTACAATTTTTCCGCATAAGCCTTTTTTTTCCGAATTGAGCATTTTATTCTGAATAGGCAATGTTTTCCGTATAGGACTTATTTTCCGAATAGGGCATATTTTTCCGAATAGCATTACACTCCGAGTAGGCCATTTTTCCGCATAGACATCTTTTTCCGAATAGGACCATTATTCCGATTAGAGATCTTATTCCGCATAGTATAACATTCCGAATTGAAAATTTATTCCGCATAGAACGTGTTTTCCGAATAGGGTAATTTATGTTAGGGTATTTTTCATTTACTAATTTCAATTCAAGTTTTACTCTTTAATTGTTTTAAGTTTAAGTCTTTCTTTACTTAATTCATTTCGTGTTTAGTAGAGTAGAAAACTAATCCCACTTTTTGTCACCAAGAACAAATCATTTCACTTTTAACTGAGATCAATTCGAGAGGATTCCGAGAATTATTTTGAACCCATACAAAAAGCTTGTATCAAATGGCGCCGCTGCCGGCTCTTCTCGTTAAGATCAAAAGTTTTTTGTGAGAACTTGGATTTTGGGATCCGTTCCCCGTGAACGTTACTTTTTCACAAAAAATTTCAAAAATCCTAAAAAATATAAAATTTTCAAAAATACAAAAAAAAAAAAAAAAAAAATTAAAAATTAAAAAAACATAAAAAACCAAAAATATTTTTGCTTTGTTTTTTCTTTGTTCGTTATTTTGCAGGTGTATGCGCACTCGATCCACGTCTTATCAAGAGCCCGAGCCTCTCGATCACTTAGACATAGCCGGTGTACCACCTCAAAACAATAATAACAACAACAACCCGCCTTTCAACAACATGAACAATAACAACAACAATGAGCCCCTTCCGGATAATCGCCCGATGATTGAACTGCTGCAAGCTCATGTCGATGGCAACACGGATCCAATTGTCATACCTCCAATTGCCGCCAACAACTTTGAGCTAAAATCAGGCTTTATCCAGATGGTCTCCGCTCAACCATTCTTGGGACGAACCATTGATGATCCACACGACCATATCAAAAGATTTTTGCAACTCACCAACACGGTCAAGTTCAATGGTGTTCCACAAGAGGTTATAAGGTTACAACTTTTTCCCTTTTCTTTAGAGGGACAAGCCCGGCATTGGCTTGCTAAGGAACCGCCACAGAGTATTCTCTCGTGGACGGATTTGGAAACAAAGTTTATAAATTACTTTTTTCCACCCTCTCGTACTACCGCTTTGCGGAATGAGATCATAAATTTTGAACAAAAGTACGATGAGTCGTTCAGTGAATCTTGGGATCGTTTCAAAGATCTTTTAAGAAAATGCCCACAACATGGTTTTACCAAAGTACATCAAATTAATACTTTTTACAATGGTTTAAGCATGATGATCAAGATTCACTGAACAGTGCCTCGGGGGGTAATCTATTGGCTAAGACTTCCAATGCTGCTTAGGACATCATTGAGAATAAATCTCGTGTGCAAACCAAGAGTGTTCGGACCAATGTCGCTAGTGCTAGCACTAGTGACAGCGACAAGCGATTAGACAAAATCACTGTGCTTCTTGAATCGCTTGTCACCCACACCGTCAGCAACAACAACAGCAACAACGCCAAAAACGCTCAAGTGAACGCTGTCAGCCAACCTTGTGAGATATGCGGTGGTCCTCACTCTTACACCACTTGTACCGCCACCCAAGACTACCCTGCTGAGAATGTGAATGCGACATATGGCACCTATCCTCAACCTGCTTATCAAGCTAGACCTCAAGGTGACCGTAATTTACTTAGCTACCACAGCAACAACTATCTTTCACCACCTGGTTTCCCTCCCACCAACCCAAACCAACAACAAAACCTCAATCGTTCTCCTCAACAACAACAACAGCCTCGACAACCATACATACCTCCTCACAAGCAGCAACAACCACCTCAACGTAACTACCAAGTTTACCAACAACCTGCTTATCAACCACCCGCATACACTGCTCCTCCCAACCAAACCACCACTGCATTACACCAAGAGGTTGCAACCTACATGAGGACCAATGATGTGATTGTGGAAAATCTCCAGCAGGAAGTGCGTAACTTGAAAGCAGACTTGGTCAAGCAAGGAAACGATTTGAGAGCAGACATGAGAAATACGTTGGATAGCCAAACAAATGATCTGAGGAACATGATGGCTAGTTTCTTCCAAGGTAATCAACCCTCTTCTTCGGGTACTCTTCCGAGTAACACCGTTGTGAACCCAAGAGGGGAGATGAAAGCAATCACTACTCGAAGTGGTAAAGGTACCAAGGAACCCGAGCTTCCTATACCTCCACCGGTGGTTGTGACTAAGGAGAACGAGTCACCTGCTCCTATTCCTCATCCTTTTCCTTCTACCCCTCCTCCACCCGTGGTTGTGAGTGATCCTATTCTCCTAAAGCCTTCCTCTTCTTCCAATATACCTTATCCATCTAGGTTGAGGAAAGAGAAGCTCAAAAGCAAGGACGATATTCAGGTTTCGAATTTCCTTAAAATGTTCAAACAACTGAATTTCAATATCTCCTTCGCTGAGGCTCTCGCTCACATGCCCAAGTATGAAAAAATGTTTAAAGATCTTCTGAGCGACAAGGAAAAGCTCCTCGATATTGCCAACACCCAACTTAATGAGAATTGCTCTGCAGTACTCTTAAGGAAATTACCAACCAAGCTTGGTGATCCGGGTCGTTTCTTAATCCCTTGCAATTTCCCGGGAGTAGTGAATTGCATGGCCCTAGCCGATCTAGGTGCCAGTATTAATCTTATGCCTCTAAGTGTTTGGAAGCAATTATCTCTCCCAGAGCTAGTCCCCAGCAAAATGACTTTGGAATTAGCTAACCGTACGGTTGCTTATCCAGTGGGGATAGCCGAAGACGTCATTGTAGGAGTCGACAAATTCACCTTCCCTGCTGATTTTTTTGTCGTCGACTACGAGATGGACCCCCGTGTGCCACTAATTGTTAGTCGTCCATTCTTGAGGACCGGTCGCACTCTCATTGATGTTGAAGCTGGTGAGCTTATCATGAGAGTGGGGGACGATAAAGTAGTCTTCAACATGGGAAAGTTGTCTAAACAGCCTTATTCATATGAGAGTGTTAATTGTATTGATGTTCTTGATGAGGCTTGTGAAGAACACTTTAATGATGCTTGCAAAAGTATTCCTACCTCTCTTCCCAATGTTGAGACCGTGTCCTCTATTGATTCATCGTTGTCTCTATTTGGAGATAGTAATTTGTTTTGGAACAATCTTGAAGATACCATGGGAGATATGAATTTAGCTACTAATGATTCTCCTATCAATGGGGATGAAGACATGAATTTCTTTGACACTCTTCTCAACGAAGACAATCCTTCGCCTCCATCTCCCACGGTCATTGCTATCGATACTCCGACTTCGAATACGCCTCCCGTCAAAAATCCTCCGGATTTAGAGCTTAAGGAGTTGCCGCCCCATCTCGAGTATGTATTCCTTGAAGAAGAGAAGAAGTCGCCCGTCATCATCGCAAAAGACCTAAAAGAAGAAGAAAAAGCCCGACTTGTCGCCGTGTTGAAAAAGCATAAAACAACTATTGCTTGGAAGATTTCGGATATTCGTGGAATTGATCCTCACTTCTGCACACACAAAATTCTCATGGAGGACGACTTTAAGCCCACAATTCAAAGCCAACGAAGGGTGAATCCAAAAATCCATGAAGTCATCAAAACAGAGGTTATCAAACTTCTTGATGCGGGTATGATTTACCCTATTTCGGATTCACCATGGGTTAGTCCAATCCATTGTGTGCCCAAGAAGGGCGGAATAACCGTTGTTCCCAATGAACACAACGAGTTAATTTCCACTCGTCTCGTTACTGGGTGGAGAGTTTGTATAGACTACCGCAAACTCAATGATGCCACGAGAAAGGATCATTTCCCTCTACCTTTTATGGACCAAATGCTTGAACGTTAGCGGGTAATGAATATTACTGCTTTCTTGATGGTTTCTCGGGTTATTTTCAAATACCCATCGATCCCCAAGATCAAGAGAAGACAACATTCACTTGTCCCTATGGCACATTTGCTTACAAAAGAATGCCTTTTGGCTTATGTAATGCGCCCGGGACTTTTCAAAGGTGTATGTTAGCTATCTTCCATGACATGGTTGAACAAACTATGGAAGTCTTCATGGATGATTTCTCGGTCTTCGGGGATTCCTTCTCTTCTTGCCTTGCCAATTTGGAACGTATGCTTAAGCGGTGCGAAGATACTCGCCTTGTTCTGAATTGGGAAAAATGCCATTTTATGGTAAAAGAAGGCATCGTGCTGGGACATAAAATTTCCAAAGCCGGTCTTGAAGTAGACCGTGCTAAAGTCGATGTTATCGCCAAGTTGCCTCCACCTTCAACCGTGAAGGGTGTGAGAAGTTTTCTGGGTCATGCGGGCTTCTATCGTCGATTCATCAAAGATTTTTCTCAAATCGCTCGCCCGATGACCCACCTCTTGGAAAAAGATACTCCTTTTATCTTTTCTAAAGAGTGCCTTGAAGCCTTCAACTCGCTTAAGGATAAGCTTACTAAGGCACCCGTCTTAGTTACCCCTAATTGGGAGCTTCCCTTTGAGTTGATGTGCGATGCTAGTGATTTTGCTATTGGTGCGGTTCTGGGACAAAGAGTGAATAAACACTTCCAACCAATCCATTACGCTAGCAAGACAATGACTGGGGCACAATTGCATTATACGACAACTGAAAAAGAGCTTTTAGCTGTTGTCTATGCTTTTGAAAAATTCCGCCCCTATCTTGTCCTTTCTACCACTATTGTGTATACCGATCATTCCGCGCTGAAGTACTTGTTGACTAAGCAAGATTCCAAACCAAGACTTCTTCGCTGGGTTTTGCTGCTCCAGGAATTTAAAATCGAAATTCGTGATAAAAAAGGAGTAGAAAACCTAGCCGCGGATCACCTCAGCAGACTTGAGGATCCATACCAAGGGGATCATCCGAACAAAGAAATCAATGATTCTTTTCCATTAGAGACCTTAAGGTCTATAAACTCGAAGTCGAATGAAACCCCGTGGTTTGCGGACTTTGCAAACTACTTGGCGGGTGGAATTCTCAAGGAAGGGTTGACGTCTCAACAAAAGAAGAAGTTCTTCACCGACATTAAGACTTACTTTTGGGACGACCCTTACCTATTCAAACAATGTGCCGACTTGATCATTCGCCGATGTGTTGACGGACCGGCAGCTTCAGAAATCCTTAATGCTTGCCACAAAGGACCCACCGGTGGTCACTTTGGTCCCAACTACACCGCCAAAAAAGTGTTTGATTCGGGATTTTATTGGCCCTCCATATATCGTGACGCTCACGATATGGTTAAACGATGTGATGTTTGCCAAAAACAAGGCACGATCACACATAAAGACGAGATGCCTCAGAATTTCATTCAAGAGTGTGAAATCTTTGATGTTTGGGGTATCGACTTTATGGGGCCATTCCCTTCTTCTAAAGGAAACAAATACATCCTTGTAGCCGTTGACTACGTCTCCAAATGGGTTGAAGCCAAAGCTTTACCCACTAATGACGCAAGGGTGGTTTGTAACTTTTTGAAAGCTTTATTCGCTAGATTCGGTGTGCCTCGTGCCATTATTAGTGATCGTGGGACTCACTTTTGCAATGACCAATTTGCTAGAGTCATGGCTAAGTACGGTGTAAATCATCGTCTTTCCACAGCCTACCACCCACAAACTAATGGCCAGGCTGAAATATCCAACCGAGGACTTAAGCGAATTCTTGAAAGAACTGTGGGAGAGCATCGTGCCGCATGGGCTGATAAACTCGATGATGCTTTGTGGGCTTTCCGTACTGCTTACAAGACCCCGATCGGCTGTACGCCTTATCGTCTTGTGTACGGGAAAGCGTGCCACCTCCCCATTGAGTAGGAGCACAAGGCTTATTGGGCCTTGAAGTGGGCCAATTTTGATATCAACAAAGCCGGTGACCTACGCAAGATCCAACTCAATGAGCTGAATGAACTCCGTAATGAGGCTTATGAAAATTCTTTAATCTATAAGGAAAGGACTAAACTCATTCACGACTCTAAGATTAAAAACCGAGAGTTCCATGTTGGAGACAAAGTCTTACTTTTTAACTCTCGGTTGAAAATCTTTTCGGGCAAGCTCAAATCTCGTTGGTCCGGCCCATTCACCATTGCCCAAATTTTTCCATATGGTACTCTCGAGCTCGCTCAACCTAATGGACCTAATTTTAAGGTGAATGGCCAACGAGTGAAGTTGTACTTTGGTGAGGACACCTCTCAGGAGGTGATTCCATCCCTCACCACGTTCCCCATGAACTAATTTTGGGCCGAGTCAGGGTCGTGACTCGGTTATCAAAAACAAGCGCTCCTCGGGAGGCAGCCCGAATATCTATCCTTTAATGTTTTAACCTCCTAAGTGTAGGGGGGCCTCTATAGGTTCTTTGTTTTTGTGTGGTGATGTGATTACAGGGATAAGTGCACTCTTGGAAAATTTGAAGAACCGTGCTCCCATGTTATCCGAAATCCGGTTCTATCTCTCAACTATCGTGATTCAATTTTCTTCATACTCACATTTGAAATTGATCACTTTAGTCGTTTCTTCCTTAACTTGAGTTAACCAACGTGCACAATGTCATAAGTGTAGGGGAGACTTTTCCCACATGCTTAAACATTGAGGACAATGTTTATCTTAAGTGTAGGGGGGACTTCTATCGAAGTTTTAAGTGGACTTTTTCCATGAAAATGCCTTTATTTAACCAGAAAATCCTATTTTTCAACATTTTTCAAATTTTTTATTAACTTTGGCCATTTAGTTGTAATTTTTAAATTTTTATCGTTGCTTTCATATGTATATATCCCGCAATAAAGTCAAAAATTTTAATGAAGAGATGTAGCTAGTTTAGAAGTCTTTGACATATTAGGCCCGTTGCGTTTATTTTGACTCAACCCGAATAAACTTGTCTAAGTTTATTCTAGCTAGTATACTTAACCATGTAGACCTTAATTGGTTTATTAGGCTAAGTATCCACGAGTCTCATTACTTGAGATTTTAAATTGTGGAGAACGAGAAATGATAGAGTCAATTATAAGTCGGTATTCTTGCGCAAGCTCACTTGGTGTAATTATCTGCCTATTCTCCCATCACTTGCTAATAATTTATCTGCAATAAGTAAGGTCGTACGATTTGAAAAGTTACTTAGCTTCTAGCCCAAGATCGTTTAAAAGTTGCTCGGTAATGATAAGAGTTCATAGCCAAGGCATAACTTATGAAGCGGGGCGCGAAGATTGGCGAGTCCGAAAAGGCCCTAACAAGGCATGAGGATTCCATTTTATTGCTGAAGATCCAAAGTGATGTGATAAGCATTATTCCTAAAGTCAATATGAAGGATCAAGACTCACGACGAAAAGCAATCAACTCCCATAAAGATCATGGAGAAGTCTATCCGAAAAGACCCTAACAAGGTATGAGGATAAATAGATCCAAGTCCGAAAAGGAGGCGGATCGTTGTATCTCAAAATCCCAAATAGAGATTGAAGAAATAATCATGAAGTCGTGGTCAACAAAGTTGGAGTACCCCTCAAAAGTCTCCAAGTGAAGAAACTCTATTATGATGAAAAGACCATTATCTCAAGAACGTCTCTCGAAGATATGAAGTATGAAGTACATGCCAAATATCGGCCCGAGAAAGGTCTCAAATCGTGAACCAAGTTATGCCAAGATATGAACTTTTTGATATCCCGAGAAGCAGTTTTAAGAGATTTTGTCCTTTAGCTAACTATTGATCAAATCGTCCTACTTTGCTTTCAGCCTTAATAAACTATCAAAATAAGTCCAAAAATGCATCTTCATGATCATTCTAAGACAAAAATAAAATATAAGAGATACACCTAGGAATAAGGGAGTTTAAGCATATAATTAAGCCATGTGTGTAAGTGTTTGATTTGCTAACTTATAATAACAATGATCTCGTTTCAAGCTTAGTTTGGGGAACGTGAAACTTGAGGATGATAAATCTTCGCAGCACCAAAGCCCTAATGTAAGTCATTGATTTCTTTGCAAGTTATTTCCATCCTTTCGGTTATTTTAAAGTTTTGATTCCTCTTAGTACTTTAATTTTTATTTAGTAGTATTTGAATAAGGCCAAGGTTGATTAATTATGAGAAAAGTGTAAATTTGCTTTATCACTAAGCATTGCATGAGGGCATGGCAATGGTTAAGTGTAGGGGATTTGATGGGTGTGTAAACACCCATCCTTTTACCACTTAATTCTGGCTAAAATTAGACCAAAACACGTATTTAATATCATTTGTTTGGAATTATGCGTGGTTTTTGTGTTTATTGTGTTTTCAGAGCTAACCGGATGAATATTAAAGAAAACATGGGATTGCACGGGTTTTATCAAGGAAAAAGACTAAAGACGAAGTCTATTGTCCAAGAGATGCAAAAGATTTGAAGTCAATGGGCCTATTTGAAGATTTATCGAAGAAAAGGACCAAAGATGGAAGATTTACATATGTCGAAGAAACTCAAGTCTAATTAACGAAGAAATTAAAAGACGAGTTGAATTTAATCGACGACAAATCCCGAATCGGAATCGAAAACGTCAACTTTTTTGAAAAGACGAGAAGACAAGAAGAAAGGGAGAAAGCCCACTCACCAACCAACCACTAGGACTATATATAGGGTTTTCCTTCACATTTTAGGGAGTTAGTTTTTTTCATCATCTTTTTCCCAGTTCCTTTGTTCGTAGCTTCACCAACACCATTAGGGTGTTTGGTGATTTTTCATTTTTCCTTGAATCTTGTAAGTTTTAATCATTACTCTTGTTACTTTTACATTAATCTTTCAATCCAATCTTTCTATTCATCTTGTTCTTCATCATCTTTCTATTGCAAGTTCTTAAGTTTTTATTTGGTTCAAGTTTGATTCTAAAAAGTTGTTGATTTTGTGTTTTTATTGGTGGGATTTGTTACTTATGGTATTTAAATGTTTATTGGTTGATTTGGTAAAACCTTTTTTAGTATTTGGATCGATTTGATTGAAAAACGTTTTCCTGCTACTGTTACTGTTCTTCGCACAGACCTGTTTTCCGAATAGACCCCTTTTTCCGAATAGCTGGTTGTTCTTTTTTGTTTATTCGGAATAGTTGATATTCCGAATAGGTCATTTCCCTTTTGTCTTATTCGGAATATTGTATATATTCCGAATGGGGTTATTTTCCGCATAGGCCATAATTTTCCGAATAGTACAATTTTTCCGCATAAGCCTTTTTTTTTCCGAATTGAGCATTTTATTCCGAATAGGCAATGTTTTCCGTATAGGACTTATTTTCCGAATAGGGCATACTTTTCCGAATAGCATTACATTCCGAGTAGGCCATTTTTCCGCATAGACATCTTTTTCCGAATAGGACCATTATTCCGATTAGAGATCTTATTCCACATAGTATAACATTCCGAATTGAAAATTTATTCCGCATAGAACGTGTTTTCCGAATAGGGTAATTTCCGTTAGGGTATTTTTCATTTACTAATTTCAATTCAAGTTTTACTCTTTAATTGTTTTAAGTTTAAGTCTTTCTTTACTTAATTCATTTCCTGTTTAGTAGAGTAGAAAACCAATCCCACTTTTTGTCACCAAGAACAAATCATTTCACTTTTAACTGAGATCAATTCGAGAGGATTCCGAGAATTATTTTGAACCCATACAAAAAGCTGGTATCACATGATAAAACTGATCAAAGCATAAACTATATACATGAAAAAAAAATTATACAAATAAATCATGAGAAAAATTTTATGCAAGAAAATTTTGTACATGAATGCATGATGCAGTTTTATGAAAACTTTTGTATGCTCGAGAGTGAACGCCTATGGTCAGTTCACACAAAACAAAAGACATGGTGAGGGGACGCTAATGGGTCGGTCCTAAATTTAAAAGTTTCGATAAAACACATGCGACTAAATAGGGCCAGTCCTGTACCAACCATTACTTAGTGATAAACCTACGACAATGACATATATATGTATGCATGAAAATGATGAATGCATGAAAACCGACTGTCCGTTCTAGGAAGACCATGGTGACTACCCACTAATCACATGTCGTGTTTTGAGAGCCTACAGGTCAAAGCCTTGGCTCTGATACCATAATTGTAACACCCCATTTTGATAAATGGAATGTCACGCGTGATTATGGCGTGTCATCAAAGCATACAAGGATAAATGTATAAAACATTACATGACCATAAAGGAAATACCAGAATCAAACATCGGTACCCCAAGAGTAGAACTCATCACACACAAACATAAGTACTATAAATGAAAGGACTAAACAATGTCCATGGAAATAAGTATCAAAGTATAAAGAAATGTATAAAGTAAAGAAGGCTAGGAAGCTTCCAATCCATATGCACGTACGCTTAAAGTCTACGAGCGTCCCTGAGTACCTGCCGTTTTGGGAACATGAAAAGAAAAACGGCTGAGCATAACGCTCAGCACACGAATATACAAGTAAAGCATGAATAATATAAGCATATAAGCATGAAGCAGTGGAAAAGACTAAGTTCTGGATAACCTGGTTATGTCTTAGTAAAACTGGTTTTATAGTTTGAAAAGCCTTATGTTTATCTTGTAAAAACTGTTTAACATATTTACCATTAGCCAATATAGGTCATGAATTATCCACGTGCATGAATACTTGGAGGGGTGACCTCGTCATGCAAATTAAAGGGGCTGCCTCTATATTAATATACTGGTTTGGGTAGGAGGGATCAGCTCCTTGTGAAGGATGCAAGGCACACACCACATTCACCTAAATAATCTGCTGAAAACATGTAAACTAGGATGCACCCATACGCCCCACCTGATAATAATAATAATATGGCCAAAAGAAGGGACGCCACGAGCTATCACTCCGTCGTGGTGGAGTCATAACACTGGTGCCTCCTGTGTTATGGTTATGGTACCTCCATAACTAGGTGAAACTGGTCATGCATGTATATGGCTTTAGGTATCTAATTAAACATAAGCAATTCAAAAACATATAAAACATATACTGGGGAAAACAGTTGGCTGCATACGGGGAATCCTAATAAGGAAGAATGTCCATACTGAAAGGACGAAGAATTCGTACCTTGTGTCCAATGAACGAAGAAGACGAACGGAAGAGAGTCCTACTTCGGTATCACTAATGCTACATAAATACATACGTGTATAAGTATCTGATTACTGAGTACGTAACTGGTTTTATATCATGTCTTAGCTTGTTTTATATGTTCATGTCATGTTTTACTGATTTAAGTTTTATACCGTGTTTATCATGTATTATGTCTATTCTATTTAAGTATTTCTTGTATTTCATGTATTATTATACTTGTTGTGTAATAATAAGTAACTTTCTATAAATAGCAGGTTTCCTAAAATAGAAAGTTTCCAAAAAAAGAAAGTTTCCAAAAATAGAAAGTTTCCAAAAATAGATTTACTGCTTAAAATAGATAAGTTTCTAATAATAAAAAGTTTCCATAAATAGATTAGCTGCCTTAATTAAATAAGTTTCTAAAAATAGAAAGTTTCCATAAATAGATTAGCTGCATTAATTAAATAAGTTTTTAAAAATAGAAAGTTTTCATAAATAGAAATAAGCTGGATTATTAAGCTAATTATATAAGCTTAAGTGTTTACTGATTAATATTCTAAGTCATGTAATTAAATAGTATAGTTTATTAATTATTTCATGTGAATTAAATAAACTATAGGTTAAAGTATTTAATTAAATATAACATGATTTAATTAAATAAAGGTAAAAATACTTAGGTTAAAACCTGTATTATTATCTACTAATAATGTAACCTAAGTCATGTAAATTAATTAATTATAAGTCATGATTTTAAAAATTAATTAATTATATAGTTTAATTAAATGATAATTACTTAGGTTAAAATTCATGTATTAATAATAATATTAATAACCTAATTCATGTATAAATTAAATTAATCATTTACATGTTTTAACTAATTTAATTTACTTCTTGTAAAAATAAACTTGTAAAAAAAATAATTAACCTTGTAAAAACAACCCATGAACCGAACCCGTGTTTTAATCTAAACATGTCGTGAACCATATTTATGAACCGCGTGAACCGGACCCGTGAACCGGTCACAAACGCACCCTTGGTCAAGACCTAGCCGCCGGCTAGCAAAGGTTCCCACCGGCTAGCCGATGGTTCCCCTTGCTGCCCTGGCATGGGGGTTCCCCCTGCTTTCCTTATTTAGCCACCGGTATAAGCCGGTGGTGGTTTTTGTTCTAGCCGAGACCCACCCGAGCCAAAAAATACCCCGACCGAGGTCGGTTTCACTTTTCTCCTGCTACCAAGACACAAGACACCACACCGAGACCTTGAGGTCTCGGTTGGTGCGAATCAAAACAAGCCGAGACCCTCTTGGGGCTCGGTTCTTGCGTCGGCCAAAACAAAACACCCCTTAACCATGATAAATTTTACCCTCTTGATTTTATTAACATGTAATTAATTTGTTTTTAAATAACCATGATCTTATGTGTTCTGTATTAACTAAAACATAAAGGAAAAGAGGTTTAAAGATATACCGATCACGTGAATCAAAGGAGAACAAATCACACTAACACCCTTGCAATAAATTAATCACCAAAATCAACAAACACACCTTTGGTGTGTGTTTATACACGACGGCTAAGGAGAGGAAGAAAAAAAGATTTAGGGTTTTTGATTATTTTCTAATTCTTGTAATTATGAAAATAGTTTTTCCCTTTTTCTTGTTTAGTAAAAAAAACAATGGGCTTGGCCCTTTGTCTTGTCTTGTCCGCGGCTAAGGGGGCCCACATGGGGTAATCCGAATGTTTTCCGTGTCTAATATTTAGTGTGTGCTCGTTTTCGTGTTTTACGTGATTAAAATAGTTATCGTTCGCATATTATTATATTTATTCATGATCGTAATAAATATACATAAATACGTAATACTAAGCTCGTGATTATTTACGTTCATGATTTCATGTTTGTATGTTTGTGATTATTTACGTTC
This sequence comes from Glebionis coronaria, assembly GCA_025667525.1. Lineage (NCBI taxonomy): Eukaryota > Viridiplantae > Streptophyta > Magnoliopsida > Asterales > Asteraceae > Glebionis > Glebionis coronaria. Next base: position 646,112,689 of record CM046874.1, read on the forward strand.
ATGATTTCATGTTCGTATGTTCGTAATTATAATTATTATTGAAATAATTATCGTGTCTTAATACGTAATAAATACTTATCGTGTTATAACACGTACGTAATACTTGTAATTCTTGTTCGTGAAACGTAAACATGATATAAGAGGAAAGTTCTAATCATGTACGTACGATCGTAAGGGTACTATTCATGGTAAAAACATGCGGGTTTTACATCAAGTCAGAAGATAGTTAACGGCTCATGAATTTGGGGACTTTTGCAATTTAGGTACTTATACAATTCAAATCAACAAAGGTAACAAAGGCAACATTTGGGTCCAAACAATCAATCATGAATTGTGTTCATTTTACTTTCAAATAGCATGTATCCCCCTCGCGGGTTTTAAAACCATTCAAAACAATTACAAAAGCGAGGCTATAGACTCACCTTGAGTAATAGTAGTAGCAAGACGACCTTCGACGATAGTTGATGCCCGATAAACACAAAAACCTCAACCTATCAAATGAGGTGCGTTCATTAATAATAAACTCGAATATATTCTGTAGAAACTAGAAGGGGGGGGGGGGGTTGAATAGTTTCTCTTCTATTAGTCGCCTAATTAAAATTACTTTCAATTAGGTTTGTATCCAAACTATCTTTTACTTGAAGCTAAGTTACATAATGATTAGGTTCAATTCAAATGCATTAGCAATTGTAATAGGTAAGTATAATGATAATGAAATAAGTAAAGAGTAAGGAAAGAGACAACCTAGTGACAAGACACCAAGATTTATAGTGGTTCGACAACGAGGCTCTATCCTCGTTTCTACTCCACTCCTCGAGTACACCTACACGAGATTTCCACTATATCCATAAGCTCCCTTCTTAGCGGAGAAAGCCTTACATCGTCGCTTACATTATTTTCCGAAACTAAGCTAAATGTCGAGACCTAATCATTAGCTAGGAACAATCTACACAACGTTGCCTACTTCACAATTTAACGACACAAGGCTAGATGTCGAGTTCTAATCTCAAGGTAGAACCAATCTTCACGACGTTGCCTACTTCACCATTTTACGACGGAAGGCTAGATGTCGAGTTCTAATCCAAAGCTAGAACCAATCTTCACGACTCTTCACTTTGAGGCTAAGTGAGAACTTCACACAACACAACTACTAATCACTTTCAACTTTAGTGAGAACTCACAAGACACAACCACATCACTTTATAGTTTAGTGAGAACTACTACACAAAACTATTACAACTCAACTAGACATATCCAAGTACACACATGTAGCTTGGATCTACACAACACAAATCCAAGCAAACACATATGCAATGGATGTACACAACAAATCCAAGTATTCACAAATAGCTTGGATGAATACAACTAGTCCAAGTATTCATAAATACAAATGGATCAACAAAAACAAAAAGGCTAACATGATGAACATGACTAATTCATGGATTCATCATTATCAAAACACTAGTGAGTGAGTGATCTTCTCATTAGACAAGGTAAAGGAGGGGATCAAGAGGATAATCATATGTAAACATACTTAACACATTAAGTGATCATTTACTAATGATTATGCTATAGAAAAGAGAAAGGGGGCTGAGAAAAACGTCCAAGAGGCTTGTTGGAAAATGAGATTTGATCCACTATTTATAAAAGACAAAGTCCAACGGCTAGCTGGGCGCGGATCCTTAACTAGCCAGTGGTTCCATATCGCTAAGGAACCGCCTAGCCATTTAAGGTACCGCCCAGTAGAGTCCACTCCCTTTTTTGTCTTTTAGTGGGGTAGGAATATCTGAGGTTTTTTAAACCTTCAAAGGATATTCTTATGGCATATGGAATATGCCATTTTCAAATTTACATTTTCCATTTTAATAAAACATTTTCTTAAAAAGAAAGTTTAATAAAAAATCTTTTGTCATATTAACAAAAGTGAGTTTTAAGGATAATCACTTTGATGATCACTAAGTATGATTAAGAAAAGTTAGTAATATGATTATTACCTTGATGATAGTGTTAGTTAAATAATTCGTTTTGTGTTTTACACTAAATGTGTTGTATAGTTTGTTGTGATCAAAACTAAGAAAGGTTATTTAACACTAATAATGTTTTTAGGCATCACTTGCATTAACAATCTCCCCCTTTTTTATTACGTCAAACTATAAACTCATTTACGTAGAAACACGAAATATCGAATTATTAACGAGTTTATCACTATCATTTCTCCCCCTTTGTCGTAGCAAAAAGGTAAGCACAAGTCTTTGAAGAGAACCGGACTTTGCTAGTATCTCCCCCTTGGTGGTTGCTCCCCCTTGCTTGGGGCACCAAGTGTATGAGCTAAGGTGACATGCTACACAAAGGTTAGTAGAAAGGAAAGAAACACCAATGTATATATGATCACTACCTACTAAGTAACTTGAGAGGGAGAAGGAGAAGAAATCTCAAATTAGAAGCAAGTATTTGCTAAGTATGTCCAAAGAGGTAAATGACAAAATCAAGGTTCAATTGGTGGAATGGAGGTAGAAAAGAAACATCCAACCAATAAAGATGATAAATTTGTCAAGGGGTAAAAATTTAGAATTGATTGAATCACCCATAAACAATTGTAAAGATTAACCACGATCAACTCAAAAGGAAGAGAGAATGATCAAATAGAGAAAACAAACACAACACAAAGATTTCATATTACATAAATATGAAGAAAAAAAAGACAAACAAAGTAGATAGTCATACACACAATATGAGTATCTAAAGCAAAAGATATGGAAAATAAACCACAAAGCATAATCTAGTCTAATAGTGATAATTTTCCAAGATTGCTTAAAAACACTAAGGACTCTAAAACAACTAAAGTTTTATTGACTCCAAGGGAGTGTAGCCCTTTAGTTGGAAAAATAAGACGACGATGCATCATTCTAAGTTTTGTCCACGGGAACGAAAACTTTAAGAGGAGGTCGAGTGAGGAGGAATTCAAGAAAATTTAACTTATCATACACATGAGCAAGTTCAATTTGTTGAAATCGACAAAAAGTACACGAGGATCCATGATGCAACACAAATTTGGTTGATGGGGGAAGGCCATCACACCTAGGGTTTGGTGGTGGTGAGGAAAGTGGGTAGGAAATGTTTTCACAATGCCTTGTGAGGTTTCGGAAGGTTGAAAGGTCATTGAGTTGAGGGGTGTCAAAAGGTTTTGGTGGTGGGGGGAGATTTTCCTTTTCTCCGGTGATGGGGTTAATGGAGTAGGTCTCAATCCAATACTTGATTGGAGAGAAGGTGGGGTTCTTGGGTGGTTTGGATGAAGATGGTTCATTTTTTTCTTGATCCAAATAGGTCTAACCGAGATTTTCGGTTTCTTTGAAAGCTTGGATGAGGAAGGTTTGGGTGAGGAGGTCTGTGACAATGAAATGTCAAGGTTATGAAAGGAAGAGTTAGGCATTGTTGAGGTGTGAGAATGAAATCTCAAGGTGTGGGTATAAGAAGAAAGTAGACAAGGCAAAGGTTTGAAAATCAAATGTAAAGTGTCAAGGAATGTTTAGCCAAATTGAGTAAACATGGAATCTTGACAGGGGATAGGTTTATGAAGAAAGACCAAAAAATGAGCCAAAATTTTACTTTTCTGTCCGCGGTACCTTATAGGGACCGGCGGTTCCTTATCACTTAAGGAACCCCGCGACTTTAGTGAGCCGCGTGCAGTGGACTTGAAACCTTGATTTTTCAGGGTTTTGAGAAAAACTAAGACTTTTTCAAAAAAATTCAAATCTTGAAATTTTACCTCTATTAGCACTAAATTATGCTAGGGTTGCATAAAGCATCACATTCACAAAGAATGTCTTGAAAATGGGTGACAAAATATTTAGATAACATTTTGAACCAATTTTAGTCAAGTTTTAGAGGTTGTGATAGATTTAGGTTCAATTTTAATTTAGAATTAAAGTTGATTAATGTGCACATAAAGACAGAAACACATAATGCTAAGTCCATAATTCATTCTCATAAAACACTCATGAAAGAGATACATAAAGAAAATGAAGAAAAACAATTAACTATCTAAAAACAAAACTAGCTTAAAAAAACTAGGTCTTGATTAGGAGTCTTCCTTGGCTTGGTTTAAAGAAAAACTTGTTAGGGAAAATCATCATTTATCTCCTAGGAGGATGATTGGAAAAGAGACTCAACAAAAAGCTTTGCAACTCTATGTGAGCCCCAATCATCTCCATTCTAAGGATATCAAGGAGATAAAAGTTGTTGAGGCAACAAGGGCAATTAGTGCCATTGTGCATGAAATACCCATAAAAGCTAGGATCACCCAATATTTGAGTGTTTGAGGGAGGTGGAGGTGGAGGAGGTATGTTCTCCAAGGGTGATGTGGGTGAGTGTGGAGGTATGCTCTCCAAGGGTGAAAAGGGTGAGTTTGGAGGGGTAAATGGTGAAGTCACCAAGGTATCATCAAAGTCATTCACAATGGGAATGCTTTGGATGGGTTGTGACTGGGTAGTCACATCCAAGAGATTACTTGGAGTGAAGGGTGATGAAAGCTCATTCATCCTAGATTGGAATGAAGAGGAGGTGGAACCATGAGAATGGTTGGTACCATGGGTAGAGGTAGTCTTGCATGGAGCAAGAGGTGTTGAGGTTGATGAAGAAATGAGAATTAGGACAATCTCATTCTTGGGTGTGTGAAAGGGTGAAGAGTTAGGTTTAGGCATTTTAATCTTAATCTTAATATTTTTCCTTGAGGTGGAGGTTTTGGATGAGTTTGAGCTTCTTGTAGAAACCATGGTTAAAATGAGAGGTTTAAGGTTTAAGGAAGAATGGTTTGATGTGTGAAGAACATGGCTAACAAGGTGGGTTTAAAAGGGTGAAAGGATGATCCAAACTAGTAATGGGTTAAAAACATTTTATGTAAACAATGAATTTAGCTAACCTAGTTTAGGAAATGTGCACGTTTTTGCAAAGAATCAAGCAAGGTTTACACAGATTAAGGAAAATAGTGTAACGCAAAGATTCTGTCGAACACAGTAGCCGACAGTTCCTTATCTAGGGGAGGCGATTCCTTATCAATAAGGTACCGCGGGTCGATATGGAACTGCGACCAGTGGTGTTCAAAAATGGTACTTCCTCAAACTTTGGTTAGCCCAAGTTTTTACCAAAGGATTTTCTGTTGGGAATAAATTATGGGTCAGTTCACTAGACGCTGATAAGAAGAATTCAAGCGCTGATAGGATGACATTGGACGCTGACAGCCAAGCGTTGACATTTGTAGAAGTCAACGCTGACAGCCTTGAAGATTAGCACTGATGGAATATATCTTCATACGAATCATTTTGTTTATTTGTTTCTTTATTTGTGTATGGTAAAGATAAGCTCGACATTGTATTTTCTATTATTATCTTTACCTAGAATAGTTGATTCGTAGCTTATTGTACAAGACTTCTTAATCTATAAAAGAAGATCTTTTAGGTTAAAGTTAATTATCAGTTATCATAAGTTTTCATAAGTTAAACCTCTTTCATTGTAATCAAGTTCGATCATTCTAATACAAGTGAAAGTTTGTTTTACATCTTTGTGTTTTAGATTAAGTGTTAATTCCGCATAACACTTAGTTACTTTATTCATAAGCAAAGGTTTCTCTACGTGTATTACTTGATCTAATCTCGTATACACAAAGCTTAACCGATCTAAGTTTGGGATCAACAAGTGGTATCAGAGCTTGTTGAGAAACTTTTGATCTTTAAGTAACGCAAGAACCCTAAAACACCAAAAACCCTAAAAACCCTAAATTTCTCAAAACCCTAAAAACATCATGTCTGGCACAAATCAGCCTCCTGCTTTGCTACAAAACAACTCCACAAACCCTAGTATCAAAATTCCCATGTTTGATGCCAGGAACTTCGAGCTTTGGAAGTCTAATTTTGAGCAATATATAGCTATTCATGACTACACTCTTTGGGAGATTGTTGAATATGGGAACACATTCGACAAAGCGCAAAAGATTGCTAATGCTATTGCCACAAGGATAGCTCTTCCTAATTGTCCTGAAGCTGATAAGAAGGAAAAGCCTGAAGATGGAAGAGCTGTAGCTGCTGAAGATATAGCCAAGAAAAGGGTGGACATGAAAATCTTGAACATCATGAAACACGCCCTAGGTCATGAGAATCAGCACAAGTACAAACGCTTTGAGTCTGCAAAAGAGCTTTGGGAAGCTCTTGAAGTAGCACATGGTGGCAATGCTGACACAAAAGAAGAAAAGAAGAAGCAACTCATGCATGAGTATGCTGTCTTTAAGGCTCAACCCAATGAGAATCTCAGCAGTGTGAGAAGTAGACTACTTGATATCACAAGTCAACTTTCCTTCATGGGAACACAGATTGATGACCCTGACTTGAATGCTACTTTTATCAAAAGCCTTGGTGATGTATGGAAGATTGAGACAAGATCCATTCTTGTCAATAACACCCACAAGACCTCTAGGTTTGATGACATCTTCAACAAACTAAGACTGTTGGAGAATGAATGGCTTTTGGAGGGTGATAATAAATCTTCCAGTAGCAACATGGCCTTCTTCTCACAAAGTGAAGGCCAATTTGATTCCATGAACTCTTATGGACATCCAGTCACTGGATCTCAATGTGTCAACGCTGGATCACAGTCTGTCAGCGCTGGATCATATCCTATCAACGCTTTATACTCAAGCACTGACACACACAACTTTGGCGCTGATAGAATTAAACCTGCTGGTTTAGATCTAGATACTGTGTGTGCATTCATTGCTTCTTTGCCCAGTGATTTAAGGATTACATATGAAGATCTTGAGCAGATAAGTGATGAGCAATTGGAAGAGATGGACATCAAGTGGACTATGGCTCTTGTAAGCTTAAGAGCAAACAGGTTTAATAAAAGGTTCAAGAAGAAGATGACCTTTGATGCTAAGGATGTCGCTGGATTTGACAAATCCAAAGTTGAGTGCTACAATTGTCATAGGATGGGGCACTTTATGAGGGAATGTAGATCTCCAAGAAGATCTGATGCTGGTAAGCCTTCAAGCCAAATGGTTAAGAGCCAAGATCCCAAGGCCATGGTTGCTGTTCAACAAATTGATGGTGTTGGAGGATGGGACTGGAGCTGGAACTTTATGGCTAAGGATGAGGAAGAGGACAGAGCCTTGGTTGCTGAAGTTAAAGAAGAGCATGTTGAATATGCTCTCATGGCACACTCCTCCTCTTCATCAGATAATGAGGTATATGATGATGCTTTCTGTTCTAAGGGTTGTCGTTTAAATACTGAAAAACTAAATCAAGAGATAGTAAAATTATTAGATGAGGCAAGTACTGAAAGATGCAAAGTATCTAATTATCAAATTGCTCTTACCCAAACAGAAAAGACAATAGCTGAGTATAAGAAAATGGAGTTTGATTTAAAGGATCAAATAAATATCTTAAAACATGAGCTACATCAAAGTAAAGATATTCAAGATATCACAAACAGGGTTAATCTTGATTTGATAGCTCAGTTAGATGAGGCTAACAAAAATAAAGATAATGTGAGTCTTAAAATCCAGAGATTTGATAAGGCCACACAATCCCTAGGAGAGTGTGTTAGTAAACAAAGAGACTCTAAGGATATGAGTGGGATTGGGATGAAAGATTATACTGGTGTTCCACCACCAGCTGGGGATTTCTATGGTGTCCAATCAAAGGACTTATCTTGGACTGGCTTGCCAGAACTCCAAGAGAAGGAATTCATTCCTCACCTAGAGTGACTTCCCCAGTTGAAGAATACAAACAAAAACTGACTGACCTAGATGAGTGGAAGAAAGCTAACCACACTTTGTTTGTTAAGGGAGGGTTATTGTGTGAAAGTCCAAATGAGCCCACACCAATCACGAGCCATGATCCTACACCTATTAAAATCACACACCCAACCACTGGCAAAGCTGTTGACCTTGGCCCACAAACTGTTAGAAAACCTAGTGTTAAGTATGCAGAGATGTATAGGAATACTAGGTCACCAAAAAGCCAAGTTAGTAACCATGGAACAGGCTTCTTTGCTTCTAGACCTAAGACTATGTCTAGAAAAGCTTGTTACTCATGTGGTAGCTTTTCACATTTGGCATACAAATGTGTCAACGCTTCCAATGTCAACGCTGATAGGAACCATTTCAGCGCTGACAAAAGTCAACATAGGTCAAACACTGTCAGACCCAATACTTTTGTGAACAAAAGTTCACAAGTTGTTAGACCAGCCCCATTCTTTTCTAGAGGGTCTAACACACAAGGCCTAAGACCTTTCCAAAAGTCAAACACTTGGTCCAATAGGCAATGGGTTCCTGTAGCAAACCCTAGGTTCAACGCTGATAAAGGCAATCGGGGCGCTGACAAGAACAATTTCAGCGCTGACAGACACACTGCCAAACCTAGGTATTTGCAACCACAGGGAAATGGGTCTAAAGCCTCTACTAGCTTAACATGGAGACCAAAACAAGACCAAAACCCTAATTTTACTGGTCTTTCTATGACATGCAACAGGTTTCATTATATTTCAAAGGCCATGTCAACACCAGTTGGGGTTAACTGGGAATTTCATTCAAAAAGGGATGAAAATGGGGTTGTTATGAGAACCAAGTCTGTTCTTGTTAAACAACCAAATGAATCCGAGTCTTCCAAGGCTTGGGTTCCCAAAGAGAACTAATGTGTTTTCTTTATGTGCAGGGCATTCTGAAGAAGATCAATGATTATGGATATTGGGATAGTGGATGCTCAAGGCACATGACAGGAAAGGAAGACTATCTGACAAACTTCACTCCTATTCAAGATGGTGATAAGGTATACTTTGGAGGGGGCTATGGCACCATCACAGGAAAAGGAACCCTTATTACCAATAATCTACGTTTTGAGAATGTCTTCCTGGTAAAAGAACTGGATTATAATTTGTTTAGTGTATCACAAGTGTGTGATAACAAAAATAAGGTTCTTTTCACAGATACTGAGTGCTTGGTGTTAAGCAAAGATTACAAGCTCCCTGAGGAGAAATACATAGAATTTAGAACACCAAGGCATAAAGACATATATAATGTGAATCTTAATGGAATTAAGATGAATAATAAAATGATGTCATGTTTTTATGCTAAAGCCTCAGTAGATGAAAGTAATCTTTGGCACAGGAGATTAGGGCACATAAACTTTAAAAATATCAATAGACTTGTGAGGCTTGGTTTAGTTGATGGTTTGCCTGAAAAGGCTTTCCACAATGACCACTCTTGTGTTGCATGTCTTAAGGGCAAGCAGCACAAGGTCTCATTCAAATCTAAACAGGTGCACTCTAGTTCTAAACCACTTCACTTATTGCATATGGACCTCTTTGGTCCAACTAATATAGAAAGTTTGAAGGGTAAATCATATTGTTTTGTCATCACTGATGATTTTTCCAGGTTTACATGGACTTTCTTTTTAGCCAAGAAAAGTGAAACTGCCCAAAGTCTGATTAATTTCATTACCCAGATTGAGAAGAAAAATGGTAATGAGGTCAAAATTATTAGAAGTGACAATGGGGGTGAGTTTAGAAATCAGTTGTTAGATGATTTTTGTGCCAAGAAAGGGATTACTAGGCAGTTTAGCATAGCTAGAACCCCACAGCAAAATGGGGTTGCTGAAAGGAAGAACAGAACCCTAATTGAAACAGCCAGAACCATGTTGGCTGATGCCCACTTTCCTATAGCCTTTTGGGCTGAAGCTGTTAACACAGCTTGTTATGTTCAAAATAGGGCATTGGTCAACAAAATACATAATAAGACACCTTATGAGTTACTTTGGGGAAGGAAGCCAAATATTGGCTTTCTCAAGCCTTTTGGTTGTCATATAGTTGTTTTAGAAACTAGTGAAGCCCTAGGTAAATTTGATTCAAAAGGTGATGAAGGCTACTTCATGGGTTATTCAGTGCAGAGCAAAGGATATAGGGTTTACATTAAAAAGGAAAAACGTATACTTGAAAAAGTACATGTTAGGTTTCTAGAGAGTAAACCTAGTGATCCTGAAAGTGGTCCAAATTGGTTGTTTGACTTGGAACCTTTATCTAGAGCTTTAAATTATATGCCTGTTACTGATCCAGACATTGTGAAGGTAACTTCAAGTGTTTTGGAAAAGAGAATTGGTAATGTTTCAGGTATACAGGTTGCTAAGAAGGATGGACCACCAGCAGTTGAGTCATCTCCCACACAAGAATTTGTTACACTTCCTATATGGACAGATGAGTATTATGCTGCTGCTACTGCTGCTAGAAAAGATAATGGTGGTGTCCAAATACCACCAAATACAAACATGCATGGTTCTTCAGGCGCTGACAAAGGGAAATCAAGCGCTGACAAGAGCAATTCAGACGCTGATGACTCAGACGCTGACAACACCAGTTCAAGCGCTGTTAGCCCAAGCGCTGACAAACAAGGTTCAGACTTTGATGACACCTTTGCACATCTTTTCTCTTCCCATTTTGAACAAGGTGGACCTTCCAATGTCCATGAAGAGATTCCTGTTGATCAAAGAGAGTCTGATGAAGAAGATATTGGCAACATGGAGCGTGAAGTTGAGGACAACAGACTTTTTGAAGGAGGAGTTCTCACTTCCATACAAAAGGATCACCCCTCATCTCAGATCATTGGTGATGTAATGGCTCCAGTTCAGACAAGAAGATCCCATCAAAATCTTGGTGGATTTATTGCCAATATACACAAGAAGGTTGATACCCCTCTTGTACAAGCATGTTTGTTTGCATGTTTTCTGTCACAAGAAGAACCCAAGAAGATTTTTGATGCTCTCAAAGAACCTAGTTGGGTGGAAGCAATGCAGGATGATCTTCACCAATTTGCTATACAGGATGTTTGGGAGCTGGTTGATTGTCCTAGATATGTGAGACCAATTGGGACAAGATGGGTTCTAAGGAACAAGAAAGATGAAAGAGGTATTGTGGTCAGAAACAAGGCACGTTTGGTAGCTCAAGGATATACACAAGAGGAAGGTATAGATTATGAAGAAGTTTTTGCTCCAGTTGCAAGAATTGAAGCTATAAGAATTTTTCTAGCTTATGCCTCTTGTATGAACTTCACTGTTTATCAAATGGATGTGAAGAGTGCTTTCCTCTATGGAACAATTGTTGAGGAGGTATATGTCATGCAACCTCCTGGTTTTGAAGATCCTGAGAATCCAGACAAGGTTTATAGAGTGAAGAGAGCTATGTATGGACTTCATCAGGCCCCAAGAGCATGGTATGGTACATTGTCCACCTACTTGGTGGAAAATGGTTTTAAAAGGGGCACCATAGATCAGACATTGTTCACAAAGAAGAAAGGTAAGGATGTCTTACTTGTTCAGGTCTATGTTGATGATATCATTTTTGGATCTACCAATCCAAAGAAGAGTGAAGACTTTTCCAAGCTTATGACAGATAAGTTCAAGATGAGTGCAATGGGTGAGATGAACTTCTTTCTAGGGTTACAAGTTCAGCAGAAAGAAGATGGTATCTTCATCTCCCAAGACAAATATGTAGCTGAAATCTTGAAGAAATATGGTTTTTCTCCACATGAAAAGAGTGCTTCCACTCCTATGGATAGGGAAAACCCTTGGGGAAAAATTGGAGCTGGAAAAGATGTGGATGTTAGGCACTATAGATCAATGATTGGTTCATTGATGTATCTTACAGCCTCAAGACCTGACATCATGTTTGCTGTGTGTGCTTGTGCACGCCATCAAGTGACTCCCAAAGAATGTCACCTTTTTGCTGTGAAAAGAATTTTTAGGTACCTCAGATGTTATCCAGATCTTGGCTTATGGTACCCAAAAGATTCTCCATTGGAGCTTATTGCATATTCAGACAGTGACTATGGTGGTGACAAGTTTGATAGGAAATCCACAACTGGTGGATGTCAATTTCTTGGGAGTAGATTAATCTCTTGGCAATGCAAGAAACAAACAGTGGTGGCAAACTCTACAACTGAATCAGAATATGTTGCAGCAGCTGCTTGTTGTGGACAAGTCTTATGGATTCAGAACCAGCTGTTGGATTATGGGTATAATTTTATGCATACCAAGATTTTTGTAGATAATAACAGTACTTTATGCATTATTAAAAATCCTGTACATCATTCTAAAACCAAACACATAGAAATTAGACATCATTTTATAAGAGATTGCTTTGAGAAAGGTTTAATACAACCAGATAGGGTAGCCACAGAAGATAATGTGGCTGATTTATTAACTAAACCTTTTGATACTGGAAGATTTCAATATTTGGTAACAAATATTGGAATGGTTAATCTCACTTAATATGTGTTTTGGAACCTTTTTGTAAAAGTATGTACAGGATAATGTATTGTTATTGGTCTTTGTGATGATTTAGATTTTTCCACTTTATTTTTCTAACACTGACAAAGGTAAATGTAACGCTGATAAGTGTTATTTTGCCGTTGTTAGAGATATTACTGTCTAACGCTGACAAGAGTTCCTTCAACGCTGATACGTGTTGTCGGGGCGCTGTCAGCAACAAATGTTAGTTTTGTGGTTTTTAATCTAAATGTGTAGGTGGTGATAGCTTTATGCCATTGGATACAGAGTTGCTTATGGATCTTTGACGAGCTATTTGGACATGTTTTTGTTTATGGATGATGGTTGGAATATTTATATTCCTATCTTGACATAAATTTTTAATGTTCATATATATTTTGAGAAACTCATGTATCATAGTTTAAGGGGAGGTTTAAGGAACCTTTAGGACTTTTGGGTATTCTTATAATACTCTCATCACAATTCTAGATTGTGTCCACAGGTGAGTATGGGTTAGTTTTACTAAACCATGAGGCACTGTAGCATGCAAAGTTGAAAAACTATGCATGCTGCCAAGACATTTTTGGCCTAGAATTGGTTGTGGTCTGATGGGATACTTGGGAATAGTTTTGTTATGGGTTTACCTGGGAGTTACAAAGAATTTTATGAAATAACTTTGTTGGTAAGTATTTTGGTTAGCAAGGGACACTAGAGGACATTTGTGTCTATCTTGCTTAAGCAAGTGTGCATAAATGGACAGTGCTTGCCGCCCAGTAATTATTATCACCTTGTAAGATATTTCCCTTAGGATAAATTACTTTGTTAAGGTCTTTTTCTTTTTAAATATTTTTTATTTTTTAGACGCTGACAAGTTTTTCTCCAAACGCTGTTACGTCCAATCGTGACGCTGACAAGGCTTTAGGCAAACGCTGACAAGGAAATATAGCCGTTGGGCGTTGATGGGCTATTTTTGACCGTTGACACCTAGTGGGCCCTACCCAGTTGTTATTTTTGACTAATCTTTGGCCGTAATTTTGGGGAGTTGTTACTTTTAATTAATGCATGAGATAAGTTATATTTGATTCAATATTTTCATCATTGCTCTTTGAATATAACTGCCTCATTTTTGACCAATCCAAATCATGCATCTCTCCTATAAATTTGGCTAAACTTTTTGTTCTGGGTATTCATATTTTCTTGTCTAACATTTTTCTCCTAGATTTTTCCCATATCACATACCCTAAACAGCTTTAAACATGGCACCAAAGTTCAACTCAACCAATCTGACATTGGAGTTCAAGAGCCAACATAATATGGTAGCTTACTTGACTGCTGATAATGATTTGTTCCCTCAGTATTCACAAATGGTGGCATTTTTAAATGCATCCTCATTAAGGTATGCACTTTCTCATGAACCATTGGTCCCTGTCGCACACATTAGATAGTTTTGGAATAATGCTAGTTCCACAACAGCTAATGGAGTGACCACATTAACATCTACTGTTCATGGAAGAACATGGGTGGTCACTGAAGCCTTGGTTCGCCAAGCTTTGCGTCTTGATGACGCTGATGGTGTGACTACCCTTGCCGTTGCAACAATAGAACAAGGTCTTAGGGAATTGGGTTATCCTATTCCTGCTGGTAAATCTTTAAATAAATATCATAAGCAGGAATTTCCCTCTGACTGGAAATATTTGATACATGTCCTTCTTCAATGCTTAAGTCCAAAATGTACTGCTTTTAATGAAATAAACAGGTCAATTGCAAGTGCTTTGGTTTGTATGTCACGTGGGCTTAAGTATAATTTTTCAAAAATGATTTTTGAAGGGATGTGTAAAAACAAGGGAAGTAAATTGACTTTGGCTTATCCAAGATTTTTGCAAATGGTCTTTGATTTACAAGAATATTGTACTAGGGATCATGACACTTTTTATGAGATCCCTAAGCAAAAGAAAACCATTTTTGACAAGATGATCTCCACAAACAGATCCATACCTCTTACCCAAGCCATGCTTGAAGTAATTCAGGCTGCTCAACCACAACCAGACCCTGCACCTCAACTTGAGCCTATCCTTGAACCATTACCTTCACCTGATCACATGGACGTTGACCAACCCAATGTCAACGCTGACACTCAAAATGTTGGCGCTGACACAGCCAATCCCAACGCTGATGACATCCCTGAACATTCCCAAACACCCCTTAACCAACCAACACCCACACAATCTACCTCATCTTCCACCCCATTACAATCTGGGTTGAATAAACGCCAAAGGACTACTGGAGTGTTCTCCTCTAGTGGTCCTAGCCTTGTTGCAGAGAGAACCACCTCCACAAGTGTGGCTGGTGCCATGGATGAGGCTGGGTCTATTGACACAAGCTTAGATGCTGGTCAAGACAGTCCCAACATCATTAAGACCTCATCTACGCCCTATGATTCTAATTTGGGAGGTCAAATCCCCATTCTAGCTGAGGGCAGATTGGAACCTATGACATTGATTGAATTGACGGCTGCTGTCATTAGCTTGCAAAAGCAAAATGTCAGCCTTGTACAAATTGTCAATAATCAGGGCCGTGAACTCCAAGTATTGAGGGAGCGGGTAACTGTTTTGGAAAATCCAAGTAGCAGGAGTAGGATGGAGGAATCTTCCAAAGGGGAGGATGAAGAGGATGAGCTGATTCATACAGCCAGTGAGAAGAGTTCACAATTTAGTGAATCTTTAAATGTTGCTGAAGTACTCACTAACTTGAAGAAGCACCCAATTATTGATACATCCAAGGTAACTCCAATTAACTTGGAAGGATCTTTCACAGCAACAATGGGCGCTGATACAGGTTTGAACGCTGACACATCCAGCGCTGACAAAGGTAATCGGGGCGCTGATAAAGGTAACTTGAACGCTGACAAAGTTGCAGGTGGTGTTGATGTATTCCAGTCATCAGCAATCATCAAAGATGTGTCCACACAGGTTTCTTCTTCTACCTTACCAATTATTGATCCAAAAGACAAAGGTAAGGGGATTATGGTTGAAGAAGATGTTCCAAAGAAAGATGCAACACAAATTGCATTTGATGAACAGTTGGCTGCACAACTTTTGGAAAGAGATTTGAAGAGGAGTGGTAGATCACCATTTGTTGCCACTTCTGAGAGTGAGGAAGAAAGTGGTGATGAAAAAGAAGGAGATAGCTCAGATTCAAGTGTTCAAATTATTGAAGATCCAGAAAGACTTGAATATGGGGATGAGTTGGCAAGAGAAAGATTGAGTGATTTGAAGAAGCAGGTTGATTGGGACCTTCCAGAAATCACCAGAATGTACCATGCTTGGGAAGACAAAGTAATGGACAACCCAGGGATGAGCTTATCAGATCAAATTTGGGGGTTGGAAGTTCTTCTCAGGGTACAAGATGATATAAAGGTGATTTTGAGGTATAATGCACAAGAGGTCAAGACTTGGCTTAAAAGAGATAGAAGGCAGTTGTATTACAAGTTGCTTAGATGCCATCAACCTAGATGGACATACAAGAAGTTGCTGGCTTTATCTTTTGAGGAATTAGAGTATAGGGCACATCCTATTTGGAGGAATGTGCAAGAAAATAATGTCTATCAGTTTCTTTCAGAAGAAAGGAAACAAGAGCTTGCTGAGGAAATGCAGATTCAAAAGGAGATGAGGATTGCTCAAAGACCAGTGAAGAAAGGAGATCCTTTTCAATTTCCTAAAGATATGGATGTGTATTATCCAACTGAAACTGTTATAAGGAAGCATCTCAAGCTTTATCCATTGGAAGCTTCAGATTTGGTTAATGTAGTACCTCTAGATGACAGAAATCCAATCATAAGTTTTGATGAAGATGAGTGTGGATTTTGGAAGATTGGCAGATTTGGAAAGGAGGTACATACTTTCACTTCAATTATTTCTATCTTTGCAAGCATAGACAGAGAAGACTTGGTGCATCTATGTAGATTGATAGAGGCCAAGTATACAGCTGAAGCACCTACTTCAGCAAATGGAATAAGACTATGGCACACATTTTTGACTTTGTGTGGTCCAAGAGAAGCAGATCCTGCCATATGGAAGGATCTTGAAGATGATCTCAGTAATCTTCATTGGAGGCTTTATTCTACTTGTGGTGTATTTCATTTGAGCTCTACAAAGTTTTCAGAGTATCTACTTGTGGATGCTAACTATTTCTTGTCCAAAGAAGTATTGGAGAAGATGAAGGAGACACCCTTGGAGATTGATTATACTAGTGATGTGGCCAAAGACTTGATTAGATATGTTTATCACCAACATAAGAAGTTTTTGTAAGATTCCTCCTAAGCCTTAAGTTTTTATTCAGAAACTTGATCATTGGAATAGATATCAAGTTTAGGGGAGGATTGTTGGGAATAAATTATGGGTCAGTTCACTAGACGCTGATAAGAAGAACTCAAGCGCTGATAGGATGACATTGGACGCTGACAGCCAAGCGTTGACATTTGTAGAAGTCAACGCTGACAGCCTTGAAGATTAGCATTGATGGAATATATCTTCATACGAATCATTTTGTTTATTTGTTTCTTTATTTGTGTATGGTAAAGATAAGCTCGACATTGTATTTTCTATTATTATCTTTACCTAGAATAGTTGATTCGTAGCTTATTGTACAAGACTTCTTAATCTATAAAAGAAGATCTTTTAGGTTAAAGTTAATTATCAGTTATCATAAGTTTTCATAAGTTAAACCTCTTTCATTGTAATCAAGTTCGATCATTCTAATACAAGTGAAAGTTTGTTTTACATCTTTGTGTTTTAGATTAAGTGTTAATTCCGCATAACACTTAGTTACTTTATTCATAAGCAAAGGTTTCTCTACGTGTATTACTTGATCTAATCTCGTATACACAAAGCTTAACCGATCTAAGTTTGGGATCAACATTTTCAAGCCAAAGTTAACTACTGACCAAAATCTAGGAAGCTAACTAACACATAGGATGCACAAAGCTATGCAAATCATAATCACAATGGAATAGGCAATCATTTAGGATAAATAACAAATAATCTAAACAAGTAGAATTTAGTTAATACACCACCAAGAAAAAAATTCTTCAACATTACATGTTTACCAACATGTATTCTTTGAAACACTTCGAAGTCTTCACCTTCTTTTCTTGCCCAATCCCTTGATCATATTCCCCAAATACTTGAATCCCTTCCTTGACTCAACCCGATGTTCATGCAATTCACCTCGAGTCCTAAGATTTTCACGGTAGAGATGCTCTATGTTGAGATCTTCCGGTACTTCACTAAAGGAATAATGAGGTGGGGGAGCTAAGTCTTCAAGTCCATCCACGAATGAGTTTGAGGATGGGTGGGAATTACTCGAAGAGTTGAAGTGCGAACTAGAACCTATGCCATCACCATCACTTGTTGGCATATAGGTGTCCTCATCATCCGTCTCTTGATGATCGGATTTTCGCGAACCTCGATCACTTCTAGGTTTTCTTGCATATACCACTTGAATAGGTAACATAACCCGATGAACCAGGTGAAAGCGAGAAAGGTCGAGGTGGGGAAAGTCATGAGCAACCCTTTTGAAAAGGTGAGTAAGAAGCATAGCATAGGGAAGGTTTGTTTTGGGCTTTGAAAGGGCATAATTTATTCGTCGAGCGATATAGAATGCCAAATTGTACTTGGTTGATGTAAAGATGCAACACAACATATGCACCATACAAGCCGGGATATGATCTCGGTTTCCACCAAGACAAAATACATTCTCCCTAAGGATATTTGCCCTTGGACCATAAAATCCTTAAGGTCGCTAGAGAGCACTTCATAGCGATTCACATTTCGCACATTAGAATGAAGGCTTCTCACAACGTTTCCATCACGCTCTTTCGAAATGATGTCAAGGATAAACTCCGGATCAATTTTGGCGTGGTCATTTGGAGGTTTATCGTAGGATTCCAAGAGATCATCAAGTCTCCATTTGTCCGTGAAACGACAAGTGCCTTCATATGGCACACCAAGAATTTCACCAAAATTTTCGAGAGAGTATTGAATCATTTGATCATTCAACAAGAATCGAATGAAGATTTCGCCATTGTATTCAAACATGGAGTAAGTGCTAAAGAATTCTAGAAGAAACAAGGGGTAAATATCTTCTTCTATGTTGAGCAAGCAATCAACCCCGAAAGCTCAAACATAGATTGGATATAGTCATAACCCGTTATTCCCTCATAAACAACTCTACCCTCATGGAAACATCGAGTAGAAAGGGATGAAAAGGAGTTTTGAAGTTGAGTGGAAGCATAGGTTTGGGAAATGTTTGGCATGTATTGTTTAGTAAGTTGATGATCCTTTTGGTATTGTGAAGGCATGATTAGTACCTAAATAAAAACACAAGAAAATATTTTTTTGATCACTCATATGAAAAATAAAATCAAAAATCAAAATATGAGAATGTGTTATATTAATTTCTTGACAAACAAAGGATTGAATCCATATCATTCTTCATGTTCACAATGTATCTATTCCATAATTAACCAAGAACATATAAACTATTTTGGATCAACAATGGATTAGAACATTGGTTTTTCAAAACAAGGTTTTTAGGTAAGCATTAACAATGCAACTACCTATTTGTTCATGGGTTCATCTCAATTCCATCTTTTAACCAAAATCATTTAGCCAAAATTCGGATTTGTTCTACAAGTGGGTTTTAGTGAAATCTTAATGAATATGAACCTAAGGAATCATAGTATAATAACCATGTCAACCCATATTCCTATTAAGGTTATAATTCAATTTCAAATTTAAAAATCCCCAATTATGAAAGGATGAACCCTAGAACAAAATAGATGAAATTGAAAGAAAGTAATTACAATTAATTGATGTTTGATGAAGGATGAGTGAAACCCACAACTTAGAATCAATTAATTTGAGTGATTGAAGGTTTTTGAAGCTTCAACAATGGTGGAAAAGGTGGAATCCGTCGGCTGTGTGTTTTTGGGAGAGAGAGGGTTTGGTTTGAAAAAGGTTATTTTAATAAAACGGGCGCTCTGACAAACTTTACTGCCCGCGGTACCTTATCGATAAGGAACCGCAGGTTTGAGCCGCCAGAGATAAAGAACCGCCTACAGAGGCTGGTTTTTATCAATGAAATACGCCAAAATTTTGAAAACCAAGTTTTCTAAAATACTTAAAAATAAATCTTAAACCTTTTAGAATATCATTGGATCATTATAAAACTAAGAAATATGCCTTAATGAAGTATTACGAGTTGAATCGAGACCGAAAAGAACCGAAATGGACAAACGACTACTCGTAGCGAAAAAGCAAAGTGGAGAGAAGTCAAGGGAAGTGAATCAAGACTAAGATCAATGCTCAAGGGATTAATGACAATCTTCAAATCGTGGAGACGAAGAGCTTGTGTCATATATAGTCGTTTAAGACGTGCCTTTCCGGCGAGGTGTTAAACGGCTTTGGTAATGAACAACCATAAAGCAAATATTGATGCATAGACTAAGATCACTTTCAATAATAGTCTTAGTTTAAACCAAAATATGAGCAAGGTATTAATTCACTTTCTCTCCCACAAAGGACCTACTAACCGTATGGGTGCAAACCATGGAAATCATGCTTGATACTTTAAGCTACTACTAACTCACTCTACATCACCATAGTGAGTCAAGTATCCAAGAAATGAAGGTTTGAGAGGATAAAAGAAAAGAATCACAAACCACAAACAAATGTCAAGGCAAGGATGCCAAGAACAAGCACATAGTCAAGTAATGATTAAAAGAATGATCAAAGGGCGTGTGGAAGAACGAAAGCGTACCTTGGCCACAAAGAGCAATCCATCAAGGAATCAATGCAATGCCCAACAATGACTATGATGAGTACTAAGTCTTCAAGGACTAGTATCATTCCCAATCATCTTGATATCATCATTCAAAGATGTTGAAGATCAATGAAGATGAGTCTTCTACAAGTGCAAGTAACTCAATCCACAACCAATTAAATGATTGATCTTCATGAGTACCTATACAAAGCAAGATGCAAACTAGTAGATACATTTCAAGAGTAGATCTAAAATGCATAAAGGCTACTAATCTAAGAGGGATGCAATATTACCAATTAAAAGACCTATTTTCCAAGAAAAATTTTTTTTGACCGGAGAGAAACTTTAGTACAACTTGACCTTCTAATTTGAGGAGACAATGGATCGATCCAAGTTTTAAAGTACAATATACTTCAAAGATCTTGAGTGATCATCGCTCTGATACCAATTATAGAAACTAGAAGGGGGGGGAGGGTTGAATAGTTTCTCTTCTATTAGTCGCCTAATTAAAATTACTTTCAATTAGGTTTGTATCAAAACTATATTTTCCCTAAAGCTAAGTTGCATAATGAGTAGGTTCAATTCAAATGCATTAGCAATGGTAATAGGTAAGTATAATGATAATGAAATAAGTAAAGAGTAAGGAAAGAGACAACCTAGTGACAAGACACCAAGATTTATAGTGGTTTGACAACGAGGCTCTATCCTCGTTTCTACTCCACTCCTCGAGTACACCTACTCGAGATTTCCACTATATGCACAAGCTCCCTTCTTGGCGGAGAAAGCCTTACATCATCTCTTACATTATCTTCCGACACTAAGCTAAATGTCGAGACCTAATCATTAGCTAGGACCAATCTACACAACTTGCCTACTTCACAATTTAACGACACAAGGCTAGATGTCGAGTTCTAATCACAAGGTAGAACCAATCTTCACGACGTTGCCTACTTCACCATTTTACGACACAAGGCTAGATGTCGATTTCTAATCCAAAGCTAGAACCAATCTTCACGACTCTTCACTTTGAAGCTAAGTGAGAACTTCACACAACACAACTACTAATCACTTTTAAGTTTAGTGAGAACTCACAAGACACAACCACATCACTTTATAGTTTAGTGAGAACTACTACACAAAACTATTACAACTCAACTAGACATATCCAAGTACACACATGTAGCTTGGATCTACACAACACAAATCCAAGCAAACACATATGCAATGGATGTACACAATAAATCCAAGTATTCACAAATAGCTTGGATGAACACAACTAGTCCAAGTATTCATAAATACAAATGGATCAACAAAAACAAAAAGGCTAACATGATGAACATGACTAATTCATGGATTCATCTTTATCACAACACTAGTGAGTGAGTGATCTTCTCATTGGACAAGGTAAAGGAGGGGATCAAGAGGATAATCATATGTAAACATACTTAACACATTAAGTGATCATTTACTAATGATTATGCTATAGAAAAAAGAAAGGGGGCTGAGAAAAACGTCCAAGAGGCTTGTTGGAAAATAAGATTTGATCCACTATTTACAGAAGACAAAGTCCAACGGATAGCTGGGCGCAGATCCTTAACTAGCCGACGATTCCATATCGCTAAGGAACCGCCTAGCCATTTAAGGTACCGCCAAGTAGAGTCCGCTCCCTTTTTTGTCTTTTAGTAGGGTAGGAATATCTGAGGTTTTTTAAACCTTCATAGGATATTCTTATGGCATATGGAATATGCCATTTTCAAATTTATATTTTCCATTTTAATAAAGTATTTTCTTAAAAAGAAAGTTTATTAAAAAACTTTTGTCATATTAACAAAAGTGATTTTTAAGGATAATCACTTTGATGATCACTAAGTATGATTAAGAAAAGTTAGTAATATGATTATTATGTAACACCCCCAAATTTATACAACTCAGTACAGCGGAAGACTAGTTGGTGTTATGGGATAGCACATTACTCACATCATACACAACGCATAAAAATCGCGTCGTTTATTAATAAAGCATTTCCATTCATAAACATCAAAGTTACATAGGTCCCAAGTCATATTATTTCATACAAAGTTTTACAAAGTATTTGCATGGAAAATGTTGTTTAAGTGCGGGCCATGAATTCTTGTCGTCTTCCCGAGAATTACCTTCAAGTACCTGAGACAAAACATGTTAAAAGAAAAGGTCAGCGATAACGCCGAGTGAATTCATAGAGTTTAATAAAATCCATCAATATAATATCAGTATAAAATTATTACTGAAAATCATTTTGTAAAAATCATTTTAACAGGCCATAAAATAGCCAAAGTCATTTTATACAAATCTTCATCAAAATCATAATATAGGCATTTGCCTTAAAAATCATTATACGAGCCAATGTCGTAAAAAAACATCATACAATACGTCTTATGACGTTGTATAAAAATGAAAACCGTTATATGAATATGGTTATGAAAACCAAAACACAAACATAATATCAATAGTATGACCCTGTATTGCTAGTCAGGCAATACGTCGTAATTCTGAGCGTCTAGTAGTATTTCGTTAGTCGGATTATTATAAGTCGCATGACATTGTTACCTTACTAAACCAACAACGGGTAGCTAACCCGATACCAATTTTTCCCATCTAAAGTAGCGTGTCGTCACAAAGGTCACGCTATGGAAATCTTCTCATACATAAATTCACTTACCAATCAATGTGGCACGACGGGGATCAACCGTCAAGGCGCGAACTGGGGTGATCGTCCCCAAATAGTACTATTAAATGCATAAGCGTCTACCAAATCCCGGTAGTTCACAATTCATGCTAATGGGACTTTTAGTGACATAACCTAACTTTAATAATCCATTTAATTTCATCTATCGGGTCTATTAATCATTTATCAGGTCATACAATCGGGTCATTCAATCATTCGGGTCTAAATTAATAAACAAACAATCGGGACAAATGGTGTCATATTTTATAAAAACTAACATGTTATCTCCCTCGCGGGTTTACAAATCATTTTATAAAAGATTTAAAAGAGTGCGAGGCTATGAACTCACGTTGATGTGGGAAGGCGGGTTATCGGCAATTCGGACGTACGGTACGTGCTTCAATCACGGAAACCTAGACAAATAATACTCGTCTTAGACTCATGTCCAATGACTTTATAAAAATAACAATTATGTATACATATGATGATTTTATATACATGATGATCAAGTGGGTTTACATATTCTCATTTACTCATTTTTGTGTTACGTGTCGATAACTTTTATACTAGTTTTCTAGTTTTACCTATTTTCGTGTTTTAAGTCCAATAAGCCTATTATAAGTTTATTAACTTGTATTAATCCATGTTATACTTATATTATCAGTATCTACACTTTACAAGTTGGGCCTAAATGGGTCAAGCCAATAAATAAGTTTATAAGTGTTTTTGTCCATTTTGTTGTTTTGTTAGTCCGATAACGTTAATTTAGTCCGTTAATATCCGTATGTTATATAGTTCGGGTTTTATCGGTTTTTACTTGTTGTATATGTTTATATATCAGTAAATGGGTTTTATAAAAGTTTACATTAGACGGGTCCAACCGTCTAAGTTTTATTTAACAAAAACGTTAATTTTACGGTAATAGCCAAAAAAGTCGTAAAAATCATGTTTATAGTTTTATAACTTATAAAACATAACAAGTTACCATTTTTATAAAATGTCCACTTATTTAACCTTTAACATATTTATATAAATAAAATTCATGAGTTAGTGGGTTTTAACTTTACATTTTATACAATATAATTTTGAGTGCTTATATAATAGTATTATACTTTAATTTCCAAAATCTGATTTTTATTTTCATCTTCACCAAAACTGCCATATCTAGAGTTCTATATGGAGATAGAAGCTCAAATGTTTATCACATAAACTACATGATATTTTCTCCATTTAACTCTTCTATAGCTACTGTTGAATCATCCTCCAAGTATTTTCTAAAAATCGTCCAAAATAGTAAACTCAGATTTGTACCCTAAACTTGTTTTGATCATATCTCACTCATTACAATGATTCCATTGCATGGCCAACTCTCACATGTGTACAAGACCCATAGCTTACTGTAAATGGGTTCTACTTCATTATTTTATCAGTCTAACATGTGGTTAGTTACTGTTTTTATACAGCCTACCATTTAAACAAGATTTACCCATTTTACATGTAGTTTATCCATTTTTTAAGCATGTTTATCAACACCAAATCCCCACACAATACTTTTATCATCATATAATCATCATATACATATACAATAGGAAATAAAATACATGTTTACATAATCAAAATAACAAGAGGATGAGGAGGACAATCTTTATACCACCATGATGATGTAGGTTGTGATCAAAACATGGATTTTGATGGACAAACTTGTGAATCACCAAGACCATCTTCAAGACCACCATGCTTCATGAACTCCTTGTGGAAAATCAGCCCTAATACTCCATGGAAACTCCTCCTTGGATGTTATAAGCACCACCAATCAATAGGGTTTGAAAGGGGCTTCAACATATGTGTAAATAACACATGATTTTGTGGTTTAAATTGATCAATGATGGTGTTTTTGGGGTGGATATGGGACGGCATAAGCAAGAGAGTAGAGAGAGTTTGAGGTCGTTTTGCATGAGAAAATGAAGTAGATGGTTTCTCTTGGGTGGTTTTGATGTAAAGTAGCTTCAAGATGAAGCTAAAATGGACAAGTGTTTAAGTTAGCAACCTCAAGATGACACCTCAAGGGTGTTAGCTAGTTAGGACCGGTTTTGAGTGGGGGTGGGACAAGTGTCCCACTTGTCTCATCCCCATTTATTTACGGGTACTCCTCGATTCTAGTTTCCTCGATTTGCGTGCCTTCGGGTCGTTTTACGAAAAACGTTTTTATAAATTATGAATCAACGGCACAAAACGAATCTAATAAAAATTGTCTCATCAAAAACGGAGTTCGAAAACGTAAATACGTAATCCTAAGGTTTCCGGTTTAGTCGTAAAGGACGTCAAATTAAAATCGTAAGTCCTAATTTCTTCTCGTAAATTTGTGAGTTTATGAACCAACACAAATTTAAAACTCCAAAATAATATTCGCGGATAAATTTATTTTCTGAAATGTCGGACTGTCACCAAAGACGGTGTATGTAAACGTAAGCACGTAACGTTGAATCCTCCGGTTTAGACGTAGTCGATGCTACTTCAAGACGTAAATCCAAATTTCTTCCCAAAAATAAGTGAGTTCATAAAATAATATTTTCAAATAAATATTGAGAATAAAATATTGACCACAAATTGACGGATTGTCACAGCATTTACCCCTAAACAGGATCTTTGTCCTCAAAGATCATCTTACTACTCGCTTCTTATAGAGTTAAAGCCATGTGGGTATTTCCTCCACATTCGGTCTTTTCTCACAAGTGTAATTCATTACGATACGCGAGTTTCATCAAACATAACTACGGAAATAAGATCAGGCTTAATGTTGACTTACTTTCTCTATCCATGATGTTCATGGGTTTCTGATGAATGCAACTTTTCGCTGATCTAAGCTCTACTAAGAATAATCAGATTCTCACTTGATAGATATTCCATCAAGTTCGATATACGAAACATAATTCACGCAGCTCTTGAAGTCCTAGGGTAGATCCAGCTGATATGCCTTTCAAACCAATCTTTTACATCATCTCAGTGGTCCCATACAATGGGACTTATATCCCATGATTTGTCAGATCATGAATTCATTTTTCCAAGTTTAAAAAGGCATAACTTCGCTACCCATTTGGCGCTTCAAGATCTACATTTCACATTCACATAACCTCTTGCCCACTATCGGTAGTCAATAATCAAATCCTAATTTCAACAATCATTTCAGATCTCGCGGGTCGGGTATTTTTGTAAGGTTAGGTTCACCATCATAGGAAACCTTAAACCTAAAAGACATGTCCAACTCACAATGGGTGTATGTCGGGTGTCTTTATCTCAACTCTTGCTTACAGATGCTCTAATATAGATCCTAACAAGATTAGATCTCGATCCTAATACGATAATTATCAATGATAATCTCTCCAAAGGAAAACGATTATACTGTATATTACCAAAGGTCAATCACTCAAACATAAAACAACACTTATATTACTTTGTATCGTTACTTTACCTCGTCCCTTCGATTTGGGGTGGTACATAGTACTCTCATCAAGATTCGTTCTCAATGATTTCTGAGCAAATCTCAGAAATTCGATGCGAAGCGAGGATCTTGATATAGATGTTCGATACAGGCACACTATGTTTACATAACTCTTTTGCATTTATCATTAACGGGAATGATATTAGCGGATTTGGTCATTCTGTCGACGATGACCCAAATCGAATCAAATTCAGATGATGACCTTTGCAATAGCTAGACGTTTACTAATGTATGAGGCGATGTCTGCCTTTATAATTGCCATTAGTACAACTTCTTCAGACAAAGATACTATTAGTCAAAAATGACATACATATAATACTTATACTTACAAATTCCAACATAACTATATCTCACAATCCTCCATATTTAGACAATCACAAGTGGTCTTTAAAATATTTAACGCTATCGGCTTCTCAATTCTGATGGTTCACATTAGCCGCGAACCCCTTTTATTATCTATATTAACCTTTTTACAAACATCGTTTATTTTATATCGTTCGGCAATTTATTTTGCACCTTCATTATTAAGGAACACATCCTAATTGGTTCTTTATATTTTCTACATAATGTGTCGGTATCTATATTCATTTTTCCTGATGATATAATTATCATGTCCATATTTATTCAAAAATTATTTCTTCACATTTTCTGAGTTTTAGTTCTTCACAACTATCATTTTTTTTCAGTTTTGCTCAATTCGACGTTTTAAAAGCGTCGATAATTATCACAAGTAAATCAATAATAATTATTAAATTTTTATGAAACGTAAACGTAAAATTTTAAGTTTCCTAGTTCGATCAATTATATAAAATGTTCAAAATAAATTTGAATTTAATTAACAAGATTTTTGTTGATTTATCGAAAATAATTAATAAGATTCGTAAATGTTTGAAAAATCTTTGGTTATACTTTGGTCAAAATTTTCTTAGTTGAAAAGCAAAAATTGTCGTTTTAAGTTTTCAGGTTATGGTATAAATGGTTTTTCTCAATCCTTCTTAAGTTATCTTGAGGTATACACAAACATTTACCCCTAAACAGAAGTTTAGTTAAATGTTTAGTGTATAAGGGAATAATCCCTTTAAAATCCTTTGTTAAAACATTTGTCAAAACATATTTCCATTTCTTTTTGGTAAAATCCAAAGTCTTAAAAGGGCTTTTAATTTTTGAAGAGTCAATTTATATTCCATTATCTATTAATCACATGGTTAAATCATGTAAAGGTTCAAGTCTTTAATCACGTGTTAATTATTCAAGGTACAGGTTTTTATTTCTCAGTCATCTAAGGGCAATCTATTAATAATTATTAACTCATTCTTATTCTTATAAACAAACAAATAAATAGTCCTTAATGATCACGAGCATGAATTTATCAAATTACAGCCTACACACGTGATTCATCATATTTATGAATACTACATGTTCATTGTCAATCCAAACGACATCACATGAAACTCATAACGTTCATTACAAGTACCAGATGTAGTGATTGGAATAGATAATCCTTTTTCGCAGATGCGAAGTTGATGATAAATATGCCATGGATCAAAAACCTTGTAAATGATCGAACAAATCTTCCATTTCGAGTTATGGATATTGCTTTCAATTATCAATTTAATCAGTCACAATAGTCTATAAATATAAGGAATGATAACACCATAGCTCTTCATGATGACAGGCTTGGTATAATAAAATCTTTCTCCGACAACTCTCTCAGTTGTACGGTAATTCCTTTAATTCAGATGGTGCTGACATACAGTGCACAAGCCACAAGTGCAGCACCAGGAATAAAATCAATACCAAATTCAATCTTGCCTTAATGGCAAAAGTCTAGGTAATTCATCAACAAATACTTCCTAAAGTTTCAGATAACATTATCATCTTTTAATACATTCATATTAGGTTCTTTCTAGATTATAATATCTATGACTAATTCACAACTATTCACGGTATAATTTCAAGTCTAATGCAGGATATGGTCACCCATCAAGAATTATTTAGATCACTTTTGATAATCAACATCTTATCATTTAGGGGAATTCTACTCGAGTTCCCATCAATTAAGACAATGTCGTCATGTCATAATCAATCAATCCATTCTACTGGCACTATCAACTTTCTAGTTTCATTGTCGTCGATAAGATATGAAATTCTCAAAAGACTAACAATAACTCATAATCCTTCGCAAATTCAGGAGACATAACTAACCTTAAAAGAGTAAGATCAATGCATAATCTATGCGAGAAAATTTCAAATCAGATACAGACGAAAACATTTAACGAATATGAATATATCCCATGTTTTCATAATTTGAGTACGCATTCGAAAGCTCCTCGGATCGTTACCCAGGTCATTCAAATGAAACCAAATCAAAAGAAATGTAGGAATGTCGATACATCCAGTCGGGTATCAACACTCGGTAATCAGATACTTTTCCTAAGAATCTCACTACGGAAGAATTGGACAAGAAAGAATTGTCAATTGTCAAATAAGACAATTTCCACAGATGAGTAAATTCGACTCAGAAGAATAGATGGCACGGGCACATATGTAGATGTCTCTAACATTATGTCCCTATTTTGCACTTCTTGCAGATCTCATAAAATTTAATTTTTCACAATCTTCAAAGAAAATATAATGTTTATTAACAATTTTATGGTGACTACTAATCAGCCGTGCATGGTCCCTTCCAAATTGTATGTAGGCGCGCAACTATATACAATTTCAAGATTAACGATGCAATACTCAGTTCGTCAAAATTTTATTATCATGTTTATAATAAAAACATTTACATGTTTAGTTCTTAAATAAGAATCAAAATAAATTTACAAAGATTTTCCTTGTTATGAAAACAATTAAGTTTCCAAAGCGTTTTATAAACAACTTCATTTCGATAACGATTATTTATAAGTCTCACTTTAAATAAACCATATGGTGATGAAAACCCAATTTTTCTCAAGGGATACTGTTTTAACTTATAAAAACAATGAGTGATCTGCAAAAGAGTGATGAAGAGTTGTTCACCGAGAACTAACTACAATATGATAGGAAATGAGCTTAGCCAAATAATCATGAGGTTCATGATCTTGATGGCAATCAAAAAGAATAATACACAACGTAACTCAATTCAAGATGAGTACTTGTTCAACGGTTGCATCACTAATGCGAACATTAGGATGAAGCAATAAAGGATAGATAACATCGATACATGTAGAATTTAGCAATCAAAGGTAGTCTTTTTATTAATCACAAACAAGTCAAAATTGTACCGTAACACATTACGTGTCACTATGTCATACAATTCTCAGAACTCATCCTACCAACTGATATCTCAGTTAAGTTAGGGATTTTTAAAGGATACTGTTGGGAATCTAAACTTGTTAGATTCCCTGTTCATTGATTTAAACATAATTAGGCTGATAGATAGTCCCTTGCCTGTGCCTAGGAGGCAGGCAAGTTTCACAAGACTCACAGAGATCCGAATCTATGTGAGCAACCTCAGAGGAGTCCATGTCAGAGACATTGTCAGGGAAGTCGAAGATTACCTGAAGACATACTCCTTGGCTGTGATGGATAACAACCAAGATGTATTAGGGACTCTGAGGGGTTGAGAGTTAACAGGGGTGGCAATACCCTGATAACTCTCAGCACACTTTGGACATGCCATTTGTGTGTTCGAGAATATGAAGAATAAGGAAACTGTTTTGGACAACTGTTCCTTAAAGCATAATGGAAGACTACCAAGAATAGAAGGACATCATGTGACTGATGTGGGAACTTGTAAAAGTTGTGTAGTCGACATCAAGTACTATTCAAGTCAAACTCGTAACACTATAAATAGGATGTGTATCCTTGCATTAAGATTCAACACTTTGCAATATTAAGAACATTAGTGCGTGTAACTTAGTGAATCAAACAGCTACGACTGTATTCATAAGTTAAGGTTTATTGTTGTTCAAAGTGTGCACAACACATTGTCATCAAACGGTGTTATCCATAACACTTGTAATTCTTTATTATACAATAATAAGATTACGTTTGAAAAGTAGTACCTTGTGTTAATTAAGTTAAGATTAGGGTTTCTCGCATTGATTAGGGACTTTCAATTGGTATCAGAGCGGTGTTTGATATTAAAACCTTCAAGAAACATCGTTCTCCGTTTTATAATCAAGATCCACCATGCCGGAAACCTCTAGCCCACACTCACCTTCCAGAAACCCATCTTCACCAAGACTTACCGCCCCACCAAATGACGATGATCTACCCCAACTTCTTGACTCAAGAGGTGGATCACACGTAACCAGTGTACCAGTCTTTGATGAAGAAGATTTTGCCAGTTGGAAGAGTCAGTTTCTTGTATACCTTGATGGTCTTGAACCTTTTCTCTTAGAAATTTTAGAAAATGGTCCATATATTCCCATGGCACTCACTTCTACTGAAGAAAACCCTCTTCCCAAGCCTGTCAAACAATGGACCGCTGCTGATAGGAAATTAGCAAACCAAGATAAACGTCTCAAAAGCATCATAATTTCCTGTCTTCCAAAGCATATCATGAAGTCTGTTATTCAGTGTCCCACAGCTAAACAGATGTGGACAGACCTTATTCTTGGCCATGAAGGACCCTCTGAAACAAGAGAGACAAAGATTCAGGCACTCAGACTTCAGTTTAATGCCTTTAAGTCTCTTGAAGGTGAAAAAGTTCAGCAAACCTACACTAGGCTGAAGATTCTTCTAAATGACCTCGCTATGAATGATGTTACTATTGGTCAAGCTGAGATCAATGCCACCTTTGTCAACAGCCTTCCAAGAAAGTGGCTGAGCATGAATCAGACTCAGAGAGCTAACAACTCAATCAAAAATGATACCCTTGCTCAGCTCTATGGGAAGTACAATTATGAAGAAGGGCTGATCGATACTATCTACAAATCAGAGACTGAAAGATTTGTAGTCCAAGGAGCATCCTCCAAAGCTTTGATCTCTGCAACACATCCTATTGACAGCGATTCTGATATGGAAGAAGATACCCGTAGCAGTCAAGAGTTCTTGTCAGACCTCAATGCAGAATTTCATGAAAGAGCACTGCTAGCCAACCAAAGAAGATACTACAAAAGATCTGGAAGAGTAGGATCAGCTAGCAAACCAACTGACAGGTCAAAAGAAACATGTTTTGCCTGTGGAAAGCTTGGACATTTTCAAAAAGAATGTCCTTCCACCAAAACATCCTCACCATCTTATCCATCATCTTCATTCAAACCCTACAAGTTCAAACAAAATAACAACTCATCTCAATCCAATTCTTCAGACACTGAGAAGAAAGATTACAAAAATAAGTACAAGGCACTTAAAGCTGAGTTAGAACAAATGAATTTGAAGATTGAAGCTATGTCCAAAAAGAAAGGTGGTGAGAAAAAGGCTGAGAAAGGGTTGGTTGCTGAAACCTATGATTGGAATGATGAACCATTGACTTCAGATGAAGAAGACACCACAAGGGTCAGGGCTTTTATGGCAATAGCTAATGATGAACCAGCTGTTGGAAAAGGGGATGCAAGATCAGGACAATGGGTCGACATCACAATGAAAAAGGTACACAGGCTTCTTTCTATGTCTGATTGTGATGAACGTAAGCATGTTCTTGATTACACCATTGTTGACTTGCACTTTGTTGAGGAACAAAGGAAGAACCTTCTTGACAAGTTTCACTCTGTTAAAACTGAAATGATTAATGCTAAGGCTGAATGTGATACTCTCAGGCGGGTTAACTTAGAGAAAATATCCCTGCAAAATGAAGTAGCTAGATTAACCTTGAAAAACATAGCTTTGAATGACCAAGTCACTGAATTAAACAAAGTTATTGAAAAATGGCTGTGTGCTAGGTTTACTATAGATGAATTGCTTAGGGATGAAGTGCCTGCTGACTTAAACAGGGATATAACTGCTAAGCATAAAAAGCTGAGGATTATCACCAAACCCAAAGACATTGTCTTTAAATCTACAGAGACTATTCATATGTCAGATACCTCTTTGACTAATGACCCTGTCTCTGAAGATGTGGCTGAGCTTCCACCCTTGCCCAAACTCTCTGGAGTTGAACCTAGCAGTTCTTCTAGATCTGCTAAGGATGAATTTAAGATAGATATTGAGAATCCTCCAGCTAAAGTTTTTCGTGTGCCTGCTAAACCAACTGGTAAACAAGTAGCTTTTAAGCCTGTTTCTTCTAAGGCTGTGAATAAGGTTGACCCCACCACTGAAGATCGCCTGTTGTCTCTTATGAAAGAAGTAGAACTCTTGAAACAACACATTAAGCCTTCCGCTGAATGCTCTACTTCTCATGAACCTAAGTCAGTCCTAGGTGAACCCAAAGGGGAAAGATTAATCAAACCTTATTGCAATGTTTGTAAAAATTCTCACCACTCGACCTTAGATCATGACAGACACATGGCAGCTAAAAGAGCTAAGACACCCTCTAGGGACAGACCACAGAGTTCCAAAAGACAACAGGGAAATTACAATTCTTATCCTCCCTGTAAATTCTGTGGGTTCACAGACCATCACTCAGACGAGTGTGGTGACTTCCCTGGGTGTGATATCTGTGGGAGTTATAACCATGAAACAATGAACTGTCCATCCCAACGCCAAAAGTTCTTCAGGAACACAAGAGTTGCTAACAAGCAATTCAGGGAACCCACTGGAAAGTGGGTTCACCATAGGAACTAATCTGTTTCTATGTATCTGTGCAGAAATATCTCAAGGAATCGGTATGGTATCTAGATAGTGGCTGTTCTAGACACATGACATGGATTCAACAATACCTGCACAGATACTCAAAGGAGCCAGGTCCCAAAGTGGTGTTTGGAGATAACTCTTCAGGTGACACAGAAGGATATGGCTCAGTGAATTGCAATGGGATCACTTTTACCAGGGTTGCATATGTGAATGGTCTTAAGCACAATCTTATCAGCATCAGCCAGTTATGTGATGCTGATTATAAGGTTTTGTTTACTAAGACTCAGGGAACCATATTCAACAAAAATAATGATGTTGTGCTGGTTGCACCTAGAAGGAGAGATGTGTATGTCATCAACATGGCTGTGTGCTCTGAAGACAGCTCAAATTGTTTTCTTGCCAAAGCCTCTGAAAGTGTCAACTGGCTGTGGCACAAGAGACTGTCTCATCTCAACTTCAAGAACATCAATAAGATAGCCACTCAAAACTTGGTTGCTGGTCTACCTTCAGTGATGTTTTCCAAAGACAAAACTTGTTCTGCCTGTGTCAAAGGAAAACATCACAGGTCTTCATTCAAGACCAGGCAATCATTCTCTATTGACAAGTGCTTACATCTCCTTCACATGGACTTGTTTGGGCCTGTCAAACCTCAAACCATTAATCACAACAAATACACCTTGGTCATAGTTGATGAATTTTCAAGATATACATGGGTATTCTTCCTCAGAAGGAAAAGTGATGCAGCTGATGCCATCATGTCCTTCATCAGACAGGTTGAAAATATGAATGATGTTAGAGTCAAAGCTCTAAGAAGTGATAATGGTACAGAATTCAAGAATCATCAACTTGAATCATTTTGTGATGAAAAAGGGATTTCACAGAACTTCTCTTCAGCTGGCACTCCTGAACAAAATGGTGTGGCTGAAAGAAGAAATAGGACTCTGATTGAAGCAGCAAGAACTATGTTAAATGGTGCAGCCTTACCAAAGCAATTTTGGGGAGAAGCTGTACACACTGCCTGCTATACTCAAAACAGATCAATCATTGTCAAAAGACATGGCAAAACCTCCTATGAAGTTTTCAGAAAGAGATCTCCAGACGTCAGCTATTTTCATGTGTTTGGATGCCCTGTGTTTATTTATAACTCCAGGGATAAACTTGGAAAGTTTGATGAAAAGGCTGATGATGGATTCTTTTTGGGATACTCTCCAACAGCCAAAGCCTTCAGAGTATTCAACATCAGAAGACAAGAAGTAGAAGAAACTTTCCATGTCAGATTTAATGAAGATGATGAAGTCATACAGAGAACAGGAACAGAGGGTGATGAAGTAGATTTTAATGAAAATATTTCTTTCCCAAGTGATGAGTTCACAGAACCCAGACCTACCAGTCATCACCACTCCAACACTCTTACTCCTTATGTTCCAGCTTTTGATCCTCTGTCTACTCACAACATAGAAGTTCCTACCTCTCAGGGACTTGATGAAGAAGAACCTCAAATCTCTGATGGTCCTTCTCATGATATTAATGACTCACCAATTCTTCAAAACTCTGAAGATGCTCCTGCTGATAATGAAATTACTTCCCTTGATGTGGCTGAAGAAGACTCAGACACTGAAGTAGTTTTTGAAGAAAGCCCTCCTAGTCAGCAGGATGAGATTCAAATTGTTCCAGCTGTGCCCTCAAGTACCCCTGTTCTTGAAACTCCAGCTCCTCAAAATAAGTGGTCAAGAGATCAACACATTCTTCTTGTCAACATTATTGGGGAACCAAATGCAGGGGTCACAACCAGACAGCGAATCCAAGACTCTGAGTCAGCCTCAGCCAATGAATGTCTATTTGCTGAATTTCTTTCTCAAATTGAACCTAAAAGAGTAGCTGAGGCTCTGGTAGAAGATGGATGGGTAGCTGCTATGCAAGAAGAAATCAATCAGTTCAAAAGGAACAAGGTTTGGACACTAGTGCCAGCTCCACCTGGAAAGAATATCACAGGCACTAGATGGATCTATAGAAACAAGATGGATGAAATAGGGAACATCATCAGGAACAAGGCAAGATTGGTAGCACAGGGATACTCTCAGACTGAAGGAATTGATTATGATGAAACTTTTGCACCTGTTGCTAGACTTGAAGCCATCAGAATCTTTCTTGCTTATGCTGCCTATATGAACATCACTGTCTATCAGATGGATGTAAAGAGTGCCTTCCTCAATGGTGATTTGGCTGAGGAAGTCTATGTTGCTCAACCTGAAGGATTTGAGAGCAGCGAGTTTCCCAACCATGTGTACAGACTTCACAAAGCAATGTATGGTCTGAAACAAGCTCCAAGAGCATGGTATGAAACTCTTTCAAATTTCTTATCTGAAAACAAATTTGTCAGGGGTTCTATTGATAAAACACTCTTTACCTTCAAGGACAAGAGTGATTTCATCATTGTGCAGATTTATGTGGATGATATCATCTTTGGGTCAACAAATGTCAATCTTAGTAAACGTTTTGCTAAATTAATGACCAAGAAATATGAGATGAGTATGATGGGTGAATTAACTTACTTTTTGGGTTTTCAAATTAAACAATGTCCTAAGGGAATTTCTATTTGTCAAGAAAAGTATGTTAAGGATTTACTTAAAAAATATGACTTGGCTGATTGTGCTTCAGTGAAATGCCCCATGCTTCCACCCAACAACTTGGGCCCTGATGAGTCAGGGGTCTCTGTCAATGAGACTTTATATAGAGGCATGATTGGGTCACTGATGTATTTAACAGCCAGTCGTCCAGATATCCAATTCTCCACATGTCTCTGTGCAAGGTACCAAGCTAACCCAAAAGAATCCCATCTAGTGGCTGTTAAGAGAATTTTCAGGTATCTCAAAGGAACACCATCCCTAGGACTATGGTATCCAAAGGAATCAGGCTTTGATCTCAAGGCTTATTCAGATTCAGATTATGCTGGATGCTGTATTGACAGGAAAAGTACTTCAGGCAGCTGTCAAATCCTAGGAGGAAAATTGGTTGGATGGAGTGCTAAGAAGCAAAACTCTGTGGCTATGTCTTCAGCTGAAGCTGAATATGTCGCTGCAGCCAGCTGTTGTGCTCAGGTGCTCTGGATGAAAAGTCAATTGGCTGACTATGAAATCTTGTATGAGAAAGTGCCAATCTTTTGTGACAACACCAGCGCCATTGCCATATCCAACAACCCTGTTCTTCACTCTCGTACCAAACACATTGATATCAGGTATCATTTTATCAGGGATCATATTATGAAGGGAGATATTGAGCTGCATTTTGTTCCCACAGAGCTGCAACTAGCTGATATCTTTACAAAGCCTTTGGCTGAACCTACGTTCAACAGGCTAGTTGCTGAGCTAGGAATGCTCAATATTTCAAAGCCTGTGGCTTGATATTAAATGTGTTCATTAAATGATTGATTCTATATTAAATGTTTTATTAAATGTTTTTCACATGTAACTAGGTAGTTGCGTTCCAAGTAAATGCGAAAAACATTCTCACATTTTTTAATCATTTAAGTTTCGGATAACGAGGAGACAAACGTTTTGAAAGGTCAAGGGGACCCACTTGAGCAGTCATTTTCGCTTTTGCATTTAATGCGGTTGAATAACTGTTCACTCTAAAGTTGAATATATATATTGTCTTCCTTCTCTTCTCACCCACCACCATTCTTAAAATTATTTTCTCTCTCTAAAACTCTTATCTCTCTCAACCATCCACCATTTTCATTCTCCTTCTACCTTAAATCAATGGCGTTTCCAGTACCAAAAGCCTCCAATGTGAACTTCGAGATCAACGAGAGCATCATCGCCTCAAATAACGCTATTGGATGGATCAAAGCACCCAACAACACCTACTCGGATCTGGTAAATTTCATGCAGAATTGTGACCTAAACGAAGCCTTCACCAAATCTCCTTCCACCTTTTACCAAGAATACCTTAGGGAATTTTGGTACTCTGCTGAAGTTGAAGAAGACACCATTACCTTTAGCCTTTCTTGCAATGAACATCCATTTGCCTTTTCCCTTGCTGATTTTGCCAGTGTGGCCGGACTTAAACATGGAGATGATTGCCTGAAGACTGTTGACAAAAAGGCTGTCAAGGAAGCATTGGCCACACTCAACCCTAGTCATGACATTAACCCTGCCCTCACACCAGCTAAAATCCTTGCTAAAGCCCCTCTGAAGATCAAGTATTTTTCTCCTATGTGGCGTGTCCTCTTCACCCACATTGTGAAGTCCCTGGGAGGAATGCAGGGATCACAAGATCAAATGTCGTTCAAACATCAGACTATTGCTTATGGATTAATATGGGGAGCTGATGTTGACGTAGGAAGCCTTCTTTTCTCTAACCTGGTAGAACAACTTAAGGGAAGGAATCAGGTCAGGGAAAAGAACATCTGCTATGTGCGTTATTTGTCCCTGATCTTTGAGAGTTTGCTGGGAGAGAATTACCATAACAAGGCCCTGACAGCTCTGAAGCCATATCGCATCACAGGCGCCATTTACAAGGAGATAGGAGCTGAGGATTTCCCTGTGACTGCACACATGCTGAACGTGGCTAACAAGGTACCCAACGCTGAGAAGCCCTTGCTCCCTTCCTCTGAGAAGGTGAATACTTCTAGTGTCGCTGGCAAGTCTACGTCTTTGACCTCTGGGCAGCACACTACCAAGTCCAAGGCTTCATCTGGCCAACAGCCAAAGAAGAAGAAAATCCCCTCTTCTTCCCAACCTAAAGCTGTTAGCAAGGCCAAGGAAAAGAAGATTGAAACCGCCTCTGGTCCAGATACTCTTGTGGATACAGAATCTTTGGCTGACAAACAACAGGCGTCTAGTGTCTCTAGGTCAGCAGAGACTACAGGAAACCAGCCAAACCAAGCTGATATCTCACAGGTAATCAGTGTACATTTTTAGAGGTTCACAAGCAACCACTCTCATTTATCTGTAGGAGAGAGTGGTGAAGTTAGGGTAATCCTCGACCCATAGAAGTCTGTCATTTCACTTAGAATTCTTTAAGACTTCTGTACACTCTGTCTTTGCACCAGGGAGTGATTCATTTGTGTTTATAAAGCACCCCGATGACCCTGAACCCTCTAGACAGTATTCAGGCTAACAACAACCTGAATACATTAATGTCTCAACCTTGATGGCTGTACTTCACACAGCCTCTTGGTTCCCTCATTAAAAGAGTCCCAAAGGATTTATCCTTTCAGGGGGAGCTGAATCATCACCCTCAGCTTTCCTAGGGGCAGCGTAACAGGAGACCTACAACAACATATGTTTCACTCTTAAAAGAGTCCCAAAGGTTTTACCTTTTGGGGGGGTTGAATAATCACACTCAGCTTTCCTAGGGGCAGCGAAATGGCGATCATTAAACAACATATGTTTCACAATCAAAAGAGTCCCAAAGGTTTTTACCTTTTGGGGGGGCTGAATAATCACACTCAGCTTTCCTAGGGGCAGCGAATGGCGACCATTAACCACACTTCATTCACACTTAAAAGAATCCCAAGGATTTATCCTTTGGAGTGGCTGAGCAATCACCCTCAGCCTCTCTGGGACAGCGAAATGGCGACCATTCACTTAATATTTTCCCTGTTACTAATTTCAACAAACTTGCAGGCTGAAATTGTACAGCCAGTCAAAGAACCTCAGGTACATGAAAAGGAGGCTGAAACAATTACTCAGGACATTCAGATTAAAGAAGAACTTGTGCTCAATGCTGATGAAGAAATGCTTTCTGTAGAAGATTATGTCGCTGAGTTTGAACCCATGCCTGAGGATGAATTCCCTGAGGGTATGTTTGATGAGGAAGAGGAAGAAGATGAGGATGACCAGCTGTCAGTCTCTCCTCCTAAAGAAGATGACAAGACTTCTCCTCTTAAGGAAGCTGTTGACACACAAAACTCTGCTACATCTGCAACAACAGTCTTCCAAAGACCAATATATGATCCAACAGCTGAATTCCTCTTGTTTGATCATCCTACCCAGACTAACTTCGACTTGATTCCAAGGGAGGATGATTTTGCTCAACAAAGCCTCAATATCAAGAATCTTCAGCCTGTACACCATCAGTCTGATATTGAGCGCTTATCAAGAAAGCTGGACGTCATCAAGTCAGAGATGCACAATTTTACTGTCACCTTTCCAGGTATAATAAAGAAGGCTGTGACTGAGGCTGTCACTGAGCCTATTCAGGAGGGTACAAGAAAGGGTGTGGCACAAGGACTAAGTCATCTCTCGACAAGAATCAAGAATGCAATTGACTCAGTTGTGCCTGCATTGTTCCAAGAACAAGAAACCAACATTAACAGGCACTTCAATGCAGTGCGCAACAGGCAATACAACCATGCTGGTTTTATTGTCAGGCGAGTTCAGGCAAATACCAATGCCAATGCCAACCTATTGCTGAAGATTGCCAGGGCATCAAGAAAAAGACAACGTGCCATGGCTGCCTCTGTGGAGCAGATTGCAAGAAGATTTCAGGCACGTTCATCCAAACATAAGGGCAGTAAGGATGAACGTGAGGGGGAGAAGAAAAATACACTCAGCCTTGCATCTGCTGAACAAGCCTCATCTTCAGCCAATCCTTCAACAACACCTGTTCCTCTTCAAGTCATCGAACCAGTTATAATACCTGATGATGAGGATCAGACTCAGGGGGAGCAACAATCACAAGATGGCGCTGACTCATCTAAATCCATGATCCTAGTTAACATCAGCAAACCTGAGGATGAGGATGAACCAACAGCCAAGAAGCTTAAATTCACTGTGAGCTCCCTACCGAAATCTATTCAAAATCAGGCTCAGACAGCGTTCCTCAAAAGAGCTGATGATTTGAAAAACATAAGTGTGGAGTCCTCTGTCTCAAAGAAAGGTAAAGAGATAGTTTTAGTTGATACTGACACTAAACTTAAGAAGATAGCTGCGATGCTAGAGACAGGAGGATCCACAACAGACCTTTCCCAATTTTCAACCTTTACACCTTCTGATGAGAGACCTCTAACGCCTGAAGAAATAGAGCAACAGGCTGAAGAATTCAAAAGACTGAGTGAGCTCAAGGCAGCCAAAGAATTAAATGAAGCCACTCTGAGGAAGATGTCACCTCCTGAAAAAGAAAAACAAAAACAAAGGTTGAGGGAAATGGAACTTAAACGCGCTGAGGCCTTAAAGAAAGTCAAAGCTGACTATGATGGCTGCGTAAACAACAGGTATGCTGCTGGCAAGATAACCAAGTTTAGGTACACCATTCACAAGTCCACAAACACTCCACAGATGATCTTATGGAGGGATAATCAAACGGGGAATATGGATGTGTTTGACAACTTCAGGTTAAAAACACTTGGGTTATCAGAATGGTTTGAACTCGAAGCCTTAGCTGCCAAAAAGTCTGGACAGGCAAATTTCCTTCTGCTCAAAACTCTTAAGGCTAAGTTTAACTGGATCAAGGAAACAGCTGCCAAACTCAAGATTGATCCTCCACCACAGCTTTTCGAACAAGGACCCCCAAAGACAGGCAACAAAAGAAGAAGAATTTCCCAAATCATTGATGAAACTTTTGTTACTGAAGATGTTCGTGTGGATGGCATGCACAGGGATTTGATCCTTCCTAATGGTATAGTTGGCCCTGTTGATGGTCAGACTTATTCAGTGCCTGAAAGAGGAATGGCGTTTATGAACAAAGCCTGCCAATATGCTTTTCAGAGGGAAGATGAGCTTTGCCTGGCTTCAACTATTCAGCTACTCTGTCACAAGAAGTGTCTCAAGATCAACTCTGAATATTCCAAGAAGTTTGCAAAGACTTTGCAGGATGAAATTGATAACAGATTAGATGTGGCCGAAGCTGAAGAAAGAATAAAAAATGATGACTATTGAAGATAGTATCAGCCCTTTTTACCTTCATCTTTTATTTAACTTATGTATTGAACTTGTATTTTTTCTTTAAGTCTTAATAAAATCATGAGGTATGTTTGTTTAGATCTGTTATGTGTAAGAAGAAGCTGTTAAACTCACTTACCTTAACTTAGTTAGATCTAGCACTATTTATGTTTAAATAGGGGGAGATTGTTGGGAATCTAAACTTGTTAGATTCCCTGTTCATTGATTTAAACATAATTAGGCTGATAGATAGTCCCTTGCCTGTGCCTAGGAGGCAGGCAAGTTTCACAAGACTCACAGAGATCCGAATCTATGTGAGCAACCTCAGAGGAGTCCATGTCAGAGACATTGTCAGGGAAGTCGAAGATTACCTGAAGACATACTCCTTGGCTGTGATGG
Source organism: Glebionis coronaria (assembly GCA_025667525.1). NCBI lineage: Eukaryota > Viridiplantae > Streptophyta > Magnoliopsida > Asterales > Asteraceae > Glebionis > Glebionis coronaria. The sequence continues at coordinate 646,154,020 of CM046874.1, forward strand.
ATAACAGCCAAGATGTATTAGGGACTCTGAGGGGTTGAGAGTTAACAGGGGTGGCAATACCCTGATAACTCTCAGCACACTTTGGACATGCCATTTGTGTGTTCGAGAATATGAAGAATAAGGAAACTGTTTTGGACAACTGTTCCTTAAAGCATAATGGAAGACTACCAAGAATAGAAGGACATCATGTGACTGATGTGGGAACTTGTAAAAGTTGTGTAGTCGACATCAAGTACTATTCAAGTCAAACTCGTAACACTATAAATAGGATGTGTATCCTTGCATTAAGATTCAACACTTTGCAATATTAAGAACATTAGTGCGTGTAACTTAGTGAATCAAACAGCTACGACTGTATTCATAAGTTAAGGTTTATTGTTGTTCAAAGTGTGCACAACACATTGTCATCAAACGGTGTTATCCATAACACTTGTAATTCTTTATTATACAATAATAAGATTACGTTTGAAAAGTAATACCTTGTGTTAATTAAGTTAAGATTAGGGTTTCTCGCATTGATTAGGGACTTTCAGATACCACAATGAATACTAATCTACAAGAGTCATTAGGTGTTCCACATGTCCCGGAAGATCCATCGGTCCCAATTCAGAAGAAGATTTCTTCAATTTATTTCGTGGACACTGGGCATCCTCATTAGTGGACAATGGCCTAGGAACAACCCTTAACACGAACCTACAATCAATCAAAACCTTATAATTCAATCAAAGAACTTAACGACTTCCTCTTAACAATCTCATATTTCATACGGGTTAAATTTTACTTTATTCAAGTTTCAACCAATTTTATACTCAATTCAATATCCTACCTCATATTCCAATACTTTCAATCTTATTCTTAGGCCTTAATAGGAAATAAAAGCTCGATATGAACAACACTTAATTTCCAATCCTATATCTCTTACAACAACAATTATCAAATGAGTCATTAATATAAAATGACTTGATCATTCAACTAGACTTCTCGGAAAGGTATTAGTGGCATGAGGCTTTTGGGTAACGGTTCCAATGACAGCCTCAAGTGCAACATTCACCCTTTCGATTTCAAATTTAAGAATTGGGTGACAACGACTCAGATGACATCTTTCTAGGTGGTAACGTTTTGTCAAACTCCACTCTATAAGAAAAGATCGTCATGACATCGATATCAGTTTTAATCTCGCCAATTCTTCTTCAATGTCACAATCAACTAATATCTACATTTCTACGAATATCAACCATTTGTTGGGATCATAAATATCCACAACTTGGTTTAGATCTAGGATAGCTAGAATTCCTACGAGAATAGCTTCGATTAATTTACTAGGGGATTTAGGGTTACTTGTGACAATCTACGTCGTATAAATACCTCGTATAAAAATCAAAATAATCATCAAACAATCATGTAATAAAATTACATCATATGTATATATATAATCCAAGTTATATATATATATATATATATATATATATTAAAATAACACTTCTCAGTCTGGCCTTGTCGGTAACTCGGGAATTCTTCGACACCGTTATAGTCAAAAGATTTTTAGACATTTTTAGAAAAATGTTTTTAGTAAAAAGATTTTGAAATGTTTTATTCAAAACCTTTGGTTTTAAAAATCTTTCGTTCTCTATAACGAGAGCTCTGGTACCAAACTGTAACACCCCCAAATTTATACAACTCAGTACAGCAGAAGACTAGTTGGTGTTACGGGATAGCACATTACTCACATCATAGACAACACATAAAAATCGCGTCGTTTATTAATAAAGCATTTCCATTCATAAACATCAAAGTTACATAGGTCCCAAGTCATATTATTTCATACAAAGTTTTACAAAGTATTTGAATGGAAAATGTTGTTTAAGTGCGGGCCATGAATTCTTGTCGTCTTCCCGAGAATTACCTTCAAGTACCTGAGACAAAACATGTTAAAAGAAAAGGTCAGCGATAACGCCGAGTGAATTCATAGAGTTTAATAAAATCCATCAATATAATATCAGTATAAAATTATTACTGAAAATCATTTTGTACAAATCATTTTAATAGGCCATAAAATAGCCAAAGTCATTTTATACAAATCTTCATCAAAATCATAATATAGGCATTTGCCTTAAAATCATTATACGAGCCAATGTCGTAAAAAAAACATCGTACAATACGTCTTATGACGTTGTATAAAAATGAAAACCGTTATATAAATATGGTTATAAAAACTAAAACACAAACATAATATCAATAGTATGACCCTGTATTGCTAGTCAGGCAATACGTCGTAATTCTGAGCGTCTAGTAGTATTTCGTTAGTCGGATTATTATAAGCCGCATGACATTGTTACCTTACTAAACCAACAACGGGTAGCTAACCCGATACCAAGTGCCCATCTAAAGTAGCGTGTCGTCACAAAGGTCACGCTATGGAAATCTTCTCATACATAAATTCGCTTACCAATCAATGTGGCACGACGGGGATCAACCTTCAAGGCGCGAACTGGGGTGATCGTCCCCAAATAGTACTATTAAATGCATAAGCGTCTACCAAATCCCGGTAGTTCACAATTCATGCTAATGGGACTTTTAGTGACATAACCTAACTTTAATAATCCATTTAATTTCATCTATCGGGTCCATTAATCATTTATCGGGTAATACAATCGGGTCATTCAATCATTCGGGTCCAAATCAATAAACAAACAATCGGGAAAAATGGTGTCCTATTTTATAAAAACTAACATGTTATCTCCCTCGCGGGTTTACAAATCATTTTATAAAACATTTAAAAGAGTGCGAGGCTATGAACTCACGTTGATGTAGGAAGGCGGGTTATCGGCAATTCGGACGTACGGTACGTGCTTCAATCACGGAAACCTAGACAAATAATACTCGTCTTAGACTCATGTCCAATGACTTTATAAAAATAACAATTATGTATACATATGATGATTTTATATACATGATGATCAAGTGGGTTTACATATTCTCATTTACTCATTTTTGTGTTACGTGTCGATAACTTTTATACTAGTTTTCTAGTTTTACCTATTTTCGTGTTTTAAGTCCAATAAGCCTATTATAAGTTTATTAACTTGTATTAATCCATGTTATACTTATATTATCAGTATCTACACTTTACAAGTTGGGCCTAAATGGGTCAAGCCCAATAAATAAGTTTATAAGTGTTTTTGTCCATTTTGTTGTTTTATTAGTCCGATAACGTTAATTTAGTCCGTTAATATCCGTATGTTATATAGTTCGGGATTTATCGGTTTTTACTTGTTATATATGTTTATATATCAGTAAATGAGTTTTATAAAAGTTTACATTAGACGGGTCCAACCGTCTAAGTTTTATTTAACAAAAACGTTAATTTTACGGTAATAGCCGAAAAAGTTGTAAAAATCATGTTTATAGTTTTATAACTTATAAAACATAACAAGTTACCATTTTTATAAAATGTCCACTTATTTAACCTTTAACATATTTATATAAATAAAATTCATGAGTTAGTGGGTTTTAACTTTACATTTTATACAATATAATTTTGAGTGCTTATATAATAGTATTATACTTTAATTTCCAAAATCTGATTTTTATTTTCATCTTCACCATAACTGCCATATCTAGAGTTCTATATGGAGATAGAAGCTCAAATTTTTATCACATAAACTAAATGATATTTGATCCATTTAACTCTTCTATAGCTACTGTTGAATCATCCTCCAAGTATTTTCTAAAAATCGTCCAAAACAGTAAACTCAGATTTGTACCCTAAACTTGTTTTGATCATATCTCACTCATTACAATGATTCCATTGCATGGCCAACTCTCACATGTGTACAAGACCCATAGCTTACTGTAAATGGGTTCTAATTCATTATTTTATCAGTCTAACATGTGGTTAGTTACTGTTTTTATACAGCCTACCATTTAAACAAGATTTACCCATTTTACATGTAGTTTATCCATCTTTTTAAGCATGTTTATCAACACCAAATCCCCACACAATATTTTTATCATCATATAATCATCATATACATATACAATAGGAAATAAAATACATGTTTACATAATCAAAATAACAAGAGGATGAGGAGGACAATCTTTATACCACCATGATGATGTAGGTTGTGATCAAAACATGGATTTTGATGGAGAAACTTGTGAATCACCAAGACCATCTTCAAGACCACCATGCTTCATGAACTCCTTGTGGAAAATCAGCCCTAATAATTCATGGAAACTCCTCATTGGATGTTATAAGCACCACCAATCAATAGGGTTTCAAAGGGGCTTCAACATATGTGTAAATAACACATGATTTTGTGGTTTAAATTGATCAATGATGGTGTTTTTGGGGTGGATATGGGACGGCATAAGCAAGAGAGTAGAGAGAGTTTGAGGTTGTTTTGCATGAGAAAATGAAGTAGATGGTTTCTCTTGGGTGGTTTTGATGGAAAGTAGCTTCAAGATGAAGCTAAAATGGACAAGTGTTTAAGTTAGCAACCTCAAGATGACACCTCAAGGGTGTTAGCTAGTTAGGACCGGTTTTGAGTGGGGGTGGGACAAGTGTCCCACTTGTCTCATCCCCATTTATTTACGGGTACTCCTCGATTCTAGTTTCCTCGATTTGCGTGCCTTCGGGTCGTTTTACGAAAAATGTTTTTATAAATTATGAATTAACGGCACAAAACGAATCTATTAAAAATTGTCCCATCAAAAACGGAGTTCGAAAACGTAAATACGTAATCCTAAGGTTTCCGGTTTAGTCGTAAAGGACGTCAAATTAAAATCGTAAGTCCTAATTTCTTCTCGTAAATTTGTGAGTTTATGAACCAACACAAATTTAAAACTCCAAAATAATATTCGCGGATAAATTTATTTTCTGAAATGTCGGACTGTCACCAAAGACGGTGTATGTAAACGTAAGCACGTAACGTTGAATCCTCCGGTTTAGACGTAGTCGATGCTACTTCAAGACGTAAATCTAAATTTCTTCCCAAAAATAAGTGAGTTCATATAATAACATTAAAATAAAATTTTCAATTAAATATTAAGAATAAAATATCAATCATAAATTGACGGACTGTCACATATTACCTTGATGATATTGTTAGTTAAATAATTCGTTTTGTGTTTTACACTAAATGTGTTGTATAGTTTGTTGTGATCAAAACTAAGAAAGATTAGTTAACACTAATAATGCTTTTAGGCATCACTTGCATTAACATAACCCATACTTAAAAACATCAAACTCAAAATCATAATATCATAACCAACCCAAAATAAAAACAATACAAGTGATACTTTTACTTCCTTTTATATGGTTACTCCATTAGTCTTATTCTTTCGATAAAAATTTGCCGATACACACCAAATGTACGAGCTCATTTACCCCACTTAAACACGTCAAATACTTATGATAATAATCAGAGACATCATTTACTATATATAGAAAGACCTGTTAAAAGCCCATCAAAAGATTTTACTTTTAAAGTTCCCTTCCCGACACATCTTTGAACTACAAAAACCGGACAGTTTTACTTTACCGACTCATACAACCATTTTGACCATTCCAAGCAATCCCGTTTAAGAATCCGACACATGGGTTTGAAAATAGACTCACAACCCTAAGTTTAGAACCAAACATCAGACCTTGACCATTTTTACAACTCATTCTATACTCCTCGAGATTCGATCCAAATATCGACAACAACTTCAGATTGTGTCGATACTCGTCTCCCGATACACGAATAATCAAAACATCATAACTTCGCTCTCGTTTGGAGCTAGAAGCTCTACCTTATATCAAATCGAAGCTAAAAGAATTCTCTACAATCCTATGCTATTAGTTTAACCATTTTAAAACAGTAAGGTACCCAAAATTGGCCTCGAACCTACTGATCTAAAACACCTCTTTAAAAATCATGTTAAATCAATTTTTCAACCCATTTTAATCAATATCATGCTCCTAATATCACCCTAATATCATCACAAACAACTTAACTAACCCATAACATCCTTGAATGATCATCCAAAAATTTACCTACTCAAAATAATAAACATGCAACACTCAAAAATCAATTATAACACTACTAACAACACACCCACACAATAAAAATAGATCAAACAAGCATGGATCATATCAAAAAAATAAAAGTTCTTGCATGTGTATAAAATTTATACCATTAGAATTACCATGAAATTTGCAAGATGGGACTTGTTTTAGTTTCTCTTGATTCAAGCTAAATTTTTGAAAATCAAATGTGTTTAGGGGTTGACGGTGGACGGTAACACCAAGAGGAAAAAGAGAGATGTGAATTTTTTTTGTTAAAATGATTATAATAATAAAAGTGGTTAGTGGAAAAATAATATATAGTGGGGTGGAGGGGTAGGTTTTGCCAATTGTGCATAGTTTTGGTCCAAAATGCAATTAAATAGTTGTAAGGGTAGAAAATATAAATTGTAAATTTTGAAAATATTTACGAGACTCGGGTTTCGTAAAAATACTTTTCAAAAGTTAAAACGCACTCAAAATATGATAATAATATGATCTCGGTTCGACTTAATACGAACTTAAAATAAAAACGTCAAAAATAATAACATCGAGACAACAAATGATAAAACATAAAATCTCGGGCATCCGTCGATATCGTAATCACTAATAATCCTCGCGATTAGTGAAAAGATAAAAATAAGACCTCCAACGTCGGTTTTAAATAAAACCATCAATCGTCATATCATTCAAACTCATCAAAAATTTCAACTTCATTCATAAAATAATATTATATAATATTAAATAATGATCATGGGTTTGGGTTGTCACATCCTACCCTCCTAAAAGAGAGCAACGTTCCGGCGCTCGAACCCTCTTATGCTCACATTCCATACCTCCAGAACAAAAGATAACTCTTTTCCTTAAAGAAATCATCATGCTTCCTTCACGAATTCAAATCCATTCCTAGAATTCTGGTATCTTCACGATATAATTCTTACAATGTTTCAACCCCTTAAGAACTCTTCACAGTTCTCGTCTATGAAAGCAACTTATCTTCAAGTTGAATTCTTTCCCTTATTGTTCCCAAAACAAATTTCACCCTTCATAACAACACCTTATGCATAACCACATTTCCCAATTTCAAACTCCATCGATTTCCTTTGATTGCCAACATAAATCTTCTGACAGCTCCTTGTTACTAATAAACGATCCTTCACCTATACAATCTTACCAAATATTTTCCAACTTCAGTTCTAATTCATTCATTCAATCCCACCTACATTTCTGCAATACACCGAAAACCTAACTTACGTCCATAACTCACGATCTTTAACCTTCACAAATTAAAGTTCTTTGTGTACCATCAATAGTACAGCCTCATTAATAGCATGATAATCATCGTCATATAAAAATTCCAACAATTCCTATGTCAATCACACACGCAAAAGTATACCGTTCGCTGTTCTAATCGTCCTTTCACTCTGTCCATAAATTTCTGTATATCACACAGTACTCAACTCACTTTCACCTTTACTCAAATCAGAATATAGTGATTACTTGACTTGTGAGATTCCTTCATCACTAAGTCTTACACTCTCAGCTCAGATATGTTAGGAGTGCTCAATATACCATGTCTCACTTGACTTTACAACAAAAATCCTTTCCATAAGTTTGACAAAATGTTGAAATCACTTACCTTGACATCCTTCTCAAATTAGACCATTAGGTTAAAATTTTCAATATCCTTTCTATCAAGTACACACTGCTTACAATTACCAAAGCTCAAACCTTAGAAGCTTTTTCCTTTTTCTTCCTGATAAGTGCATTAGCTACCACATTCGCCTATCCCGAATGGTAGCGAATCTCGAAGTCATAATCACTCATAATCATAACCATCAACATACTCAGGTACTCAAAATGTATAACTGGTAATCCTCTACTCATTTCCTTTATCATCCCAGGAAATTATTTATGAAGCAAACTTTTATTATCCTTTATTATTACTTACTTAATTCCATACAAGTAATATTTCTACAATCTCAAAACAAACATAACAACTACATAACTCTTACGAAACACATCACAACAAACTATAAATCCTTCAGATCCTTTCAACAATGACAACATCAGTGCAGAACACTACTTACCCTTCGGTGTTCAGACTATAGTTTCCTCATCTGATAAAGATCAGATCTCGAAACTTACAATTTAGATGTATAAGTGGGACTCACACATCCAATTCTTCTTGGTTAGCTTTAATAAATGGTTTAACAATTAGTGAAAACCTTTCGATGAACCTCCAATTATTCCCAGCTTAGACCAAGGAATTAACAGATTTCCGTCGGCGTCGTTGGTACCGACCAATCCTTAATCGTTTCAATCTTGGCAAGATCTTCACGAATACCTTTGTTGTCAATCAACTGCCTTAGAAAACGGAAATATTTCAACTAACATTCACATATAGAAAACTTTACATACAGTTTCTCTTTTTCCAACCATCCAAAACTTATCCTCATATGTTACTTATGTTCCTCATTTCCTCTTGGAATAATATAGAATATCATCAGTAGATACAATAATTAACTCATCCTAGCACATCTTACACACAAGATTCACCCATTCCATGAATATGACAGACGCGTTCGTCAATTCCAAAAACATCACTTGAAACTTAAAGTACCCATATCAAGTACGAAAAACAACTATAGGAACATCTTCTTCTCTAATTCTCAGTTAATGATAACCAAAACTCAAAGCGATCTTTGAGTACACACCAGATCCAGACAACAGGTCAAATAACTCAATCCTCAGCAGTGGTTATCAATTCTTGACTGTCAGTTTGTTAAGCTCTCGATAATCAATACACATCTGAAACATTCCATCCTTCTTGACAAACAACACAAGCGATCACCATGGGAACAAAACTTAATCTAATACATCCCTTATCCATCACTTCTCACAATTGCCCGGATAACTCATTCCACTATAACGGTTCGAAATGATAAGGCATACAAATACTACTCAACAAAACGCAGAAGCACTACACCTATCGCTTACAACACTCAATCGACACGAACTCCACTTCATGAGGCGGCAACAACTCTGTAAAACTTTAGGAAAACTTCAGAATACTCTCGAGTCATTAACAGATCTCCCAATTTCTCCTCAATTACCCTATCACTAATTACCTGAGCTAGGATTACATCATATCTCTCTTCCACATACTTCCTTGTTTCCAAAAAAGATACTTCTTAAACGGAAAATTCACTCTCATCACCTCTCATAGTCAACACTCAGCTTATTAGCAAAATCTAAACCAGCATCTAAAAATTTATCATGAAGATTAGTCCAATCTCAAGCATCAGCACTACGCACCACTGACCAATTCATACCAATAATCTACATCTGAAGATCCCAACTCTTTGAGCATCAAGTCGATACTAAACACCTACCTTCCTAAATTCAAGGAACACACTTTTAGTATAGAACTAACACTAGCAACCTTTCCATCGGTTAACTCCACATCATAGTTAATTGTCAATCTTACTAATTCTCCATTGATAAAACAACTGAATCTTTACATTTCTACAGTTTCTACCCGATCTGAAATCAAACAACATACTGACAAAAAGAATCTCAAGTAAGAATATACCATTTACAACGTTCGGACCTTAAGGTTTGTCAGCATCATTCAAACGTAAACTGGAGCGGCCGCATTCCTATCTTGACAATTTCCTTTCCTTGGACAATTACCTTGCTTGTGTCCTTTCTCGCCACGGCTAGAACATATCACAACTCCAGAGGTGCTAATTCCAGTAACTAATCCTCTTGTTCTGCACTTAGCATGTAAAACCCGCATGCTTTTACCATGAATAGTACCCTTAAGATCGTACGTACTAGATTAAAGCTTTCCTTTTATAGTATGTTTACGTTCACGTATAAGAATTTTAAGTATTACGTACGTGTTAGAACACGATAAGTATTCAAATATAATTATAATCACGAACATGCGATCATGAAATCATGAACGTAAATTAATCACGAGCTAATATTAATTACGTATATATATTTATTACGAACACGAATAAATATATTAGGTCACGATCAATAATTAACTAGAATACATAAAACACGAACACGATAAAACACGAACGCACACTAAAATAGTTAGACTCGGAAAAGGTACTGGGGCCACCTACCCGCGGCTACACCAAAAGAATGGGCCAAGCCCATTTAAATTTTACTAACAAAGGGTTAAGGGGTAAAACATGTTTCACTTTTCACCAAACAGGAAAAATAACAAAACCCTAAAAAGTTTCTCCTTCTCCTTTATTCTCTCTTTGGCCGCCACATACAAGACACAAAAAGGGGGTGTTCGGTTGATTTTTGATCTTGAATATTGTGCAAGCATTCGTGTGTGTTCATCCTTGATCGATCCACATATTCAGTATAACCTTTTTAATCCTTTTCTTTTATGTTTCGATTTAATAAGTCACATAAAATCATGATATTTTTAAAAACTAATTAAAAACATTTATTAAAACATGTAAATGGTTATGGGGTAAATCAAAACAAGGGTTTTTAGGGGTGTTTGTTCTAGCCGACGCCTAAACTGAGCCCTAAGGGATCTCGACTTGGCTTTGTAACCACCACCGAGACCTCATGGTCTCGGTATGGGGGTGTGGGTCCCACGGTAGAAGCAAACAAAGGGTACCCCGACTTTGGTTCGGGGTATGGTGTTGATTACGGGTCCGGTTCATGGTTTCTAGTCACGATCCGGTTCATTGGTTATGTTAAGGTTTATGATTTTAATAGTTATATGTTAAAAATTAAATTAATAAAACATGACATAATTAATTTAATTAACATGACTTAGGTTATAAATTTAATTATTAGATCATGAATTTTAACCTAAGTATTTATTTTTAACTAGACTTTATAATTAATTAATTATTAAAACTATGACTATAATTAACTAATTAACATGACTTAGGTTATATTATTAGTAATTAATAATACATGTTTTAACCTAAGTATTTTAACTTTATTTAATTAAAAACATGATATATTTAATTAAATACTTTTAACCTATAGTTTATTTAATTTACATGTAATAATTAATAAACTATACTTTATAACAACATGACTTAGAAAATAATCAGAAAACACTTAAGCTTATATAATTAGCTTATTTAACCAGCCTATATCTAACTATGGAAACTTTGTATTTTTAGAAACTTATTTAATTAAGGCAGCTAATCTATTTATAGAAACTTTCTATTTTTAGAAACTTATTTAATTAAGGCAGCTAATCTATTTATTGAAACTTTTTATTTTTAGAAACTTATCTATTTTAAGCAGTAATTCTATTTTTGAAAACTTTCAAATTTTGCAAACTTTCTATTTTTGGAAACTTTCTATTTTTGGAAACTTTCTATTTTTTAGTAACTTTCTATTTTTGGAAACTCTCTATTTTAGGAAACCTGCTATTTTTAGAAAGTTACTTATTATTACACAGTAAGTATAGTAATACATGAAATACAACTAATACTTAATAAGAATAGACAGAACATAAGATAAACACAATTTAAAGCTTAAAACAGTAAAACATGACATGAACGTATAAAATAAGCTAAGAGATGACATAAAACCAGTTACATATTTAGTAAGCAGATACCTATACACGTATGTATTTATGTAGCATTAGTGATACCGAAGTAGGACTCTCTTCCGTTCGTCTTCTTCGTTCACTGGACATAAGGTACGGATTCCCGTCCTTTCAGTATGGACATTCTTTCCTTATTAGGATTTCCCCGTATGCAGCCAACTGTTTTCCCATAGTATAAGTTTATATGTTTGATTGCTTATGTTTAATTTAGAATACCTATAGCCATATACATGCATGACCAGTTTCACCTAGTTATGGAGGTACCATAACCACAACACTAGAGGCACTGGTGTTATGACTTCCCTACGGCGGAGTGATTGCTCGTGGCGTCCCTTTAGCTTTTGGCCATATTATTATATTTATCATGTCGGGCGGATGGGTGCATCCTAGTTACATCTTTTCAGCAGATTACTCAGTGTGAATGTGGTGTGTGCCTTGCATCCTTCATAAGGAGATCCCTCCTACCCAAACCAATATATTAAACTAGAGGCAGCCCCTGTAATTTGCATGATGAGGTCACCCCTCCAATTATTCATGCACGGTGGATTTTCATGACCTATATTGGCTAATGGTAGAATATGTTAAACAGTTTTTATAAGATAAACATAAGGCTTTTCAAACTATAAAACCAGTTTTACTAAGACTTAACCGGGTTATTCGGGACTTAGTTTCTTCCGCTGTTATATGCTTATATGCTTATATTATTCATGCTTTATTGTACATCCGTGCACTAAGCGTATTGCTCAGCCGTTTTCCTTTTCATGTTCCCAAAACGGTAGGTACTCAGGGACGCTCGTAGACTTTAAGCGTAAGTGCATATGGACTGGAAGCTTTCTAGCCTTTCTTTACTTTATGCATTATCTTTACTTTGATACTCTTTCCATTGACATTGTTTAGTCCTGTCATTTACAGTACTTATGTTTGTGTGTGATGAGCTTTACTTTTGGACTACCGATGTTTGATTCCGGTATTTCCTTTTTATGGTCATGTAATGTTTTAGACATTTATCCTTGTATGCTTTGATGACACGCCATAATTACGCGTGACATTCCATTGTCAAAATGGGGTGTTACAATTATCAGAGCCAAGGCTTCGACCTGTAGGCTCTCAAAATATGACATGTGATTAGTGGGTAGTCACTATGGTCTTCCTAGAACTGAAAGTCGTTTTTCATGCATTCATCATTTTTATGCATACATATATATGTCATTGTCGCAGGTTTATGACTAAGTAATGGTTGGTACAGGACTGGCCCTATTTAGTCGCATGTGTTTTATCGAAACTTTTAAATTTGGGACCGACCTATAGGCGTCCCCTCGCCATGTCTTTTATTTTGGGTGAACTGACCATAGGCGTTCACTCTCGAGCATACAAAAGTTTTCATAAAACTGCATCATGCATTCATATACAAATTTTCTTGCATAAAATTTTTCTCTTGATTTATTGGTATAAATTTTTTTCATTATGTTTTGATCTGTTTAATCATATGTTTTATGTTATACTGTCAGATGGTTCTCACACGCGAGCAGGAACAACTCAATGCAGCAATCCAAGCTGCAATGCAAGCTTTGCTTCCTCAACTGAGAAATGACATCAGGGCTGAGGTTCAGGCTGCCAACAATCAGCAGCAAAACCAAGCACCTCATCCTCCTCCTCTAGTGACATTGGCAATATGGCTGGAGAGATTCAACAAGCTCCATCCTCGAGCTTTCGAGAAAACAGATAGCCCCAGTGAAGCTGAAAGCTGGTTGGCTCACATCGAGAAGATCTTCAATGCTATGGGTTGTGACCCCGTGTTCAAGGCGAGGTTGGCATGCTACCGGTTCGAAGGCGATGTGTTAAATTGGTGGTTAGCATTGAAGCAGTCTGAGGGATGTGACGATTGGGTGGCTGGTTTGACATGGGATCAGTTCAGAGATAGAGTGATGGAGCAGTTCTTTCCTAAGGCTGAGCAAGACAAGCTCAAGAGGGAGTACCATGGGATCCAACAGAGAGCTAGGAAGAATAGTAATGAGTTTATGCAGCGCTTTCTTCGTTTAGCTAGTTTCCTTGGTGCAGCAGCAGGTACTCCTGAAGAGCAGGCACACCACTTTAGGTGGGCTCTTCGCACATCGGTCGCAAACAACCTGGTGTGTGCTACGTTCAACACTGTAGCACAATTGGCCGATGTGGCACGTAAGCTGGAGATGCTGCATGAGAGAGATGAGTTCGGGGAGGCTGAGAAACCCGACAAGAGGTAAACATTCGTATTCAAGCGGTGACCAATCCGTATTCTATCTATATATGTCAATTATTTATCTCTTTAAATTATATCTTCTAGGCAGAAAACTGGGGACCGGTCTCAGCCGGCTACTCAGCAGCAGCCTCATCAGCCCAAGGGAAACGGTCAGACTCACGAACGTTCTGCTACGGATAGGCGTGGCGGTAATGATAATTACCGTAACAACGCTGGATACTCCAACGGAAGCAGGTCCTAATATTTATGTATTTTCTTATGATTTCATGTTATAACTCATAATTTTGACTCTCTAGCAAATATTCTACCATGAACCATGGAAACGGTAGGGACCAGAACCAGAGAGGTTCACAGCCTAGCCGTCCAGCTATCACTAGTATTCAATCTTACGATTATTCGCATTGTCCTTTGTACCCTATTATCATGTCTCATATAAAATGTTTTATCAGGTCCTCAACCAGCCAGAGCACCTGCTGGAGGATATACTCATCCTCTTTGCTCTACTTGCCACCGTAGGCACCCAGGTCCATGTCGTCGTAACACTGACGCATGCTTCAAGTGTGGTCTTCTTGGCCATATCATGAAGGACTGCTGTAAGGGCGAGATGGAGGGCACATCGGGACATGCTGATACCAAGCCGCCTCCTACCACTGGACGTGTCTACACGACATCTCGAGATCAGGCCAACAAGTCTACAGGTACCATCACTGGAATCTTGTATATGTATGGTCAAGCTGCGTGTGTTCTTTTCGATACGGGTGCTACTCACTCGGTCATTTCTACTGCTTATGCCAAGAACATTAGGATGCTCCCCATACCACTAGATAATATACTGAGTATTTCCACGCCTTTGAGGGACTCTGTACGCATAACCCATGTATACAAGAGTCTTCCCCTAGAATTTGACGATAAGGTTCATCCTATTGACGCACTTCCGCTGGACATGAATGACTTTGACATGATTTTGGGCATGGATTGGCTATCCAAGCATCATGCTACCATAGACTGCCATTCATATCAAGTCATCTTCGGTGATGTTAATGCACCAGAGTACATTCACAACGGGTTCGTACCCGGAAGGTCTGTACAAATCATATCTACCCTGCAGGCGCGTGCACTACTATCACATGGCTGCGAGGGTTATCTAGCTATGGTTCACGACATGGATATTGAATCTCCATCAATTCAGGATCAACCAATAGTGTCGAAATTCCAAGATGTATTTCCAGAAGAACTTTCGGGCATACCACCTGCACGAGAAGTGGAATTTAATATCGAGCTCATCCCAGGAGCTGAAGTGATATCCAAAGCTCCTTATCGTATGGCTCCCATAGAGTTAAAGGAGCTGAAGGATCAACTGCAAGAACTTCTAGAACGAGGTTTTATTCGACCGAGCGCATCTCCATGGGGCGCACCGGTCTTATTTGTTAAGAAGAAGGACGGCAGTATGCGTCTTTGCATAGACTATCGCGAGCTCAACAAGATTACTATCCAGAATAGTTATCCATTGCCGCAAATATACGATCTGTTTGACCAACTCCAAGGGGGCAAACACTTCTCCAAGATTGATCTTAGGTCAGGCTATCATCATCTACGGGTTAAGGAGCAGGATATCGCCAAGACTGCTTTTCGTACCCGCTATAGCCACTATGAATTTGTAGTCATGCCATTCGGCCTAACAAATGCTCCAGCAGTGTTCATGAATTTGATGAACAGAATCTTCCATGAATTTCTGGACAAGTTCGTCATTGTCTTCATCGATGATATCTTGATTTTCTCAAAGTCCAAGGAGGAACACGAAGACCATCTTCGTACAGTACTACAGATTCTTCGCCAAAAGCAGCTGTATGCTAAATTCTCCAAGTGTGAGTTCTGGTTAGACAAGGTGGCATTCTTAGGTCACATTGTATCAGCAGAAGGAATCACTATGGATCCAGCGAAGGTTGAGGCTATTACTAAGTGGCCGAGACCGACATCAGCGACTGAAGTCCGCAATTTCTTAGGCTTAGCTGGCTATTTCCGAAGGTTCGTGGAGAACTTTTCTCGCTTAGCACTACCATTGACCAAACTGATGCGTAAAGGGGAGAAATTCGTCTGGACTGAAGAACGAGAGAAGAGCTTTGAAGACCTGAAGCAGAAGCTAGTACCTGCACCTATTCTTACTCTCCCATCTGGTACGGGTGGATTTCAAATCTACAGTGATGCATCGGGGAAGGGACTTGGCTGTGCTCTCATGCAACATGGGAAAGTGATCGCGTACGCTTCACGGCAGCTTAAGCCTTATGAAGGAAATTAGCCTACGCATGACTTAGAACTTGTTGCAGTCGTGTTTGCATTGAAAATATGGAGGCACTACTTATATGGAGAATCATGTGACATTTTCACGGACCACGAGAGCTTGAAATATATCTTCACTCAGCGTGAATTGAACATGAGGCAGAGGAGATGGTTAGAGCTGTTGAAGGATTATGACATTGATCTACAGTATCATCCCGAAAAGGTGAATGTAGTAGCAGATGCACTTAGCAGGAAGTCCGGAATGATCAACGACATTAATATTGAGGAGGAAATCATAAGAGACTTGGAGTGATTAGACATCGATATCATGGTACGTGGAAAGCACGGTTACTGGCTAATCTTAGAGTAGAACCCGAGTTACTCTCTAAGATCAAGGAAGCTCCATAAGATGATGGAGAAATCTGGCGATAGTTCAGAATTTGGAGAAACATACAGAATTCAGAGTAGATGCAGATGGTATCGTATGGCAGGGCACGAGACTTTGTGTTCCCGATGATCAAGAACTCCGGGAAGCCTTGTTAGCTGAAGCTCATAGCTCTCCATTCTCTATACATCCTGGTTCGACTAAGATGTACCATGACATCAAGCAGTACTTTTGGTGGAGTGGTATGAAACAGGATGTGGCCACTTACGTCTCCAAATGTCTTACCTGCCAGCAGGTTAAGATCGAGCATCAGCGATCTGGCGGTCTCCTTCAACCGTTAGATATTCCAGAGTGGAAGTGGGACAAAATCACAATGGATTTTGTTACTGGTCTTTCGCCTACCAAGAGGAAGCACGATGTAATTTGGGTTATCGTAGATCGACTTACCAAATCAACTCATTTCTTACCGATCCGCAAGGAAGATTCGGTAAGTAAACTCGCCGATACATATAGAAGAGAGATCATGAGACTCCACGGTGCTCCATCCAGCATCGTCTCAGACAGAGATCCTCGATTCACTTCGCGATTTTGGAAGAGTCTGCAGAAAGCTTGGGGTACACAACTTAAGCTTAGCACGACTTTTCATCCTCAAACAGACGGGCAGTCGGAGCGAACGATTCAGACATTGGAGGACATGTTGAGGTCATGTGCGTTGGAATGGACGGGTGATTGGGACGATTATATCTGTTTGGTGGAGTTTGCATACAATAAAAGTTGGCACACAAGTATCAAATGTGCTCCTTTCGAGATGTTGTATGGCAGAAAGTGTCGCACCCCAATCTACTGGGATCAGGTTGGCGAGCAAACACTTGAAGGACCAGAGATCATAGAGATGACTAATGAAAGGGTCACAGTAGCTAAGCAGAAACTTCAGGAAGCACGGTCACGTCAGAAGAGTTACGCCGATAAGCATCGTAGGGACATACATTTTAACGTAGGAGATCACGTCTTTCTTAAGGTTTCGCCGGCACGTGGTGTTAGACGCTTCGGGATTAAAGGGAAGCTCAGTCCTCGTTTCATCGGACCGTTTGATATCATTGAACGAGTCGGTGAAGTATCTTACCGGTTAGCGTTACCTCCGCAGCTTTCGCATGTACACACTGTGTTCATGTGTCCTTACTCGGAGGGTACCAGTATCATCCCCTTCACATGGTTCAGTATCCACTAGAACAGAAACGTGAAGATCTCACTTTCATAGAAGAACCCGAACGAGTTCTTGACAGACAAGAACGAGTCATGAGAAGGAAGACGATTCCATTCGTCAAAATCATTTGGAGGGATCATACCGAGCGGGAAGCCACTTGGGAAACAGAGGAGTCTATCTGGGCTTCTTACCCTCATTTCATATTTTGAATTCGGGTATGTTCTCCTTTTCCAGTTTACTTTATCTATAATTCGGGGACGAAATATTCTTTTTAGGGGGGAAGAGTTGTAAAACCCGCATGCTTTTACCATGAATAGTACCCTTAAGATCGTACGTACTAGATTAAAGCTTTACTTTTATAGTATGTTTACGTTTGCGTATAAGAATTTTAAGTATTACATACGTGTTAGAACATGATAAGTATTTATTACGTATGAACACACAATAAGTATTCAAATTTAATTATAATCACGAACATGCGATCATGAAATCGTGAACATAAATTAATCACGAGCTAATATTAATTACGTATATATATTTATTACGAACACGAATAAATATATTAGGTCACGATCAATAATTAACTAGAACACATAAAACACGAACACGATAAAACACGAACGCACACTAAAATAGTTAGTCTCGGAAAAGGTACGGGTTACCCCATGTGGGGCCCCCTACCCGCGACTACACCAAAAGAATGGGCCAAGCCCATTTAAATTTTACTAACAAAGGGTTAAGGGGTAAAACATGTTTCACTTTTCACCAAACAGGAAAAATAACAAAATCCTAAAAAGTTTCTCCTTCTCCTTTGTTCTCTCTTTGGCCGCCGGATACAAGACACAAAAAGGGGATGTTCGGTTGATTTTTGATCTTGAATATTGTGCAAGCATTCGTGTGTGTTCATCCTTGATCGATCCAAGTATTCGGTATAACCTTTTTAATCCTTTTCTTTTATGTTTTGATTTAATAAGTCACATAAAATCATGATGTTTTTAAAAACTAATTAAAAACATTTATTAAAACATGTAAATGGTTATGGGGTAAATCAAAACAAGGGTTTTTTAGGGGTGTTTGTTCTAGCCGATGCCTAAACCGAGCCCTAAAGGGTCTCGGCTTGGCTTTGTAAACACCACCGAGACCTCATGGTCTCGGTATGGTGGTGTGGGTCCCACGACAACAGCAAGCAAGGGGTACCTCGACTTTGGTTCGGGGTATGGTGTTGATTACGGGTCCGGTTCATGGTTTCTAGTCACGATCCGGTTCATTGGTTATGTTAAGGTTTATGATTTTAATAGTTATATGTTAAAAATTAAATTAATAAAACATGACATAATTAATTTAATTAACATGACTTAGGTTATAAATTTAATTATTAGATCATGAATTTTAACCTAAGTATTTATTTTTAACTATACTTTATAATTAATTAATTATTAAAACTATGACTTAATTAATTAATTAACATGACTTAAGTTATATTATTAGTAATTAATAATACATGTTTTAACCTAAGTATTTTAACTTTATTTAATTAAAAACAGGATATATTTAATTAAATACTTTTAACCTATAGTTTATTTAATTTACATGTAATAATTAATAAACCATACTTTATAACAACATGACTTAGAAAATAATCAGAAAACACTTAAGCTTATATAATTAGCTTATTTAACCAGCCTATATCTAATTATGGAAACTTTCTATTTTTAGAAACTTATTTAATTAAGGCAGCTAATCTATTTATGGAAACTTTCTATTTTTAGAAACTTATTTAATTAAGGCAGCTAATCTATTTGTGGAAACTTTCTATTTTTGGAAACTTTCTATTTTTTGGTAACTTTCTATTTTTGGAAACTATCTATTTTAGGAAACCTGCTATTTTTAGAAAGTTACTTATTACACAGTAAGTATAATAATACATGAAATACAAGTAATACTTAATTAGAATAGACAGAACATAAGATAAACACAGTTTAAAGCTTAAAACAGTAAAACATGACATGAACTTTTAAAATAAGCTAAGAGATGACATAAAACCAGCTACATATTTAGTGAGCAGATACTTATACACGTATGTATTTATGTAGCATTAGTGATACCCAAGTAGGTCTCTCTTCCGTTCGTCTTCTTCGTTCACTGGACATAAGGTACGGATTCCCGTCCTTTAAGTATGGACATTCTTTCCTTATTAGGATTTCCCCATATGCAGCCAACTGTTTTCCCATAGTATAAGTTTATATGTTTGATTGCTTATGTTTAATTTAGAATACCTATAGCCATATACATGCATGACCAGTTTCACCTAGTTATGGAGGTACCATAACCATAACACTAGAGGCACTGGTGTTATGACTTCCCCACGGCGGAGTGATTTCTCATGGCGACCCTTCACCTTTTGGCCATATTATTATATTTATCATGTGGGGCGTATGGGTGCATCCTAGTTACATGTTTTCAGCAGATTACTCAGTGTGAATGTGGTGTGTGCCTTGCATCCTTCACAAGGAGCTAATCCCTCCTACCCAAACCAGTATATTAAATTAGAGGCAGCCCCTCTAATTTCCATGATGAGGTCACCCCTCTAATTATTCATGCACGGTGGATTTTCATGACCTATATTGGCTAATGGTAGAATATGTTAAACAGTTTTTATAAGATAAACATAAGGCTTTTCAAACTATAAAACCAGTTTTACTAAGACTTAACCGGGTTATTCAGGACTTAGTTTCTTCCGGTGTTATATGCTTATATGCTTATATTATTCATGCTTTATTGTACATCCGTGCACTGAGCGTATTGCTCAGTCGTTTTCCTTTTCATGTTCCCAAAACGGTAGGTACTCAGGGACGCTCGTAGACTTTAAGCATACGTGCATATGGACTGGAAGCTTTCTAGCCTTTCTTTACTTTATGCATTATCTTTACTTTGATACTCTTTCCATGGACATTGTTTAGTCCTTTTATTTACAGTACTTATGTTTGTGTGTGATGAGCTTTACTTTTGGACTACTGATGTTTGATTCCAGTATTTCCTTTTTTATGGTCATATAATGTTTTAGACATTTATCCTTGTATGCTTTGATGACACGCCATAATTACGCGTGACATTCCATTGTCAAAATGGGGTGTTACAACGTTCGGACCTTAAGGTTTGCCAGCATCATTCAAACGTAAACTGGAGCGGCCGCATTCCTATCTTGACAGTTTCCTTTCCTTGGACAATTACCTTGCTTGTGTCCTTTCTCGCCACGGCTAAAACATATCACAACTCCAGAGGTACTAATTCCAGTAACTAATCCTCTTGTTCTGCACTTAGCAGCTTTATGACCAGGTTGTTCTAACTCTAGTCGCAATTGTGGAAAATTACCTACATGGTATAGAGTACATCAAACACACTTGAGATTAATCTTGTTATTTCCAGACACAGTGGCAGCACGAATCCTATCATTCCTTCCATGGTTTAAATACTGATTTTGGTTCTATCTTTAGTTTTTGTTATTACTGTAATCCTCACGATTTTGACCTTGATTCGGGTTGGACTGAGCAGATTCCCACTTTCTCTTATTGTTTTCAAAAATGCTATCTTTCTTATCTTGCACTTTCACATCCATTAAATCATGCGCCATCTGAACAGTTTCATCAAAAGATTCAGATTTTGAAGAAATAATCTCACCCTTGATATCACTAGACAATCCTCTAATGTACTGCTTCCTTTCCTTACAGTCATTCACAAAAGTATCAGGACATAGTAAATATAGCTCAAAAAATTTCGTAGTAAGCAGTAATAACATCGGCCCTTAGCACTAATTATCTCAATTCAGATACCAACTGTCCTAGTTCCTCCTCAAGACAAAACCTAGCAGTCAATAGTCCTTTCATCACGGTCCATGCCTTACTATTAGCCACAACCAATCCTAAAGTAGTCACTTGGTTATTCCACCATCTTAGTGTACCATCCTAAAATATAGTAGCAGCAAATTTCACCTTATTAGTTTCTGAACACCCAATAATCTCAAGAGTACTCTCTTTCTTATCAATCCATCTATGCAATTCTAATGCACCACTAATACCACAAAACTACGTAGAACCCTACTTCTGAAAACTAACATAAGTACATTCTCTTGAACTTGCAGAACACCAGCAACACTCCCATCTGGATCAGCAACATCATCATTATTCTCAGCAGCATCAACTACAACACCATTATCTCCAGCACAACTAACTCTAGCATCTTGATTCCTTGCAGCACGATCAGCTTCATGTGCTCTAACAATAACTTGTTCGATCATAGTGTTCACAGTAGCAGTTGTTAGTTTTGGCAACATATTTTAAGAAACTTAGTCACGTGAATAACCACTAATGACAGAAATATGATTCTCTTACTCCTTCTTCCATCATCACAGAAGAAAAAAACATGATAAGTATACATATCAAGATAAAAGAAGGAATTCTTTATCAGGATGTCTCATGGATACTACATGTACGAACAACACAAGCTACAATGGTTCATCAACCAAAACTCAAAATAGTTAATAAAGGCACATCATAGATTATGAGGGTAATTCAGATTGTGTTGAGGATTCAACAAGGCAGTGGCAATGTCTGTCACTACAATCATTTACCGAACAAACTTAAAAGATAATAAGTTCCATCACAATGCCATGACATAAAGGTTTAAATAGGTTCGATCACAAAAAGAAAATAAGATACAAAGAAATCCGTAACGCGATTTGTTCCTTAGACACCAACTCCTCATCCTCCTTATCATTGCTGTCAACTTCATCACACTCGTCTATTTCTCCTTCGGACCTCATAGTAAAATCCCTAATATGATGGCAACTCATTCTCAAAATCCAAATACTCACTCCTACACGGCAGATTAATCACAAGGCAAATCTCAGTACGACTTTCAACATTCCTAAGCTTCCAAGCTTGACTCAGAATCAATCTCACATGAGACTCCCACTCACTCATCCTTTCAAACCTTACCTACTTCTCCTTAAACCTTTCAATTCAAGCACACAAATTCATCACAGTCGACCCAAGACTAGCAATCTCATCCATCTTCCAAGTCCTAACAACTCAAATCTCCACATACCAGCTACAATCTTTGAAACAACTTTTCTTTCACATCAACCACCTAATCACGCCCGTTTCAACCACATATATATCATACATCAGCTAATCAAACTTCCTCATACCCGATACAAGTCGCAAGAATTCAGTTGTAAAATTGTTCAACATCTGGTCTACTGTGCTAGACCCTTGGCAGTATATAAGGTCATTATTTAAAATTATATATATATGCATTACATAAGGAGAATTACGATAATAATTACTCAACGTACTTTCAACAACATCAATACATCGTCAATACATCATCATAGTATTTACTTAATAAATACTCTAAAAAAATCATTTCAGTTTTAAGGGATACATCTAACTATAAAACAATACAAAACAAATAATCTTACCGGAGCCTTGCGGAGAAGTTGCGTGCTTTTGTAAAACATTTTCGACACCAAAGTTATAGTTTAGGACATTTTTCAAAATCAACCTAATTCCCTATAACTAAAAAGCTCTGATTACCAATCTTTAACACCCTCAAATTACATTGCGCAGCGAAAATACACATTTGGGTGTTAAACGCAAACATCATTACACAAAGCACTTTAAACAATCTCAAAATCGTATATTTGAAATATAAAAGGATATAATTTTAACCAATGTCTAAAACTTTCGATCCCAAGTAAAACAATTTTAGAAATATTAGAGTAACATTTAGGTCCCTCAAAGATTCCATCCAATTAACAAATAATTTACCAAAGTACATAACCGTACAATTATTTTTATGAAAAAAGGGAAAGAAATTTGTTTTAGACCAATCACCACAAAAGCAACCCGCAATCCTTCTCCAACAAGCTCCGCAATTCTTCAACTTCAATCACCTGAAATACATCCTTAAAATCATCAACACAACGGTTGAGCGAGTCTATAGGTTTTCCAAATCATCATTTGAACACAAGAGAAAAATCAATCAAGATCATTTAATAGAATTGTTGTACATACAATCTATTAATCAGGCATTCTGGCATATAGCAATAGCTATAGAATTGTATTAAGCTCATGACACCGACCCCTTAACTTAGTCACCCACGCCTAAAGCCGGCATGACTAGATGAATTCCAGTGCCCCTTCTAGGGTATCAATTGCAAGAATACCAACTCTCATTCTCGTAAAATTATCCTTCCCAGAGGTTGCTCAGCGTAAAGCCCTGGTCTCAGATAGGGTCGTCAGCCTAATAGTACTATCATTAGAATAATCGGCTATTACCAACTCACAACATCAAGAAGATAGTTAACGGCTCATGAATTTAGGGACTTATGCAATCTAGGTACTTATACAATTCAAATCAACAAAGGCAACACAGGCAACATTCGGGTCCAACCAATCAATCATGACTTGTGTTCATTTTACTTTCAAATAGCATGTATCCCCCTCGCGGGTTTTAAAATCATTCAAAACAATTACAAAAGCGAGGCTATAGACTCACCTTGAGTAATAGCAGTAGCAAGACGACCTTCGACGATAGTTGATGCCCGTTAAACACAAAAACCGCAACCTATCAAATAAGGTGCGTTCATTAATAATAAACTCGAATATAATCTATACTTAATAACATAAAACTCAAAATCATAATATCATAACCAACCCAAAATAAAAACAATACAAGTGATACTTTTACTTCCTTTTATATGGTTACTCCATTAGTCTTATTCTTTCGATAAAATCTGCCGGTACACACCAAATGTACGAGCTCATTTAACCCACTTAAACACGTCAAATACTTATGATACTAATCAGAGATATCACTTACTATATATAGAAAGACCTGTTAAAAGCCCATCAAAATATTTTACTTTTAAAGTTCCCTGCCCAACACATCTTTGAACTAAAAAACCAGACAGTTTTATGTTATCGACTCATACAACCATTTTGACCATTCCAAACAATCCTGTTTACAAATCCGATACTTGGATTTGAAAATAGCCTCACAACCCTAAGTTTAGAACCAAACATCAGACCTTGACCATTTTTACAACTCATTCTATAGTCCCCGAGATTCGATCCAAATATCGACAACAACTTCGGATTGTGTCGATACTCGTCTCCCGGTACACGAAGAATCAAAACATCATAACTTCGCGCTCGTTTGGAGCTAGAAGTTATACCTTATATCAAATCAAAGCTAAAAGAATTCTCTACAACTCTATGCTATTAGGTTAACCATTTTCAAACAGTAAGGTACCCAAAATTGGCCTCGAACCTACTGATCTAAAACACCTCTTTAAAAATCATGTTAAATCAAATTTTCAACCCATTTTAATCAATCTCATGCTCCTAATATCACCCTAATATCATCACAAATAACTTAACTAACCCATAAGATCCTTGAATGATCTTCCAAAAATTTACCCACTCAAAATAATAAACATGCAACACTCAAAAATCAATTATAACACTACTAACAACACGCCCACACAATAAAAATAGATCAAACAAGTATAGATCATATCAAAAAAAAAGTTCTTGCGTGTGTATAAAATTTATACCATTAGAATCACCATGAAATTTGCAAGATGGGACTTGTTTTAGTTTCTCTTGATTCAAGCTAAATTTTTGAAATTCAAAAGTGTTTAGAGGTTGATGGTGAACGGTAACATCAAGAGGAGAAAGAGAGATGTGAAATTTTTTTGTTAAAATGATTATAATAATAAAAGTGGTTAGTGGAAAAATAATATATAGTGGGATGGAGGGGTAGTTTTTGCCAATTGTGCATAGTTTTGGTCCAAAATGCAATTAAATAGTTGTAAGGGTAGAAAATATAAATTGTCAATTTTGAAAATATTTACGAGGCTCGGGTTTCGTAAAAATACTTTTCAAAAGTTAAAACGCACTCAAAATATGATAATAATATGATCCCGGTTCGACTTAATACGAACTTAAAATAAAAACGTCAAAAATAATAACATCGAGACAACAAATGATAAAACATAAAATCTCGGGCATCCGTCAATATCGTAATCACTAATAATCCTCACGGTTAGTGAAAAGATAAAAATAAGACCTCCAACGTTGGTTTTAAATAAAACCATCAACCGTCATATCATTTAAACTCATCAAAAATTTCAAAATCATTCATAAAATAATATTATATAATATTAAATAATGACCATGGGTTCGGCTTGTTAAATCTAGCCCGTCTTGGTACGTGATATTTTGGATACTCATTATTAATTACATATATCAATATAATATAATCAATAATATTATGCACATTAAAACGTGTCTAAGGATACTAAAATAATTTTAAAAGAATAGGTCTATGGTTAAACCGTCAAGTTTTTATGTAATATATGTAAATATATAGTATTCACTATATTATGATCTCGTATGTAAAGGCGGTCGATAAAAATATTATCAGATGAATGATAATGAGAATGAAACTGATGACGTGTCAAAAATAAAAAAATCAGGGGTTTTATAGATGACATTGTTATCACTGGTAAGAATCTTGATGAAGTGATCAAATTTAAACAATTTTTAAGTTCTAAATTCCTTATTAAGGATCTTGGAAAACTTAAGTATTTTCTTGGAATTGAGGTCATTGACATAAGTTATGGTATTTGTTTAACACAAAGGAAATATTGTACCGAGTTACTATCTGAATTTGGTATGCTTGGGTATAAACCTTGTAATGCTCCAATTGAGGTTAATCCAGGTAGTAAAAAGCTTAATGATAAGTATGGTGATGATGAAAAGCTTGTTGAAGTTACTTCATATCAGAAACTTCTTGGTAAATTGATTTACCTGACTATGACTAGACCAGATATTGTATATGTTGTGCATTGTTTGAGTCAAGTTATGCATAGTCCTATGAAGTCTAATCTGAAGCTTGCTTTTAGAGTTTTGAGGTATTTGAAAAATGAACCTGGATTGGGTATTACTTTCAAGAAAAGAGTCTGTAATACATTGAATGTATTTGTGGACTCTGATTGGGCTACAGATAAAGTAACTAGAATGTCTTTGACTGGTTATTGTGTTTATCTTGGGAGTAATTTGGTTTCATGGAAGAGCAAGAAACAAAGTGTTGTTTCTAGGTCTTCTACTGAGACTGAGAGAATTAAATACTTTGAAATTGATCTTTATTTTTTAAGGGAAAAAATATCAGCAGGTTTTATAAAACCTTTGAAAGTGAAATCTAAAAATAATATTGCAGATATATTTGCTAAAGGATTGTTGAGATCTTACCATAAAAGGTTTTGTAGTTTGCTTGGTTTGTTTAATGGATTTGCACGTTAAGACTTATGGGGAAGTGTTAGAAGTATAAGTCCTAACCTAGAAGACTACATGTGTCAAGTTATAAAGATGGAGGTGTTGTTTCATAACTAAGGAGTCAAGTTTGTTAGCTGAGGGATTGAAGTTGGAATATTCAAGAAAGATCAATGTGAAAGTTAAGAGTATATATATACTCCTCACCTACCTGCTATTCAGGAGGCGCTTGGTTAACCTGAGGGGAATGGGAATGGAAAAGGGTAAGGGAATACAAAGGAATGCAATGAACATTATTTAGTATTATCATTATCATTGTTGGTGCTTGGTTAATATAAAACATGATAGGTGATTGGAGATGGTGGCAACAACTGTTAGGGTGATAGTTAGTGGTCGCGACGATGACGGTGGTGGTAGCGACAATGGTGGTGGTCAGTGGTGGTGTCAGAGATTGGTGGCGGCGTTAGGAGGGTGGTGGTAGCGACAATGGTGGTGGTCGGTGGTGGTGGGGGCATCGGAGAGTGGTGGTGTCGGAGGGTGGTGCTGGCGGTGGCGTTAGGAGGGTGGTGGTAGTGACAATGATGATAGTCAGTGGTGGTGGTGGCGTCGGAGAGTGGTGGTGTGGGAGAGTGGTAGTGGCGTTAGGAGAGTGGTGGTCAGTGGTGGTGGTGGTGTCGAAGAGTGGTGGTGTCGGAGGGTGGTGGTGGCGTTAGGAGGGTGGTGGTAGCGACAATGGTGGTGGCGTCAGAGAGTGGTGGTGTCGAAGAGTGGTGGTGGCGTTAGGAGGGCGGTGGTAGCGATAATGGTGGTGGTGACGTTAGGAGGTTGGTGGTAGCGACAATGGTGGTGGCGTCAGAGAGTGGTGGTGTCGGAGAGTGGTGGTGGCGTTAGGAGGGTGGTGGTAGCGATAATGGTGGTGGTCAGTGGTGGTGGTGGCGTCGGAGAGTGGTGGTGTCAGAGAGTGGAGGTGGCGTTAGGAGGGTGGTGGTAGCGACAATGGTGATGGTCAGTGGTGGTGGTGGCATTGAAGAGTGGTGATGTCGTAGGGTGGTGGTGGCGTTAAGAGGGTGGTGGTAGTGATAATGACGGTGGTCAGTGGTGGTGGTGGCTTCAGAGAGTGGTGGTGTTATAGGGTGGTGGTGGCGTTAGGAGGGTGGTGGTAGCGTTAGGAGGGTGGTGGTCGAGATAATGGTGGTGGCATCGAAGAGTGGTGGTGGTGGCGTCGAAGAGTGGTGGTGTCGGAGAGTGGTGGTGTCGGAGAGTGGTGGTGGCGTTAGGAGAATGGTGGTAGAGACAATAGTGGTGGTGGCGTCGGGAGAGTGGTGGTGGCGTTAGGAGTGGTGGTAGCGACAATGATGGTAATCAGTGGTGGCATCGGAGAGTGGTGGTGACGTTAGGAGGGTGGTGTAGCGACAATGATGGTGGTGGTGGTAGGTGGAGACGCACATATACATGCGTCAATCTATTACCTTGAATCCATTACCCCAATTTACAGGGGAATGATTGATTACCCATTAGTGGGTAATGATTACTTATAATTTCATAAACCAAGCACTATTAATCATTACCTTTCCCATTCCTTACCCCTAATACCCTTAACCAAGCATGCCCTCAGATCTTTCTCATTATTTTTCTAGGGTTTGATTCATAAGGGATACAAGGACGACGAAACTTCTGATGGGGACTCCATGATGGGGACTCCAGACAATCAATTTTTTAGCTTTCTGTTTCTTGTTTGCTTCTATGACAGCCTTTTGTTTGGTAGAAACTTCTGGCATCTTAATTAGAAATGTTCCACTCCTACAATAAGCAACTCCTGCTATTCTGATTAAGCTTTCTTTATCTACCTGGATTACAGTATTTTGTACTATCATGCTGAATTCCGTACATTCGCAAACATTTCTTAAACCAACTGACTTCATTTTCTTGTTCACGGTGCCGCCACTGCTTTCTTCGCATATCCTTTTGGTTCCACTAATAACAGAATCTTGTTCAAACCCTAAATTCCAAGCAGCCCCTGGAGCCCCTGCTATCTATATTCCAATCAAAGGTTAAAGTATCGATAAACACTTTAAAGATTTAGATTGGGCCACTAGATCATAGAATCACGCTGAAAGAAAGCATATAAAATGAATCCCACTAACATGGAGAAGTGCAGTTGAGGCGACAACCCCCGCAGCTTGCTTTATGTAACATGTGCAAAAAGGTGAAGGCCTAAGTGAAGTCAAGGGAGAGTAAGTTTTCAAATTTTGTATAGGACCCATTGTCAACCGAAAAGCTAGTTATTCTCAAATAGGTGGGTAAGTAAATAACTGCTTATTTGATTCAACATTAAGGGGGTGTGTTGGGATTGCTTATTAGCTGCTTATTCATTAGTCATTCTGGAAATGGTATTTGGATTTGCTTATTTTGTTGAAAATGCTAGAATATTTGAAAAAAAAAAACAGTCATTTGCTGAAAAAATCTAGTCAAATTCATTTAAGATGTTTTTGATTAATGATGATGCTAAAATAATAATTTGATTGCATCTCAAATTAGTGTTTTGAAATAAGAAGCTCCGTACATATTTATCAGCATCTTGCTTTACCTCTTAATAAGCAGACGCACTATAAGAAATCCCAAACACCCTCTTAATAAGCTCATGTGGTGTAAGTTGATGCTTGTGATTTAGGCTTATTTGGACTGGTAAGATAACTACTAGTTATAAATGTTTCTTATTTTTTTAGAACTTCTCGTTTTAATAATCTACGAAATTCCTCCTTAATTTCATGTAATGATGTTAAGCCCGCAGATCCTGCTTTAAGGTTTTTAGATTCGTTAATTTTCAAACTTAGATTTACGTTTGAATTTGTATTGTTCATGGTATGGAGAACGATGGATGGAAAAGAAATAAGCAAATCTATATTAAATATACGGGATTAGATTGTTGAGGTAGTTTCCATGTAACCCTTATATTTCAAATCAGCCACCTGGCCGTCATTAACAGAAGTTATCCCCTTTAGTTTTTTGTGCGATTGCTCTTACAGATAATTGATAAAAATTATTTGTGTATTTCTAAAGATCAAGAGCTCTTCCAATTACTTATTTTGTTTGTTTTCTTAGAGTTTGTAAAACCGTGTCTTATTAACATTGTATTCTCCTTGTTAACAGATAGTCTTCGTGATGGTAGCCCAAATGGTGGAGGACATGGAGCATAACATTGAGGTCACAGGCTCAAATCCCGTCCCCATGCCCCTTAATCATGGTGTTATGCAGTGTACCCCTCATATGTTGCAGGTGGAGCCACCACTGAGTCGGTTTCCCATTCTTGGTAAACATATACGTTCACAGTTTTCCTTATAACTAGGCCATTCAATGTGAAAATTTTGAAGCCATCAAGAAAAGCCGAAAAAGGTAATTCCATGCTATATATGCTTCTTTTAAATGTAACCTTTGTTTTCCATATACACGTGATCAAAAAGTCATAAAGGTTTGATAAAAACGTGTGTTTTAAGCCCAAATCCACAACAAGAACAACGATACTCAATCCCGCCAGTCAGCGGTTTGAGCCCAATTCCAAATCACTTATATTTGGGGCTAAAATATGGGCTTTCAGATCGTTTTCATCTATTGCACCATTCTGATTTCTCCGCCCCCTTTTCTTTATATATCAAAAGAAATGCAATTGCATAAACGAGTCTCGTGCAGTCGCTGTCAAATAAATTTGTAATCTCTGTGCTGTGCTTATTTGTAAGGTATATGACTTCCTTGATTTCTTTGTATATCTTTTATAGTTAAAATCTCTATTGATTAAATTGTTATTCTTTTATGTCATTTTTAAATCTTGTAAATGTAAATGATATAAAGATGAATGCGATTTCACTAGTTAAATTTCAATGAATAGCAATCTTTTCACTTCTAATGAGCTGATTTGGGGTGTTTTGTTATAATAGTTTATTAGTTTGGTATAAAAAAAATCACTCGACATAAGTAATTCAAGCGTCACATAAGTAAAAGAATCAACGTGTTACACTGTTACTCTGGTGTGGGAAGTTTCGTTTAAATCAAACATTTATAACTAGAGACCACACACACTAGTCCCCCACCCCTCTCACCTGTCACAAGAAAAAAAATTCTTTCTCGTCACAGGGTACTTACTTTTTAGGAGAACAGTCATATAAAATATGGTGATTGTGATATGAGATTACAAGTTTTTTTTGGTAACCATGGTTTCCGGCCTTTTGGCTGACTAATCCACGGGGTTTGAACCCACCGCCACACAGATTCAAACCATGTAAAGCCCTCCCTTTTGAGGAGGATGGCGTGACCACTTTCAAGGTTGTTTGCACCTAGCAGGAATTGAATTTGAGACCTCACACATTTTAGAGTGATAGTCAGAGGCCCTTTTGCCACTACGTCCACCCTTGAGTGGTTAGATTACAAGTTTTATAAGAATAGTTAAGACATCTATTTCTTGGTAATTTATAATTTTGAACAATTTCTGTATCATTATTTAGACAAGCAAAGTTTTTATTTCTTCTTATTATGCTCATGTTGGGTGGTTTTATATTTTATGTCCATGGCTCATATACACAATTTGAAAACTTACTCTCGCTTGACTTCACTTAGGCCTTCACCTTTTTGCACATTTTACATAAAGCAAGCTGCGAGGGTTGTCGCCTCAAGAGCACTTTTCACCTTTGACTACTATCTTGATGTTCGACACTTTTCGCTTTTGACTACTAGCTTGGTGTTTGCAAGGATATTTTCAATTTAGAAAAAAGCCACTTCTCCATGTTACTGGGATTCATTTTATATGCTTTCTTTCAGAGTGATTCTATGATCTAGTGGCCCAATCTAAAATCCAAGTGTTTATCGATACTTTAACCTTTGATTGGAATATAGATGGCTGCTCGGAATTTAGGGTTTGAACAAGATTCTGTTATTAGTGGAACCAAAAGGATATGCGAAGAAAGCAGTGGCGGCAGTTCAGACTCCGTGAACAAGAAAATGAAGTCATTTGGTTTAAGAAATATTTGCGAATGTACCGAATTCCTCATGATAGTACAAAATATTGTAATCCAGGTAGATACAGATAGCTTAATCAGAATAGCAGGAGTTGCTTATTATAGGAGTGGAACATTGCTATTTAAGATGCCAGAAGTTTCTACCGAACTAAAGGATGTCATAGAAGCAAACAAGGAGCAGAAATTTGAAAAATTGATTGACTGGAGTCCTCATCATGTTGACTTTTGTCGTCCTTGTGTCCCTTCGTTACTGGATCTTAGTTTGAATGGTCTTGCTGACAATGCTGACGCAATTTGTTCACTTGATCATGTTCCTGAATTTCTGATAAGAAGGTTGACGGATTTGTCTTGTGACAAGCGTACAATGAATATTCGTATACTGAAGTTTCTTTTCAAAGATTCTCCTACTGAGATATGTGTCAAGAATTGTTTGTGGTTGAGTGAGAATCAACTTGTTGGTGCCCTTGAAAAATCCAACTTGCAAAACCTGAAGGTAAGCAACCATATACTTTGCTATTTGCAGATAATAGGTTTATTGTCCTGTATTAGTTAACAACTAACAAATGATGTTTATTTATGCTTAAGTGTTGACATTTATGTGTAAAATTGTTATATGTATATGCAATGCTAAAAACTGATTTGAAAATACTGGTTACAAAACCATTTTTAAATGAGTTAAACGTAGAAAAAGAAGTACTACGTACAATGACTAAAACGCTACCAATATAACTCTGTCGATGTAGACAGGAGTGTTTACAGTTTTGAGATGTATGAAAACTCTGCATTATGTTCATATACAATTCGTTACATATTTTATCAACTTGCTAATACAATATATATTTATATTTCGTTTAGACAGTTTATTATCTTTACAATATAAGACAATATGTAAGATTTTTCTTCTGTATTTTATATACAGGTGCTTCAACTAGAAAACTGCCACCAATGCTCTTTTGGAGAAGTTATGCCCACTATTATGGCTGGACCTTCAACTAGCTTGGCTTATCTGGGTACACTGTCGCTAAAAAGGGCGGCTAAAATATCAAGCTACACTTTGTGGCCTCTCTTTTTGTTAGCACCATTACTGCACTCAATTAATCTAAGTGGCTGTACTTTGCTGACATGGGAAGTAGTTGTGATGATTCTTTATTTTTATAAAACAAGTTTGAAGGAGCTATACCTTGACGATTGCCCAAGAATAAATTTTATGCTTTGTGTATCTGCATTGATGAAATTTGTGAATCTGGAAGTTCTTTCAGTGGCAAGAAATAAAACTGTATGTGATGATTTCGTTATACTCGTTACTGCAGCATGTGGTAAAACACTAAAGGAGCTTAATTTAGCGAACTGTTGGTAAGAATTTTGGCTTAAGTGAATTTGAAAGTTTTTTTATTTTGACATAAAATGCCAACACTCCCTTCTCATTTGTACCGTTTTAGTCATTAATGATTGTTTCGTCTCCCTTTTGGATAAACACTTATCATTTTCGAATTTCAGCTTTTAATGTCTACGTTTTTTCTTACAAAATAACTCGCATGGGACACAAAACCACCTTTTAATGTCTCGGGTGTACTAAAAAAGCAGAATGAGACAAGTATTTTGGTTTTGTATGCAAAAAAAAACTCTATTTATTTAATTATATGTGTGAATCCAACTTACTTTGTATATTGTTTTGGCAGGTGTATGACGGAAAGGAGTTTGCAAGCTATTAGCATCTTTTGTACCTTTTTGCGTTCACTTAATGTTTCAGATGTAGTTAATATGTCTGAGATAGGTTTGTGTTATCTTGCTGATGGTTGCAAGTCACTTGAGTCGCTTTACATTGATGGTAACGACCTTAGGTACTCGTTTAACTTGTAGCTATTTCACAAGTATCAACTTTCTATCTTTGGAAATACTTCCACACTTGGTTTTAAAAACTTCAAATCTGGCATAATGACATGTTTTTCCTCTTTAGTTTTTGCACAATTTAGGGGACAATTTTTCAATTTCAATGTTTTTTACTGCCCCTAATGGTTAAGTTTTTCATGTGACAGTGATGAAGTTGTTGCTGCATTTCTAGAAACTTCGGGAAGATCATTGAAACATGTTTCACTGAGTAAAAACGGCCAGGTACTTATAAAGTCTTTTTTGGATTTTGACCTCTAAAACAAGATAGTCTTCATTTCCAACATTTATATTGCGCATTTTACAAAGAGCGTGTTTTCATTATGTGTTTATGGCTTACTGATTAAAACATCAATCACAGGTCAGCTTCAAAACTGCATTTGCTCTTACAAAATATGCAAGAAAATTGGAAACTGTAGATCTATCATGGTGAACTAAACTAACTAAGGAAGAACTTGGATTTATTATCGATAACTCTTCCTCGCTAAAGCAGCTGAAAATCTATGGATGTACCAAAGTAAGTATACAACATATGATTTATGTTTTTTATATGAAAAACTAAGCCTATTTGGGTCTTGCTTGATTTCAAGCGGGTCAAATCAGAAAATTAATGTAAACAGAAATTTGATTTCAAGCGGGTCAAATCAGAAAATTAACGGGTCAAATGGGTTGAATTTAAAAGTTGCCCAAATTTTACTTATGTTCATACAGACTCCTAAAATTGTTCCTATCTACTTGAGATTAAGAATATTGGTTTATTATAACTGGTTAGTAATTCTAATTAACGTTTTCTTTTAAATGGGTAAAAGTGTTTGCTGGACAAACCTGGGTTGGTCTATAAAATGACACGTTTCAACCCAAACCTGTGTTGACCCATTACAGCTCCTTGACCCACCCATCTTGCCAGCTCTACTAGCACTGTCCTAGAGTTATAATCGTCATCTTGCCAAATGTTCACACTACAATAACCATATGTTTTGTTTATGCAGGTCGCGCATGATTACTGGTTCAAAGTCACGGGCTCACATATGTTCACTGATACCTTCGAGTTATGAGTTGACTTCTAAACCCAGTGTCTTTTTTTTCCTGCAAACATGTTACCAAAAGAATGCTAAACAGGAAGCCGTATGTGGCTTCTTTTTCTTCTTTTTTTTCGCAACTATATTTGCTTATGTCCGAAGTTACAAAACAATGTGTAATTTCTTATCAAATCTTTATCAAAGAGGATAACTTCATAACAATAGTTTTTCTTCGTGTTATAAAACGACTTTTGTTTCAAACAGAAGTCGTGAAATTGATTTTCTCTGGGATGGATGGAGTAGTACTATCAACCATACTGCATTCCTTTATACATGCACAGTTAGTAAAAGTATAAAAAGACACTAAAAAGATCGCGAACGCAGTCCCAAAAACTTTTGAAGTTTCTGGTTTCCTTCTTTGTCTTGCAGATTGGATTAGTAACTTGTACAATTGGTCTTTTGGTAATAAATGTTTCAATTTAAAAAAATCAATACGTACCACATGAAAAGAAATGACTATCTGGAACTGTGAATTTGTGATTTAGAATCATTAGGCCGAGACTCTAATCTAGTCTGCAGTTGCAATCTGAAACATGCGTCAGGCACTCAAAAAAGGAACGATGCCTTATATTTAGACATTGATAAATATAAGTCTTACCAGAAACATACATACATATGAACTTCTCTCCATTTCTTGCTAAAATTCTAAAACACTAAAAAGCTCTACACTTTAAAACAAGGGCGAGAAGTAATAAAATGGCTATGAATCCACCTGAAGAACCTCCGACTCTATATATCTAATAAGGGTCAAACCTTGTAAGACTTTGATCCAAGTAACACGAAAACACTGCAACGATGATCAAAACCATCAAAACTAGAAGCAAATAGGTTGATATGCTAATAAAAGGTTGCTCTTCAAGCTCCAGTTCTTCAATAGTAAGTGGTTTTTTGTCGATAAACAGTGGCGAGATAACTGCTATAAGCCCCAAGCTTATAGCAAGTAACTTTTTGCTTATCGAGTGTCTTGTTCCATTTCTCCTGCTTGTGTTTTCATGCTCCATTTAGGGTTGAAGAAGTTTTTTCATGCCAATATTTCTTTCTTATTGTCAGTTATATGTATTGGAATATGATTCCCAGAAAAGATAACAAAATGCATCAGAATAAGAATTTTCTGAAGATATGGATTCTCTATACCACTAGGAAAATGATGTCAAAATTATTAGCTTTTGGGATTCTTTTTATTGCTAAAAGTGTTGAATTATATTCTTGAGGACTTTGAGACTGCTTATTTTTAACTGATAAGTATTGATTTTACAGATTAGCAGTTAGGGTCAAATAAGTATTTAATTCAAAACAACCCTTACTGCGTTTTTATACAGTAAATAAGCAGTTAATTGTAGATTTTTTTTAGTGCTAGTGCAGCTATATTTAGACCCTCGT
This sequence comes from Glebionis coronaria, assembly GCA_025667525.1. Lineage (NCBI taxonomy): Eukaryota > Viridiplantae > Streptophyta > Magnoliopsida > Asterales > Asteraceae > Glebionis > Glebionis coronaria. Next base: position 646,190,472 of record CM046874.1, read on the forward strand.
TAAATTAAGCCATTTGCCTACTCTTTTTACTTATAGGTGGGAATGTTTTTTTAGCACGTTTTTTTGTAGGAATCTTGGGTTTTTTAGTATGGTGAATTGACATTTTTTTTGGTTGAAAATGTTATGACATGTTCGTATACTGAATTGTTTGATATGTGATGGGGGGTGTTTGGGATTGCTTATTTTGAACTGATTAGTATTGGTGAATTTGATATTACAAATTTGCTCTTACGGTGAACAATCTGTTTTCTAGGGTGAAATAAACTGATCATCTGCTAATAAGTTGTGTGAAATATTTATCGCAAACACTCCCTTGTTGTGTTTTGATATTGTGGATAAGGTTTACGTGTTTAAAAACCAATATGAATGCAGTTTTTGTAAGTATGTTTTTTAGGATACTAATTGTTCGATATTTGATGGGGGTGTTTGGGATTACTTATTAGAACAATCTATGTGCCAGGGGCTTACGTAACTATGAACTGATATGTTTTTGTGGATTTGATATTTCAAATCTTCTATGGGTAAAATAAGCTGTTTTTGATAAGCTGATCATCTGCTTATTAGCTGCATAAGCTGTTTCCCCCTGATTGCACTTTAATATTGTGGATAAGCAGTTTTGAGGGTGAATATGCTGATTAGGAATTGCTTAATATTCTGTTTTTGAGCGATTCCGTATAGTTAACTGATTAGTATTGGTGATGTGATATTACAAATTTGCTCTTACTGTGAAATAAGCCGATCATGTGCTTATAAGCTGTTTGACATAGCATTCGGAAACACTCCCTTATTGCCCGTTGATATTGTGGATTAGGTTTGAGAGTCTGGACATGATCATATGCTTATATAAGGGTGAAATAAGCTGATTGGGAGATGCTGAATTGTATGGTGCAGAGTGCTGAATTATAAAAGAGATGAGCCGTGACCGGATATGAATGTTTTGAAGACCATATGTTGTTTCAATTCTGTTTCAGTAACTTTGTGACTACATGATATATAACTGTTATGTCCATTACCTCGTCAACGCATACACCACGAATCAAATGTTTATTCACATTCAATGTATTGAACAAAAAGAATGCGGAGTGACAAAAATAATACATCTCAACTTGGAACTTAACATTGTACACCAAAGAGGCTACACGGGCTCAAAGTTCGTATAAACTATATGAAAAACTACAATACACAAGCTCAAACTGTTTAATTGTCAGTCGATCCCTTTGACCTAGTTGCGCAAACCTTCTGACCCATTTCTTCTGTGAGGTTGTAAGATTTGATGCTGTCGCAGGAGATGAGGGGTGTGATTCAGATGATGAGTCTTTTTGAGACGTTTCCATGGATGGAAGTTCAGCGGGAAGTGCTGAAGCGGTGCTTGTTAACGCGTTTAGTACAAGAAATGCAAGTATGGGAGAAAGATCTAGAGTCCCTCCGAGTGGTGGAATAAGCCCACGGAAAATGTTTAAGTAGGGGTCACATAAAGTGCTGTATAAACAAAACCAACAACATTAATAATGTAAATATTTTAGTGCGACCATCCAGTCAAAAAGATTTGTGATTTGATATGGTTAAATAAACAAATTACTAAATACAGTATAATGTGAACTTTTAACATAAGAAGAATATTCGCAACATTTTCACATACAAGAAGATGGTGCACCACAATGGAAGTTTGTTTCTTGCCATAGGCCGCAAAAGTGGGTATTCTTCTTGTCTAAAAAAAATTATTTCTTCTATAGATAGTTAGTGCCATGTACGATTACAAAATATGTTGTTTCTTTTTTAATAAAATCATTTGGGAATCAGTAGGTCTTATGCATTAAACATAAGCTTTGGATGACTTACAACCCATTTGACGTCCTTTTAATCTATACCCATTTAAACTTTTAGAGATAAATCTTAACTTGAAACCATCTATTCATTATTAAATGGGTCAAAAATACCACATGTACTCATTAGAACATTTCCATAATTCAAATATTTGTATGTTCAGAAACTATGTTCACATTAGAACTAAACATTCACTCTAGTTAAAATGACAATTATTAGGTTGGCAAGTATCCGATTTTGTCACACTTTAATAAAACCGTCTGCTGAGTCGCATGCCAGTCCCTAAGGATTAGAAGGCAAATGAAGCCTAAAACTGATTAGAAGCGGAATGAAGCCTAAAATTGGAATTTTCTACTTGTTATCTAAACCTATTAACTTGATAACTACTAACGGATTTTTTTATACGCTTAGCCCTAAATTGAGCTAGGATCGTAGTTTATATACAATATACCTGAGGGGGCTGACGATGACCGGTGGAGCATTGGGAAACCATGTAAGAACTAGCCTGGCAACCAACAATGTATTGTAAATGTTTAAGAAATTTGAAATTCCATTGGTTACCACAAGTCCTGCCAATGAGTCTCCAGGTAAAACGGCAGCAAAATTGTGATTTGACAGATGGTTCAAACTCCTACGGTTTCTGTTATTAATCTGAAATACATGACAAACTCATCAACAAAAGAAGGAATGCATAGTTCTCATCGAGCAACTAAGTATATTTGTCTAAAGTCTAGGTAGCTTGTTGTTGTCTTTAGTTTATCTGTATTTATGACTGTGACCATGAGTACACAAAGTCGTGTTACTTATGCTACACATAAGTAAGTAGATGAGTGACTTTTCAAGAGTGTTTGGATTTATGTTTTAGAGCTTATTATATGATTTTTGTTACTAAAACTAATGCTTAGTTTTGAATGTTTGAATAAGCGGTTTATGCCTCCATTATGCGTAATTCTACAACCAAAATGATCATCAGCGGTAAACTAAAATTACTATTTTTCCCATTCTAATTTGAAAACAACACTTTCATTCCATTTGTCTTCCTTCCTTGCATATATTACCTTATCATTACAACTTAACTTCAAACAAGCACATCCAAAAACAATCTACATAATATCACACAGTCAATGTCAAAACAGACATCCAAACACTCCTTTATCAACTTGATCACATAAGGGAGGTGACTATCATAACCAGAGTGTGGCAGGTCACAAATTCAAATTTGCTTGGTGGAAACAAACCACGCCAACCTCCCAAAAGGGAGGTTTACCTGGTTTAAGTCTATGTGACTATGGGCTTAAACACCATGGATTAGTCGGCCAAAAGGTCAGAAACCATGATTACCAACAACAACAAAAACTTATTCAGATAGCCAAAACCACAATAACTTAGCTTAACTAATGTTCTCACAACCAACTTCATTATAGTCCATATACATAAATAACTAATCCTATCGATAATGCCATGTAACAACATTACATATACAATTATCTAAGTGCAAAAAAAGTACCACATAAACCTGTTCACTAGTGAAAGTACATTGTGTTCAATACTTTTTCCAAGGTAAACTAAATATATAAAAATACAATTATACGTTACAAATTGGTATAGAAATATCTTACGCGTACCGATAATTATACTTTAGGGGGTGCTTATTTCGGCTTATATAGCCAGCTTACGCCTTATTTGGTTTTGTGCTTATGTTGGATAACCTCACTTTTTGTGGCTTTTTTGAAACTTTTCGGCTAATACAAGCTCATTATGTCATAATGATGTTTGTTTAGGCTTATGAAACATAAGCCCATTTTGGCTTATATCTCATAAGCCCCAATTGTGCAGCTTATTTGGAGACTTATTGGCTTCTATAGATTTATTATGATATGATAAACTTATATAAGCCTATAAGTCTCAAAATAAGCTATAAACTTGGGGCTTATGTAAATATAAGCCGAAATTTGGCTTACCTTCGGCTTTTTCTTTCATAAGCTCCAATTTTGTGGGATATTTTGAGACTTGTGGGCTTAAATAAGTTTAGGGTTAATCTACACTCCGGTTACTAAAGTTTCCCCAAAATGTCGACTACGTTACTAAAGTTTAAAAACTTGGTTTATTTGTTACTAAACGTTCATAAACCTTATCCAACCATTACTACTTGGAGGGGTTACCTGTTGATTACCCGGTTTATGAAACATAAGCCTGTACACTAGTGAAAGTACATTGCGTCTCCTTAATTCGCTATTTTTTTGAAGGAAACTAAGAGTCTCCCAATAGATAAAATTATGAATTACAACATGGTATAGAAGCAACCTACGCGTACCGATATAATTATTACACTTTAGGGGGTGTTTGTCTCGGCTTATGGTTTATTTGGTTGTGAGCTTATGTTTGATAAACACACTTTTTGTGGCTTATTTTGATAATTCTCGGCTTATACAAGCTCATTATGTCATAATGAGCTTATATAAGCCGAGAATTGTCAAAATAAGCCACGATTAGTGACCTTATCAAACATATGCCCAAAACCAAATAAGCCAGAACAAACACCGCGGGGTGTTTGTTTATGGCTTGCGTGGTTTTCAGCTTATGTTTGATAAACACACTTTTTGTAGCTTATTTTAGAACTTTTCGGCTTATATAAGATCGTTATGTCGTATAGTCTGCGTTTGTACAAATTCTTAACAGGATATAGATCCATTCAAAGGGATCAACAAGCTAATATAGATCCATTCAAAGGGATCAACAAGTGGTATCAAAGCTTGTTCATCCATTTGAATGGATCTATATTCTGTTAAGAATTTGTACAATAAGCTCGTTATGAAGAAGATCTGATACCACTTGTTGATCCCTTTGAATGGATCTATAGTCTCCGTTTGGTTTAGGTTTTTGATAAATTAATTTTATTAATTTTATTAATCTAATTAAGTTGTATTAAATTAATCATGTTATAGTTAATTTAATTAATCAAGACTTAGGATATAATTTTATTAATCATGAAAATTGACATGGACATTAATTAAATAAAATATATATTATAATAATTATGCATATAATTATTCATGACAAATTGCATGTTACATTATTAAATTAATTAAGAACTTAGCATAATTATTTTAATTACATGTTAACCATGGTTTAATTAAATTAATATCTTACTTAATTTAATTATGCAATATCAAGTCATGGTAAAGTATTATTAATATAAATCAAGTTATATTATTAATTAATCATTATTTATAAACCATGTATTATAATAATAATTAATAATTATCATGTTAACCTAAAGTAATTATTATTAATAAACTTTATTATATTATGACATTTAATTAATCATGACTTATAAATATAATTATTAAGCTTTAGCTTATATCACATGCTTATTAAACAAGCTTATTGCTATTTATGGAATCATACTAATTATGGAAACATGCTATTTATGGAAACATACTAATTGTGGAAACATGCTATTTATGGAAACATACTAATTATGGAAACATGCTATTTGTGGAAACATACTATTTATGGAAACTTTCTATTTTTGGAAACTTACTAATTATGGAACCTTCTTTTTTTGGAAACTTATTATTTATGGAAACTTGCTATTTTTGGAAAGTTGCTATATATGGAAACCTGCTATTTTTGGAAAGTTACTATATATAGAAACCTGCTATTGTTAGAAAGTTACTCATTATGAAACATCAAGTATAATAACACATGAAACATGAAATACATTAATCAAGAACACATGATAACACATGAAGCAGTAAAACAAGTCAAGAACATGTAAAACAAGTCAAGAACATGTAAAACAAGTCAAGAACATGTAAAACAAGTCAGGAACAAGTAATACAAGACAAGAACAAGTAAAGTAACTAATACTCAACAAGTTATACATGAACACACAACTCATTCACGTCCTTTATTATGTATCACTATTGAAGCGGGAGTACATTTCTTTCCACCTTTCATCTTCTTCGTTACGGGACATAGGGTATGGATATTCCGTCCTTCAGTAAGGACATTCCTTTTCTATGTATGATTAGGATTTCCCTGTTTGTTTCCATTTGTTTTCCCTAGTTGTTTACATGTCATTAACTTATCAGTAATTATCATGCTATGATTTTAAATTGCCTGAGTTATATACACGCATGCCATGTTTCACCTAGTTATGGAGGTACCATAACCATAGCACTTGAGTCACCGATGTTATGACTCTTCCATGACGAGAGTGATTTCTCGCGGCGTCCCTTTCAGTTATTGGCCATTTTTATTATTATCATCTGGAGCGAATGGGTGCATCCTAGTACATGTTTATCAGATTTACACGGTGACTGTGGTGTATGCTCTACATCTGTCACATGGAGTTGATCCCTCCACTCAGACTAATATAATTAGAGGAAACCCCTCTAATTGCATGACGAGGTCACCCCTTTATGTATTCATGCAAGTTGATACCTTTCATGACCTATATGGGCTCTTAGCATTTAAATTACTTTTTCTTGAATAAACATAAGACTTTTCAGATATAAACCAGCTATAAAACATGTTCCAGGTTTTCCAGGACTTACATTATTCCGCTGCATTTTCATACTTTACTTATGATTTAACTATTCATATCATGTCATATATCCGTTCACTGATCGTATTGCTCAGCCGTATTGTCTTTCCATGTTACCATACGGCAAGTACTAAAGGACAAACTTAGGCAATCAAGAGTACGTGCATAGGATGGAGGCTTCCATCGACTTCAGTTCCTTATTGCATTTATATACTTCTGCTTTGCTTGGTCATTGTTTAGTCCTTTCTTTACATTATTTACTTATGCATGTGTAAGCTTATGATTCGGGACCGATGTTTGATTCCGGTTTCCTTTATGGTCATTTATGTTTTAAGACATTTACCTTGCATGCTTTGATGACACGCCATAATTATCATGTAACGGTCCACTTGTCAAAGTGGGGCGTTACAAACTGTATCTGTTAGCACAGATTGTGTGCCGCACATTTCAAAAGTGCGTCGCACTTCTCGAAGAAATTTTGTAAAAACCTTATTTTTCTCATTCCAAACAAAAAACTAAAACACACATATATAAAAAAACCAACGGTTCTTTGCTTGGATCTTCAACCAAAAATATTTTGAGTCGATTTCTACTCCTATTGATTGTAGTAAAAATACACTCCTTTAGGAAAACGAGGTAAAAGCGGCAAGTATTAAGTGTCGTTTTAGGAAAACCAAGCACTAATGACCCTTAGGTGAAAAAGTTCGTTTCCCAAGGAGGCAAGTGTGTTGTGTAAAGAGATGATTAAGAGTTTGTGATTATAATTATAAGAAAAGAAAAATGAAAGGATGACGGTTACGATTCTAAATTAAACTAAGACGAAAAGTCGTGCACGTAAAACCGTAAAATATGACGAAATTTAAAAATTAACCTAAAAATTCCTAGAAAAATGCAAAAATCCTAAAAAAATGTAATTAGTTATTACAAAAAATCAAAATTCACTCAAACCTTTTATTTAATTAAATAATAATTTTTTAATTCTAATTAAAGCCCAAAAAATCAATTTAATTAACAAAAAGCCCGAAATGAGATTTTTCACTTTGTAAACCTCTAAAATAACTTAAATAAATTAAAAACTGTTTTTGAAAATTTTAAAATTAAATAAAATATTTAAAAATGATTAAAAACTATAAAATCTTAAAATAATTCTAAAAATTAATTAAATGACACTAAAATTAATCTAAAAATTTTAAAATTCCTAACTTAATGTGTTTGAACTAGAAAAAATGGAAAAGTTGCAAAAATCTAAAACTTAATTTTTAATAATAAAATAATATTAAAAATCCAAAATTTATAAAAAATTCTAAAAAGTTGCAAACTAGTTTATTTTAACCTAATAAACACAGAAATGAACTTGAAATTACCAAAATACCCTTACTGGGCCTTAAAATGGGCTGTAATGAAAAACAGTCCACTAAATTGGGCTTTTTGGCCCAATAAGCAAAAAGTTGTCCAAATAAGCCCAAAATCACATACTTGACTCAAAATTTGATTTTAAACACAAAAGTCTGAAGGCCCAAAAGCTGAAAGTGAGCTTATCACAACTTTTTTGTTAACAGCTTATTCTTAATGGGCTTTTTGGCCCATTAAGCCATAAGCTAATGTCATAAGCTCTAATTTGACACACAAGCTTCTTTTGGGATGCTTAAGAGATATGTCAAAAGAAATTTTGAATAAGCCCAAGAAATAAGCCTGAAATAAGCAAAAGATCTCTACAAAAACGACAAAATAGTCGTTTTTTATTTCTAGGCGACCTCAAGTGCTGATTCAAGTTGCAAAAGGTTTTAAATGACTTAATTAAGCAAAATCAACAAAAAATTTTCAAATAAGCACAAAGAATAAGCTGGAATAAGCAAATAAGCACATATGAAAAAGTCAAGTCAATTGATTTTCTAGTCAAACCCTAATTTGCTCCAGATCAGTCAAATGGGTCAAATGATGAAGATTGATCACAAAAAATAAGTTGTTGAAAGTCCAAATAAGCTAGAATAGCTTATGAATAAGCTGATGACCAATTTACACTAGCAGTGTCTAGCAACAGGGGAAAGGAGTTCCCACTGCTTGACTATTTTGACTTTTTGTCTTATATGGATTTTTGTTGGAATCAAGCCACACAAAGGCACCCTTATAACCAGTGGGTTATAAGGAGTCAATAGCAATCACAAAAATACAAATTTAACAAGCCAAATGATACAGTTAATTCAAAAGATCACCAGATATGTTACAAACATGTTCATAAGCAGTTTTCAAACAAATAAGCAATTTTAGCAAGAATAAGCCAACCAAATTGAACAAAATGCACACAACAGCTATAATAAATTCAAATGAACATAAATTTACTGGTTTCATGCAATGATTCAAAGTTTAGACAAAGATCCAAGCTATAAAAGTTACTGATGAACAAAGAACAAGCAGATTATGAACTTTGCTGATATACTTGACCACAAGACCAAATTCAAACCCTCAAATCTTCTAAACATGTTATATAAACTTTGTTTGAACACTTGTTAGCGCTAAGCATGCATACAGTCTATTTGTTTCCAAAATCATAGGTCAAAACAAGCAAAATCCAACAAGTTATAGCACAATGTTCAGATTTGATGTTCAAAGCATGAAACTTGCCTACAAAAGCATACAATCACTTATCAAACAGATAACAACACCAAACAACACTTAGCACTTACTCAAAATCAAAAAAATGACCTTAAATCAGTAAACCCAAACACCCCTTTCACTTTTTAAATCCAATTTTAACAAAGCAAATGTGTGATTCAGTTTTACCCAAGCCTAATCTAGCATAATAACATAAATATCATGCAGTATCAAGCAGATTTAAGCCACAAGAACAACACTCACAACAGAAGAACACAATATCACAAAAATCAAGTATTTTATCAGATTTTGGGTAAGAAGGCTCAAACCTCATGAATGTACATCCACACTCACGAATTTTTGAGCTTATGTCCCTAGCTTAACAAGGCACAAGCTTCCACAAAGCTGCTAAGAGTAACAAGGTTAGAACAAGTAATATTTAAAACTGAAAATTGAAAAATAAATTTGATTAATGCAACCTTTGAACCCACTCCTTGATTATCCCCAAACCACAAGCTTACAACACCTTGATAATCTTCTTATCAGGGTGCTATAATCACTTGTAATCCAAAAATTCCAAGGATGTACCAAAGAACTTAGCAAAATATCAGATTTAGGAAAACTTGGCAATTTCTTGCACAAGGTTTGAAAACAGGTTTTGAACTTTCAAAATCACAAACATGAAACAATAACATGCATAAATTAAGATTGGCACTTGGATTTCTTCAACACATTCAAACACTTTTTCATTAAATTGAAAGAAGGATTTACTGAAAGTTGAACAATGGAAAACCAAGAGAAAATGTAAATGTTGGACGTCTTATGCCTTATATAGGCTACAGAGATACTAAGAAAGCTGAAAACAAAGTGTAAACCCTAATGGTGAAGTCCCAAAATTACCCTTGCAGTTTGAATTTTGGTTGATCATGTGAAGTATCTTGGCAGCTTGTGAGGGTGTAAAGGTGATTGGAATTTGATCAAGGGTCCCAAGTGAACTTAAGTTTGAAGCAAGATTGTGGGGCGTTGGATGGCTGGCACATTTTGGCATCTTCTTCAAAAACGTGTGTGGGAGGTTTATCATGTGAGCTTGGTGATGATGAGGTGGAAAGTTTAAGGTGTGGGTTATGTTTATGATTACCCTAATCAGAATTCTGGAAGGTTTGGAGGTTTAATTTTGGCTTAAACAAAAACCCCTAATGTTGTTCTTGAGTGAATAGTTATTGGTTCGATCTGGATTAGGTTTTAAATATGGTGTTAGGTGCCATATTTAGTTAACTAATTTAATTAGTTAAAAATCTGGTGAGTGGGTTATGACATGGCACAATGGTGAGTTCTGATTGGATGGTGGGATTTGGTGGATGAGGTGTCACATGGTGGTTGGTTAAGGTAACTTCTTATGTCTGCCAAGTTTAGCCCCTCACTTCTATCCTTTCTTTCACTTGTGGATAAAACATGTATAAATCCGAATCCCTTTGTATTTCAAGTTTCAGTTTTCACACTTTGGCCACAAAAACTTTTACAAAAGTTTATCAAGGGTATTTCTTGCCATTTCTTGATACTTAAAGGGCTATTTTGGCATTTTCTTCATTCTTCAAGGTGTTGACTTGTATTGTTGACTTATTGGAGGACTAATATTGACAAGTCTTCATAAATGAGGGACCATTCTTGCAAATTCTTCAAAGTAGAGGGCCCTTTTTGCAAATTTGACAAACTTTAAGGACGAAACTTGTAATTATGAATAAACAAGGGTTTAAAGTGTCAATTCTTCAATATTGGAGGACCCTTCTTGTACAATCTTCAATTCTTCAAGGGTTATTCATGGAAAATCAACACTAGGGCTTGGTTCATTGTGCGTCTTCGTTTCCCGTGTTCGTTTTTGCTTGTTTCTTGTGATCTTTTGTCATTTTCTCAATATCCGTACCTAAAATACACATGTAACAAACACAAGCATATATTTGGCATATTTCATGATATTTAATGCATTTTAAGCCCATTTTGGACGATGAGACTATGTATAAAAGCAGTCTCATCACCTATTCACACTCGAAATCATGTCTAGAGTAAGTTTTTAATCTTAAATTTATAGATATTTTCTTTTATTAGTTTTAATTTTTGATTAATTTTTCAATTAGGGTTCTTAGTAATTCAGAATCGAATTGAATTAGATACATTATAAGAATAGATTTTGATTATTAGATAGGATTGAAAATCATATAAAAAATAAAAATGAGGTTTTTGAAATTGAACCTTAGGATTGAACAATGTCGCGGATTGAAATGAATAGGGAATGGTTTAGTATTCGATTCTAGCCATTTGTGTTAATTTGTAGCCATTAGTTCGCGGATTTGGTTAAAATTAGTAGTTACCCTGACATATGCTAGTTTACCCAGATTGTGCGCCGCACATTTCATAAGTGCGCCGCACTTGTGCAGATTTTTCCCAGGAAGTACGCCGCACATTCCATTTGTGCGCCGGACATTTTGTCTGAAAACAAACAGAAAGATCAGAACACCAACGTAGGGATACCGTTAACCCCTAATGCTTATCTAACATTGATATATGTTTGTTTGTGTATTAAATTTTGCAGAACATGGGTTCCGGAAATTACGAGACCGGCTCATCAAGCCGAGGCAAGAGACGAAATCCTATCGAATCAGCGAGTACCGCGCTTATGGGAGTTCCTAGTCACCCATTTTTGAGTTGGCCAGGGTGTAACACTAATGATAAGACTATCTACAACAATGCCCTTAGTCTTCTACTACCGAAACAAATTTTGAACCTAGTATTGTAGACTTTGGAGTTTTGAGCGATCTTGGTTGTGAAGCTCAAATAAGGGAGATGCTTTCGATAGTTGTGATAGAAGCTGGAGGAAACAAGGTGTTATTTCGATCGAACGCTTGGGTAGTGCTTTTACTTGTAGGGCGAAAATCTACATGGATCTTGTTCTTGAGTTTTTCTCTACTTTCTACTTTGATGAAGATGTTGATGGTGATGAGTTAGTGACTAAGAAAAATTTGAGTTTTCGTCTTTGTGGGAAAGGTCACTCTTTAACCTTGAAAAAGTTTGCTAAAAACTTGGAGTTGTATGTGACACCCCCAAATTGAGTCAAATGTAGCGGAAATAATATTTGGGTGTCACGTAGGTGGATCAACAGCAGATAGTGTATAGAGCAGCAGATAAAAGATTATCATTACATTTGTTACATGAATAAAAGTGAAAATATTATTAAAATTGTCTTAAACATTATTCAGCGTTTGGAATCATTCCCCAGTTTATAAAACCCTAGATGAGTTCTATAAATGCAGTCTATCATGATGCTTGATTCCATGCACGTCAACACTTGTTTCAGTTTCCTAAGAAAACATGCTTAGAGGGTCAACATAAAGTTGGTGAATTCACAGGTTTAATAAAATGAGTTTGGACAATAAACATTCACTGAAGTAGTAATGCATAAATCATCAACACTTCAAAGTAATTACATTCCCATATTGCCCGAAACTGAGACTTGACAGTTAAGTCCTCAATAAATGAGGACCCTTCGCATTAAAGGCACCCATTAATAATAAGTTCTGACATGTGAAACATCTGTTGTCCTGGCCTAGGCACAGTGCGCGCTACTCACCCAGATGGGGATGGTCAATCCTAAATAGATCTATTTATAACATTCTGGCAATTCAATAATTCTAACAGTTTCAGATGCACGTGTCATGCGGGTTCATCTATAATAGGCAAATGTAATCAAGGTTTCGTAGTTCAGTTTAAGTCCATCATATAAAATATGTTGCATGTTTTCTTCCCCATAAAAGAATTTAAAAGTTTGTCAATATACAAAAGTGGAGCCATGTACTCACCTCAGTAGTACAACAAATAGTCACAAGATAATCTGATGTAATGCTCACGATACAGTCAATGACCTAAATAATTATAAGGTCTTAGTAAAATGCATAACATAATGCATAAAAGTTTCAGAACAAGTCTGTACATGCTTATACTGATTTTAAGAATTTTATTATGTTATCTGTAATTTAGTTCATCGTTGTACAAGTTATAGCAGTATTTATTTTAAGTGTAAAATAAATAATATTGTTTAATTAATTAGTCTGTTTAATTAATATCCTCGTACTTGTATCATTTATAAAGTAATTTAAATATTTATAAAAGGAAGTTTTATATATATTTAAAGTGAAAAGAAATAAATATAATTAATATATTTATTTTTATAAGTTAAACATGTTTAATTTATATAGTGTATATAAATAACGTTTGTAAAAATGTTTAACATTTTAATTTTATTCAATGTTCTCGTAGTGTGTATAATTATTAATTATAAGTTTGGAAAAATAACGAGTGTTATGTTTATTTAAGTTCTACGTTTTTAATATCAGGTATAAATATATAGTAAATTACGGTTTGTTATAGTTTGTATAAATTACATTTTAGTCCCTCAACTTATATAATTACCCGCGGTTATTTACCATTATACCCCTAGGGTTTGTAAATGTTTCAAGTAATTACAAAATTAGTCACTCCCTAGTTACACGTGTAACTAGGGTTTGTTAAAGTTTCACATATTGTCAATTTTGGCCCTTAAAGTATTCGGCTTATATTTAGGTTAACATAAGTTTCATAAACGCCCCCTAGGGCTTCAATTAAGTTTCGTTAAAAGCCAAAACAGCCCCTAGGGTTTGTTTAGGGTTTGAATAACTTTCCTAGCTTGGAAAAAAGGGCCCCTAGGGTTCCTATTACTTTCGGTATGTGGAAAAAGGGGACCCTAGGTTTCTAACTAAGTTACACAATTAAACCTAACTTATTAATAATTATAATTGAGTCCTCCAACTATATTTAAGTCTCGAATGGTATTAAAATACCACCCTAGACTCTCGGCTATTTACAATATAGGTCCTTTCGTTTTATCTTTTGTTAAAATGAGTTTCTAAATGTGTCCATTTAAGTCCCTAAACTTATAATAATTACAAAATCAATCCGAAAACTTTATGTTTATCATTTTTAATCCAAAACTTTATAGATTTACCATTTTAATCCAAAACTTCATAAAATCATAATTTTAACACCAAGAGTTTTATAATAACATTATTTAATAAAAATAAAGTTTATTTTAGGTATGCTTATTCTAGTGGGCTTAATAGCTTAATTTCTATAAGGCAACTAATGAGCTTAATAATCTAAGGCAACTAGTTATTTTTTAGTTAGTAACTTTAGATCTAGTGCTCCTAGGCTTATCTGAACATTACAAAGTTAATCACCACACTAACCATGAGGATACACCACGTCTAGTTTTTATGCATGCTTAGGTTTTTATGGTTTTTTCTGATTAGGCATGTTCATGAGATTATGTTCATTATGGTTAACAAGATTTTTCATCACACTAAGTGATAAACCCATTTTAGCCGTAACCCTATATAGTCTAGGGTTTCTGAGTTTTGTTCTTAGGTTTAAGCTTTACTAGTGATAAGTATATATATAAGTTCATGTATATGAAAATGAATATATAGAAAAGATAGGTTTCATGTTACTTACTTGTTTAGATAGATCTAGGAATGAACAAGTGAATGAGTAGTGTCTTGAGCTTGGTTTAAACAATGGTGGATACTTGGGAACAAATTCTAGTCGTGGCCTTCACTAGGGTTCTTAGGGTTTTCTTGTTGCCTTGAAGATCAAACTTGTTGTAGGAGTGTAATAACTAGAATTTACTTAGTTATGAAAGTTCGTTTATTCCAGTCTTTTCTAATTGATTACTAGTTAAGAGTGCGACTCAGTCGTTCTTGGTGGAAAAATAAAGAGAGGTGGTAATCTAATTTAAACTAAAAGCAAATATGAAAATGTCGTTGAGTAAAATTATAGCTTTAAAAATAAAACTAAAATTAAGAGTTAAAAATAAATGATTAAAAACTTAAAAAATTAAAAGTGAATTTAAAAACTCAAAACTTAACAAAAATAAGCAAACAACCCCGTCGAAATGCCTGGTCGGAATCCCGTCGGAATACAGTAATCGGAATACAATCGGAATATGTGCGTCGGAAAGCAATCGAAATATGTATCCATCGGAATATGATCGGAATCACTCCTATCGGAATGTCTGAAAAAGAAATGATCGGAATACAGGTAACTCAAAGCAATCGGAAGATAAAAGAATTAACCCCATCGGAATCCATATCGGAATAGTAATCGGAATAAAAAAACCCTATTCCGATCCTGTGATCGGAATAATAGTGAAGCTGTCGGAATGCTGGTCTTATCGGAATACACAGTCGGAAAAGGGTTTACCCTTTTCCGATGACTTGCAATTCGAGAAAAGCAAAACCAAATAAGCGAAGTTTTAATAAGCACTATCCAAAACTTTACTAATTATAAGATAAAAGGTGTAATAAGCACGAATAAGAACTTATCAAAACTTTAAATAAGCAACTTTTTAAATCAAACCATAAAAAGATGAAACTTTTAAGAAAAATGAGAAGTAAATAAGCTAAATACAAAATAAGCCAATAAGCATGATAAGCTTAAAGCTTAATCCGTATTAAAACTTAAAGATGAATAAAAAGATAAACTTTTTAATCACATAAACATCAAGATGAAACTAAATCAAAGATCAAGATGATAATGAATCAAAAATCAACTAAAAAATAAAGAAAGGTAGAAGAAGATTAAAGATAAAAAGCTTAACTTGAACTTGTAGATTAATGATTCCAAAATACAAGATTAAACTAAAGCTTAAACATGAAAGAAAGAAAAGATGAAGTTCTAGTGAGAGAAAGTTAAACACTTTCTCTCTTTAAAAATAAAACTAAAGAAAGAAAAATAAACTAGCTAACTTAACTAACACACTCCTAATGTGTCATTAGGAGGGTATATATAGGAGGTGGGGAGTGCATGTGTTGCTTCCTTCTTTCTTTCTTCTCGTCTCGACTAAGTTCTTTGTCTTTCTCGACGTCGTCTCAGGATTTGTCGATATAAATTGAACTTGTATTATAATTTCCTTCTTCTATTAGACTTGAGTTCTTCGACTTCATTAAACTTCCGTCTTTAGACTTTTTCTTCGATAAATCTTCAGAATAGGCCTTGGACTTCCGTTCTTTTTACACTCTCGATCTTTTGACTTCGTCTTTTCTCTTTTTCTTTGATAAAAGCCCGTGATAGCCCATGTTTTCTTCCTTTTGCATATTTTTATCCTGGAACACAATAAAAACACAAACCACGCATAATTCCGACTTTTACGACCTAAAATACACGTTTTGGTCTTGTTATTATTGGAAATAAGTGGTAAAAGGATAAGTGTTTTCACACTTATTAGATCCCCTACACTTGACCATTGCAATGTCCTCATGCAATGCATTAATTTCAAATCACAGTTTATATTTCTCATCATAGATAACCCACCTTGGCCTTTATTAAATACTAAACTTTAAGGAAATTAAAAGATAGAAATATGTACAAAATAAGTAAAGAAATCAAAGACTTACATTGGGGTTATGGTTGTCATGAATGTTCATCATCCTCAAGTTTCACGTTCCCCATACCAAGCTCAAAAACGAGATCATTGTTATTATAAGTTAGCAAACTAACACGAACTCATGTGGCCCAATTATTTACTTAGACTCCCTTATTCCTAGGTGTATCTCTTATATTTTAATTTTGTCTTGAATGATCACAAGGATGCATTGTTTGACTTATTTCGATAGTTATTTAGGCTGAAAATAATGTGGGACGATTTAATCAATAGTTAGCTAAAGGACAAAATCTTTTAAAACTGCTTCACGGGACCTCATAAAGTTCATATCTTGGCATAACTCGCTTCATGATTTGAGACCTTTCTCGGACCGATATTTGGCAACGACTTCATACTTCGAATCTTGAGAGACGTTCATGAAATTATGGTCTTCTCTTCATATTAGGAATTTCTTCACTTGAACTTTTTGAGAGATTCTTCATATTTTGACCACGACTTCTTCATTCTTCTCCAATCTTTATTTTGGACTTTGATATACAACGATCCGCCTCCTTTTAGGACTTGGATCTATTTATCCTCATACCTTGTTAGGGCCTTTTTAGATAGACTTCTCCATGATCTTTAGGGGAGTATTTGCTTTTCGTCGTGTGTCTCGATCCTTCATATTGATTTTTGATAAATGATTCTTCACATCACTTGGGATCTTTAGCAACAAAATGTAGCCCTCATGCCTTGTTAGGGCCTTTTCGGACTCGCCAATCTTCGCATCCCGCTTCAATAAGTTATGCCTTGGCTATGAACTCTAATTAATACCGAGCAACTTTTCAACGATCTTGTGCTAGAAGCTAATTAACTTTTCAAATCGTATAACCTTATTTATTGCAAATATATTTATTAACAAGCGATGGGAGAAGAAGCTTATAATCAACTCACATAAATTCACGAAAGAATACCAAACTTATAATTGACTCTATCATCTCTCGTTCTCCACAATTTAAAATCTCAAGAAATGAGACTCGTGGATGTTTAGCCAATTAAATCAAAGTTTTGGGTTTTCAAGTCATCTATAGGATCTTGCAAATTCTTAGACTTTTTCAAGTTTAGAATTCGCATTTTAAAGTTCCCTTGATAAACGACTTTCTAGGACCAATTATAGGAACTTACGAAAAGTTATTGTTCTTACCCTGTGAGAGTTAAGACTTTCGCGTTTTAAAGTTCCCTATATAAAAGTGAAAGTCCCTAATCAATGCGAGAAACCCTAATCTTAACTTAATCAACACAAGGTATTACTTTTCAAACGTAATCTTATTATTGTATAATAAAGAATTACAAGTGTTATGGATAACACCGTTTGATGACAATGTGTTGTGCACACTTTGAACAACAATAACCTTAACTTATGAATACAGTCGTAGCTGTTTGATTCACTAAGTTACACGCACTAATGTTCTTAATATATCAAAGTGTTGAATCTTAATGCAAGGATACACATCCTATTTATAGTGTTACGAGTTTGACTTGAACAGTACTTGATGTCGACTACACAACTTTTACAAGTTCCCACATCAGTCACATGATGTCCTTCTATTCTTGGTAGTCTTCCATTATGCTTTAAGGAACAGTTGTCCAAAACAGTTTCCTTATTCTTCATATTCTCGAACACACAAATGGCATGTCCAAAGTGTGCTGAGAGTTATCAGGGTATTGCCACCCCTGTTAACTCTCAACCCCTCAGAGTCCCTAATACATCTTGGCTGTTATCCATCACAGCCAAGGAGTATGTCTTCAGGTAATCTTCGACTTCCCTGACAATGTCTCTGACATGGACTCCTCTGAGGTTGCTCACAGAGATTCGGATCTCTGTGAGTCTTGTGAAACTTGCCTGCCTCCTAGGCACAGGCAAGGGACTATCTATCAGCCTAATTATGTTTAAATCAATGAACAGGGAATCTAACAAGTTTAGATTCCCAACAATCTCCCCCTATTTAAACATAAATAGTGCTAGATCTAACTAAGTTAAGGTAAGTGAGTTTAACAGCTTCTTCTTACACATAACAGATCTAAACAAACATACCTCATGATTTTATTAAGACTTAACGAAAAATTACAAGTTCAATACATAAGTTAAATAAAAGATGAAGGTAAAAAGGGCTGATACTATCTTCAATAGTCATCATTTTTGATTCTTTCTTCAGCTTCGGCCACATCTAATCTGTTATCAATTTCATCCTGCAAAGTCTTTGCAAACTTCTTGGAATACTCAGAGTTGATCTTGAGACACTTCTTGTGACAGAGTAGCTGAATAGTTGAAGCCAGGCAAAGCTCATCTTCCCTCTGAAAAGCATATTGGCAGGCTTTGTTCATAAACGCCATTCCTCTTTCAGGCACTGAGTAAGTCTGACCATCAACAGGGCCAACTATACCATTAGGAAGGATCAGATCCCTGTGCATACCATCCACACGAACATCTTCAGTAACAAAAGTTTCATCAATGATTTGGGAAATTCTTCTTCTTTTGTTGCCTGTCTTTGGGGGTCCTTGTTCGAAAAGCTGTGGTGGGGGATCAATCTTGAGTTTGGCAGTTGTTTCCTTGATCCAGTTGAACTTAGCCTTAAGAGTTTTAAGCAGAAGGAAATTTGCCTGTCCAGACTTTTTGGCAGCTAAGGCTTCGAGTTCAAACCATTCTGATAACCCAAGTGTTTTTAACCTGAAGTTGTCAAACACATCCATATTCCCGGTTTGATTATCCCTCCATAAGATCATCTGTGGGGTGTTTGTGGACTTGTGAATGGTGTATCTAAACTTGGTTATCTTGCCAGCAGCATACCTGTTGTTCACGCAGGCATCATAATCAGCTTTAACTTTCTTTAAGGCCTCAGCGCGTTTAAGTTCCATTTCCCTCAACCTTTGTTTTTGTTTTTCTTTTTCAGGAGGTGACATCTTCCTCAGAGTGGCTTCATTTAATTCTTTGGCTGCCTTGAGCTCACTCAGTCTTTTGAATTCTTCAGCCTGTTGCTCTATTTCTTCAGGCGTTAGAGGTCTCTCATCAGAAGGTGTAAAGGTTGAAAATTGGGAAAGGTCTGTTGTGGATCCTCCTGTCTCTAGCATCGCAGCTATCTTCTTAAGTTTAGTGTCAGTATCAACTAAAACTATCTCTTTACCTTTCTTTGAGACAGAGGACTCCACACTTATGTTTTTCAAATCATCAGCTCGTTTGAGGAACGCTGTCTGAGCCTGATTTTGAATAGATTTTGGTAGGGAGCTCACAGTGAATTTAAGCTTCTTGGCTGCTGGTTCATCATCATCCTCAGGCTTGCTGATGTTAACTAGGATCATGGATTTAGATGAGTCAGCTCCATCTTGTGATTGTTGCTCCCCCTGAGTCTGATCCTCATCATCAGGTACTATAACTGGTTTGATGACTTGAAGAGGATCAGGTGTTGTTGAAGGATTGGCTGAAGATGAGCCTTGTTCAGCAGATGCAAGGCTGAGTTTAGTATTCTTCTCCCCCTCACGTTCATCCTTACTTCTCTTATGCTTGGATGAACGTGCCTGAAATCTGCTTGCAATCTGCTCCACAGAGGCAGCCATGGCACGCTGTCTTTTTCTTGATGCCCTGGCAATCTTCAGCAATAGGTTGGCATTGGCATTGGTATTTGCCTGAACTCGCCTGACAATAAAACCAGCATGGTTGTATTGCCTGTTGCGCACTGCATTGAAGTGTCTGTTCATGCTGGTTTCTTGTTCTTGGAACAATGCAGGGACAACTGAGTCAATGGCATTCTTGATTCGTGTCGAGAGATGACTTAGTCCCTGAGCCACACCTTTTCTTGTACCCTCCTGAATAGGCTCAGTGACAGCTTCAGTCACAGCCTTCTTTATTATACCTGGAAAGGTGACAGTAAAATTGTGCATCTCTGACTTGATCACGTCCAGCTTTCTTGACAAGCGCTCAATATCAGACTGATGGTGTACAGGCTGAAGATTCTTGATATTATGGCTTTGTTGAGCAAAATCATCCTCCCTTGGAATCAAGTCGAAGTTAGTCTGGGTAGGATGATCAAACAAAAGGAATTCAGCTGTTGGATCATAAATAGGTCTTTGGAAGGCTGTTGTTGCAGATGTAGCAGAGTTTTGTGTGTCAACAGCTTCCTTAAGAGGAGAAGTCTTGTCATCTTCTTTAGGAGGAGAGGCTGACAGCTGGTCATCCTCATCTTCTTCCTCTTCTTCATCAAACATTCCCTCAGGGAATTCATCCTCGGGCATGGGTTCAAACTCAGCGACATAATCTTCTACAGAAAGCATTTCTTCATCAATATTGAGCTCAAGTTCTTCTTCATGTGGAATGTCCTGAGTTATTGTTTCAGCCTCCTTTGTATGTACCTGAGGTTCTTTGACTGGCTGTACAGTTTCAGCCTGCAAGTTTGTTGAAATTAGTAACAGGGAAAATATAAAGTGAATGGTCGCCATTTCGCTGTCCCAGAGAGGCTGAGGGTGATTACTCAGCCACTCCAAAGGATAAATCCTTGGGATTCTTTTAAGTGTGAATGAAGTGTGGTTAATGGTCGCCATTCGCTGCCCCTAGGAAAGCTGAGTGTGATTATTCAGCCCCCCCAAAAGGTTAAAACCTTTGGGACTCTTTTGATTGTGAAACATATGTTGTTTAATGATCGCCATTTCGCTGCCCCTAGGAAAGCTGAGTGTGATTATTCAGCCCCCCCCCAAAAGGTAAAACCTTTGGGACTCTTTTAAGAGTGAAACATATGTTGTTGTAGGTCGCCTGTTACGCTGCCCCTAGGAAAGCTGAGGGTGATGATTCAGCTCCCCCTGAAAGGATAAATCCTTTGGGACTCTTTTAATGAGGGAACCAAGAGGCTGAGTGAAGTACAGCCATCAAGGTTGAGACATTAATGTATTCAGGTTGTTGTTAGCCTGAATACTGTCTAGAGGGTTCAGGGTCATCGGGGTGCTTTATAAACACAAATGAATCACTCCCTGGTGCAAAGACAGAGTGTACAGAAGTCTTAAAGAGTTCTAAGTGAAATGACAGACTTCTATGGGTCGATGATTACCCTAACTTCACCACTCTCTCCTACAGACAATTGAGAGTGGTTGATTGTGAACCTCTAAAAATGTACACTGATTACCTGTGAGATATCAGCTTGGTTTGGCTGGTTTCCTGTAGTCTCTGCTGACCTAGAGACACTAGACGCCTGTTGTTTGTCAGCCAAAGATTCTGTATCCACAAGAGTATCTGGACCAGAGGCGGTGTCAATCTTCTTTTCCTTGGCCTTGCTAACAGCTTTAGGTTGGGAAGAAGAGGGGATTTTCTTCTTCTTTAGCTGTTGGCCAGACGAAGCCTTGGACTTGGTAGTGTGCTGCCCAGAGGTCAAAGACGTAGACTTGCCAGCGACACTAGAAGTATTCACCTTCTCAGAGGAAGGGAGCAAGGGCTTCTCAGCGTTGGGTACCTGATTGGCCACGTTCAGCATGTGTGCAGTCATAGGGATATCCTCAGCTCCTATCTCCTTGTAGATGGCGCCAGTGATACGATAGGGCTTCAGAGCTGTCAAGGCCTTGTTATGATAGTTCTCTCCAAGCAAACTCTCAAAGATCAGGGATAAATAACGCACGTAACAGATGTTCTTTTCCCTGACCTGATTCCTTCCCTTTAGTTGTTCTACCAGGTTAGAGAAAAGAAGGCTTCCAACGTCAACATCAGCTCCCCATATTAATCCATACGCAATAGTCTGATGTTTGAATGACATTTGATCTTGTGATCCCTGCATGCCTCCCAGGGACTTCACAATGTGGGTGAAGAGGACACGCCACATAGGAGAAAAATACTTGATCTTCAGAGGGGCTTTAGCAAGGATTTCAGCTGGTGTGAGGGCAGGGTTAATGTCATGACAAGGGTTGAGTGTGGCCAATGCTTCCTTGACAGCCTTTTTGTCAACTGTCTTCAGGCATTCATCTCCATGTTTAAGTCCGGCCACACTGGCAAAATCAGCAAGGGAAAAGGCAAAAGGATGTTCATTGCAAGAAAGGCTAAAGGTAATAGTGTCTTCTTCAACTTCAGCAGAATACCAGAATTCCCTAAGGTATTCTTGGTAAAAGGTGGAAGGAGATTTGGTGAAGGCTTCGTTTAGGTCACAATGTTGCATGAAATTTACCAGATCCGAGTAGGTGTTGTTGGGTGCCTTGATCCATCCAATAGCGTTATTTGAGGCGATGATGCTCTCGTTGATCTCGAAGTTCACATTGGAGGCTTTTGGTACGGGAAACGCCATTGTTTGAAGGTTGAAGGAGAATGAAAATGGCGGATGGTTGAGAGAGATAAGAGTTTTAGAGAGAGAAGATGATTTTGAGAATGGTGGTGGGTGAGAAGAGAAAGAAGACAATATATATATTCAAACTTAGAGTGAACAGTTATTCAACCGCATTAAATGCAAAAGCGAAAATGACTGCTCAAGTGGGTCCCCTTGACCTTTCAAAACGTTTGTCTCCTCGTTATCCGAAACTTAAATGATTAAAAAATGTGAGAATGTTTTTCGCATTTACTTGGAACGCAACTACCTAGTTACATGTGAAAAACATTTAATAAAACATTTAATATAGAATCAATCATTTAATGAACACATTTAATATCAAGCCACAGGCTTTGAGATATTGAGCATCCCTAGCTCAGCAACTAGCCTGTTGAACGTAGGTTCAGCCAAAGGCTTTGTAAAGATATCAGCTAGTTGCAGCTCTGTGGGAACAAAATGCAGCTCAATATCTCCCTTCATAATATGATCCCTGATAAAATGATACCTGATATCAATGTGTTTGGTACGAGAGTGAAGAACAGGGTTGTTGGATATGGCAATGGCGCTGGTGTTGTCACAAAAGATTGGCACTTTGTCATACAAGATTTCATAGTCAGCCAATTGACTTTTCATCCAGAGCACCTGAGCACAACAGCTGGCTGCAGCGACATATTCAGCTTCAGCTAAAGACATAGCCACAGAGTTTTGCTTCTTAGCACTCCATCCAACCAATTTTCCTCCTAGGATTTGACAGCTGCCTGAAGTACTTTTCCTGTCAATATAGCATCCAGCATAATCTGAATCTGAATAGGCCTTGAGATCAAAGCCTGATTCCTTTGGATACCATAGACCTAGGGATGGTGTTCCTTTGAGATACCTGAAAATTCTCTTAACAGCCACTAGATGGGATTCTTTTGGGTTAGCTTGGTACCTTGCACAGAGACATGTGGAGAATTGGATATCTGGACGACTGGCTGTTAGATACATCAGCGACCCAATCATGCCTCTATATAAAGTCTCATTGACAGAGACCCCTGACTCATCAGGGCCCAAGTTGTTGGGTGGAAGCATGGGGCATTTTACTGAAGCACAATCAGCCAAGTCATATTTTTTAAGTAAATCCTTAACATACTTTTCTTGACAAATAGAAATTCCCTTAGGACATTGTTTAATTTGAAAACCCAAAAAGTAAGTTAATTCACCCATCATACTCATCTCATATTTCTTGGTCATTAATTTAGCAAAACGTTTACTAAGATTGACATTTGTTGACCCATAGATGATATCATCCACATAAATCTGCACAATGATGAAATCACTCTTGTCCTTGAAGGTAAAGAGTGTTTTATCAATAGAACCCCTGATAAATTTGTTTTCAGATAAGAAATTTGAAAGAGTTTCATACCATGCTCTTGGAGCTTGTTTCAGACCATACATTGCCTTGTGAAGTCTGTACACATGGTTGGGAAACTCGCTGCTCTCAAATCCTTCAGGTTGAGCAACATAAACTTCCTCAGCCAAATCACCATTGAGGAAGGCACTCTTTACATCCATCTGATAGACAGTGATGTTCATATAGGCAGCATAAGCAAGAAAGATTCTGATGGCATCAAGTCTAGCAACAGGTGCAAAAGTTTCATCATAATCAATTCCTTCAGTCTGAGAGTATCCCTGTGCTACCAATCTTGCCTTGTTCCTGATGATGTTCCCAATTTCATCCATCTTGTTTCTATAGATCCATCTAGTGCCTGTGATATTCTTTCCAGGTGGAGCTGGCACTAGTGTCCATACTTTGTTCCTTTTGAACTGATTGATTTCTTCTTGCATAGCAGCTACCCATCCATCTTCTACCAGAGCCTCAGCAACTCTTTTAGGTTCAATTTGAGAAAGAAATTCAGCAAATAGACATTCATTGGCTGAGGCTGACTCAGAGTCTTGGATTCGCTGTCTGGTTGTGACCCCTGCATTTGGTTCCCCAATAATGTTGACAAGAAGAATGTGTTGATCTCTTGACCACTTATTTTGAGGAGCTGGAGTTTCAAGAACAGGGGTACTTAAGGGCACATCTGGAACAATTTGAGTCTAATCCTGCTGACTAGGAGGGCTTTCTTCAAAGACTACTTCAGTGTCTGAGTCTTCTTCAGCCACATCAAGGGAAGCAATTTCATTATCAGCAGGAGCAACTTCAGAGGTTTGATGAATTGGTGAGTCATTAATATCATGAGAAGGACCATCAGAGATTTGAGGTTCTTCTTCATCAAGTCCCTGAGAGGTAGGGACTTCTATGTTGTGAGTAGACAGAGGATCAAAAGCAGGAACATAAGGAGTGAGAGTGTTGGAGTGGTGATGACTTGTAGGTCTGGGTTCTGTGAACTCATCACTTGGGAAAGAAATATTTTCATTAAAATCTACTTCATCACCCTCTGTTCCTGTTCTTTGTATGACTTCATCATCTTCATTAAATCTGACATGGAAGGTTTCTTCTACTTCTTGTCTTCTGATGTTGAATACTCTGAAGGCTTTGGCTGTTGGAGAGTATCCCAAAAAGAATCCATCATCAGCTTTTTCATCAAACTTTCCAAGTTTATCCCTGTAGTTATAAATAAACACAGGGCAGCCAAACACATGAAAATAGCTGACGTCTGGAGATCTTTTTCTGAAAACTTCATAGGAGGTTTTGCCATGTCTTTTGACAATGATTGATCTGTTTTGAGTATAGCAGGCAGTGTGTACAGCTTCTCCCCAAAATTGCTTAGGTAAGGCTGCACCATTTAACATAGTTCTTGCTGCTTCAATCAGAGTCCTGTTTCTTCTTTCAGCCACACCATTTTGTTCAGGAGTGCCAGCTGAAGAGAAGTTCTGTGAAATCCCTTTTTCATCACAAAATGATTCAAGTTGATGATTCTTGAATTCTGTACCATTATCACTTCTTAGAGCTTTGACTCTAACATCATTCATATTTTCAACTTGTCTGATGAAGGACATGATGGCATCGGCTGCATCACTTTTCCTTCTGAGGAAGAACACCCATGTATATCTTGAAAATTCATCAACTATGACCAAGGTGTATTTGTTGTGATTAATGGTTTGAGGTTTGACAGACCCAAACAAGTCCATGTGAAGGAGATGTAAGCACTTGTCAATAGAGAATGATTGCCTGGTCTTGAATGAAGACCTGTGATGTTTTCCTTTGACACAGGCAGAACAAGTTTTGTCTTTGGAAAACATCACTGAAGGTAGACCAGCAACCAAGTTTTGAGTGGCTATCTTATTGATGTTCTTGAAGTTGAGATGAGACAGTCTCTTGTGCCACAGCCAGTTGACACTTTCAGAGGCTTTGGCAAGAAAACAATTTGAGCTGTCTTCAGAGCACACAGCCATGTTGATGACATACACATCTCTCCTTCTAGGTGCAACCAGCACAACATCATTATTTTTGTTGAATATGGTTCCCTGAGTCTTAGTAAACAAAACCTTATAATCAGCATCACATAACTGGCTGATGCTAATAAGATTGTGCTTAAGACCATTCACATATGCAACCCTGGTAAAAGTGATCCCATTGCAATTCACTGAGCCATATCCTTCTGTGTCACCTGAAGAGTTATCTCCAAACACCACTTTGGGACCTGGCTCCTTTGAGTATCTGTGCAGGTATTGTTGAATCCCTGTCATGTGTCTAGAACAGCCACTATCTAGATACCATACCGATTCCTTGAGATATTTCTGCACAGATACATAGAAACAAATTAGTTCCTATGGTGAACCCACTTTCCAGTGGGTTCCCTGAATTGCTTGTTAGCAACTCTTGTGTTCCTAAAAAACTTTTGGCGTTGGGATGGACAATTCATAGTTTCATGGTTATAACTCCCACAGATATCACACCAAGGGAAGTCACCACACTCGTCTGAGTGATGGTCTGTGAACCCACAGAATTTACAGGGAGGATAAGAATTGTAATTTCCCTGTTGTCTGAACTCTGTGGTCTGTCCCTAGAGGGTGTCTGAGCTCTTTTAGCAGCCATGTGTCTGTCATGATCTAAGGTCGAGTGGTGAGTATTCTTACAAACATTGCAATAAGGTTTGATTAACCTTTCCCCTTTGGGTTCACCTAGGACTGACTTAGGTTCATGAGAAGTAGAGCATTCAGCGGAAGGCTTAATGTGTTGTTTCAAGAGTTCTACTTCTTTCATAAGAGACAACAGGCGATCTTCAGTGGTGGGGTCAACCTTATTCACAGCTTTAGTAGAAACAGGCTTAAAAGCTACTTGTTTACCAGTTGGTTTAGCAGGCACACGAAAAACTTTGGCTGGAGGATTCTCAATATCTATCTTAAGTTCATCCTTAGCAGATCTAGAAGAACTGCTAGGTTCAACTCCAGAGAGTTTGGGCAGGGGTGGAAGCTCAGCCACATCTTCAGAGACAGGGTCATTAGTCAAAGAGGGATCTGACATATGAATAGTCTCTGTAGATTTAAAGACAATGTCTTTGGGTTTGGTGATAATCCTCAGCTTTTTATGCTTAGCAGTTATATCCCTGTTTAAGTCAGCAGGCACTTCATCCCTAAGCAATTCATCAATAGTAAACCTAGCACACAGCCATTTTTCAATAACTTTGTTTAATTCAGTGACTTGATCATTTAAAGCTAAGTTTTTCAAGGTTAATCTAGCTACTTCATTTTGCAGGGATATTTTTTCTAAGTTAACCCGCCTGAGAGTTTCACATTCAGCCTTAGCATTAATCATTTCAGTTTTAACAGAGTGAAATTTGTCAAGTAGGTTCTTCCTTTGTTCCTCAACAAAGTGCAAGTCAACAATGGTGTAATCAAGGACATGCTTACGTTCATCACAATCAGTCATAGATAGAAGCCTGTGTACCTTTTTCATTGTGATGTCGACCCATTGTCCTGATCTTGCATCACCTTTTCCAACAGCTGGTTCATCCTCAGCTATTGCCATAAAAGCCCTGACTCTTGTGGTGTCTTCTTCATCTGAAGTCAATGGTTCATCATTCCAATCATAGGTTTCAGCAACCAACCCTTTCTCAGCCTTTTTCTCACCACCTTTCTTTTTGGACATAGCTTCAATCTTCAAGTTCATCTGTTCTAACTCAGCTTTAAGTGCCTTATACTTGTTTTTGTAATCTTTCTTCTCAGTGTCTGAAGAATTGGATTGAGATGAGTTGTTATGTTGTTTGAACTTGTAGGATTTGGATGAAGATGATGGATAAGAGGGTGAGGATGTTTTGGTGGAAGGACATTCTTTTTGAAAATGTCCAAGCTTTCCACAGGCAAAACATGTTTCTTTTGACCTGTCAGTTGGTTTGCTAGCTGATCCTACTCTTCCAGATCTTTTGTAGTATCTTCTTTGGTTGGCTAGCAGTGCTCTTTCATGAAATTCTGCATTTAGGTCTGACAAGAACTCTTGGCTGCTACGGGTATCTTCTTCAATATCAGAATCGCTGTCAAGAGGATGTGTTGCAGAGATCAAAGCTTTGGAAGATGCTCCTTGGACTACAAATCTTTCAGTCTCTGATTTGTAGATAGTATCGATCAGCCCTTCTTCATAATTGTACTTTCCATAGAGCTGAGCAAGGGTATCATTTTTGATTGAGTTGTTAGCTCTCTGAGTCTGATTCATGCTCAGCCACTTTCTTGGAAGGCTGTTGACAAAAGTGGCATTGATCTCAGCTTGACCAATAGTAACATCATTCATAGCGAGGTCATTTAGAAGAATCTTCAGCCTAGTATAGGTTTGCTGAACCTTTTCACCTTCAAGAGACTTAAAAGCATTAAACTGAAGTCTGAGTGCCTGAATCTTTGTCTCTCTTGTTTCAGAGGGTCCTTCATGACCAAGAATGAGGTCTGTCCACATTTGTTTGGCTGTGGGACACTGAATGACAGACTTCATGATATGCTTTGGAAGACAAGAAATTATGATGCTTTTGAGACGTTTATCTTGGTTTGCTAATTTCCTATCAGCTGTAGTCCATTGTTTGACAGGCTTGGGAAGAGGGTTTTCTTCAGTAGAAGTAAGTGCCATGGGAATATATGGACCATTTTCTAAAATTTCTAAGAGAAAAGGTTCAAGTCCATCAAGGTATACAAGAAATTGACTCTTCCAACTGGCAAAGTCTTCTTCATCAAAGACTGGTACACTGGTTACGTGTGATCCACCTCTTGAGTCAAGAAGTTGGGGTAGATCATCGTCATTTGGTGGGGGGGTAAGTCTTGGTGAAGATGGATTTCTGGAAGGTGAGTGGGGGCTAGAGGTTTCCGGCATGGTGGATCTTGATTATAAAACGGAGAATGATGTTTCTTGAAGGTTTTAATATCAAACACCGCTCTGATACCAATTGAAAGTCCCTAATCAATGCGAGAAACCCTAATCTTAACTTAATCAACACAAGGTATTACTTTTCAAACGTAATCTTATTATTGTATAATAAAGAATTACAAGTGTTATGGATAACACCGTTTGATGACAATGTGTTGTGCACACTTTGAACAACAATAACCTTAACTTATGAATACAGTCGTAGCTGTTTGATTCACTAAGTTACACGCACTAATGTTCTTAATATATCAAAGTGTTGAATCTTAATGCAAGGATACACATCCTATTTATAGTGTTACGAGTTTGACTTGAACAGTACTTGATGTCGACTACACAACTTTTACAAGTTCCCACATCAGTCACATGATGTCCTTCTATTCTTGGTAGTCTTCCATTATGCTTTAAGGAACAGTTGTCCAAAACAGTTTCCTTATTCTTCATATTCTCGAACACACAAATGGCATGTCCAAAGTGTGCTGAGAGTTATCAGGGTATTGCCACCCCTGTTAACTCTCAACCCCTCAGAGTCCCTAATACATCTTGGCTGTTATCCATCACAGCCAAGGAGTATGTCTTCAGGTAATCTTCGACTTCCCTGACAATGTCTCTGACATGGACTCCTCTGAGGTTGCTCACAGAGATTCGGATCTCTGTGAGTCTTGTGAAACTTGCCTGCCTCCTAGGCACAGGCAAGGGACTATATATCAGCCTAATTATGTTTAAATCAATGAACAGGGAATCTAACAAGTTTAGATTCCCAACAAAAAGCCTAGCAAAACTTGACTTAAACACGTTAAGGATACTAGCTAGAGTAAACTTAGATAAGTAGACTCGGGTTGAGTCAAAAGATTCGCAACGTTGAAAAATTTAAAACCACTTTATTGAAAAATTATTTTAGCAAAGAAAGTAAATAACGATAGCAAAAGAAAATAATACTATACAACTAGGCCAAAATAGATTAAAAATTTTGAAAAATGTCGAAAAATCAAATTTTCCGGTTAAAATGAGGGCAAATTCATGGAAAAGACCACTTACTTCGATAGAAGTCCCCCCTACACTTGATATAAACATTGTCCTCAATGTTTAAGCATGTGGGAGTAAACTCCCCTACACTTAGGACATTGTGCACTTTGTTTAAATCTTGCTAAGGGAAGGACAACTATAGTGATTTCAATGTGAACATATAAGATATGAAATATTGAATCACGACAGCTTAGGATAGAACCAGAAAGACGGGTACACGGGATCACGGGTCGCGTCAAAAACATCGAGAATGGATCTTTGAAGCATTAATCCCTGCACATCATAAGAAACAAGACAACAAACACATACGGGGCTCCCCCTACACTTATTATGAAAACGGTAAAGGATAGATCTACGGGTTGCCTCCTGAGAAGCGCTTGTTTTTGTTAACCGAGTCACGAGCCTGACTCGACCCAGAACTAATTCAAGGGAAACGTGGTGAGGGATGGAATCATCTCATGAGAGATGTCCTCACCAAAGTACAGCTTCACACGCTGGCCATTCACGTTAAAATTAGGCCCATTTGGCTGAGAAAGCTCAATGGTGCCATATGGGAAGACTTTGGCGACGGTGAATGGACCAGACCAACGGCTCTTCAGCTTGCCCGAGAAGATCTTCAACCGAGAGTTAAAGAGTAAAACTTGATCACCAACGTGAAACTATCGGTTCTTAATCCTTGCATCATGGATGATCTTGGTTTTCTCCTTGTAGATCAATGAATTCTCATAAGCTTCATTCCTCAGTTTATTTTAGCTCGTTGAGTTGAATCTTCCGAAGATCACCGGCTTTGTTGATGTCAAAATTGGCCCACTTCAAGGCATAGTACGCCTTATGTTCCAGCTCAATATGGAGGTGGCATGCTTTCCCGTACACAAGACGATATGGAGTGCAACCAATCGGAGTCTTAAATGCGGTACAGAAAGCCCACAAAGCATCGTCTAACTTATCGTCCCACGAGGCACGATGCTCTCCCACAGTTCTCTCTAAAATTATCTTCAATCCACGGTTAGATATCTCGGCTTGACCATTTGTTTGGGGATGATAAGCGGTGGAAAGACGGTGATTGACACCGTACTTAGCCATGACTCGAGCAAATTGATCATTGCAAAAATGAGTCCCGCGGTCACTGATAATAACACGAGGAACACCGAATCGAGAAAAAAGTTGCTTCAAAAAGTTCACAACCACCCTCGCATCGTTCATAGGGAGAGCCTTTGCTTCAACCCATTTGGGTACGTAGTCAACGGCTACGAGGATGTACTTGTTCCCTTTAGATGATGGAAATGGCCCCATAAAGTCGATGCCCCATACGTCAAAGATTTCACATTCTTGGATGAAATTTTGAGGCATCTCATCTTTATGTGTGATCTTGCCTTGTCTTTGGCAAGCATCACAATGTTTAACCATTTCATGAGCGTCATGATAAATGGTGGGCAAATAAAATCCAGAATCGAACACTTTCTTCGCTGTGTAATTAGGACCAAAGTGACCACCGGTGGGTCCTTTATAGCAAGCTTCAAAGATTAATAAAGCTGTCGGCCCATCAACACACCGACGAATGACAAGATCCGCACATTGTTTGAAAAGGTAAGGGTCGTCCCAAAAATAGTGTTCAATGTCTTTAAAGAACTTTTTCTTTTGTTGGGACGTTAAACCTTCCTTGAAAATTCCACCCGCTAAGTAGTTTTGTAACACTCTCATTTTTCGTATCGATACAGCGGAAGGGTCTTTCAGAGTGTTACGGGATAGCACAATAACTCCAATCATAGACAACACATAAAAATGGTTGTTCAAGGTTCAACATACATTCATTCGATAAAAAGTTTTAAAGTGTACAACAGGTCCCAAATTATACAGGTCATTAAGTTTACAAAACATAGATCGAATGAACATTTTTAATATTATGTGGGCCATCAGAGTCGATCTCCATCCGGATTACCTTCAAGCACCTGAGATAAAAACATGCAAAAATCATATCAGCGAATGCCGAGTGAATTCATAGAGTTTAATAAAAACCGTTATATAAAACAATCATTTAAAATCAGAACACAAGTATAATATCGGAAGTAAGTCCTCATATGGCTAGTCAGGCAATATATAAATCAAGCATACATCTTAAACCGTCCATGAGACCGTAGTCTCTATATTAACATGATAGGTAATATATTCATCGTTATTAACGTCGTATCATATCGGATATTTAGATTTTATAGGTTGTAGGATTATTATTAGCCGCATGACATTGTTACCTTACTATGAAAACAGCGGGCCGCGAACCCGACAAACAATTTGCCCATATAAGTTAGCGTGTCATCACAAAAATCACGCTATGGAATCTTCTCATACATAAATTCGCTTACCAATCAATGTGGTACGACGAGGATCAACCGTCAAGGCGCGAACTGGGGTGATCGTCCCCAAATAGTACTATCAAATGCATAAGCGTCTACCAAATCCCGGTAGTTCACAATTCATGCTAATGGGACTTTAAGTGACATAATCTAACTACTAATAATCCTTTTAGTCTCGTTTATAGGGTCATAGCATCATTCTGGTCCATATCATTAAGCATACCATCGGGACAACTTGTGTTCTATTTTTATCAAAATCTAGCATGTTATCTCCTTCGCGGGTTTACAAATCATTTTATAAAACATTTAAAAGAGTGCGAGGCTATGAACTCACGTTGATAATGAAAGGCGGATTATCGGCTACGGGCGTGCTTCGGTCACGGAAACCTATATAAATAATAATCGGTCTTAGACTTTGTCCAATGACTTTTATCAAAATAACAATATATGTAACACCCCCAAATTTATACAACTCAATACAGCGGAAGACTAGTTGGTGTTACGGGATAGCACATTACTCACATCATAGACAACGCTTAAAAATCGCGTTGTTTATTGATAAATCATTTCCATTCATAATTATCAAAGTTACATCGGTCCCAAGTCATTACATTTCATACAAAGTTTTACAAAATATTTGAATGGAAAATATTGTTTAAGTACGGGCCATGAATTCTTGTCGTCTTCCCGAGAATTACCTTCAAGTACCTGAGATGAAACATGTTAAAAGAAAAGGTCAGCGATAACGCCGAGTGAATTCATAGAGTTTAATAAAATCCATCAATATAATATCAGTATAAAATTATTACTGAAAATCATCTTGTACAAATCATTTTAATAGGCCATAAAATAGCCAAAGTCATTTTATACAAATCTTTATCGAAAATCATAATATAGGCATTTGCCTTAAAATCATTATACGAATCATTGTCGTTAAAAACACCATACAATACGTTTTTCAACGTTGTATAGATTAAATAAAACCGTTATATGAATACGGTTATGAAAAGCCTTAAAAATCATTATACGAGCCAATGTCGTAAAAACGTCATACAATACGTCTTATGACGTCGTATAAATTCAAATAAAAATCGTTATATGAATATGGTTATGAAAACCAAAACACAAACATAATATTAATAGTATGACCCTGTATTGCTAGTCAGGCAATACATCGTAATTCGAAGCGTCTAATAGTATTTTGTTAGTCGGATTATTATAAGCCGCATGACATTGTTACCTTACTAAACCAACAACGGGTAGCTAACCCGATACCAAATTTGCCCATCTAAAGTAGCGTGTCGTCACAAAGGTCACGCTATGGAAATCTTCTTATACATAAATTCGCTTACCAATCAATGTGGCACGACGGGGATCAACCGTCAAGGCGCGAACTGGGGTGATCGTCCCCAAATAGTACTATTAAATGCATAAGCGTCTACCAAATCCCGGTAGTTCACAATTCATGCTAATGGGACTTTTAGTGACATAACCTAACTTTGATAATCCATTTTTATTTCATCTATCGGGTCCATTAATCATTTATCGGGTCATACAATCGGGTCATTCAATCATTCGGGTCCAAATCAATAAACAAATAATCGGGACAATGGTGTCCTATTTTATAAAAACTAACATGTTATCTCCCTCGCGGGTTTATAAAATATTTATAAAAACATTTAAAAGAGTGCGAGGCTATGAACTCACGTTGATGTGAGAAGGCGGGTTATCGGCAATTCGGACGTACGGTGCGTGCTTCAATCACGGAAACCTAGACAAATAATAATCGGTCTTAGACGTTTGTCCAATGACTTTATAAAAATAATAATTATGTATACATATGATGATTTTATATATATGATGATCAAGTGGGTTTACATATCCTTATTTACTCATTTTTGTGTTATGTGTCGATAACTTTTATACTAGTTTTCTCGTTTTACCTATTTACGTGTTTTAAGTCCAATAAACTTATTACAAGTTCTTTAACTTGTTTTAATCCATTTTATACTTATTTTATCAGTATGTATACTTTCCATGTTGGGCTCAAATGGGTTAAGCCCAATAAGTTCTTTTTACAAGTTTTTATCTTATTTAGTCCAATTATTAGTCCAATATGCTTAATTAGCTCGTAAATGTCCGTATTTCTTATAGTTCGGGTTTTATCGGTTTTTACTTGTATTAGATACTTATATATCAGTATATGACTTTTATAAACTTTACATTAGACGGGTTTGGTCGTCTAAGTTTTATTTGGCGAAAAACGTTAATTTTACGGCGATAGCCGAAAAAGTCGTAAAAATCAAGTTTATAGTTTTTATTACTTATAAATATTATTTCACCACCATTTATATAATTTACCCATTTAATTAACCTTTTTTATATATTTATATAAATAAGTTTTATAAGTTAGTGGGTTAATATTTTTACATTTTATACATTATAATGTGAGTGCTTATATAATATTAATAAACATTATTTCCAAAAATCTGATTTTTAACTTCACTTTCACCAAAACTGCCATATCTTGAGTTCTATATGGAGATAGAAGCTCAAATTTTTATCACATAAACTACATGATATGTGCTCCATTTAAGAAAAATTAATGAAGAACCCTAAAACCACCATTTATGCCGACCAAACCTTGATCTCCAGGGATTTTATGAGTGTTTTGATTAATAAAAAGACTTTATATACTTTCTTAACAAGTCCTTGGCCCATGTACAAAAGCCCGGTTCCCTTTTTCCCTTTTTTCCCCTTTTCTTTTCTTTTTTTCACATAACCGACCTATACCCATTTAATTTCGTTTTTTTTTTCTTTTTATTATTAATATTTGTATTAATAACATTACCTTAATTTTCCTTAATTTATTTCAGCTCCTAAAGCCTCCAAAACCTTAAAACCGTAAAACTAGTCAAATTTACGCGTTTTACCATAAAAGACGTAAAATATACACTTTTAAAAAAAATCTCAAATTTTGAAATAAACTTTATAACTAAGTCCTAAATGACTTAAAACCATCCCGAAAAATATCCATATGACCAATTTCCTCATCCGAGACCTCTAAACGCTAAACCGTAAATCGTAAAAACACGATTTTATATAATACATATACGTATACGTAAAACCACTAAATAACACCATTTCACTTCATAGTCACTACCATGTGAGCTCATGAACATGAAATCATCACACATCGTTTCACTCACAAGGTACCCCGTACCGAAAACGATATCCCAACCACAATCTATACACACCAATAAGCACATAAACACGTAAAGACACGTAACTAGCACAAAATAAAATTAAGTGACGAACCTCAAAACCACGGTTGTCACATATGAACTCACGTTGATGTGGGAAATCGGGTTATCGGCAATTCGGACGTACGGTACGTGCTTCAATCACGGAAACCTAGACAAATAATACTTGTCTTAGACTCATGTCCAATGACTTTATAAAAATAACAATTATGTATACATATGATGATTATATATATATATATATATGATGATCAAGTGGGTTTACATATTCTCATTTACTCATTTTTTGTGTTTATGTGTCGATAACTTTTATACTAGTTTACTAGTTTTACCTATTTACGTATTTTAAGTCCAATAAACTTATTATAAGTTCTTTAACTTGTTTTAATCTATTTTATACTTATATTATCAGTATTTAAACTTTACAAGTTGGGCCCAAATGGGTTAAGCCCAATAAGTTCTTTTCATAAGAGTTTAACTTATTTAGTCCAACTATTAGTCCAATATGTTTACTTAGCTCGTTAATGTCCGTATGTCCTATAGTTTGGGTTTTATCGGTTTTTACTTGTATTAGATACTTATATATCAGTATATGACTTTTAAAAACTTTACATTAGACGGGTTTGATCGTCTAAGTTTTAATTGGCGAAAAACGTTAATTTTACTGTAATAGCCGAAAAAGTCGTAAAAATCATGTTTATAGTTTTATAACTTATAAAACTTAACAAGTTACCATTTTTATACAAATGTCCACTTATTTACCATTGTACATATTTATATAAATGTATTATATAAGTTAGTGGGTTTTTAATTTATATTTTATACTATTAAATTTTGAGTGCTTATATAATAGTATTATACTTTAATTTCCAAAATCTGATTTTTATTTTCATCTTCACCAAAACTTCCATATCTAGAGTTATATATGGAGATAGAAGCTCAAATTTTTATCACATAAACTACATGATATTTTCTCCATTTAACTCCTCTATGGCTACTATTGAATCATCCTCTAAGTATTTTCTAAAAATCGTCAAAAACAGTAAACTCAGATTTGTACCCTAAACTTGTTTTGATCATATCTCACTCATTACTTTGATTCCATTTCATGGCCAACTCTCACATGTGTACAAGACCCATAGCTTACTGTAAATCCATTATACTTCATCATTTTATCAGTTTACCATATGGTTCTTTACTGTTTTTATACAGCCTATCTTTTAAACAAGATTTACTCATTCCTACTTATAGTTTTTCATCTTTTTATCCATGATTATCAACAACAAATCCCCACATAACATTTTTATCATCATATAATCATCATAAAAATATACAATATGAAATAAAATACATGTTTACATAATCAAAATAACAAGAAGATGAGGAGGAAAATCTTTATACCACCATGATGATGTAGGTTGTGATCAAATCATGGATTTTGATGGAGAAACTTGTGCTTAGCCAACACCATCTTTAAGACCATCAATCTTTATGATCACCTTGTGGAAAATCAGCCCCAAGACACCATGAATACTCCTCCTTGGATGTTATAACTTGCACCAATCAATAGGGCTTCAAAAGGGCATCAACATGTATATGAATAACATGAGACTTTGTGGTTAATTTTGATCAAATGAGGGTGTTTAAGGGGAGGAATGGTGGACGGCAAACATGGAGGGATGAGAGGATTTTGGGTGGTTTGCATGAGTTGCAAATGAGTTTGTTAGTTTGTGTGAGTGGTTTATGGTTTTAAGAGAAAACAAGGACAAGTGTTTAAGCTTATTTTCTAAGCTTTGACACCTCATGGGATGAGGTGTTGCTTATGTAGCCGTCCCATGTTGCTAGTGGGGTGGGACAATGTATTTTGTCCCATCTCACTAGTTTACGGGTATTCCTCGATTCTAGTTTCCTCGATTTGCGTGCCCTCGGGTCGTTTTACGAAAAACGTTTTTATAAATTATGAATCAACGTCACAAAACGAATCCAATAAAAATTGTCTCATCAAAAACGGAGTTCGAAAACGTAAATACGTAATCCTAGGGTTTCCGGTTTAGTCGTAAAGGACGTTAAAATAAAATCGTAAGTCCTAATCTCTTCTCGTAAATTTGTGAGTTTATGAACTAACACAAATTTAAAACTCCAAATTAATATTCACGGATAAATTTATTTTCTGAAATGTCAGACTGTCACCAAAGACGGTGTATGTAAACGTAAGCACGTAACGTTGAATCCTCCGGTTTAGACGTAGTCGACGCTACTTCAAGACGTAAATCCAAATTTCTTCCCAAAAATATGTGAGTTCATATTGTAACATTAAAATAATGTTTTCAAATAAATATTGAGCATAAAATATCAACCATAAATTGACGGATTGTCACAATATACATATGATGATTTTGTACATATGATGATGATCAAGTGGGTTTACACATCCTTGTTTACTCATTTTAGTGTTTACGTATGGGTAATGTTTTACTAGTTTACTAGTTTTACCTATTTATCTATTTTAAGTCCAATAGGCTTAGTATAAGTTCTTTAACTTGTTTTAATCCATTTTATACCTATATTATCAGTATATATACTTTCCATATTGGGCCCAAATGGGTTAAGCCCAATAAGTTCTTTTTATAAGTATTTATCTTATTTAGTCCAATTATTAGTCCAATATGCTTAGTTAGCTCGTTAATGTCCGTATTTCCTATAGTTCGGGTTTTATCGGTTTTTACTTGTATTAGTTACTTATATATCAGTATATGACTTTTAAAAACTTTACATTAGACGAGTTTGATCGTCTAAGTTTTATTTGGTGAAAAACGTTAATTTTTCGGTAATAGCCGAAAAAGTCGTAAAAATCAAGTTTATACTACCATTTATATAAATTACCCATTTAATTAACCTCTTATATATTTATATAAATAAGTTTTATAAGTTAGTGGGTTTTTATTTTACATTTTATACAATAAAATGTGAGTGCTTATATAATAATAATAAACATTAATTCTCAAAATCTGATTTTTATCTTCATGTTCACCATTTTTATCATATCTTGAGTTCTATAATGAATTAGAAGCTCATTTTTGGGTGACATGTTCTTCATATTATGTGATACATTTAATTTAGTTATAGCTACTGCTCATTTTAAGTTCATCTTGCCTTAACAGTCCCTACAGAACTGCTTATTCAGATTAGAACACCTAACTTGTTTTGATCATATCTCACTCATTATATTAATTCCATTGCATGGCCAACTCTCACATGTGTACAAAATCTTGTACTTACTGTAAATGGATCATACCATGCAATTTTATCAGTTCATGTTTTAGTTATATACTGTTTTTATACAGCCAACTAAATAATCAAGATTTTAGCCTCATTTCTTATAATTATTAACCTTTTTAAGCATATCTATCAACACTTGATCCCCACACAACATTTTTATCATCATATATACATCATATACAGATACAAAATGAAAGAAAATACATTTGTTCTTTACAAAATAACAAGAGAAAAATGGAGAGGATGATCTTCTTTACCAACCAAGTGTATTTCTTGTGTTTGGAAGACAAGAACTTGATGAACACCACAAGTAACTCCAAGATCATCAAATACCAAGAACATAAGTTGAGAAATCAGCCCTAGGACACAAGCAAATCACCTCCAATGTTGTAAATATGGCCACCAAATGAGCAAGGCTTCAAGTTAACTCCATGATAGAGCTAGTAAACATGTATTTCATGGCTAGAAAAGATCAAAAGGGGTGTTTGTTGCTTCAAATTGGAAAGCAAAGGGGAGGGTTTTGAGAGAGTTTTGATGTTGGTTTGCATGTAAGTAAATGGTGGAAATGAAAGTTGCTAGTGGTTTTGTGTTTAGTGGGAAAGTTGTAAGCTTAAGGTATAAGCTATGCTTACACTTGTAAACATTGAGCTAACATGATGCCACATCCTAAGATGTGGTGTCATGTGTGTGCCGTCCAAGCTAGCTAGTGGGGTGGGACAATGTATTTTGTCCCATCTCACTAGTTTACGGGTATTTCTCGATTCTAGTTTTCTTGATTTGCGTGCCCTCGGGTCGTTTCACGAAAAACGTTTTTATAAATTATGAATCAACGTCACAAAACGAATCCAATAAAAATTGTCTTATCAAAAACGGAGTTCAAAAACGTAAATACGTAATCCTAAGGTTTCCGGTTTAGTCGTAAAAGACGCCAAATTATGCACGTAAGCCCAAATTTAAATCTGTAAATTGTGAGTTCGTCAACCAACACAAAAATCAGTTTCAAAATATTATACGAGAAAATATTTCACTACATGAAAATGTTAGATTGTCACAGCTTTTCCTCCTAAAAGGGATCAACGTCCTCGTGATCCGTTTCATTTGGATGTCCGTTTCTTATTGAAATCGAAGAGGTGCGGATATTTCTTCCACATTTCATCCTCCCGTTCCCATGTATACTCCGGTCCATGCTTTGAATTCCATCGAATCTTGACAATAGGTATCCGACTTTGTTTCAGTTGCTTTACCTCACGGTCCATAACCTCTACGGGCTCTTCGATAAAATGCAACTTCCCATCTATTCGAACCTTACCTAACGGAATTTTCTCATCACTCACTGCTAGACATTTCTTCAGATTAGATACATGGAATGTGTTGTGAACACCATGAAGTTCTGGGGGTAACTCTAGTTTATAAGCCACCGGACCTACTCTAGATAAAATCTTAAAGGGTCCAATATAACGGGGATTCAATTTCCCTCGTTTTCCAAATCTTATAACGCCTTTCCATGGCGATACTTTCAACATTACTCGGTCACCCACTTAAAACTCCATTGGCTTCCACCGCACATCCGCGTAACTTTTCTGTCTACTACGGGCAGTCAACAACCTATTCTTAATCTGAACTATCATCTCCGCAGTCTCCCGGATCAATTCCGGTCCCGTGAGCTGGGTATCCCCAACTTCAATCCAACATACAGGAGATCTACACTTCCTACCATACAAAGCTTCAAACGGTGCAGCCTTAATACTAGAATGGTAGCTATTGTTATACGAAAACTCTGCTAACGGCAAATGTTTATCCCAATTCTTACAAAAATCTAACACACAAGCTCTCAACATATCTTCCAGTGTTTGTATCATCCTTTCACTCTGCCCATCAGTCTGGTGGTGATAAGCAGTGCTCATATCGAGATTCGTTCCCAAAGATCTTTGGAGAGATTTCCAAAAATTCGATGCGAATCTAGGATCTCGATCTGAAATGATCGATACAGGCACTCCATGTTTGCATACAACATTATCAAGGTATATACGAGTCAACTTCTCCAGTGAGAACTGCTCTTTAACCGGAATGAAGTGTGCTGATTTGGTCAGTCTGTCGACAATAATCCAAATCGAGTTGTTTCTAGATGATGTTCTAGGAAGCTTGGTGATAAAGTCCATCGTAATTCGCTCCCACTTCCATTCAGGAATCTTTGGTTGTTGAAGTAGTCCTGATGGCTTTTGATGTTCAGCTTTGACTCTAGCACAAGTCAAGCATTGAAGAACATACATAGCTATATCGGCTTTCATATTCGGCCACCAGTACAACTTCTTCAAATCATGGTACATCTTATCAGATCCCGGATGAATGGAATACTTAGATTTATGGGATTCTAATATAATCAAGTCTCTTAAGCCTCCAAACTTAGGTATCCACATACGACCTCTTAAGCATTTCACTCCATCAGCTCTAACCTCTAAAGGATCTCCTTCTCCTCGGAACCCTTCATTAACAAAATTCTCCTTCTTACAAGCTTCTATTTGCGCATTTCTAATTTGCTCAGGCAAATTATTGTGCACGGTCAAGACTAGAGAACGTACCCTGATAGGCTCTCTATCTTTCCTACTTAACGCATCGGCAACAACATTGGCTTTTCTTGGGTGATATTTTATATCACAGTCATAATCACTTAACAACTCTATCCATCTTCGTTGCCTCATGTTCAATTCCTTCTGGTCGAGAATATACTGTAGGCTTTTGTGATCGGTGAATACCGTACACTTGGTTCCATACAGATAATGTCTCCACAACCTAAGAGCAAAGACTACATCTCCTAACTCAAGATCATGAGTAGTATAATTCTCCTCAGTCTTCCTTAATTGCCTAGAAGCATAAGCTATCACTTTCTCTCGCTGCATCAAAACAGCTCCATAGCCTCTAAGAGATGCATCACAATACACTACAAAATCTTCACTCCCGTCGGGTAATGATAAGATTGGCGCACTACATAATTTTTGCTTCAATGTCTGAAATGCTCCATCTTCATCACTTCCCCAAACGAAAGGTTTATTCTTCTGGGTAAGCTTAGTCAAGGGTTTAGCTATCAAAGAAAATTCCTTAATGAATCGCCTATAATAACCAGCCAATCCTAAGAACTTTCGCACTTCCGTTGGCGTTGTCGGTGCAGACCAATTCTTAATAGCTTCAACCTTTGCAGGATCAACATGAATTCCATCTCTGCTAATCACATGACTAAGAAATTGCACAGAATCTAACCAGAAATCACATTTCGAAAACTTAGCATACAACTTTTCATCCTTCAACAAATTCAAAACAATCCTTAAATGTTCTCTATGTTCATCTTCATTCTTAGAATAGATTAGAATATCGTCAATAAACACAATCACAAATTTATCCAAGTAGGGCTTGCACACTCGATTCATTAAATCCATGAAAACCGCAGGCGCGTTAGTTAACCCAAATGGCATTACTTGAAATTCATAGTGTCCATAACGAGTTCTAAATGTAATAGGAATATCTTCTTCACGGACGCGAAGTTGGTGATATCCTGACCGCAAATCTATCTTAGAATACACACTAGAACCTTGTAGTTGATCAAACAAATCATCAATCCTAGGTAAAGGATATCGATTTTTAATTG
The DNA here is from genome assembly GCA_025667525.1 of Glebionis coronaria. Lineage (NCBI taxonomy): Eukaryota > Viridiplantae > Streptophyta > Magnoliopsida > Asterales > Asteraceae > Glebionis > Glebionis coronaria. The sequence goes on from CM046874.1 coordinate 646,233,103, forward strand.
TCAACTTATTCAGTTCCCTATAATAAATGGACATACGAAAAGATCCATCCTTCTTCTTAACGAACAAGACTGGAGCTCCCCAAGGCGACGAGCTCGGTCGAATAAAACCTTTATCAGACAACTCCTTAAGTTGCTCAGATAACTCCTTTAATTCAGAAGGGGCTAATCGGTAAGGCGCACGTGCCACCGATGCAGCACCAGGAATTAAATCGATTCGAAACTCTACTTGCCTTATCGGTGGAAGTCCGGGTAAATCTTTAGGAAATACCTCAGGAAATTCACAAATAATAGGTACATCTTCCAATCATTTCTCCCTAGACTCATTCCCGGTCACTTGAGCTAAGAATAACTCACAACCGTTCCTGATGTACTTTTGGACTTTAATACATGAAACGATTTTCAAACGGGATTTACCTCGACTACCATCAATTACTAACGTCCTATTCCTAAGAGGAATCTTAACCTTCTTCTCTCTACATAAAATAGTAGCATTATTCAACGACAACCAATCCATACCAATAATAATATCAAAACTACCTAATTCTATCAACATCAAATCAGTCAGAAAGGAATAGTTCAAGAGATTTAGAGAGCATCCTTCTAATAGCTTATTAGTTTTCGCTAATTTACCATAAGCTAATTCTACCTCGTAACTGGTATTTATCTCAACAGGTTCAATGTCAATAAGGGCACTAAATTTAGTGGATACAAATCTCCTATCAGCATCCGAATCGAATAAAGCAACAGCATAATTATTGTTGAGTAAAAACGTACCGGTAACGACATTTGGATCCTCTTTCTTCACCTCAATTATTCCAAGTTGATAGATACCACCCTAGGGGTTTCTTCTAGGTACAATCGCTTTCAACTTGGGGCATTCCGATTTCCTATGACCTTCTTCATTACAGTTGAAGCAAATGGTTCCCTTCTTACACCTTTCAACCTTGTGTCCAAGCTTTCCGCAATTTCGGCACTTCCAGCAGTTGCCAACATGCCTCTTGTTGCCACACTTAGGACATCTATCATCGTTGCGCGGTGTATTGTAGGTAAGAGCATTTGCATTCCCCTTTCTCTGGTTCTGACGGCGATTAAAATTCTTCCTATTATCACCTCTATCTACACGATCACTGTCTCCCTTTCTTTTCTCACCTACACGGGCTTCATATTCCCTATCCTGAATTATCTGTCCAATGAGTTGGTAAGCCATTCGAACAGCAACATCAATGGTCAGTGGTTTAGATGATGTCTCGTCCCCCCGGATATTCCTGGTCAACCCTTTAACATATTGCTCAATTCGGATCTCTTCGGGTTCAACCGATCGAGGACATAGCAAGGCCAACTCATGGAATCGGTTCGTGTAACTATCGATGTCCACACCTTTATTTCTCAAATGAATCAAATCTTGTTCCAACCTAATGATCACACTACAAGGACAAAACTCCAAAGTCATCCACTTCTTAATTTCCGCCCAAGGAGTAGCATTAGCAGCATCAAGACCCATGAAAGCAATTCTCCCGTTCCACCAAGTCAACGCACGACCTTTAAGAGTAGCCATAGCAAAAGTCACCTTATCTTCCTCCTTACACTTACTAATTCGAAACACCGAATCAATCTTCTCAATCCACTGACTTAGTCCTACAACACCTTCAGTTCCATTAAAAGGTAGAGGTTCACACTTCATGAACGTCACATAAGTACAGCCACCAACTTCAGGTGCATTAGTTCCAAGTCCTCCTACATTTCCTCCAGCATTAGCATTCACATTATTAGCATTCACATTCACATTAGTACCGCCAATTCTACTACCGCCAGCTCCACTACCGCCAGCTCCACTACCGCCAACTCCACTACCGCCAGCTCCACTACCGCCAACTCCACTACCGCTAGCTTCATTTCTAGCATTTGCCATAAATTCAGTCATAGATGCGGTAACTTGCTCCGTAATAATCCTACGTACATCATCCTCAGTCACAGCCTTCTTGGGCGGCATAGTTCTATAATTTCACAATTTCAAAGTATTAAGCATTCATCCAACAAAGGATTCACATAATATGGATTGAATTCATAATCAAGATACAAATAAGGCACAATATGGAATTCAAGACAAGATACATATTTCATTCGATTTGAAACAAAAGTATTGTCTTAGTACATCCCATATCAAAGTTCTAGCACTATATACACTCAAAATTCGTGCCAAGTCTACTACTAACAAGTCAGTTCAGTCAAAGCTACAAAAGCACAAAAGATATAAAGGTCACTACTAAATACAGACTGGTCTACTGAGAACCACCAGATGGTCCATCATCCATCGTCTTCTGAATCTTCGTCGGATGATCACTAGACACATCTTCAGCTGGGCGCTTACGGGTTACTCCTCTTTCAACCATGTCAGCATAAAATCTACTATTCCATCCCACATATATATTCAACTCCTTCTCAGCTTTCTCACGCATCGCATGAGCCACACTCAACTGAATCTCCATAGAAGTCACCTTTCTCTTCATTTCAGCAAACTCACTACTTTCCAACACCGATAACCTCCTAAAAGCCTCATTCAAACCACGTTCTACATCAGTCAAATCCAAACTAAGCAACTCCCGCTCTTTCTCGCCAACCTTAGTCTTCGACTCCAAATAAGCCACCTGAGTCTGAACAACACCTAATCCAACCTCTGTCATACAACTCTTAACATGGGAAGCATCTAGATCACGTCTCAAGGCCCATGGTGCAAGACCATCAATACGAGTAGCCTCTCGAGTACTAGACGACTCTCCTATCTCACGTCTACGAGTAGCAATACCATCAGTACCGTCAGGTGCATCATCATCCTCATCCTCCTCTGATTCAGACGATTCAGACATTTCATCCCTAGGTAACTCAACCTCAGAATCAGACAAATCAACTGGTGGGGGCAAAGGCTCGCCCTCTAGAACATCATAAGGATAAATAAGATCAGCTTCCTCATCATCATCGACCTCAACATCTATACCTACATCCTCCTCGACATCCTCGTCGTCAATCTCATCATCTAAATTATCTAACCCAATCTCCTCATCATTCTCTATATCAACATTCTCAATCTCATTCTCTACCAAGTCAACCTGAGGGGCAATCTGATCTCCTAGTCCTAACTCGGGCTCGGGATCCTCAAATGGTTCCTCCTCATCATCCATATCATAATCTACTAAGTCTAAATAAGGATCATCTTCTACATTAGGTTCGGGAATAGCATGGTTTTCTACAGGAATATTAGGGTCAGCCATGACAATCTGCATTTATATATATATCTCGTATTAGGATAATATACTAGTTAAACAATTACATAATGAAATCACAATATATACATATATATAAATTAAATTATATATATCAAATATATATCTTCTCAATAGGGCTTGTTGGTAACGTCAGAGATCTCTGGCACCGTTATAGTTAAAGGATTTTTCAAATATTTTCTTAAATGTTCATTGCCAAAAGATTTTGAAAAGTTTTTGTTCAAAACCTTGGTTTTTAAAATCTTTTGTTCTCTATAATCGAGAGCTCTGGTACCAAACTGTAACACTCTCATTTTTCGTATCGGTACAGCGGAAGGGTCTTTCAGAGTGTTACGGGATAGCACAATAACTCCAATCATAGACAACACATAAAAATGGTTGTTCAAGGTTCAACATACATTCATTCGATAAAAAGTTTTAAAGTGTACAACAGGTCCCAAATTATACATGTCATTAAGTTTATAAAACATAGATCGAATGAACATTTTTAATATTATGTGGGCCATCAGAGTCGATCTCCATCTGGATTACCTTCAAGCACATGAGACAAAAACATGCAAAAATCATATCAGTGATTGCCGAGTGAATTCATAGAGTTTAATAAAAACCGTTATATAAAACAATCATTTAAAATCAGAACACAAGTATAATATCAGAAGTAAGTCCTCATATTGCTAGTCAGGCAATATATAAATCAAGCATACATCTTAAACCGTCCATGAGACCGTAGTCTCTATATTACCATGATAGGTAATATATTCATCGTTATTAGCGTCGTATCATATCGGATATTTAGATTTTATAGGTTGTAGGATTATTATTAGCCGCATGACATTGTTACCTTACTATGAAAACAGCGGGCCGCGAACCCGACAAACAATTTGCCCATCTAAGTTAGCGTGTCGTCACAAAAATCACGCTATGGAATCTTCTCATACATAAATTCGCTTACCAATCAATGTGGTACGACGAGGATCAACCGTCAAGGCGCGAACTGGGGTGATCGTCCCCAAATAGTACTATCAAATGCATAAGCGTCTACCAAATCCCGGTAGTTCACAATTCATGCTAATGGGACTTAAAGTGACATAACCTAACTACTAATAATCCTTTTAGTCTCGTTTATAGGGTCATAGCATCATTCGGGTCCATATCATTAAGCATACCATCGGGACTACTTGTGTGCTATTTTTATCAAAATCTAGCATGTTATCTCCCTCGCGGGTTTACAAATCATTTTATAAAACATTTAAAAGAGTGCGAGGCTATGAACTCACGTTGATAATGAAAGGCGGATTATCGGCTACGGGCGTGCTTTGGTCACGGAAACCTATATAAATAATAATCGGTCATAGACTTTGTCCAATGACTTTTATCAAAATAACAATATACATATGATGATTTTGTACATATGATGATGATCAAGTGGGTTTACACATCCTTGTTTACTCATTTTAGTGTTTACGTATGGGTAATGTTTTACTAGTTTACTAGTTTTACCTATTTATCTATTTTAAGTCCAATAGGCTTAGTATAAGTTCTTTAACTTGTTTTAATCCATTTTATACCTATATCATCAGTATATATACTTTCCATGTTGGGCCCAAATGGGTTAAGCCCAATAAGTTCTTTTTATAAGTATTTATCTTATTTAGTCCAATTATTAGTTTAATATGCTTAGTTAGCTCGTTAATGTCCGTATTTCCTATAGTTCGGGTTTTATCGGTTTTTACTTGTATTAGTTACTTATATATCAGTATATGACTTTTAAAAACTTTACATTAGACGGGTTTGATCGTCTAAGTTTTATTTGGCGAAAAACGTTAATTTTTTGGTAATAGCCGAAAAAGTCGTAAAAATCAAGTTTATAGTTTTTATTACTTATAAATATTATTCCACTACCATTTATATAATTTACCCATTTAATTAACCTCTTATATATTTATATAAATAAGTTTTATAAGTTAGTGAGTTTTTATTTGACATTTTATACAATAAAATGTGAGTGCTTATATAATAATAATAAACATTAATTCTCAAAATCTGATTTTTATCTTCATGTTCACCATTTTTGTCATATCTAGAGTTTTATAATGAATTAGAAGTTCATTTTTGGGTGACATGTTCTTCATATTATGTGCTATATTTAACTTAGTTATAGCTACTGCTCATTTTAAGTTCAACTTGCCTTAACAGTCCCTACAAAACTTCTTATTCAGATTAGAACACCTAACTTGTTTTGATCATATCTCACTCATTATATTGATTCCATTGCATGGCCAACTCTCACATGTGTACAACATCTTGTGCTTACTGTAAATGGATCATACCATGCAATTTTATCAGTTCATGTTTTAGTTATATACTGTTTTTCTACAGCCAACTAAATAATCAAGATTTTAGCCTCATTTCTTATAGTTATTAACCTTTTTAAGCATATCTATCAACACTTGATCCCCACACAACATTTTTATCATCATATATACATCATATAAATATACAAAATGAAAGAAAATACATTTGTTCTTTACAAAATTACAAGAGAAAAATGGAGAGGATGATCTTCTTTACCAACCAAGTGTATTTTTTGTTTTTGGAAGACAAGAACTTGATGAACACCATAAGTAACTCCAAGATCATCAAACACCAAGAACATAAGTTGAGAAATCAGCCCTAGGACACAAGCAAATCACCTCCAATATTGTTAATATGGCCACCAAATGAGCAAGGCTTCAAGATAACTCCATGATAGAGCTAGTAAACATGTATTTCATGGCTAAAAAAATCAAAAGGGGTGTTTGTTGCTTCAAAGTGGACGGCAAAGGGGAGGGTTTTGAGAGAGTTTTGATGTTGGTTTACATGTAAGTAAATGGTGGAAATGAAAGTTGCTAGTGGTTTTGTGTTTAGTGGGAAAGTTGTAAGCTTAAGGTGTAAGCTATGCTTACACTTGTAAACATTGAGCTAACATGATGCCACATCCTAAGATGTGGTGTCATGTGTGTGCCGTCCAAGCTAGCTAGTGGGGTGGGACAATGTATTTTGTCCCATCTCACTAGTTTACGGGTATTTCTCGATTCTAGTTTTCTCGATTTGCGTGCCCTCGGGTCGTTTCACGAAAAACGTTTTTATAAATTATGAATCAACGTCACAAAACGAATCCAATAAAAATTGTCTTATCAAAAACGGAGTTCAAAAACGTAAATACGTAATCCTAAGGTTTCCGGTTTAGTCGTAAAAGATGCCAAATTATGCACGTAAGCCCAAATTTAAATCCGTAAATTGTGAGTTCGTCAACCAACACAAAAATCAGTTTCAAAATATTATACGAGAAAATATTTCACTACCTGAAAATGTTAGATTGTCACAAGTTTGCAATGTCCGCAAACCACGGGGTGTCATCAAGATTGGAAGTGAAAGACATTAAGGCCTCAAGGGGAAAAGAGTCGTTGATCTCTTGATTCGGATGGTCCCCTTGATAAGGATCCTCAAGTCTACTTAGATGATCCGCGGCTAGGTTTTCCGCTCCCTTTTTATCACGAATTTCAATTTTGAATTCTTGAAGGAGTAGAACCCAACGAAGAAGTCTTGGCTTGGAATCTTGTTTAGTTAACAAGTACTTCAACGCGGAATGGTCGGTATAGACAATGGTGGTGGAAAGGACAAGATAGGGGCGAAACTTCTCAAAAGCATACACTACAGCTAAAAGCTCTTTTTCGGTAGTGGTATAATGCAATTGAGCCCCCATTTATGTCTTGCTAGCATAATGGATTGGTTGGAAGTGTTTGTTCACTCTTTGTCCCAAAACCGCTCCAATAGCAAAGTCGCTAGCATCACACATCAATTCAAAAGGTAGCTCCCAATTAGGGGTAACCAAGACCGGTGCCTTAGTTATCTTGTCCTTAAGAAGATTGAAGGAGTCAATACACTCTTAGAAAAGATAAAAGGATTGTCTTTTTCTAAGAGGTGGGTCATCGGGCGAGCGATTTTAGAAAAATCTTGAATGAATCGATGATAGAAGCCCGCATGACCAAGGAAACTTCTCACACCCTTCACGGTTGAAGGTGGAGGTAATTTGGCAATAACATCGACTTTAGCACGGTCGGCTTCAAGACCGGCTTTTGAGATTTTATGTCCAAGCACAATGCCTTCTTTTACCATAAAATGGCATTTTTCCCAATTTAGAACAAGGCGAATGTCTTCACACCGCTTAAGCATGCGTTCCAAATTGGCAAGGCAATGAGAGAAAGAATCACCATAGACCGAGAAATCATCCATGAAGACTTCCATAGTTTCTTCAACCATGTCATGGAAGATAGCCATCATACACCTTTGGAAAGTCCTAGGAGCATTGCATAAGCCGAATGGCATTCTTTTGTAAGCAAATGTTCCATAAGGACAAGTGAATGTGGTTTTCTCTTGGTCTTTAGGATCGATGGGAATTTGAAAATACCCGGAGAAACCGTCTAAGAAGCAATAATAGTCATTACCCGCTAGACGTTCAAGCATTTGGTCCATAAAAGGAAGGGGAAAATTGTCCTTTCTCGTAGCATCATTGAGTTTGCGATAGTCTATACAAACTCTCCACCCTGTAACAAGACGAGTAGGAATCAACTCGTTGTTTTTATTTGGCACAACAGTGACTTCGCCTTTCTTAGGCACACATTGGACCGGACTAACCCATGGTGAATCCGAGATAGGGTAGATCATTCCCGCATCAAGAAGTTTGATAACCTCTTTTTTGATAACGTCATGGATCTTGGGATTCACCCTTGTTTGGTTTTGAATAGTGGGTTTAAAGTCGTCTTCCATGAGAATTTTATGTGTGCAAAAGTGAGGATCAATTCCACGAATATCAGAGATTTTCCAAGAAATCGCATTCTTATGTTTCTTCAGCACGTCGATAAGTCGAGATTTTTCGTCTTCTTTCAAATCCTTTGCGATGATGACGGGTAACTTCTTATTGTCTTCAAGGCACACGTTTTCGAGATGAGATGGTAGGTCCTTAAGCTCTAAATCCGGAGGATTTTCGATGGAAGGCGTAGTCAAATTAGGATCATCGATAGAGATTTCCTTAGGAGATGGTGGAGAAATATGGTCCTCACCGAGAAGTTTCTCAATGGTACGAATGTCTTCATCCCATTTGAAGGGAGAATCGTCATATTGTAAGTCCACATCCCCCAAAGTTGCTTCAAATTCTTTCAAAAGGAAATCACTTTCTCCAAATGGAGTTAGTGATGGAGCAATAAAGGCAACGGTCTCAACAATGGGAAGAGAAGAAGAACCACTTTTACAAGCGTCTTTGAAATGTTCTTCACAATCCTCATCAAGAACGTCAATGAAATTAATGCTCTCGTTTTCAGAAGGCTATTTAGAAAGTTTACCCATGTTGAAGACGATTTTATGGCCACCAACTCTCATGATTAATTCACCCGCGGCTACATCGATGAGAGTGCGACCGGTCCTCAAGAATGGACGTCCAACGATTAATGGAACACGGGGATCCATCTCGTAGTCAACGACAACAAAATCCGCCGGAAAGGTGAATTTGTCGACACAGACGAAGACATCTTCGGCTATCCCCGCCGGATAAGCAACCGCACGGTTAGCTAATTCCAAAGTCATTCATGTGGGGACTAGCTCGGCTAGAGATAATTGTTTCCAAACACTTAATGACATTAAGTTTATATTAGCACCTAGATCGGCTAGGGCCATACAATTCTCTACCCCGGGGAAGTTGCAAGGAATGAGAAAACGACCCGGATCACCAAGTTTGGTTGGTAATTTCCTTAAGAGCACTGCGGAGCAATTCTCATTAAGTTGGGTCTGAGCGATATCAAGGAGTTTCTCCTTATCACTGAGAAGATCTTTAAACATTTTAGCATATTTCAGCATGTGAGCGGGAGCCTCAGCAAAGGAGATTTTGAAATTCAGTTGTTTAAACATTTTGAGAAAGTTAGAAACCTGAATATCATCCTTGTTCTTCATTGCCAAAAGATTTTGAAAAGTTTTGTTCAAAACCTTGGTTTTTAAAATCTTTTGTTCTCTATAATCGAGAGCTCTGGTACCAAACTGTAACACTCTCATTTTTCGTATCGGTACAGCGGAAGGGTCTTTCAGAGTGTTACGGGATAGCACAATAACTCCAATCATAGACAACACATAAAAATGGTTGTTCAAGGTTCAACATACATTCATTCGATAAAAAGTTTTAAAGTGTACAACAGGTCCCAAATTATACATGTCATTAAGTTTATAAAACATAGATCGAATGAACATTTTTAATATTATGTGGGCCATCAGAGTCGATCTCCATCTGGATTACCTTCAAGCACATGAGACAAAAACATGCAAAAATCATATCAGTGAATGCCGAGTGAATTCATAGAGTTTAATAAAAACCGTTATATAAAACAATCATTTAAAATCAGAACACAAGTATAATATCAGAAGTAAGTCCTCATATTGCTAGTCAGGCAATATATAAATCAAGCATACATCTTAAACCGTCCATGAGACCGTAGTCTCTATATTACCATGATAGGTAATATATTCATCGTTATTAGCGTCGTATCATATCGGATATTTAGATTTTATAGGTTGTAGGATTATTATTAGCCGCATGACATTGTTACCTTACTATGAAAACAGCGGGCCGCGAACCCGACAAACAATTTGCCCATCTAAGTTAGCGTGTCGTCACAAAAATCACGCTATGGAATCTTCTCATACATAAATTCGCTTACCAATCAATGTGGTACGACGAGGATCAACCGTCAAGGCGCGAACTGGGGTGATCGTCCCCAAATAGTACTATCAAATGCATAAGCGTCTACCAAATCCCGGTAGTTCACAATTCATGCTAATGGGACTTTAAGTGACATAACCTAACTACTAATAATCCTTTTAGTCTCGTTTATAGGGTCATAGCATCATTCGGGTCCATATCATTAAGCATACCATCGGGACTACTTGTGTGCTATTTTTATCAAAATCTAGCATGTTATCTCCCTCGCGGGTTTACAAATCATTTTATAAAACATTTAAAAGAGTGCGAGGCTATGAACTCACGTTGATAATGAAAGGCGGATTATCGGCTACGGGCGTGCTTTGGTCACGGAAACCTATATAAATAATAATCGGTCATAGACTTTGTCCAATGACTTTTATCAAAATAACAATATACATATGATGATTTTGTACATATGATGATGATCAAGTGGGTTTACACATCCTTGTTTACTCATTTTAGTGTTTACGTATGGGTAATGTTTTACTAGTTTACTAGTTTTACCTATTTATCTATTTTAAGTCCAATAGGCTTAGTATAAGTTCTTTAACTTGTTTTAATCCATTTTATACCTATATCATCAGTATATATACTTTCCATGTTGGGCCCAAATGAGTTAAGCCCAATAAGTTCTTTTTATAAGTATTTATCTTATTTAGTCCAATTATTAGTCTAATATGCTTAGTTAGCTCGTTAATGTCCGTATTTCCTATAGTTCGGGTTTTATCGGTTTTTACTTGTATTAGTTACTTATATATCAGTATATGACTTTTAAAAACTTTACATTAGACGGGTTTGATCGTCTAAGTTTTATTTGGCGAAAAACGTTAATTTTTTGGTAATAGCCGAAAAAGTCGTAAAAATCAAGTTTATAGTTTTTATTACTTATAAATATTATTCCACTACCATTTATATAATTTACCCATTTAATTAACCTCTTATATATTTATATAAATAAGTTTTATAAGTTAGTGAGTTTTTATTTGACATTTTATACAATAAAATGTGAGTGCTTATATAATAATAATAAACATTAATTCTCAAAATCTGATTTTTATCTTCATGTTCACCATTTTTATCATATCTAGAGTTCTATAATGAATTAGAAGCTCATTTTTGGGTGACATGTTCTTCATATTATATGCTATATTTAACTTAGTTATAGCTACTGCTCATTTTAAGTTCAACTTGCCTTAACAGTCCCTACAAAACTTCTTATTCAGATTAGAACACCTAACTTGTTTTGATCATATCTCACTCATTATATTGATTCCATTGCATGGCCAACTCTCACATGTGTACAACATCTTGTGCTTACTGTAAATGGAACATACCATGCAATTTTATCAGTTCATGTTTTAGTTATATACTGTTTTTATACAGCCAACTAAATAATCAAGATTTTAGCCTCATTTCTTATAGTTATTAACCTTTTTAAGCATATCTATCAACACTTGATCCCCACACAACATTTTTATCATCATATATACATCATATAAATATACAAAATGAAATAAAATACATTTGTTCTTTACAAAATTACAAGAGAAAAATGGAGAGGATGATCTTCTTTACCAACCAAGTGTATTTCTTGTTTTTGGAAGACAAGAACTTGATGAACAACACAAGTAACTCCAAGATCATCAAACACCAAGAACATAAGTTGAGAAATCAGCCCTAGGACACAAGCAAATCACCTCCAATATTGTTAATATGGCCACCAAATGAGCAAGGCTTCAAGATAACTCCATGATAGAGCTAGTAAACATGTATTTCATGGCTAAAAAAATCAAAAGGGGTGTTTGTTGCTTCAAAGTGGACGGCAAAGGGGAGGGTTTTGAGAGAGTTTTGATGTTGGTTTACATGTAAGTAAATGGTGGAAATGAAAGTTGCTAGTGGTTTTGAGTTTAGTAGGAAAGTTGTAAGCTTAAGGTGTAAGCTATGCTTACACTTGTAAACATTGAGCTAACATGATGCCACATCCTAAGATGTGGTGTCATGTGTGTGCCGTCCAAGCTAGCTAGTGGGGTGGGACAATGTATTTTGTCCCATCTCACTAGTTTACGGGTATTTCTCGATTCTAGTTTTCTCGATTTGCGTGCCCTCGGGTCGTTTCACGAAAAACGTTTTTATAAATTGTGAATCAACGTCACAAAACGAATCCAATAAAAATTGTCTTATCAAAAACGGAGTTCAAAAACGTAAATACGTAATCCTAAGGTTTCCGGTTTAGTCGTAAAAGATGCCAAATTATGCACGTAAGCCCAAATTTAAATCCGTAAATTGTGAGTTCGTCAACCAACACAAAAATCAGTTTCAAAATATTATACGAGAAAATATTTCACTACCTGAAAATGTTAGATTGTCACAAGTTTGCAATGTCCGCAAACCACGGGGTGTCATCAAGATTGGAAGTGAAAGACATTAAGGCCTCAAGGGGAAAAGAGTCGTTGATCTCTTGATTCAGATGGTCCCCTTGATAAGGATCCTCAAGTCTACTTAGATGATCCGCGGCTAGGTTTTCCGCTCCCTTTTTATCACGAATTTAAATTTTGAATTCTTGAAGGAGTAGAACCCAACGAAGAAGTCTTGGCTTGGAATCTTGTTTAGTTAACAAGTACTTCAACGCGGAATGGTCGGTATAGACAATGGTGGTGGAAAGGACAAGATAGGGGCGGAACTTCTCAAAAGCATACACTACAGCTAAAAGCTCTTTTTCGGTAGTGGTATAATGCAATTGAGCCCCCATTTATGTCTTGCTAGCATAATGGATTGGTTGGAAGTGTTTGTTCACTCTTTGTCCCAAAACCGCTCCAATAGCAAAGTCGCTAGCATCACACATCAATTCAAAAGGTAGCTCCCAATTAGGGGTAACCAAGACCCGTGCCTTAGTTATCTTGTCCTTAAGAAGATTGAAGGGGTCAATACACTCTTAGAAAAGATAAAAGGATTATCTTTTTCTAAGAGGTGGGTCATAGGGCGAGCGATTTTAGAAAAATCTTGAATGAATCGATGATAGAAGCCCGCATGACCAAGGAAACTTCTCACACCCTTCACGGTTGAAGGTGGAGGTAATTTGGCAATAACATCCACTTTAGCACGGTCGGCTTCAAGACCGGCTTTTGAGATTTTATGTCCAAGCACAATGCCTTCTTTTACCATAAAATGGCATTTTTCCCAATTTAGAACAAGGCGAATGTCTTCACACCGCTTAAGCATGCGTTCCAAATTGGCAAGGCAATGAGAGAAAGAATCACCATAGACCGAGAAATCATCCATGAAGACTTCCATAGTTTCTTCAACCATGTCATGGAAGATAGCCATCATACACCTTTGGAAAGTCCTAGGAGCATTGCATAAGCCGAATGGCATTCTTTTGTAAGCAAATGTTCCATAAGGACAAGTGAATGTGGTTTTCTCTTGGTCTTTAGGATCGATGGGAATTTGAAAATACCCGGAGAAACCGTCTAAGAAGCAATAATAGTCATTACCCGCTAGACGTTCAAGCATTTGGTCCATAAAAGGAAGGGGAAAATTGTCCTTTCTCGTAGCATCATTGAGTTTGCGATAGTCTATACAAACTCTCCACCCTGTAACAAGACGAGTAGGAATCAACTCGTTGTTTTTATTTGGCACAACGGTGATTTCGCCTTTCTTAGGCACACATTGGACCGGACTAACCCATGGTGAATCCGAGATAGGGTAGATCATTCCCGCATCAAGAAGTTTGATAACCTCTTTTTTGATAACGTCATGGATCTTGGGATTCACCCTTGTTTGGTTTTGAATAGTGGGTTTAAAGTCGTCTTCCATGAGAATTTTATGTGTGCAAAAGTGAGGATCAATTCCACGAATATCAGAGATTTTCCAAGAAATCGCATTCTTATGTTTCTTCAGCACGTCGATAAGTCGAGATTTTTCGTCTTCTTTCAAATCCTTTGCGATGATGACGGGTAACTTCTTATTGTCTTCAAGGCACACGTTTTCGAGATGAGATGGTAGGTCCTTAAGCTCTAAATCCGGAGGATTTTCGATGGAAGGCGTAGTCAAATTAGGATCATCGATAGAGATTTCCTTAGGAGATGGTGGAGAAATATGGTCCTCACCGAGAAGTTTCTCAATGGTACGAATGTCTTCATCCCATTTGAAGGGAGAATCGTCATATTGTAAGTCCACATCCCCCAAAGTTGCTTCAAATTCTTTCAAAAGGAAATCACTTTCTCCAAATGGAGTTAGTGATGGAGCAATAAAGGCAACGGTCTCAACAATGGGAAGAGAAGAAGAACCACTTTTACAAGCGTCTTTGAAATGTTCTTCACAATCCTCATCAAGAACGTCAATGAAATTAATGCTCTCGTTTTCAGAAGGCTATTTAGAAAGTTTACCCATGTTGAAGACGATTTTATGGCCACCAACTATCATGATTAATTCACCCGCGGCTACATCGATGAGAGTGCGACCGGTCCTCAAGAATGGACGTCCAACGATTAATGGAACACGGGGATCCATCTCGTAGTCAACGACAACAAAATCCGCCGGAAAGGTGAATTTGTCGACACAGACGAAGACATCTTCGGCTATCCCCACCGGATAAGCAACCGCACGGTTAGCTAATTCCAAAGTCATTCATGTGGGGACTAGCTCGGCTAGAGATAATTGTTTCCAAACACTTAATGACATTAAGTTTATACTAGCACCTAGATCGGCTAGGGCCATACAATTCTCTACCCCGGGGAAGTTGCAAGGAATGAGAAAACGACCCGGATCACCAAGTTTGGTTGGTAATTTCCTTAAGAGCACTGCGGAGCAATTCTCATTAAGTTGGGTCTGAGCGATATCAAGGAGTTTCTCCTTATCACTGAGAAGATCTTTAAACATTTTATCATATTTCAGCATGTGAGCGGGAGCCTCAGCAAAGGAGATTTTGAAATTCAGTTGTTTAAACATTTTGAGAAAGTTAGAAACCTGAATATCATCCTTGTTCTTCAACTTCTCTTTCCTCAACCTTGAAGGATAAGGTATACTGGGGTGAGATGAAGGCTTTGGAATGTTGTTCTCACTCACATCCTTGGGTGGTGGAGGGGTGGAAGTAGAAGGTGGTGGAATTGGAGAAATAGAAGGTGGAGGAATTGGTGAAGGGGACTCGTTTTCCTTTATCACAATCACCGGTGTAGGTGTAGGAAGCTCGGGTTCCTTTAAACCTTTTCCACTTTGAGTGGTGATTGCTTTCATCTCCCCTCTTGGATTAGCAACGGTGTTACTCGGAAGAGAACCCAAACCAGAGGCTTGATTACTTTGGAAGAAACTAGCCATCATATCCCTTAAGTCATTCGTTTGACTTATCAAAGAGTTTCGCATATCGGCTCGAAGATCATTCCCTTGTTTCACCATATCTCCTTTCAAGTTGATGATTTGTCGCTGAAGATTCTGCACTATCACATCATTAGTCCTCATGTAAGTGTCAACCTCTTGATTAAATACGGTGGGTTGGGTGGGAGGAAGAGCATGGTAGGAAGGTGGTTGATAAGCGGGTGGTTGGTGAACTTGATTGTTTCCTTGAGGTGGATATGGGTGTCTTTGGGTTTGATATTGATTTGGAGCTCAAGGTTGGTTTTGATTGTTGCGATTGAGGTTGTTTTGGTTTTGAGGGGGGAAACCAGGTGGTGAAAGGAAATTGTTTGAACGATAACTGAGAAAATTGTGGTCACCTTGAGGACGTGCTTGATAGCATCCCGTAGAAAAAATACCGTTGGCGGCATACACATTTTTTCGGATTGTCATGAGTCGAAGGACAATCGGTGTATGAATGAGAACCCCCACATATTTCACATGACTGACTTATAGCATTAACTTGTGCATTGATGCTTTTGGTATTATTAGCGGTTTGTAGAGCAAGTGTTTCAACAAGTGAAGTAAGCTTATCAATTCTCTTGTCGACGTCACTAGTACTAGCACTAGCCACATTAGTCCGAACACTCTTGGTTTGCACTCTAGACTTATTCTCAATAATATCCCAAGCGGCATTAGAAGACTTAACCAAAATGTTACCCCCCCGAGGCACTATTTAGTGAATCTTGGTCATTCATGCTTAAACCATTGTAAAAAGTATTAATTTGATGTACTTTTGTGAAACCATGTTGTGGACACTTTCTTAAAAGTTCCTTAAAACGGTCCCAAGATTCACTAAATGTCTCACCGTACTTTTGTTCAAAGTTAATGATTTCATTCTGCAAAGGGGTAGTACGTGAGGGTGGGAAAAAGTAGTTGATGAATTTGGTCTCTAAATCCGACCACATAAGAATACTTTGTGGCGGTTCCTTATCAAGCCAATGGTGGACTTGTCCCTCTAAGGAGAAAGGAAAAAGTTGCAAGCGAATCACCTCTTGTGAAACCCCATTATACTTAACCATATTAGTGAGTTGAAGAAACCTTTTTATATGGTCATGAGGATCATCAAGTGTACCCCCCAAGAATGGTTGAGCAGAGACCATTTGAATGAAGCTAGATTTGAGCTCAAAGTTGTTGGCTCCAATCTCGGGTATGACAATAGCATCGGTGTTGCCCTCCACTTGCGATTGCAAAAGCTCGATCATTGGTCGATTGTTCCATGGTGACAATAGGTGGAGTTACGACTTCGGCTTGAATTGATTTCTTCTTACGAGCATGGGTACGCATACACACCTACAAAAAGAAAAGAAAGATAGACAAGAAATATTTTTGGTTTTTTATGTTCTTCTTTTTTCTTTTTTTTTGAATTTTTGAAAATTTTTAATTTTTATGGATTTTTGTAAATTTAAGCAAGAAAAATAACGTTCAAAAATGAATGGATCCCAAAATCCAACGCGTCTCTCACTAAAAACCGTTAATCTTAACAAAAAGAGCCGGCAGCGGCGCCATTTAATAACTAGATTTTACTTAGTTATGAAAGTTAGTTTATTCCAGTCTTTTCGAATTGATTACTAGTTAAGAGTGCGACTCAGTCGTTCTTGGTGGAAAAATAAAGAGAGGTGGTAATCTAATTTAAACTAAAAGCAAATATGAAAATGTCATTGAGTAAAATTAAAGCTTTAAAAATAAAACTAAAATTACGAGTTAAAAATAAATGATTAAAAACTTATAAACTTAAAAGTGAATTTAAAAACTTAAAACTTAACAAAAATAAGCAAATAACCCCGTCGGAATGCCTGGTCGGAATCCCGTCGGAATACAGTAATCGGAATACAATCGGAATGTGTGCGTCGGAAAGCAATCGGAATATGTATCCATCGGAATATGATCGGAATCACTCCTATCGGAATGTCTGAAAAAGAAATGATCGGAATACAGGTAACTCAAAGAAATTGGAATATCAAAGAATTAACCCCATCGGAATCCATATCGGAATAGTAATCGGAATACAAAACCCTATTCCGATCCTATGATAGGAATAATAGTGAAGCTGTCGGAATGCTAGTCTTATCGGAATACACAGTCGGAAAAGGGTTTACCCTTTTCCGATGACTTGCAATTCGAGAAAAGCAAAACCAAATAAGCAAAGTTTTAATAAGCACTATCCAAAACTTTACTAATTATAAGATAAAAGTTGTAATAAGCACGAATAAGAACTTATCAAAACTTTAAATAAGCAACTTTTTAAATCAAACCATAAAAAGATGAAACTTTTAAGAAAAATGAAAAGTAAATAAGCTAAATACAAAATAAGCCAATAAGCATGATAAGCTCAAAGCTTAAGCCGTTAAAACTTAAAGATGAATAAAAAGATAAACTTTTTAATCACATAAACATCAAGAAGAAACTAAATCAAAGATCAATATGATAACGAATCAAAAATCAACTTAAAAATAAAGAAAGGTAGAAGAAGATTAAAGATAAAAAGCTTAACTTAAACTTGTAGATTAACGATTCCAAAATACAAGATTAAACTAAAGCTTAACCATGAAAGAAAGGAAAGATGAAGTTCTAGTGAGAGAAAGTTAAACACTTTCTCTCTCTAAAAATAAAACTAAAGAAAGAAAAATAAACTAGCTAACTTAAATAACACACTCCTAATGTGTCATTAGGAGGGTATATATAGGAGGTGGAGAGTGCATATGTTGCTCCCTTCTTTCTTTCTTCTCGTCTCGGCTAAATTCTTTGTCTTTCTTGACGTCATCTCGGGATTTATCGATATAAATTGAACTTGTCTTATAATTTCCTTCTTCTATTAGACTTGAGTTCTTCGACTTCATTAAACTTCTGTCTTTAGACTTTTTCTTCGATAAATCTTCAGAATAGGCCTTGGACTTCCGTTCTTTTTACACTCTCGATCTTTTGACTTCATCTTTTCTCTTTTTCTTTGATAAAAGCCCGTGATAGCCCATGTTTTCTTCCTTTTGCATATTTTTTTCTTGGAACACAATAAAAACACAAACCACATATAATTTCAACTTTTACGACATAAAATACATGTTTTGGTCTTGTTATTATTGGAAATCAGTGGTAAAAGGATAAGTGTTTTCACACTTGTTAGAGTGATAATGATTTGCATTCAATTTGCATGAGACATAGATTGAGGATAATAAATGGAGTAATAAGTGAACTTGAAGGATTTTAGTGATGGAGTAAATATTCTATCCGTGAGTTTGAGAGGGTGTTGTGAGAAGGATTTCAAGTGTTCTATGTTGTGTGTGTTGAGTGATATCTGAATATAGGAAGGAAAGAGAGGGGATCTATGTATATCTTGGTAATAGTACTTAGTATCTTGGAAAATATCTATTATGGATTTTGCTAGATATGGTGGAAGATATGATACAAGGTTTCAACACATGCTCAAATTAGCAACATACTCCCCCTCCCATTTTGGTTCTAGCCGTGGGTTACAAAGTCAAGGGGGACAAGGATTGACAAGGCATAGTATTTTTGTATGGTGATGTGTAAGAAAGTATGATGAAGTATAGAAAAAGTAATGTGTGTAAGAAAAGTGTAAGGTATAGTATGGTATAGTGTATGGTTACTTGTAGCATTAATGATTATGGTTAGTGCATGCATGCTTATACACGACATACACATACATTTTTGGGGAATTGTGTTAATTTGTGTCAAGTATTGGGAGATAATAATAGTCCATGTATTATAGTGTATGCATTTGTTAAGTTTCTAGGTATTTTGGTTAAACTTTTAGATAACTTGGTGAAAGTATATAATGAGTATATCATTATAAGTATTTTACTTGAATAAAGTAAATGAGTGACAATGTGAAATAATGTACATTGTTTTAAAGTGATAGGTGTTTATTCATAGTATGAAATACATGTAAATATATACATATAAATATAAATCCAAGTACTTAATAAATTAAGTAAATAATGATACAGTGTATCAAAAGTGTGTACTGAGGTGATGAGTCCTTGTTAAATCATGTGGTCAGTCAATTGCCAAAGTAGTCAATAAAGACTAAAGGTGTGGCCAGTCAATTGCCAACGTAGTCAATAAAGACTATAGGTTCATATAAATGTACAAATAAATATGAAATGATAGTATGACAAAAGTATATGATTAATAATAAGTCATATAAAAGTGGAATTGTATAGATTCCAAAAATAGTAAGTACAATTGTTGACAAAGTCAATAAGATAAAATCAGAGGTTTTCCAGCACCATCCCGTTATTTTAGCTTTATCCTCAAAGCTTAAGATGAAGTCACTGGTCAGGTGAACAAGTGTGGGTACTTTGTTTTGAACGAGTCTTCTCGTTCCCAAGTGAACTCAGGACCTCTCCTCGAGTTCCAATGTACTTTGATCAACGGGATGCGACTGCGTTTCAATTTCTTAACCGTCCTCTCCATAATTTCTACTGGTTCTTCTATGAACTGGAGTTTGTCGTCAAACTGAAATCCTTCCAATGGCATAGCCAATGGTTCTTCAGCATAGCACTTCTTCAGGTTAGACACGTGAAAAGTAGAGTGTACCCGACTCAGTTGCTGGGGCAACTCTAAACGATAAGCTACTTCCCCGATCCTGGTTATTACTTTGAAAGGGCCGACATAACGTGGATTCAGCTTCCCACGTTTGCCAAAGCCTACAACACCCTTCCAAGGTGATACTTTGAGCATGACACGGTCACCTACTTCAAATTGTATAGGTTTGCGTTTCAGGTCCACGTAGCTCTTTTGTCGATCGCGAGCAGCTTGGATTCTTTGCTTAATGAGGAGGATCTTGTATGTAGTCTCCTAGATTAATTCTGGTCCAGTGAGCTAAAATTCACTTACTTCTGCCCAGCACACAGGTGAACGGCACTTTCGACCGTATAGTGCTTCAAAAGGGGCAGCCTTAATACTGGCATGATAACTGTTGTTGTAGGAGAATTCACTAAAGGAATATGGTCAACCCATCCATTTCCAAAATCAATCACACATGCTCGTAGCATGTCTTCTAGAGTCTGAATGGTTCCTTCACTTTGACCGTCAGTTTCGGATGATAAGCGGTGCTCATGTCCAATTTGGTACCTAAGGCTCGTCGGAAAGCCTTCCAAAAGTTTGACGTGAACCTACCGTCTCGATCACAGATTATCGAAACTGGTATTCCATGTTTGGTCACTATCTCTTCAGGTACGTCTTTGCGAGTTTTGACAGGGGATCATTCTCCCGAATTGGCAGGAAATGAGCGGACTTGGTGAGTCGGTCGACGATTACCCAGATAGTATCGTAACCGTGAGATGACTTTGGGAGTTTGGTGACAAAGTCCATGGTGATTTTTTCCCACTTCCATTTCGGTATCTCGGGCTGTACAAGTAAACCCGATGGTCTCTGGTGTTCAGTTTTGACACATGAACATGTCAAACACTTTTGCACATAGGTGGCGATGTCAGCTTTCATATTTGGACACCAGTATAATTTCTTCATATCCTGATACATCTTTTCACATCCGGAATGTATAGAATATTTAGACTTATGAGATTCGTGCATGATCACGTTCCTCAAATCTCCATAGCGAGATAACCAATTTCGTCTGTGAAGGCATAGGGTTCCATCTGCCCTTGGTTCTAGCTTCTCCTTAGTAAGGTCAGTTCTGAGCATTCCCCCGACGTCTTCCTTCATGAGGTTTTCAGGTAATTGAGCTTGAGTCTGAGCTTCCAAAATCTGTTTGGGTAGATCCACACTGATTGTCATAACTAATGCCCGAACTCTCATAGGAGGGTCCGTTTCCTTATGACTTAAAGCATCAACAACCACATTTGCTTTACCGTGGTGGTATTTGATCTCGTAGTCGTAGTCACTCAACAGCTTAATCCAACAGCGTTGTCTCATGTTCAGCTCCTTCTGATCCAATATGTGTTGCAAACTTTTGTGGTCAGTATGCACTGTGCACTTCGTTCCGTATAGGTAATGTCTCCAGATCTTGAGAGAAAATACTACGGATCCAAGTTCTAGATCGTGAGTGGTGTAGTTCTTCTCATGCTTCTTCTGTTGTCTTGAAGCGTAGGCGATCACTTTCATTCTCTGCATCAGTATTGCACTAGACCTTTATGTGAAGCATCACAGTATACAACGAAATCATCATTGCCTTCAGGTAAGGCTAATATAGGTGCACTACACAACTTCTGCTTGATCAGCTGAAAAGCAAATTCTTCCTTCTCTCCCCAATCGAACTGTATTCCTTTCTGTGTGAGTTTGGTCATTGGCTTGGCTATTTTGGAGAAATCTTCGATAAATCTACTATAATTACCGGCAAGACCTAGAAATTGACGGATCTCGGTCGGCGACTTAGGTGACACCCAATCTTTGACAGATTTGACTTTTGCTGGATCTACGTGAATACCGTCAGAATCGATGACATGACCGAGGAATTGCACTCTGGGAATCCAGAATTCACATTTGGAGAATTTAGCATAGAGTTGTTCCTCCTTGAGTACCTTTAGTACTTGTGCAAGGTGTTCCCAGTGTTCTTGTTCATTCTTGGAATAAATGAGTATATCGTTAATGAAGACTATCACAAATTTATCCAGGTAGGGTCTGTACACACGATTCATAAGATCCATGAAAATGGCTGGTGCATTGGTCAACCCAAATGGCATAACTTGGAATTCGTAATGACCGTAACTGGTTCTAAAAGCTGTTTTTGGAATATCTTCCTCCCTGACCCTTAGTTGATGGTATCCATATCTCAAGTCAATCTTGGAATACACACTTGACCCTTGCAGTTGGTCAAATAGGTCGTCAATGCGAGGAAGCGGATAACGATTCTTCACAGTTAACTTATTCAGTTCCCTGTATTCGATGCACATTCGGAAAGAACCATCTTTCTTTTTGACAAATAACACAGGAGCCCCCCATGGCGAGGAACTGGGTCGAATAAATCCTTTGTCAGATAGTTCCTGAAGTTGTTCAGCTAGCTCTTTCATTTCTGATAGTGCCAACCGGTATGGAGCTTTAGCTACAGGTGCAGCTCCGGGAATCAAATCGATTTGAAATTCCACTTGTCGGGTTGGTGGTAAGCCTGGAAACTCATCAGGAAAGACTTTGGGAAAATCTCGGATGATAGGTACGTCCTTGATTTGTTTCTTCTCGGACTTGTCCTCCTCATCTGTTTGGGAAATATGGGCCAAGAAGATAGGACATCATCTCAACAAATATTTCTGGGCTTTAATACAAGAGATAACACTAAGTCTAGTGTCAGTAAAGTCGGTGTTACCGTCTCCTCGAATGATTAAATTTTCGTTTCCCCACGGAATACGGACTAGTTTTTCATCACAAACAATGACTACGCGGTATCTCGCTAACCAGTCCATACCAATAATAACATCAAAACAACCAAGGTTTACGAGAATAAGGTCAATGTTAAATGGATGTTTAGAAAGATTTAAGGTACAACCTCTAATGATAGTGTCAGCATCTACAGTCTTACCGTCAGCTAATTCTATGGAGTAACGGTGATCTAAAATTGTAGGGATGACTTCTAGTACTTTGCTAAATTCAGTGGATATAAAACTTCGGTCTGCTCCAGTATCAAACAGAACAGATGCATAACGATTGTTTAGTAGGAACGTACCAGTAACGACATGTGAATCGGGGTTGGCTTTTGCATTTCCGACCACATACACTCTTGACGAAGCTCCTCCACTGTTCTTGTTCTGGTTGGCCAACTTGGGACAACCTGGTCTCACATATCCCGGTGCTCCACACTCATAGCACACAACTCCTTTCTTACGTCCATTGCCATTCCCTCTGGCAGTAATGCGGTTTCCCTGATGTCCGTTCCCGTTCCCACTGACATTGTATCCTCCCCTGTTGTTGTAGTTTCCTGTGTTCTGGTTGGGTCGAACCTGAGTGACAGCATTGACTCGACAAGTCTTAGCAAAATGACCAACTTGTCCACACCTGTGGCAGGTCTAGCATGGGCTATCAACAGTATGATGATACTTGCATCTTGAGCACAAGGGTTTTGCACCCACATATGCCCTAGTTCCTGCAGTGGTAGCACTGTAGACGTGTCCAACATTTGGCCTTTTTGGAGGCTGCTGGTGCTGACTACGGAAATTTTCATCAGCTTTCCGCTTGTTTTCAGTGTTCCTCTCAGACATGGTACGAACTCTCTTGTTGATCAATTCAGTAGCGAACTCAATGGCACTCTCAACAGTAGTGGGTCGAGATGCGAGTACGCTGTCATGAATGGCGTCTGGGAGTCCACCAACATACTTTTCAATCTTTTCATCCTCCCCAACAAACATCCTGGTACACATTAGGGTCAACTCTTGGAATCTTTGGTTGTATGCAATGATGTCATTGTTCTTGCATCGTAGATCCCATAACTTGATCTCAAGCTTCTTCATCTCGCCCTTTGAACGGTACTTCTCGGTCATTCTCACTTTCAGATCAGTCCAGCTGAGAACATAAGCAGCATCGTGTCCAAGAGTGGAAACTACAGAGTTCCACCAAGTAAGAGCACTCTCAAGCAACGTGCAGGTGGCAAACTTGACATTGTTCTCATCTGCACAATCACTCATGCGGAACATAGTCTCCAACCTTTCGAACCACTGCATCAGTTCCACAACACCTTCTTTGCCTTTGTAGTACGAAGGCTTGCACTTTAGAAAGTCGAGATAAGAGAAACCCCTAGTGGTCTGATTATTCCGGCGGTTGTTGGAGTTTTGACTATCGTCCACGTTTCTACTGGCAGCCATCGCAGTTGCGATGCCTTGATCAATCATTTCCCTTACTTAGGCAGCAGTGACGTTTTCGGTAGTGTCGGCATTGTTGGGGTTCGTTCTAGTGATTACCATTTGTCTATAATTATACAAAAATGAAATCATTAGTTTAAGGTGTTAGCACAGTCGTATATAAATACACGAAAAGAAATTCATGCATAGACTTCACAACAAATTGGATAACCTGTTTAAAAGTTCATAATATAATACAGTACATAATATAACAAAAGATAATGAGTACATGTCATTTTTCTAGAATAGAAATACAATATAAATTGTACAACCAATCCAAGACAGAGCACAGACAACCTGTCTGGGATGGTGGTACACATAATATAAAGTACATCGTCTACGAATGCCTAATCTAAATAGTACAGTACAATGATACAACTGATAAAAAGAAAGTACAATTACATGAGGTCCTATATCATGATAGCTGGGATGCAACCCAAAAGCTTATCATGATGTAAAAAAGATCTATCACATCTAGTCTTACTCGTGTCTGACAGACTCCTCCGAGATGGCTGGTGCTGCTGGTGGTGATGAGATGGCTTGTGCCTGCATGTCATCCTGCATCGAGGTCATGGCGGATCGGGTCTCTTTAAGGAGTGTAGGATATGTAAATCTTGCTTATGTTTTAGAGAGAGAAAGAGATAGAAAGATGGTGGATTACACACAATTCTAGAGAGAGAAAACAAAGAGAAGTATGTGAAAAAATGAATAACCACACCATCCTCTCCATCTAAGGAGAGGGTTTATATACCAAGCCCATAAGATAGGCTTGGGCTTGCATTTGGGCCGTCCATACATAACATGGACTAGGCCTTTCCTTGTTTACTTAATGTAAAATATCTAGACTACGAGCTACAACTTAATATATCGTCGGAGTGACCGAATCTTCCTAAATACGTAAAAACGTATTTCCAACAATCTCCCCCTAAGGGAGGTCACTCCAAACAAGGTCGTTACCCAAGTTACAATAATAAAATAAACCTAGCATACTATGCTTGTCTTGAGCTCGTAGTCTTCGTCTTTCTTTTCTTTTTCTTTTCTGGTGAACATGCTGATGTGATCTTTGATATCAATCTTGAGCATTAATCTCTTGCCTTGATCTCGTGCATCCATCACTTGTGATCTTCGCCTCTTCGTGACGCCATGTCCCACATACTTATACCTTCGTAATTCTTGAAAGCTTCAGAGTTCGATACAGCGGAAGACTTAACTTTTAGGCTTTCTTGAATTAGATGAGATATTAAGTAAATAAAGTATAAGCATGCGGAGACGACTTCTTCTCGGATTCCGCAACTCCACCGTCTTCAAATGTCGCAACATAAGTAGACACGAACGAAATGGCTTTAAACATTTCATTCTAGTTCGGTAGCATTTTACCTCCGGTCGGTGAAGATCGTTGGACGATATAAAATATCATACTTGTGGCAGGTGGATTTAATTAAAAATCTCCTTGACAAGATTTCGCGGGTAAACCCGTTCTCTTTACTCGATCGTCCAAAGCTGACTGCGAACGTAAAGAGTGAATCATTTGGATAAAATTATCCGCATGATTGAAGCCGTCAATTCTGATTCCTGGAACAAGTTTGATTCATTAAAGAATCGCACCATCGTTGCTTTCCAGTTGTCACGAGCTTGATTCGTATAGAATCTTGCAAGTTACCTACCAAGTGCTGTTTGAGGTTAACACTAGAAGGATTTCCACTCATCACCGTGAACACTAAGGTATCACTCTGAGTGTTCTAGCAAGATCACTTAGATATTGCGTAGAGGCCTGGAACGTGTTTAAATTCATTTAAGAATTAAACCACTGTTGCTTTCCAGTTATCACAAGTTTGATTCATAAAGAATCGCACAAGTCACCTACCATGAGCTTTTTGATATTCGCTCAAGAAGGATTTCCATATTCATTGTAAATAGTTTCGTATTACTCGGATGTTCAGGCAAGATCATGAAGATTTTGCGTAGGACTCTTAAAATCTTTCTTACTTTTCACAGTGTGTGAAGAAGCAAGGAATTATGAAAGTGTGTCCTAATGAGATATTTGATGATCTCAAATGGCTCTAGACTCGATCGTGCATTTTGGATTTTAGTGATCGAAGGCTGGAGAGGAGTGCCACCATTTCAATACCAATTTATTCGGAGTGAATAAATCGATAGATAACGTGTTGTCTCCGTGTGATTAAAACAAATATCTTTTAAGAGATATCTGAGTTAGCTGGGATGGGTTGTGCATTCCATCACTGGGTCCATGATGTCTATCTTAAATATCGAGCATCATTAAAATGATATCAATAGCATATGTGTTGACCCGGTTTCTGCCTAAGGTTGTAAGGAGGGCTTCTTTCTTTACACCCTTTATCTTTACAATTCTTTTTCATTCTTCAACCCCTTCAATGCTTACCAATACGTCATAACTAGCACGTTGTTGTGATTGTTCTAGTGCTAACTTAAGTACTTGGTCGGCATTCAGCTACGTTCACAATCTTTCTCCATCTTTCCTAAGGACTACTATTTCTAGCTATGGAATGTCCTTGGGAAGATTCCTCCGGTTCTGGAAGAATCATAGGACTTAACCTATCCTACCATCCTTATGTCACCAAAATCTTCATCGTCGTGAAATAAATAGGTTTTGGGTAAGTATAAATCACCATGAAATCCATTTTTGATATGCAAATCCATTTTGCTCCCCCTTAACATATGCCACGATATTCGAAAACATTTCGCACATGTCGGGATGAGCCAGCGCATTAAGTCAAACCATTTGTTATAATATCCCATATTAAATCACATTTTCTCCCCCATATTAAAAATATTAACCCAATCGATGTTTTTAATATCAATTGATTTAATGAAGTTTTAACAAAGGTTTTGGGAAGAAAAATACAAGTCCGTTTTAATCTTCATGATATCAAATTGTATGAGATATGATACCGATTTGTAACATGATCACATATTTACCATATTAGAAAAGAATTGACAAGGTTGGACCTGATAGATGAGAACATCATATGATAAGATCAAATGGTTCTTGGCAGCATATGTTGGTCGCCTCGTCACGTCTGAAGTCATCTCTTGACACCACATGTACGATTGGTATTGTATTCTTGACACCAACTTGTGAACTTGGCACGTTCGGCATCGAAGATTCTGAATGCTTGACAAGTGCTCCCCCTCAATTGTTGACCCGTGTTTTACTGAAAGAGCTTTAGTCGTCGGTTGAGTAGTCGCATCGTCGAGTATGTAGATACCAATTGTAGATTGCTATGGTTGTAGAGATGATAACTTCATAAAAACAAGACTTCTCTTGTTTTAACAAATAAATGCACTGAAGCGTACATGGATTTGTGTTAGACCAAGTTATAAAGTAAACTTGATCCCTTACAAGGTTTTAAAGTAAACCTTGCCTGAGAAAATTATTCCCGTTGTGGGACAAAGCTTTCATAAGAAATACTTGACTTTAATGTGAAAACCGGGTTGCAATCAGAAATAACTACAAGCCATATAGGCATGTTTTATGAAATATTTACAACTTTTGTACGAACTCTATTTATGGCGCCGTGTCAATATTAATCGACATTTCTAAGGCCGTAAATATTATCGTACCAAAAGACATGCCTTTGAAAAATGAAGTAAATAAATATTTTTGGACTTTTATGAATTTTTCAATTTTTATGGTTTTTATATGGTTTTATATTTTTCTATTTTGCTTTTGTGGATAAAAATATAAACAATATTTACAGATGATCACCAAGGATACAGAGAATAGTTTTACCACCACTATTCTTTCGCTTCATCTGCCAGTTCCTTTAGAGTCTCAGGAGAGAAAGTTCTCATTCCTAGCTTGTCGGCCAAAAATTCAATTCGAGCGCGATCTAAAGCCTTCGTGAAAATATCCGCCAATTGATACTCAGATCGGACAAAGTAAAGCTCTATTACTCTATTTTCCACTTGCTCCTTGATGAAATGGTAGCGAATGTCAATATGCTTCGACTGGGAGAATTGAACATTGTTGCAGCATAAGGCAATTGCACTCTTGTTGTCGCAGTACATCAGAATTTTGTTGAAACCTAGACCATAGTCGGTTAATTGCGATCTCATCCAAAGAATTTGAGCACAACAACCGGACATAGTTATATATTCTGCTTCCGTACTTGAAATTGCAGCGCTTTTCTGCCTTTTCGATGCCCAACTGATTAGTCGATCTCCTAGTAGTTGCAAAGTTCCACTCGTGCTACGCCTTGTATCTTGACAACCCGCGTGATCCGCATCTGCATATGCCATAAGTGCAATCGAAGAGTCCTTCGAATACCAAAGTCCCCGATTAATGGTTCCTTTAAGATATCGAAAGATCCGTTTCACAGTAGCCAAGTGTAACTCAGTAGGCCGAGTTTGATATCGAGCACACATACATATAGCAAACTGAAGATCAGGTCGACTAGTTGTGATATACAGAAGAGTATCGATCATTCCACGATATAGTGTCGGATCAACGGAAACTCCATGTGGATCTTCATCAATCTTAGTTCGTTCCACCATTGGAGTATCCACGGGGTCGTAAGATTCCATCTTATATATCTTAAGCGATTCAAGGGCATACTTGGATTGATTGATAAAGATGCCTCTGGGACTCTGAGATATCTGAAGACCTAAGAAGAATGATACCTTGCCCATCATTGACATCTTAAACTTGGAAGACATGAGTGTCCCAAACTCATCCGATAAGGTTTGGGTCGAGGCTGCAAATATAATATCATCAACATATATTTGTACCATAATCATATCTTTACCTCGTTTCTGAATGAACAGCGTGGGATCCACCTTGCCTTTAGCGAAGCCTTGCGTAATGAGGAATTGTGACAATAGATCATACCATGCGCGAGGAGCTTGCTTCAACCCATAGAGAGCCTTCTTAAGCTTGTACACATGATTAGGATAAATAGG
The DNA here is from genome assembly GCA_025667525.1 of Glebionis coronaria. Taxonomy (NCBI): domain Eukaryota; kingdom Viridiplantae; phylum Streptophyta; class Magnoliopsida; order Asterales; family Asteraceae; genus Glebionis; species Glebionis coronaria. Next base: position 646,262,301 of record CM046874.1, read on the forward strand.
ATTCACAAAAACCATCCGGTTGTTGAACATAGACCTCTTCCTTGAGTTCACCATTAAGAAATGCCGTATTCACATCCATCTAATAGACGATCATATTCATATGGGTTGCATAAGCGAGGAATAGTCGAATAGCTTCCAAACGGGAAACAGGTGCAAAGGATTCCATAAAGTCGATGCCCAATAATTGCTTGTATCCACGAGCTACTAGTCTAGCTTTGTTCTTCAATATTCCGTCTAACTCGTCGAGTTTCACCTTGTAAACCCATTTCAAGGTGAGTAACTGCACTTGATCCGGGCATGGGACAAGTTCCCATACTTCAAGACGTATAAATTCATTAAGTTCTTCTTGCATAGCTTCTATCCAACATGATTGAGTAAAAGCTTGTTGCCATGTCTTAGGTTCAACTTCAGTGAGAAAAGCATCAAAGTGACAAAACATTGCACTTTCTTGTAACTGACTTCGTGTGGATACCGGACGAGTAGGGTCACCAATAATAGAATCTATAGGATGATCCTTTGTCCACTTGCTGTCATGTTCACGAATCCATGGATTGGAGTAAACTGTAGAAGGAGCTTCCTCTGAGGTGGACGTCCCGGCTTGATTAGGGTCGGGAATAGGTACACCAAAGAATGGAAGTTCACGCATATGAGCGAATTCCAAATCGTGATCATCATCATCCTCTTCATCATCAATAGGCATGACATGGGTAGTTGATTCGGGTGTTGGTTGATAATTACTTGTTGATGGTATATCTTGACCAATTGTAGGTGCAGATGTGTCTGATTGTGCTTCGGTTGCTGGAGCGACAACTTCGGTTACCAGAGCTATTACCTCAGGTTCTGGAGCGACAATACTAGGAGGAGTAAAGAATTCATCAAAGAACGGTTGAAACAACGTATCCCATTCAGTCCTAGAAGGTGGTGTAAATGATGATGAAGTATGGTTGTTTGGGACAAGACCAGAACTAATGTTACTGGGTCCCATTTCATGAAGTGTGGGTTCAGAGCTGCTTTGCTCAGAAGCCATTGCTGTCAGCTCATCAAAATCAACATTCATAGTTTCGAGGATCTTGCGAGAGTTACGGTTGTAGATTCGGTATGCCTTCTTTGCGGGTGCGTAACCAATGAAAATACCAATATCAGCCTTTGGTTGAAGTTTTCCTAAATTGTCACCATCATTATTTGGATAGCAAAGAGAACCAAATACATGAATATATGATAAATCTGGTACTTTACCATGGAGAAGCTCATAAGGTGTTTTACCATGGCGTTTACGAATTAGTGACCGGTTTTGGGTGTACACTGCTGTAGATACTGCTTCTGCCCATAAAAACAATGGAGCCTTTGCGTAAATTAACATCGTTCGAGCAGCTTCCATAAGTGTGCGATTTCGCCTTTCAACGACACCGTTTTGTTGTGGAGTGCGTGCAACCGATGTTTCATGAGAAATGCCAACTTCTTCATAATAATCACGCAAAACTTGATTCACAAATTTGGTTTCATTATTTGTACGAATGCGTCGGACAGTAGTGTTGAGACGCACTTGAATCATCTTGCGAAATCCGATGATGAATTTAGGTGCCTCATTTTTTGATTTAAGAAATTTTACCCATGTAAACCGAGAGTAATCATCGACAATGACGAGGATGTACTTTTTACCACTAAGACTTTCAACACGCATTGGCCCACAAAGATCCATATGCAATAGATAAAGTTTCTCTTGGTTGGTGTCTTCAGTCTTGGGTTTGTATGACTTCTTAGTGCTTTTTCCCATTGTACACGCGGAACACAAATGATCCTTGTGAAATGATAGTTTAGGAAGACCACGAACAAGTTCGTTTTTTCGCCAAGTGATTAATAGCGTCAAAGTTAAGATGAGATAACCGTCGATGCCATAACCATGACTTAGTCTTCGATGCTTTGGAGAGAAGACATACGGGAGAGGCGGCCATCATGTCTTGTAGAGACAAAGTATACAAATTATTCCCTCGAGTACCTTTCAATAAATCAACCCCTTCCAAATTATGAATGAAGCAGGTATGTTCTCGAAAAGCAACTTCTAGGTTTGCATCACAAAATTGTCCCACAGAAAATAAGTTGTGACCGAGACCTTCCACATAATACACTCTCGAAATTATAACATTCCCAATATGATATTCACCATAACCCATTATCTTTTCAATATGATCATTCCCAAATCGAACCGTACCAAGAAACTTGCTAACAAAATTTCTGAGCTGAGAGCGATCTCCGGTCATATGCTTGGAGCAACCAGAGTCCAAATACTAGAGAACAATTTGGACCACCTGTTTTCAATAACAACAGTAGACAATGCATTAGAAACTATTGGTTCCTGAGTGTTAGCAGATATAGATAAAAGATTATCAGAATTGCTAACATGTTTGTGACCCTTAGATTTCCTGCGTTTTCTAATGTGAGTTTTAGCACTAACAGGTTTTACAGTTCCAACTTTCTTAGGTTTTGGATTATCCGCGGGCATTATATTAGGAGTAGACCTATTTAAAGGGCACTTGGTTCCTACAGTAGTGTCGGTGTTCCTAGTTAAAGGTCACGCTTGTGTTTTGGTAGCCTTGGTACTCCTAGTTAAAGGGCACGCTTTCTTCGCTTTAGTGGGAGTGATCCTAGTCAAAGGGCACGTATTTCCTACTATAGTGAAAGTTCTACCAGTGGGGCGCCACATCCAACCAACTTGGGTTAACACTTTCCCAGTCGGTTTCCATTCTAATCCATTTTTCCGGGCATACATCTCATTCACATGGTCAATAAGGCAAGAATCATGACGACTAGAAAACATACATTCATTGCAATTCCAACATTTCAAATTAGAATTCACACTAGGCTTAGAACGCTGCACAACCGCAGAGCCTTTAGGTTTAGCTATATGATTTTTTTTATTCAAAACAGAAATAACATTCCTAGGATGGGCTTCTACTTTCTTCTTCACTTGACTACTAGATGGGGGCAAGATCCTATCATTCTTCTTGTTTCTTTTAAGCTTAGATCTTTGAGCCTTATTAATGGTGCTTACTCATGTAGAAGGCAACACGGGAATATTAGAAGCTTGTTTTGATTCCGCCTTATCTTTAGTGACCAAAGTTTGAGATGGTTTAGTCCTAGGGCCCTTATTAAATTGTGTGACGGCTATAAGGTTCCTTTTGATTGCACTAGAGGACGATGCTGAGATAGTGGCTGCATTATCCACAACATTCTTACCTTTTAGAGTACGAAGTGTTTCCTTTAACTCAGCCAAGACCAGATTTTTATCACAAATTTGTTCCCTCAAATCAGATATTTCCATCGACTTTCGATTCAATTGTTCAATCAAGGATTGATTCTGTGCAATGGTATTAGCACATGCGGACTTTACTGAATCGAAGAGTCGGGTATCTTTATGTTTTAAGTTATCAACTTTGGACAAAATCTTGGAAACTCGATTATCTAGATTAAGTTTAAAATTCTCAGCGGCCTCAAGTACGTTCACACAGTTAAGCTCCTTAGATTTCTTTATTTCTATCGGCAAAGATTTAGCAACTTTGTCACTTGGCTGACACTGTTTTGATTGTAAATTCAATCGAAAATTCTTTTCAAAGTTTGCATCATCGATATTAACACCTTCGAATGACGTTTTAAAGATTTCTTGAATAAACTGTTGCTTGCATTCAAGCGAAATACAATGTGTTTGAATCTCATCAAAACGTTTTGAAAGCGAAGAATATGAATCTTGAAGCTTTAAAAATTCAGCGTCAGATTCGTGACAAGTACTATCTACCACATTATCCACAAATTCAACATTATGCACAATAGAATCATTATCAACACTTTTATTCACACAGACGGAAACTATATCATGAGACATCACCTGCTTCAGAAGCTGATCATTTTGGTGAAACCCGTTCTATTTCAAGTAAACTGTTTTCATAAGCATCATCTATTTCATTGAAAACACGTCTAACTTCTTCTATTTCCAAAAGCAAATCTTGATCAAGATTACTAAGGCAAGCTTTAACGTTCTTTACAAACGGAACAATTTCGTCTCAAAACGCAGCTCTAGTGTGCTCAAAGTTCCATTCACCTTCCGTTATGGCCGAGGCCGTCGTACGTTCCAAAATGACCTTGTCAAAATCGGCTAAGTGTTGGTGAACCGCATTTAAGTTAACGGAAGCCTTGCTTACCGGTGGAATTAACTTTGTTAAATTCATTTTGACAAGTGTAGGAGACGTACTAGGAAGGTTTTCATTTGACAAACTTTGGGGCACAAGAACTGTCAATTATGCTAATTCCTTTTGTAAGCGAATGCGTGTCTTTTTCAAAAATTGATCTTTGTTATGTTGATCATAATCAATTGTATGGAATTTTGAAAGCTTTTTAGAATGAGTTTCATCCGCAAGTGACTGTGTCTCCTCAGTACTACGAACAAAAGGTACTTATTTCGATTTGCCAATTATGGTCATATCATAAAGACTGGGAATATGTTCCTGAGCTTATTTTGCATAACCGGGATTAGGTGGTAAATCTTGAAGACGCTTAAGTTCGAGTTCTTTAAATGATTTAGTTAAAAGATGAACCTTTTATATGGAAGCGTATTGTTTTAAAAGCTGTTGTTCTTTGAATTTAAAAAGTATGGTAGCATTAATTTCCGATTCAAACTTTTTAGACTCGAGAGTTTTGAAATCCATTTAAAGTTTCTAAAAATCATTGACAACCGACTCTTTTTCTTTTAATTCATTGGAAAGATTAGCTTTTAATGATTCTATTTCTTTCAAGTGTTCAATCTTTTCAAAACGAAATTGGTCAAATTCAGAACATGTTATTTTCTCTGCTTGAGGGACCATTTCAAAAGCTTTGACCTTTTCTTTATGCAACGCAAGCTCAGCAGTTAGGGTGGAATTCGTATCTACGGATTGTCTGAGAGCCATATGCATTTGATCAATAATATGTTTAGGCACCATGACCAAATCATGTTGAGCATAAGATTCCATACCCGTCGTAGCATTTGGTTGAGGTTCACTCAAATGTGTAGGATTGGGTACCACATCATTTGAGTTACTAGTTCCCGAATGCTGTTCGAGGTTGTCATTTTCATGCCCAACTTGATGTTGGTTATCATCAATATTATTAGATGTGGTTGGTACCTCACTGACGACATCAGAACCGTAGTGAAAGAGATTAGCAACGAGAGCAGCTTGGGCAGAGTGAATGTCGTCACAATCTGAATCATATGCGTCAAGATCATCTGCTTGATAAGCTGCATTAGAAGTAGAAACAACTGCAATGCCTTCAGTATCTGCTGCCCCTGGGTCTGCAAGAAATGCTAACTCCTCTGAATCCAAAATCTTCCCCTTAGACTGAGCATCAACCAAATACATCTTCTCACGAAACCATGCATCATCCCTCCTCCTTTTCGGCTGAGTGCATTCCCTAGCCATATGACCTTGTCCTCGGCAATTGTAGCAAGTCACAACCTTCTTAGGACCAATAGGACTCTCATTTCCACTAGCTTGAGAATTCACAGCTTGATTGTTCATAGTCCTTGTAGGAGGTCCATATGAATTTTGCCTTCCCTGAATAGGTTGCACTGTCACTTGACCATCTTGAACAGTGGCTTGTTGTCGAGGATTTGATGAGGTGCGGAGCTGATTGTTTGTTGGTGTAAATCCTCTAGTTGCAACAAGTTTTAACAAGTAGGCTGTGAGATGGTTTAGAACATCAGCTGGCGTATCATTTGGATTAAAGACCGGTGCTTGGATTGGTGGAAGTTCATTAGAGTAGAAAGCTTGTGCTGGTTGTGCTTCTATTAACCACACCACCCTCTAGAGAGATGGTGGATTACACACAATTCTAGAGAGATAAAACACAGAGAAGTATGTGAAAAAATGAATAACCACACCACCCTCTCCATCTAAGGAGAGGGTTTATATACCAAGCCCATAAGATGGGCTTGGGCTTGCATTTGGGTCGTCCATACATAACATGGACTAGGCATTTCCTTGTTTACTTAATGTAAGATATCTAGACTACGAGCTACAACTTAATATATTGTCAGAGTGACCGAATCTTCCTAAATACGTAAAAACGTATTTCCAACAAGGAGTCGAAGTGCCTCCAAGAACTGGTCTCTAAAGGTCTGCTGAACTCCTCGAAGATGAGCAGTCTCTGCCGTCAATCCCTGGTGACGGACGTCCTGGAGATCAAAGAAGATAGCAAGCGTCTGCTCCATGGACATGCGAGTGGTGTGAGTCTCAGTCTGCTGACTCTGCAGTGTGTAGATCTTCTCACGAAGGAACTCATTCTCCTCCAGAAACCACTGAAGAGAATGGTAAGTCGTAGACCACGCTCCTCCAGCAGCGTGCGCCTCAGCACTAACAGTCCAGCACAGAAGGTCCTGACGTGACTGTAGAGTAGTGCGTCCAAGCTGTCCAGCAGATAGCAGAGTATGAATCTCGGCTACATCCTGTGCATGACGTGCAGCCAGTGCAGTAATCTGGCCTGGATAGGATCCGTGCGCCTCGCACCTGAACCCTCGCCGATCTCAAAAGTAGAGTCGACAGGTGCCTCATACCTCCTCTTGCAAGGTGGCAGAGACTCGGGTGCGTAGCCCAAGAGTGAGGAAGCTGGTGGTAAAGGTGGTAAGGCAGTAGTCGGTTGAACCTCTTCCCCAGCGGGGGATATAGGTGAAACAGGTAGAGTAGAGATGAGTACAACAACGAGAGTGGTGTCACCAGAAGTGTGACTGTCGTCTGACTCACTGGCAGATATCCATCCATGCAAGACGGATGTCGGTGATACAGCAGCAGGAGTATCAGCGGGTGATGTCATAGTAAATCTAAAAATAATATTGTTTTAATTGACGTAAGTATAATCTTACTCAAGTTAAAAGTTTTTAGGAATAATGATTAAATTATATAATAGTGCCGTTTAACATGGCGATGTTAAAGGTTACGTTAATACTTATGAGATTAATCAACCGGATGTTAATAATCAATGCACAGATAGCCACATAAAAATGTATGCTCTACACACTATATGGTTAGCTAATCTAGTCCCGAAAATCCCAAAAGATTTTTAAAGTAGTTATAGTCCAGTTTATATAAAAATTTTATTTTTATATTTATTTTAATTTTTCGTTCTGGTTCTCTATAACTATCGCTCTGATAGACACCCCCAAATTGAGTCAAATGCAACGGAAATAATATTTGGTTGTCACGTAGGTGGATCAACAGCAGATAGTATATAGAGCAGCAGATAAAAGATTATCATTACATTTATTACATGAATAAAAGTGCAAATATTATTAAAATTGTCTTAAACATTATTCAGCGTTTGGAATCATTCCCCAGTTTATAAAATCCCATATGAGTTCTATAAATGCAGCCTATCATGATGCTTGATTCCATGCACGTCAATACCTACTTCAGTTTCCTGAGAAAACATGCTTAGAGGGTCAACATAAAGTTGGTGAATTCACATGTTTAATAAAATGAGTTTGGACAATAAACATTCACTGAAGTAGTAATGCACAAAGCATCAACACTTAAAAGTAATTACATTCCCATATTGCCTGAAACTGAGACTTGACAGTTAAGTCCTCAACAGATGAGGACCCTTCGCATTAAATGCACCCAATAATAACAAGTTCTGACATGTGAAACATCTGTTGTCCTGGCCTAGGCACAGTGAGCGCTACTCACCCAGATGAGGATGGTCAATCCCAAATAGATCTATTTATAACATTCAGGCAATTCAATAATTCTAACAGTTTCACATGCAGGGGTCATGCGGGTTCATCTACAATAGGCAAATGTAATCAAGGTTTCGTAGTTCAGTTTAAGTCCATCAAATAAAATATGTTGCATGTTTTCTTCCCTATAAAAGAATTTAAAAGTTTGTCAATATACAAAAGTGGGCCCATGAACTCACCTCAGTAGTACAACAAATAGTCACAAGATTGTAACACCCCATTTTGGTAAATGGAATGTCACGCGTAATTATGGCGTGTCATCAAAGCATACAAGGAAAAATGTCTAAAACATTACATGACCATAGGGTAAACCGGAATCAAACATCGGTTCCCCAAACATAAGCCCAAAACATAATAAAGTAAATGAAATGAAGAAAGACTTTAACAAGCATAAGTATATGAAGGCAAAGAAAGAAGTCTATGGCAGCTTCCATCCATTGCACGTCCTCCAAATGCTCGAGTCCTGGGTACCTGCCGTTTTGGGAACATGAAAGGAAAAACGGCTGAGCATAACGCTCAGTGCACGGATATACAAGTATAACATGAATAATATGAGCATAAAAACATGGAACAGCGGAAGAAACTAAGTCCTGGATAACCTGGTTAAGTCTTAATAAAACTGGTTTTATAGTTTGAAAAGCCTTATGTTTATCTTGTAAAAACTGTTTAACATATTTTACCATTAGCCAATATAGGTCATGAAAATCCACCGTGCATGAATACTTGGAGGGGTGACCTCATCATGCAAATTAGAGGGGCTGCCTCTAATTTAATATACTGGTTTTGGGTAGGAGGGATCAGCTCCTTGTGAAGGATGCAAGGCACACACCACATTCACCATGAAATCCTGACTGAAACATGTAACTAGGATGCACCCATACGCCCCACATGATAAATATAAAAATATGGCCAAAAGTTGAAGGGACGCCACGAGCAATCACTCCGCCGTGGTGAAGTCATAACACCAGTGCCTCTAGTGTTATGGTTATGGTACCTCCATAACTAGGTGAAACTGGTCATACATGTATATGGCTTTAGGTATTCTAATTAAACATAAGCAATTCAGAAACATATAAAACATATACTGGGAAAACAGTTGGCTGCATACGGGGAATCCGAATAAGGAAAGAATGTCCATACTGAAAGGACGGAAATCCGTACCTTATGTCCAGTGAACGAAGAAGACGACCTGAGAGGAATCCTACTTCCGTATCACTAATGCTACATAAATACATACATGAATAAGTATCTGCTTACTAAATACGTAACTGGTTTTACGTCATGTCTTAGCTTATTTATATGTTCATATCATGTTTTACTGTTTTTAAGCCTTAAACTGTGTTTATCTTATATTCTATCTATTCTGATTAAGTATTTATGGTATTTCATGTATTATTATACTTACTGTGTAATAATAAGTAACTTTCCAAAAACAGCAGGTTTCCTAAAATAGAAAGTTTCCAAAAATAGAAAGTTTCCAAAATTAGAAAGTTACCAAAAAAATAAAGTTTCCAAAAATAGAAAGTTTCCAAAAATAGAAAGTTTCCAAAAATAGAATACTGCTTAAAATAGATAAGTTTCTAAAAATAGAAAGTTTCCATAAATAGATCAGCTGCCTTAATTAAATAAGTTTCCATAAATAGATCAGCTGCCTTAATTAAATAAGTTTCTATAAATAGATTAGCTGCCTGAATTAAATAAGTTTCTAAAAATAGAATGTTTCCATAAATAGATTAGCTGCCTTATTTAAATAAGTTTCTAAAAATAGAAAGTTTCCATAATTAGATATAAGCTGGTTAAATAAGCTAAGTATATAAGCCTAACTGTTTTCATGATTATTTTCTAAGTCATAATGATATAATGTATAGTTTATTAATTATTTTATGTAATTTAAATAAACTATAGGTTAAAATATTTAATTAAATTGTATCATGTTTTTAATTAAATAAAGTTAAATACTTAGGTTAAAACATGTATTATTATTTATTAGTAATATAACCTAAGTCATGTTAATTAATTAATTATAACCATGGTTTTTAAATAATTAATTAATTATAAGTCTAGAAAATATAAACTACTTAGGTTAATAATTTCTTGATTTTAATAAATAAATATAACCTAAGTCATGTTATTAAATTAATCATGTCATATTTATTAATTTAATTTTAGCATATGATTATATAAAAATAATCTTAGCATAAACCGTGAACTGGATCTTGACTAGAAACCATGAACCGGACATGAAATCGACACCATACCCCGAACCACTTCGGGGTTCCCCTTGTCTTGCTGCTGTCGTGGAACCCACACCACCCAACCGGGACCATATGGTCTCGGTGGTGGTCGAGTAGCCAAACCGAGACCCCCTAGGGGTTCGGTTTAGGCGCCGGCCAAAACAAACACCCTTAAAACACCCTTTTTGATTTCTCCAAAAAACCATTTTCATGTTAGTTCTATGTTTTTAATTAGGTTTTAAAAACATCTTGTTCTTAATTAATTATTAGATCAAATCAAAAAGAAAAAGGGTAAAAAGAATATACCGAATGCGTGGATCTAAACGAGGATGAACAAACACGAACACTTGCACCAAAAAACCAAGATCAAAATCAAATAAACACCCTCCTTGGTGTGTTTATGTGTGGCGGCCAAAAAAAGAAAAGAGGAGGAGGAGAAAAACTTTTTTAGGGTTTTTGATGTTTTCCTGTAAAGTGAAAAATGACCATAATCTTTCCTAATTCCTTGTTTTAGTAAAAATTGATGGGCTAAGCCCATCTTTCCTCCCTAATTTCGTGGTATGGGGCCCACATGGGGTAACCCATACAAATCTCGAGTCTAAATATTATAGTGTGTTCTCGTGTGTTCTCGTGTTCGTAATTTACGTGTTTTAATTAGTTATCGATCATGACTTAATATATTTATTCGTGTTCGTAATAAATATATATACGTAATTAATATTAGCTCGTGATTTAATTACGTTCATGATTTCATGATCGCATGTTCGGGATTATAATTATTATCTAAATAATTATCGTGTGTTCATACGTAATAAATACTTATCGTGTTCTAACACGTATGTAATACTTAAAATTCTTATACGTGAACGTAAACATACTATAAAAGGAAAGTTTTAATCTAGTACGTACGATCTTAAGGGTACTATTCATGGTAAAAGCATGCGGGTTTTACAACTGTTCCCCCTAAAAAGAATAATTCGTCCCCGAATTATAGATAAAGTAAACTGGAAAAGAAGAACATACCCGAATCAAACTGAAAGGGTATGTACGATAAAAGGACATGAAGATGACATGATAGAAGGGAACGTAGAACGTGACATGTCTTGAAAGGACATGGAACGTGACGTGACTGAAAGGACATATCTAATTGATAAGAGAAAAACGGATAAGAAGTCCGGATGAACTTTTCCGTTTCCAAGTGGCTTCCCTCTTGGAACGGTTCCTTCAAAAGATCTTGACACAATGATAAATCTTGGTCCTCCTGACCTTGACTTGAAATACGAAGGAGTTCTTGGTTATCAACGTAAGGTAGATCCCTTGAATTTGATCGAGGGAAAACGAATTAACGTATAAGGGCAACTGAAACTTTATGGTGCAAAACTATCTAACTTAATTGATAATTAGCAACGATGCGCGAGACATATAGAAACGTAGTACGTGAAAATTTTTGAACGTTATACGTGAAAATTTTTGAACGTGATACGTGGAAATATGGTGACTGTAGTATGAGTAAACATATCGTGATCCATGATACGTGTAACATATCTTGATCATGATATGAGGAACGTGGAATGAACATGACATGTGAAACATATCGTGAACATAGAATATCATGGAGGTAACGCCAAACGCTACAAGGTGAGACGTGGAATATGATGTAAAACGTCTATCTGAGGATAGGGAGTTATACTAAACTTGGGTTTGGTCTCTCAAGTTCTTGCAAAACTTCCCAGAATGAGAAAAAATGAACGTAAAGTCGTAAGCCAAGATACCATCATGACCGTGAATAGTGTCATGAACGCGAATAGTGTCATGAACGCGAATAGTGTCATGAATGCGAATAGTGTCATGAATGTGAATAGTGTCATGAATGCGAGCGTGAAAGCAAGTCGTGAAATTAGAATGAAGACGTGAAGTAAATAAGGAGCACAATTGCGAAACTTTGTCTGACCCGTTACCTGAGGGGTTGCCAAGTGATCGGATGAGCCTTGGCTGGAACATGTCCGATCAATCTGTTGGTTCTGAAATCCTTGCGGATGTAAGGATTCTGCAGACTTGATCAAACTGTTTGCAATAACCCAGATAGCATCGTGCTTCTTCTGAGTTTACGTTATTATGGTAACCAAAATCCATGGAGATCTTGTCCCATTTCTGTTCACCATTTCTGATGATGGAAAGACATCCTAGTCTGCTAGTGTTCTATCATAGCCTGTTGGTATGTCAGGTAGCTAGATATGAACATAGCTGTATCCTGCTTCGTAGAAACTTGATACATAAAAGTTTGTGAAACTCTGAGCCTCCGAAATTAGACTTTTCCTAGCGTAGGACTTTCTTGGAACACCTAACGTAGTGTAGGGTTCTCTCCATTACGCATAAGCTGAGTCATGGTAAGATTAACTGTAGAAACCTATGTGATTCAGCGTATCACTGTAATCAAACAGAATTGATATTGGAAAAATTTCTAGGGTGAAATTTTCTTGTCAAAGAATTTGCAACATAGTGCAGATATGGTCTTCTTGTTCTTCTCTAGGCTTAAAGGAAATCAGGTTATCCTCGATGAAAACGCTAATGAATTTGCTTATGAGTTCATGGAAACTCAATTCATTAAGTCCATAATGCTGTTGGAGCATTGATGAGACTAATTCAAAATCATAAATCAAGCCTGACCGAGTCGTGCACGAATAGCAGTCATGGACATGTCCTGCTCTTTCACCCGTCACTATTGGCAGCATGATCATGAATCCGATCTTGTCAATACGTGGAGGAGAGTAACGGTTGTAAATGGTGATTTGTTTAAAATTGATGGTAGTCGACACATAATCTTAGGTTACCGTCCTTCTCCTTGAAGGTTCTTCTGGAGTGTAAGGGACAATGTTGGAATAATCCGTTGGTTATGCGTAAAAGGACTTCAGTAGTCGTGTCTTACTGACAGTTAGAAAATTTTAGCAATCATGGCTAACAAAGCACGTGCTTGGAAAGTATAGATAATTTATACAGATTTTCCTGATGGAAAATCAAGCTGAATGTATTCAGGGGCCTGAACATTACTGCACATAATTATGAATCGTAGCATGGTGTGTTGTTCATAGTCCATAATTAGGATAAAATTCAACTCGTGTCTGTCCGAGGAAATGCGATAGCAGCTTGGATCTCATCATTAAGCTGAAGGAAAACCTTTGTATACGTGGGAATGCGAAAGGCGTCCTTCGTGGTCATGAATATATGAAATATGGTAAAAGAAACGAAAGTGACATCGGCAACGTGACAGTTCTCACTGATGAGCCGGTAATGGTATTGAAATTTTTGCGGCCTGATTAATACATGGCACAACAAAATGGATATACCCTTGGAGGGTACCCTGAATTTCTTAGAAATGTTCCATAGTTGGACGTGAGTCATGTGTCTCGACTCGTGTCTTGGAACTATAAGTGTAAAATCCGTATTTAAATCGAGAAATGTAAATACGCGGTTTATTTACTTAAGCTAATTACGAAGAAATTATTGACAAAAACAAACGCAAGAAATTATATAAAAGTAGTATTATATACAAGTTTTTTAAAAAAAATAATAATAAATAAAAGGAAAGAGAGGGGGCCGGTTTTTTTATAAAAAAAGGGGATTATGGCTTTAGCCCATTTTGGTTATACATAAATCAAACGGGGGTTTTTGTTTTCCCCAAAACAGTCGTACAAAAAAAAGGGGAGATTAGGGTTTGGAGGAGTTGGCTGCCGGGTGTAAAAAAAAAGGGGAAAGATTTCAGACTTATTTTTCCATCATCATAATCAGTGTTTAATCCTCCGTTTTCCTTAATCACATCACGGTAATAACTCTTGTTTTCCGTTTCCCTTGGTCATCACGTTTTATTTTGATTTTAGGGTTATACACGAAAATTATGAAGAGTATTATATAAACATGATAAGGGGTGTCGGGGTGTTGTCTTCTCACAGAAACCGAGACAAAAGAGTCTCGGTACACACTGCTTCGTGACAGCCATGACCACAGGCCACGGGGTGGCGTTTCTTTTGGCCCAGCCGCGAGCAAGAAGGGGGTCGGGCCTGGTGTGATCAACGAACCGAGACACCCCATGTCGTGGTAGTCCCTTCTCTGCCCAGCCGTGACCCACACAGGGGCGGCTAGGGTCAGGTTCGACCCAAAAAGGGGGCTGCCAAAACCACCGGGCTGTTTTAAAAAAAATATGGGTGCGTTTGGGACGGCAGAAAATAATAAGGGTGCGTTTGGTCTGTGTAAACAGTGGAAACGTGGCTAAAACGGTGGGAACTACATGTAGAACCAGTGGGAAAAAATGGGACCTTAAAATGGTTATGTTGAATAATTTTAGCGACAGTTTTCTGTCGCAAAACTGTTATATATATGCAGTTTTTAAAAGGGACAGTTTTAGCGACAGTTTTAGTGACACAAAATTCTGTCACTAATTCTCGTTGACAGATTTTGTATCATATGTTGATTTGTTAGTGCGACCGAGATGGGCTCGGTAGGCTCGGGACATTATTATAAATAATAAAATAAATATTTTTATATTATACCTTTTTAAATTAAATTGTTTTATCAACGTTTAAAATATATTTTAAATGTATTAATTTAATATAGTTCCTTAATATTTAAAAGGGTATAATTTTATTAAATAAATTAAATTATTTTGGGAACTTCTAAATTAAGAAACTTTTTATTTTAGCGAGATACTTAAGGTAGTATTACTATAGCGTCAGAAATACGTTGTACCATAATTAATAGTAGAAAATAATACATTAAAATGAATTAATATAAGTTCAGATTTATCAGTTGGTATACGTACAGAATTTCAGAATCAAAATAAAATGAATAAATAAGAAGCCAATAAGATCAGTAAAAATTCCATAAACGAATATCAGTTAACTTATTCACGTCCTTTATTCATGTAGCACGCGTGAAGCCCGAGTAGTATTCGTTCAGTCTTCCATTCAGTCAGTTACTGGACACGAGGTACGAACTTTCCGTCCTTTCAGTAAGGACTTCCTTTCTATGCATGATTAGGATTTCCCGTCTTCAGCAAAATGTTTTTCCCCAGTATATGTTTAAGCTTTTTAATAATCATATTAATAACGAAATAAATTGCCTGAGCATTATATACAAGCACAACCAGTTTATGTACTAGTTACGGAGGTACCGTAACCACGGCACTAGAGGCACCGGTGTCGTGACTCACATGCAGGAGAGTGATATCCTGCATCGTCCCACTCAGCTCAGCTTGGCCATTTTATCAGTAATTTTAGTGGGGCGTATGGATGCATCCTAGGCTTATATGTGTTACAAGTTATCAGGGTGAATGTGGTGTATGCTCTACATCCTTCACATTGGAGCTGATCCCTCCACCCAGCACAGTTATTTAGAGGTCACCCCTGTACAGCATGACGAGGTCACCCCTCCAGTTATTCATGCACGGTTGTTACAGCACGTGACCTATATAAGCTCTGGCAAATAAAATACAGTAAATGCATGTTTCAGAATTTATAGTTATATTTCAGTACCAGTATATATGAATCAAGTTTTTCAGAGTTTATGCAGAGTTCTACCACTTGTTACATATCAGTCTTATAGCTTCATTGTTGTCTTCTAATTCATTACTTTCAGTACATTCTTATCATGCTATATCCGTCCACTGAGAGTTATGCTCAGCCGTAGTTTCCTTTCATGTTTCCAAACGGCAGGTTTACAGGGACGATCTTAGGACTTCTAAGAGAGTACGTGCATTTGGATGGGAGCTATCCAGACTCCTTTATACTTATGCACACATTACGTTACTTTACTTTGGTTGTTTGGACACTGTTTCGTCCTTTTTCTTTCAGTACTTAATTTTTATATTTTGGGCTTATGTTGGACTACCGATGTTTGATTTCGGTACTTCCGTTTGGTCAGTTAATGTTTAATACATTGCCTTGCATGCTTTGATGACACGCCATAAATACACGTAACGGTCCATTTATCCAAGTGGGGTGTTACAGTTATGGTATCAGAGACAGGTTCGACCTGTAGGCTCTAAAACTTGACCTGTGACTAGTGGGTAGTCACCAAGAACTTCTTGTATTTTGGCGTCGTTATCTTCCATGCTACTCATGAATTTTATCAGTCGGATTTTCAAAATTTTGATTAAGTAAACGGTTGGTACAGGACTGGCCATACTTAATCGCATGTGCTTTTCAGCGAACATTTCGTTTTGGTGAACTGACCATAGGCGTTCACCCTTGCATTTTAAATTTTGTATGGATGAACTGACCATAGGCGTTCATCCTTACTCATGTCGGATTTATGTTTCAGTAATTGACATTCTGTGAACTGACCCTAGGCGTTCACCAGTATTCATGTCATATTTTGTTGGCTATACCTTCAGAAATTACACTATGCATATTTAGATATATTACCTCAGATTTTAGCAGTTTTATCAACTTATCCTCTTTATTTCAGATGCCACCCAGACGCGAAACCTAGAATGATCCTAATGCAGCTGCCATTGCTGCTGCTGTTCAGGCTGCTATACAGGCCATGTTACCCCAAATTCGTGATGAGATCCGAGCTGAATATCAAAATGGACCTCAGCAGAATAACAACCCTCCTGCTCCACCACCTGCCACTTTACCCGTTTGGCTGGATCTGTTTAACAAGCAGAAACCCCGACTGTTTGAGCAGACTGTAGCTCCAACTGACGCAGAAGACTGGATCTACCATATAGAGAATTTTTTTAGAGCTATGGGTTGTGGTGATGTTTTCAAGGTTAGGCTTGCAGTTTACAAGCTGGAGGGTCCTGCTCTGCATTGGTGGAGTGTTGATCCTAAAATTAGATTGATTTAGCTTTATGTATACGAGATTAGATCAAGTAATACACTTAGAGAAACCTTTGTATATGCTTATGAATTTGAGTGTTATACGAAATTTAACACTTAACCAAGAACACACAATGATATAAACAAACTTTCACTTTGATTATCAATATCAAACTTGTTTACAATGAAAGTAGTTTACAAACGAAAACTTATATAAAACATTAACCTAAAGGTCTTCTTTTATAGACATAAGAAGCCTTGTACAATAATCTACGTATCAGCTATTCTAGGTAAAGATAAATATAGAAAATACAATGTTGTTCCTATCTTTACTAGAAGTAATCTAGAATACAATAAACGCGTAGAGTATATCTTCCCATCAGTGCTTGTCTTCAATGTGTCAACGCTTGACTTTATCTTGTCAACGCTTGAGCTGTCAGCGCTTGTTTTGTTCTTGTCAACGCTTGTATTGTTCTTGTCAGCGCTCAAGTGATCTGGCCTTAATTTATTCCCAACAATCCTCCCCTAAACTTGATATCCACTCTTATGATCAAGTTTCTGAATAAGCATTAAGGACTAGGAAGAATCTTACAAACCTTCTCATATTGATAATGAATAAATCTAATCAAATCTTTTGCCACATCACTTGAATAATCTATTTCCAGCTGAGTGTCCTTCATCTTCTCCAAAATAGCCTTGGATATGAAATACTGACCATGTAACACCCCCAAATTTATACAACTCAGTACAACGGAAGACTAGTTGGTGTTACGGGATAGCACATTACTCACATCATAGACAACGCATAAAAATCGCGTTGTTTAATAATAAATCATTTCCATTCATAAACATCAAAGTTACATCGGTCCCAAGTCATGATGTTTCATACAAAGTTTTACAAAGAATTTGAATGGAAATAAGTATTTAGGTGCGGGCCATGAATTCTTGTTGTCTTCCCGAGAATTACCTTCAAGTACCTGAGATAAAACATGTTAAAAGAAAAGGTCAGCGATAACGCCGAGTGAATTCATAGAGTTTAATAAATTCCATCAATATAACTTTGGTATAAAATTAGTACCAAAAATCAATCCGTACAAATCATTGTAGTAGGCCGTAAAATAGCCAAAATCATTTTATACAAATCTTTGTAATAGGCCATTAAATAGCCAAAGTCATTTTATATAAATCCTTATCGAAAATCGTAATATAGGCATTTGCCTTAAAAATTATTATACGAGCCAATGTCGTAAAAACATCATACAATACGTCTTATGACGTTGTATAAAATCAAATAAAAACCGTTATATGAATATGGTTATGAAAACCAAAACACAAACATAATATCAATAGTATGACCCTGTATTGCTAGTCAGGCAATACATCGTAATTCGAAGCGTCTAATAGTATTTAGGCGATTTGGATTATTATAAGCCGCATGACATTGTTACCTTACTAAACCAACGGGTAGCTAACCCGATACCAATTTTGCCCATCTAAAGTAGCGTGCCGTCACAAAGGTCACGCTATGGAAATCTTCTCATACATAAATTCGCTTACCAATCAATGTGGCACGACGGGGATCAACCGTCAAGGCGCGAACTGGGGTGATCGTCCCCAAATAGTACTATTAAATGCATAAGCGTCTACCAAATCCCGGTAGTTCACAATTCATGCTAATGGGACTTTTAGTGACATAACCTAACTTTAATAATCCATTTAATTTCATCTATCGGGTCCTTTAATCATTTATCGGGTCATACAATCGGGTCATTCAATCATTCGGGTCCAAAATCAATAAACAATCAATCGGGACAAATGGTGTCCTATTTAATAAAAACTAACATGTTATCTCCCTCGCGGGTTTATAAAACATTTATAAAAACATTTAAAAGAGTGCGAGGCTATGAACTCACGTTGATGTGGGAAGGCGGGTTATCGGCAATTCGGACGTACGGTACGTGCTTCAATCACGGAAACCTAGACAAATAATACTTGTCTTAGACTCATGTCCAATGACTTTATAAAAATAACAATTATGTATACATATGATGATTATATATATATGATGATCAAGTGGGTTTACATATTCTCGTTTACTCATTTTAGAGTTATGTGTTGATAATTTTTATACTAGTTTTCTCGTCTTACCTATTTACGTGTTTTAGGTCCAACAAGCTTATTATAAGTTATTTAACTTATTTTAATCCATTTTGTACTTATATTATCAGTATTTAACTTTACAAGTTGGGCCTAAATGGGTTAAGTCCAATAAGTTCTTTTTACAAGTTTTTATTTTATTTAGTCCAATTATTAGTCCAATATGCTTAATTAGATCGTAAATGTCCGTATTTCTTATAGTTCGGATTTTATCGGTTTTTACTTGTTATACATGTCTATATATCAGTATATAAGTTTTATAAAGTTTTCATTAGACGGGTCCAACCATCTAAGTTTTATTTAACAAAAACGTTAATTTTACGGCAATAGCCGAAAAAGTCGTAAAAATCATGTTTATAGTTTTTATTACTTATAAACATTATTTCACCACCATTTATATAATTTATCCATTTGATTAACCTTTTATATATATTTATATAAATAAGTTTTATAAGTTAGTGGGTTTTTATTTTACATTTTATATATTAAAATGTGAGTGCTTATATAATAGTATTATTCTTTAATTTCCAAAAATCTGATTTTTAACTTCATCTTCACCAATACTTTCATATCTTGAGTTCTACATGGAGATAGAAGCTCAAATTTTTATCACATAAACTACATGATATGTGCTACATTTAACTCTTCTATGGCTACTGTTGAATCATCTTCTAAATATTTTCTAACAATCGTCCAAAACAGTAACCTCAGATTTATACCCTAAACTTGTTTTGATCATATCTCACTCATTACAATGATTCCATTGCATGGCCAACTCTCACATGTGTACAAGACCCATAGCTTACTGTAAATCCATTCTACTTCATCATTTTATCAGTCTAACATGTGGTTCTTTACTGTTTTTATACAGCCATGTAAATTAATCAAGATTTTAACCTTGTTTCTTATAGTTTTTCACCTTTTTATCCATGATTATCAACAACAAATCCCCACATAACATTTTTATCATCATATAATCATCATAAATATATACAATAGGAAATAAAATACATGTTTACATAATCAAAATAACAAGAAGTTGAGGAGGACAATCTTTATACCACCAACTTGATGTAGGTTATGATTTTGGCATGGTTTTTGATGGAGAAACTTGTAGACAACCATGACCATCTTCAAGACCATCATTCTTCATAAACTCCTTGTGGAAAATCAGCCTTGATACTCCATGGAAACTCCTCCTTGGATGTTATAATCACCACCAATCAATAGGGTTTCAAAAGGGCTTCAACATATGTGTGTATAACATAGGATTTTGTGGTTAGATTTTGATCAATGGTGGTGGTGGTGGTGATGTATATGGACGGCAAACATGGAGTCAAGAGAGAGAGAGAGAAAGTTTTGTAGCTTGTTTGCATGTATAAATGAGAAACTAGTGTTGGTTTGATGGTTTTTGTAAGTTGTAGCTTACAATGTAAGCTCTTGCTTACATGTGTAAGCTTCAAGCTAACATTGTGACACCTAAGTGGTGTTGGCTTTGTTTAGGCCGGTTTTGGAGTGGGGTGGGACAAGTGTCCCACTTGTCTCATCCCATTTATTTACGGGTACTCCTCGATTCTAGTTTCCTTGATTTGCGTGCCCTCGGGTCGTTTTACGAAAAACGTTTTTATAAATTATGAATCAACGTCATAAAACGAATCCAATAAAAATTGTCTCATCAAAAACGGAGTTCGAAAACGTAAATACGTAATCCTAAGGTTTCCGGTTTAGTCGTAAAGGATGTTAAAATAAAATCGTAAGTCCTAATCTTTTCTCGTAAATTTGTGAGTTTATGAACCAACACAAATTTAAAACTCCAAAATGATATTCACGGATAAATTTATTTTCTGAAATGTCGGACTGTCACCAAGGATGGTGTATGTAAACGTAAGCACGTAACGTTGAATCCTCCGGTTTAGACGTAGTCGATGCTACTCCAAGACGTAAGTCCAAATTTCTTCCCAAAAATAAGTGAGTTCATATTGTAACATTAAAATAATATTTTCAAATAATATTTGAGAATAAAATATCAATCGTAAATTGACGGATTGTCACATCATTTACCCCTAAACATGATCTTTGTCCTCAAAGATCATCTTACCTTACTACTCGCTTCTTATAGAGTTAAAGCCATGTGGGTATTTCCTCCACATCCGGTCTTTTCTCACAAGTGTAATTCATTACAATACGCGATTTCTATCAATCATAACTACGGGAATAAGATCAGGCTTAATGTTAACTTACTTTCTCTATCCATGATGTTCACGGGTTTCTGATGAATGCAACTTTTCGCCGATCTAAGCTTTACTAAGAACAATCAGATTTTCACTTGATAGATATTCCATCAAGTTCGATTTACGAAACATAACTCACGCGGTTCTTGAAGTCCTAGGGTAGATCCAGCTTATATGCCTTTCAATCCCAACTTTTACATCATCTCAATGGTCCCATACAACGGGGAATATCCCATGATTGTCAGATCATGAATTCATTTTTCCAAGGTTAAAATTTTTGGCATAACTTCGCTACCCATTTGGCACTTCAAGATCTACATTTCATATTCACATAACCGCCTGCCTACTATCGGCAGTTAATAATCAAATCCTAATTTCAACAATCATTTCAGATCTCGCGGGTCGGGTATTTTGCAAGGATAGGTTTGCCATCATAGGAAACCTTAAACCTAAAAGACATGTCCAACTCACAATGGATGTATGTCGGGTGTCTTTATCTCAACTCTTGCTTACAGATGCTCTAAGATTTAGATCCTAACAAGATTCGATCTCAATCCTAATACGATAATTATCAATGGTAATCTTTTCAAGGGAAAACGATTATACAGTCTATTATCAAAGATCATTCATTCAAACAGAAAATAGCACTTATATTACTCTGTATCGTTACTTTACCTCGTCCCTTCGATTTGGGGTGGTACATAGTACTCTCATCAAGGTTCGTTCTCAATGATTTCTGAGCAAATCTCTAGAAATTCGATGCGAAGCGAGGATCTTGATATAGATGATCGATACAGGCATGCTATGTTTACATAATTCTTTTGCATTTATCATTAACGAGAATGATGTTAGCAGATTTGGTCAGTTTGTCGACGATGACCCAAATCGAATCAAATTCAGATGATGACCTTTGCAATAGCTAGACGTTTACTAATATATGAGGCGATGTCTGCCTTCATAATTGCCATCAGTACAACTTCTTCAGACAAAGATACTTTTAGTCATAAATGAAATAAATAGAATACTTATACTTACAAATTCCAACATAACTATATCTCAAAATCTCCATATTTAGGCAACCATAAGTGGCCTTTTATACATTTAATGCTATCGGCTTCTTAATTCTAATGGTTCACATTAGCCGCGAACCCCTTTTTATTATATATATTATCTCTTTTTACAAACATCGGCTATATTTTAAATTGTTCGGCAATTTATTTTGCACAGTCATTATTAAGAAATACATTCTAATTGATTCTTTATCTTTTATACATAATATGTCAGTATTTATATTCACCTCTCATGATGATATAATTATCATGTCCATATTTATTCAAAAATTATTTCTTCACATTTTCTGAGTTTTAGTTTCTTCTCAACTATCATCTTTATCAGTTTTTCTCAATCCGACGTTTTAAGCGTCGATAAGTATTACACGTAAGTTAACAATAATTATTTAATTTTTATGAAGCGTAAACGTTAAAAGTTTAAATTTCTTAGTTCGACCAATTATATAAAATGTTCAAAATAGTTTGAATTTAATTAATAAGATTTTTGTTGATTTATCGAAAAGAATTAATAGGATTCGTAAATGTTTGAAAAACCTTTGTTTATATTTTGGTCGAAGTTTTCTTAGTTGAAAAGCAAAAATTGTCGTTTTAAGTTTTCAGGTTATGGTTTAACGGTTCTACTCAATATTTCTTAAGAAATCTTGAGGTATACACAAACATTTACCCCTAAACAGAAGTTTAGTTAAATGGTTTGTGTATAAGGGAATAATCCCTTAAAATCCTTTGTTAAAACATTTGTCAAAACATATTTCCATTTCTTTTTGGTAAAATCCAATAGTCTTAAAAGGGCTCTTAATTTTTGAAGAGTCTATATGCATACATCTTACCATTATTAATCCAACGGTCATTTTATGTAAAGGATTAAGTTTTTAATCCCTAAGCGTTAATGGTTCTAATCTTTGAAAAGTCATTATAGCTTCCATTATCTATTAATCACATGGTTAAATCATGTAAAGAATTAAGTCTCAAGTCTTATGTTAAATATTTAAGGTACATGTTTTCATCGTTCGGCCAATTTAGGGAAATCTATAAATAATTATTAACTCATTCTTATTCATATAAACAAACATATGGTCCTTAATGATCGCAAACATGAATTTATCAATTTACAGCCTACACACGTGATTCACCAAATTTATGAATACTACATGTGTATTAGTCAATCCAAACGACATCACGTGAAGCTCATAATGTTCATTACAAGTTCTGGATGTAGTGATTGGAATACATAATCTTCTTCACAGATGCGAAGTTGATAATAACCATGCCGTGAATCAGATCTTTAATACATACGCTAAAACCTTGTAAACGATCGAACAATTCTTCCATTTCGAGTTATGGATATCGTTTTCGATTGTCAATTTACTCAGTCACAGTATTCTATAAATATAAGGAAAGATAACACCATAGCTCTTCAGGATGACAGGCTTGGTATAATAAAATCTTTCTCCGACAACTCTTAGTTGTACGGTAATTCCTTTAATTTAGATGGTGCTGACGCACAGTGCACAAGCCACAGGTGCAGCACCGGGAATAAAATCAGTACCAAATTCAACTTGCCTTAATGGCGAAAGTCTAGGTAAGTCATCAACAAATACCTCCTAAAGTTTCAGATAACATAAACATCTTTTAATAAATTCATATTAACTTCTTTCTAGATTATAGTACCTATAACTAGTTCACAACCATTCACGGTATAATTTTAAGTCTACATACAGGATATCGTCATCCACCAAGAATTATTTAGATCATTTTTGATAATCAACATCTTATCATTAGGGAATTCTACTTGAGTTCCCATCAATTAAGACAATGTCGTCATGTCATAATCAATCAATCCATTCTACGGGCACTATCAACTTTCCAGTTGATTGCCGTCGATAAGATGTGAACTTCTCAAAAGACTAATAATAACTCATAATCCTTCCACAAATTCAAGGATATCTGGAGACACAACTAACCTTAGAAGAGTAAGGTTAACACATAATCTACGCGAGAGAATTTCAAACCAGACACAGACGAAAACACTTAATGAATATAAGTATATCCCAGGTTTTCATAATTTGAGTACGCATTCGAAAGCTCCTCGGATCGTTACCCAGGTCATTCAAATGAAATCAAATCAAAAGAAATGATAGGAACGTCAATACATCCAGTCGGGTATCAACACTCGGTAATCAGATACTTTGCCTAAGAATCTTACTACGGGAGAATTTGTCCAGAAAGAATTGTCAATTGTCAAATAAGACAATTTCCACAGATGAGTAAATTCGACTCAGAAGAATAGGTGCTATAGGCACATATGTAGGTGTCCCTAACATTATGTCCTTATTTTACACTTCTTGCAGATCTCATAAAATTTTAATCTTTCACAATCTTCAAAGGAAATGTAGTGTTTATTCATTAGTTTTATGGTGACTACTAATCAGTCTTGCATAGTCCATTCCAAATTGTATGTAGGCGCGCAACTATATACAATTTCAAGATTAACGATGCAATACTCAGTTCGTCAAAATTTTATCATCATGTTTATAATAAAAACATTTTCATGCTTAATTCTTAAATACGAATCAAAATAAATTTACAAAGATTTTCCTTGTTATGAAAACAATTAAGTTTCCAAAGCGTTTTATAAACAACCTCATTTTAATAACAATCACTTATAAATCTTACTTTGAATAATCCTTATTATGATGAAAATTAAATTTTCTCAAAGGATACCGTTTTAACTTTATAAAAACAATGTGTGATCTGCAAAAGAGTGATGAAAAGTTGTTCACCAAGAACTAACTATAATATATCAGGAAATGAGCTTAGCCACTTAATCATGAGGTTCATGATCTCGATGGCACTCTAAAAAGAATAATCTACAACGTAACTCAAATCAAAATGAGTACTTGTTCAATGATTGCATCACTAATGCGAACATTAGGATGAAGCAATAAAAGATAGATAACATTGATACATGTAGAATTTAGCAATCAAAGGTAGTCTTTTCATTAATCACAAACAAGTCAAATTGTACCGTAACACATTACGTGTCACTATGTCATACAATTCTCAGAACTCATCCTACCAACTGATATCTCAGTTAAGTTAGGGATTTTTAAAAGATACCACAATGAATACTAATCTACAAGAGTCATTAGGTGTTCCACATGTCCCAGAAGATCCATCGGTCCCAATTTAGAAGAAGATTTCCTCAATTTATTTATTGGACACTGGGCATCCTCGTTAGTGGACAATGGCCTAGGAACAACCCTTAACACGAATCAACAATCAATTAAAACCTTATAGTTTAATCACAAAACTTAACGACTTCCTCTTAACAATCTCATATTCCATATGGGTTAAATTTTACTTTATCCAAGTTTCAACCAATTTTATACTCAATTCGATATCCTACCTCATTTTCCAATACTTTCAATCTTATTCTTCGGCCTTGTAAAGGCAATACAATCTCAATATGAATCAACACTTAATTTCCAATCCTATTAGCTCTTACAACAACAATTATCAAATGAGTCATTAATATGAAATGACTTGATCATTCAACTAGACTTCTCGGAAAGGTACTAGTGGCATGAGGCTTTTGGGTAATGGTTCCAATGACAGCCTCAAGTGCAACATTCACCCTTTCGATTTCAAATTTAAGAATTGGATGACAACAAATCAGATGACATCTTTCTAGGTGGTAACGTTTTGTCAAACTCCACTCTATAAGGAAAGATCGTCATGACATCGATATCAGTTTTAATCTCGCCAATTCTTTTTCAATATCACAATCAACTAATATCTACATTTCTATGAATATCAACCATTTATTGGGATCATAAATATCCGCAACTTGGTTTAGATCTAGTATAGCTAGAATTCCTACGAGAATAGCTTTGATTAATTTACTAGGGGATTTAGGGTTACTTGTGACAATCTACGTCGTATAAATACCTCGTATAAAAATCAAAATAATCATCAAACAATCATGTAATAAAATTACATCATATATATATATATATATATAATCCAAGTTATATATATATTAAAATAACACTTCTCAGTCTTGGCCTTGTCGGTAACTCGGGAATTCTTCGGCACCGTTATAGTCAAAAGATTTTTAGACATTTTTAGAAAAATGTTTATAGTTAAAAGATTTTGAAAAGTTTTATTCAAAACCTTAGTTTTTTTAAAAATCTTTCGTTCTCTATAACGAGAGCTCTGGTACCAAACTGTAACACCCCCAAATTTATACAACTCAGTACAACGGAAGACTAGTTGGTGTTACGGGATAGCACATTACTCACATCATAGACAACGCATAAAAATCGCGTTGTTTAATAATAAATCATTTCCATTCATAAACATCAAAGTTACATCAGTCCCAAGTCATGATGTTTCATACAAAGTTTTACAAAGAATTTGAATGGAAATAAGTATTTAGGTGCGGGCCATGAATTCTTGTTGTCTTCCCGAGAATTACCTTCAAGTACCTGAGATAAAACATGTTAAAAGAAAAGGTCAGCGATAACGCCGAGTGAATTCATAGAGTTTAATAAATTCCATCAATATAACTTTGGTATAAAATTAGTACCAAAAATCAATTCGTACAAATCATTGTAGTAGGCCGTAAAATAGCCAAAATCATTTTATACAAATCTTTGTAATAGGCCATTAAATAGCCAAAGTCATTTTATATAAATCCTTATCGAAAATCGTAATATAGGCATTTGCCTTAAAAATTATTATACGAGCCAATGTCGTAAAAACATCATACAATACGTCTTATGACGTTGTATAAAATCAAATAAAAACCGTTATATGAATATGGTTATGAAAACCAAAACACAAACATAATATCAATAGTATGACCCTGTATTGCTAGTCAGGCAATACATCGTAATTCGAAGCGTCTAATAGTATTTCGGTGATTTGGATTATTATAAGCCGCATGACATTGTTACCTTACTAAACCAACGGGTAGCTAACCCGATACCAATTTTGCCCATCTAAAGTAGCGTGTCGTCACAAAGGTCACGCTATGGAAATCTTCTCATACATAAATTCGCTTACCAATCAATGTGGCACGACGGGGATCAACCGTCAAGGCGCGAACTGGGGTGATCGTCCCCAAATAGTACTATTAAATGCATAAGCGTCTACCAAATCCCGGTAGTTCACAATTCATGCTAATGGGACTTTTAGTGACATAACCTAACTTTAATAATCCATTTAATTTCATCTATCGGGTCCTTTAATCATTTATCGGGTCATACAATCGGGTCATTCAATCATTCGGGTCCAAAATCAATAAACAATCAATCGGGACAAATGGTGTCCTATTTAATAAAAACTAACATGTTATCTCCCTCCCGGGTTTATAAAACATTTATAAAAACATTTAAAATAGTGCGAGGCTATGAACTCACGTTGATGTGGGAAGGTGGGTTATCGACAATTCGGACGTACGGTACGTGCTTCAATCACGGAAACCTAGACAAATAATACTTGTCTTAGACTCATGTCCAATGACTTTATAAAAATAACAATTATGTATACATATGATGATTATATATATATGATGATCAAGTGGGTTTACATATTCTCGTTTACTCATTTTAGAGTTATGTGTTGATAATTTTTATACTAGTTTTCTCGTCTTACCTATTTACGTGTTTTAGGTCCAACAAGCTTATTATAAGTTATTTAACTTATTTTAATCCATTTTGTACTTATATTATCAGTACTTAACTTTACAAGTTGGGCCTAAATGGGTTAAGTCCAATAAGTTCTTTTTACAAGTTTTTATTTTATTTAGTCCAATTATTAGTCCAATATGCTTAATTAGATCGTAAATGTCCGTATTTCTTATAGTTCGGGTTTTATCGGTTTTTAATTGTTATACATGTCTATATATCAGTATATAAGTTTTATAAAGTTTTCATTAGACGGGTCCAACCATCTAAGTTTTATTTAACAAAAACGTTAATTTTACGGCAATAGCCGAAAAAGTCGTAAAAATCATGTTTATAGTTTTTATTACTTATAAACATTATTTCACCACCATTTATATAATTTATCCATTTGATTAACCTTTTATATATATTTATATAAATAAGTTTTATAAGTTAGTGGGTTTTTATTTTACATTTTATATATTAAAATGTGAGTGCTTATATAATAGTATTATTCTTTAATTTCAAAAAATCTGATTTTTAACTTCATCTTCACCAAAACTGCCATATCTTGAGTTCTACATGGAGATAGAAGCTCAAATTTTTATCACATAAACCACATGATATGTTCTACATTTAACTCTTTTATGGCTACTGTTGAATCATCTTCTAAATATTTTCTAAAAATCGTCCAAAACAGTAACCTCAGATTTATACCCTAAACTTGTTTTGATCATATCTCACTCATTACAATGATTCCATTGCATGACCAACTCTCACATGTGTACAAGACCCATAGCTTACTTTAAATCCATTCTACTTCATCATTTTATCAGTCTAACATGTGGTTCTTTACTGTTTTTATACAGCCATGTAAATTAATCAAGATTTTAACCTTGTTTCTTATAGTTTTTCACCTTTTTATCTATGATTATCAACAACAAATCCCCACATAACATTTTTATCATCATATAATCATCATAAATATATACAATAGGAAATAAAATACATGTTTACATAATCAAAATAACAAGAAGTTGAGGAGGACAATCTTTATACCACCAACTTGATGTAGGTTATGATTTTGACATGGTTTTTGATGGAGAAACTTGTAGACAACCATGACCATCTTCAAGACCATCATTCTTCATAAACTCCTTGTGGAAAATCAGCCTTGATACTTCATGGAAACTCCTCCTTGGATGTTATAATCACCACCAATCAA
The DNA here is from genome assembly GCA_025667525.1 of Glebionis coronaria. Classification (NCBI taxonomy): domain Eukaryota; kingdom Viridiplantae; phylum Streptophyta; class Magnoliopsida; order Asterales; family Asteraceae; genus Glebionis; species Glebionis coronaria. Next base: position 646,291,461 of record CM046874.1, read on the forward strand.
TAGGGTTTCAAAAGGGCTTCAACATATGTGTGTATAACATAGGATTTTGTGGTTATATTTTGATCAATGATGGTGGTGGTGGTGATGTATATGGACGGCAAACATGGAGTCAAGAGAGAGAGAGAGAGAGAGAGAAAGTTTTGTAGCTTGTTTGCATGTAGAAATGAGAAACTAGTGTTGGTTTGATGGTTTTTGTAAGTTGTAGCTTACAATGTAAGCTCTTGCTTACATGTGTAAGCTTCAAGCTAACATTGTGACACCTAAGTGGTGTTGGCTTTGTTTAGGCCGGTTTTGGAGTGGGGTGGGACAAGTGTCCCACTTGTCTCATCCCATTTATTTACGGGTACTCCTCGATTCTAGTTTCCTCGATTTGCGTGCCCTCGGGTCGTTTTACGAAAAACGTTTTTATAAATTATGAATCAACGTCATAAAACGAATCCAATAAAAATTGTCTCATCAAAAACGGAGTTCGAAAACGTAAATACGTAATCCTAAGGTTTCCGGTTTAGTCGTAAAGGATGTTAAAATAAAATCGTAAGTCCTAATCTCTTCTCGTAAATTTGTGAGTTTATGAACCAACACAAATTTAAAACTCCAAAATGATATTCACGGATAAATTTATTTTCTGAAATGTCGGACTGTCACCAAGGATGGTGTATGTAAACGTAAGCACGTAACGTTGAATCCTCCGGTTTAGACGTAGTCGATGCTACTCCAAGACGTAAGTCCAAATTTCTTCCCAAAAATAAGTGAGTTCATATTGTAACATTAAAATAATATTTTCAAATAATATTTGAGAATAAAATATCAATCGTAAATTGACGGATTGTCACAGACCATCCACAAGTAGATACTCAACAAACTTTGTAGAACTCAAATGGTAAACACCAGCAGCTGGATATAACCTCCATTGAAGACCACTGAGGTCATCTTCAAGATCCTTCCAAACAGCAGGATCCTCATCTTTTGGTCCACACATTCTTTTGAATGTGGACCAAAGTTTTATTCCATTAGCTGAAGTTGGTGCTTTTGCCTCATACTTGGTCTCCAGCAACCTCCAAAGGTCCACCAAGTCTTATCTATCACAACTTGCAAACAAATATATGAGAGTGGTAAAAGTGTGTACCCCTTTGCCATATCTGCCAATCTTCCAAAACCCACATTCATCTTCTTCATAGCTCACAATTAGGTTCCTGGAATCTAATGGTAACACTTGCACCATATCTAAAGCTTCTAAAGGTGAGAGCTTGAGGCTCTTTCTGATGACAGCTTCACTTGGATATAGTGGATCCATATCTTTGGGAAAGTCAAATGAAATTCCCTTCTTCACTGGCCTGGGAACAAACATAGCTTTCTTGAGTTCCATTTCTTCTGCAAGTTCCTCCTTTCTTTCATCTGAAAGAAGTCTGAGAGTGTTTGCTTCCTACACTCTCACCCAAATGGGATATGCCTTGCACTCCAATTCATCAAATGTCAAAGCCCTCAACTTCTGATAAGTCCATCCAACTCCATGACATCTGAGCAACATGAAGTATAGCTCCCTTCTATCCCTTTTCATCTCTGAGAGAATATTACTTGCCTTGTGTTTCAAAATTACCTGGAAATCCTTCTGAACTCTGAGAAGAATCTCCAAACCCCATATTTGATCTGAGATGGTCAAGTCTGTATTCTCCATACATCTTTCTTCCCAAGCATTGTACATTTGAACCACCTCTGGCATGTCAAAGTCAACCTGCAATTTCAACTCTCTCAGCTTATCCTTAGCCAATTCATCACCATACTCAAGTCTTTCTGGTTCTATAATCATCACACTTGAGTCTGAGCTAGCTCCATCACTTTCCTCTTCTGAAGTCACAACAAATGGTGACTCCTCCTTTTTATCTTGGTCCATGATTTGTGTAGCTAATCTTCTATCAAACTCAACTTGAGCTGCATCCTTTGGAACAATCTCTTCTACCATTATACCCTTACCCTTATCTGATGGTGCAATGGTTGGTAAGGTAAATGGTGATACCTGTGCAGAAACCTCCTTGATGATAGATGATGACTGGGATACATCACCTTCATGTGCAGGTCTATCAACGCCCAATTTTGTCCTATCAGCGCCCAAAATACTTCTGTCAGCGTCCAACTCTTCCTTGTCAACGTCCAAATATCTTCCCTCAGCGCCTTGTGTAACCTCTCTCAACATAGCTGTAAATGATAAATTTAAGTTGGTAGGAGAGACTAAGGACGTATCAAAACCTGTTTGTTTCTTCAAAGTTGTAAGGGCCTCAGCAACATCCATTGATTGACCATCATGACTGCCCTTATCACTTAGATTTATTGGATCTTCCTCCCCTTTGGAAGATTCCTCCATTCCCCTCCTTGCACTAGCACTCTCCAAAACAACAATCCTCTCCCTCAATTGCTTGAGTTCAAGGCCTTGTGAGCTGACAACTTGTACTAAGTCTGCATTTTGCTTTTGCAAGCTCATGTAGACTGCCGTCAATTTCATAAGAGTCATTGGTTCCAGTCTGCCCTCTTCTGAAATGGGAATTTGACCTCCCAAGTCAGATTCATTGGGCAAGGATGAGGACTTAATGATGGTGGGACTGCCTTGGCCAGCATCTAAGCCAGAACCAATAGTCCCAGCCTCATCCAGGTCACCAGCCACACTTGTGGTGGTGGTTCTCTCTACTACATGGCTAGGACCACCAGAGGAGAACACTCCTGTGGAAACCTTGGTTTCCGGATCTTTGAAGCTACTAGGAATGATCATTGTTCATATGATTAGATAATCAAAGCGGAATTAGAACAACAACCATTAACAAGGTGTTTAGGGCACAAGAACATGAATAAAAACACAATTGGATTGCTAACTATATTAATAATTAACAATCACTAGGTGTGTGTACATTCAATCCCACACCTAGTTGACACACACTTTAGGTTTACATTGTATATGAAAGTTATGAAAAACCTAATAACCCTTGGTTCCTTTTATAGTGTAAGGATTAGGGTTTTACAAGAGATAAGAATAAATAAACATGTGAATCATCTATTTAAATAACTATATACAGAATCTATCCTACATATATATTCAAATAGAATCTTCTAAAAGCTTCTTGTCTACAATTCTGTCAACTCTTGAATTGCATGTAACAACTCTTGAATTGCACACGACAACTCTTGAGCCAACAACGCTGGATTTGTTCTTGTCAACGCTTAAATTGCTCTTGACAACGCTTGGACAATAACTTCATGTTTTTCTTCGTTTTTGAGTTTCTGCCACATCAACTTTTTGACCCAACAATCTTCCCCTAGTTGATAGTGGCAAAACTCTATGTGTATCTCTTGTAAGTTGTACATGATCTTCAAATTGCTTCCCCTCAAGTGTAGCATGTATTTCTTCCCCTTTTTGTCACATCAACAGGGAAGTAAACAATGTTGCAATCTTTGAAGATTCTCCAAATGTAGCTCTATGTAATGATCTTGAAGAACAATTAATATAATATTTTTGATGTAGAAGTAGAATAACCCAACCTTGTGTTCCATGTCTTGTACTATCCACGTGATAAAGAACTTATACCTTTAGCATTATAAGCAGACCTCGATCTCTTGTCAATATTCTCATCCTATGTGAGACACTGAGCACGATAATGTAACTCCTTCAAGTGTTATGACAAGTCTTCATCACCAACCATGTAAAGCACGAACAAGTTACCTTTAAAGTCGCTAGTGCATGACTTTAAGATATGATAGAACACAAACTCGCGAAAATCTTCTTCAATCATCAAACTTACCATAAGAATTCTTCCCCTTAAGCTAACACTTCTTCATGACGAATCTTTATGAAATAATATATCATATGTAAAAGTTGATTACGGATAACTCTTTTACAAGGCTAACCCGATTACATACTTTAAATATCCATCAAATTCCCACGAATAGTTGCCAACTCGCATTAAGATCATTAATTCCTTTTAAAAATATCCGAGCCATAAATATCAACATGATATTCTAAATTATAACGGAGATTCCATATACCTTCGTGTGTATAATCCTCCTTTTTGTGTGCTAAAAACGTACCAATTCTCTCAAACAGCAGCAATCATTGTGTTATCCAAGATCCTTCTCTATCCAATATATCTGGAATGTGTATTGTCACATATCGGACAATACCTAACAGCGTTTGAAAAACCATATCTCGGACGACACTGTCAACGCTGTCAGCGTTGACTTATTCTGTCAGCGTCCAAACAAAGCTTGTCAGCGTTTACTTTCATCAGTGGCTGACCTACACTCATCAGCGTCTAAAATACGAATGTCAGCGTCTCGAGCTTTGTCAGCGGCTAAAAATATGATATAACAGCAACTTAAAAGTATTTGTTATCCTTGTACGTCTTAAGCCCGTATAACTCAGCCCAATGTCCATGCAAATCCCAAAATAATATCCTGAAAATCAGCTATACTCCTAATCACGATAGATAATATTCTATCTTATATAAAACAGACATTTTATGCACTTTCCTTGTATGGTTTCCTTAATTCCCGCAACAAATAACTAATGAATATCTTATTCTCCTTTTGCAAGATCATCATGTGAATACTTTGAATAAAAAAGCAAGTTGATACTTACACATGAACGAAACCTGTCATGATAAACCAATAGCAACTTGTGTGTACTCGAATAAAATATTCACCTCACACTTTGATATATGTCACAATCAAATAGTATCACTTGTGTCCCCCCATCCGTTGCACATATGACTTTCAACAAAAGTACTTTTGAATTCCCAAGCCCACGTATCTTTTATGTTATCTTCAATGCAATTTACTTGACTGCTACCATGCCCATCACGTAAGTACCAAAAAAAAACAATCTGCTCTTTGGTACATCACGATCTTTGACTGTACACTAGCTGTTGTACCAGGACCACTGAATACTTCCAGTCCAACAGTAATATCTTTAACTTTTGTAAACTTCTTGGCAGCTGCATCCCTAGCGTCCAAAACTTTGAACCTTAAACTGCACAAACCACTTGTACCACAGCTGTCTTGAGTCGTCCATATCTTAATCATAACAGTACTTTGCGAGTACCTGCTATTCTTTTCATAGCACACGTCCTTATCCTGATGTTTTTAATTACGTCATGGACCACAGATAAATAACCTTCGTATGAACACAGATGTAAACTTTTGCTTCCCTTTTATCATGTAAGCCCAATTAATATACCAATGAACCATAGTAAATCACGTCTCAAAATTTTGAAAGCAATTATGTTTATCCAATCAAATCTTCACCACCGTGTGAACACACCCTTTTTACACCAATAAGAGAACTTACACCGTATGAACACAAGTGTGGAAATTGGAAATCACGTTATATTACATGTCTACGTCACGTCGACCTTAGCTTTTACCTTTTTGATCGTGTGAACGCAAGATATCCTCCACCAATAAAGAAGCTAGTATCATGTGAACACAAACATCAACTCTTTTCTTTTCCAAACATGATTTACAAACCAATCCTTCTTTTTCTTTTTGAAAGATCGATCTAGGGTTTATGATTTGAGCACCGAAACCCTAATTAGGGTTTGTAAATAAACCTTAGATCAAGTATTACCTTGAATCATAACAGCCACATTCCTCATAATCCTTCTGCTTTTTATGTCGATCTAGGGTTTGAGAAACCCTAGTTCATGATTTTATGTAAAAGCAAAAACATTAATACCTTTAAAACAGTGAACTTTGACCTTGAATAACGTCTTCATTAGAGCTCAGATCGAAAATCCCTTCGATGAGATTCTAGACATAAGTGCCAAGAATCTACAGTCCAAAAATCACGAAGATCCAACGGTTAACGAAGGAGAGATCGTGTTCTGAACATGGCTGTTTACAGAAAACTGCATTCACTCACTGCTGACTTTGACGCCTAATAACTTTTTCTTGGGGATAAAACTTGACAATCCCTCCGGTGGATGTCTAGATATATGTGTATAGAACACACATAAGAAATTTCGTGACGATCCAACGGTCCAATCAAAAGTTATGGCCTTCTGAATACTGCTGCGCACACAAAAACGTCTAGAAAAACCCTAGACGGATTTTTCTTCTTTTCACCATACACGAACACCTTGTTGGTCCTAGCATCACGAGCCACGAGGCTCTGATACCAATTGTGGAAACCTTGGTTTCCGGATCTTTGAAGCTACTAGGAATGATCATTGTTAATATGATTAGATAATCAAAGCGGAATTAGAACAACAACCATTAACAAGGTGTTTAGGGCACAAGAACATGAATAAAAACACAATTCGATTGCTAACTATATTAATAATTAACAATCACTAGGTGTGTGTACATTGAATCCCACACCTAGTTGACACATACTTTAGGTTTACATTGTATATGAAAGTTATGAAAAACCTAATAACCCTTGGTTCCATTTATAGTGTAAGGATTAGGGTTTTACAAGAGATAATAATAAATAAACATGTGAATCATCTATTTAAATAACTATATACAGAATATATCCTGCATATATATTCAAATAGAATCTTCTAAAAGCTTCTTGTCTACAATTATGTCAACTCTTTAATTGCATGTAACAACTCTTGAATTGCACACGACAACTCTTGAGCCAACAACGCTAGATTTGTTCTTGTCAATGCCTAAATTGCTCTTGACAACGCTTGGACAATAACTTCATGTTTTTCTTCGTTTTTGAGTTTCTGCCACATCAACTTTTTGACCCAACAACTCCAGTAGTCCTTTGGCGTTTCATCAACCTATATTCAGGGGGTGTGGAAGATGGTGTGGAAGAATGGGTGGAAGTGGGTTGGTTAAGGGGTGTTTGGGTTTGTGAAGGTTGTGTGTCAGCGTTGGAAATAGGCACGTCAACGCCAACATTTGATGTGTCAGCGTTGAAGGAAACTTGGTCAAGTTGCATATGTTCAGGTGAAGGTATGGGTTCAGGGATTGGTTCAAGTTGTGGTTGGGGGTCAATTTATGGTTGGGGGTCTGGTTGGGGTTGTGTTGCTGCAATAATAGCAAGCATAGCTGGGGTTAAAGGTAGGTCACGATAGGGTGGTGAGTTCATCTTCATAAAAATAGCTTTCTTTTGCTCAGGGATCTTATAAAAATCATTATGATCCCTTGTGCAATAACCTTGGACACCAAAAACCATTTGTAGAAAACGGGGATAAGCTAAAGTCATTTTGTTCCCCTTGTTTTTACACATGCCCTCAAAAATCATTTTATAATAATTAAATTTTTTCCCTGTTGCAATGCACACAATAGCACTTGCAATGGATCTATTGATCTCATTGTGTGCAGTGCATTTGGGACTCAAACATTGAAGGAGGACATGTATGAGGTACTTCCAGGCTGGGGGAAATTCTTGCTTATGATACTTGTTTAAGGTACCTTCATATGGAAAAGGATATCCCAAAGCCCTAAGCCCTTGTTCTATTTCATTAATGGGAAGGGTGGTTATACCATCATCATCATCAAGATGCAAGGCTTGGCGTACCAAAGCCTCAGTAACCACCCAAGGTCTCCCATGAGCAATAGAAGTCAATGTAGTCACTCTATTAACTGTTGAGGAACTAACAGTGTTCAAAAACTGTTTAATATGTGTGACTGGAATGAGTGGTGCATGAGAAAGAGCATACCTTAATGGGGATGCGTTCAAATACGCCACCATTTGTGTATTAGGGAAACAGAGCATCATCAGCTTCAAGATACGCAATCATGTTGTGTTGAGACCTGAACCCCAATTCCAATTCTGATGGTTTAAACTTGGGTGCCATTGATGAAAGCTGTTAATTTTAAATGAAGAAGATGAAGTTGATAAGAGAAAATTGTGTTAGACAAGAATTATAGATACCCTGTTTAAAATAGGAGCCAAATTTATAGGAGAATAAAATGCATGTGATAGGCCCAAAAATAGGCAAGTATTTTCAAAAATCAATCATGAAAATATTGAAAAAGTATAAGTTTATCTCATGCATTAAATGTAAAGTAACAACTCCCAAAATTACGGCCTAAAAATATGTCAAAAATAACAACTAGGTAGGTCCCATTGAGTGTCAACGGTAAAAAATAACCCATCAACGCCCAACGGCTATAATCTTGTCAACGTTTGCCTATAGCCATGTCAGCGTCTAATTTGGTCACAACAACGCTTGGAAAATTCTTGTCAGCGTCCAAAAATAAAAATGTTTTAAAAATGAAAAATGACCTTAACAAATAATTTATCCTAGAGAAGATAACCAAAAGCTGATAATTATTATAGGGCGGCAAGCACTGTCCAGTTATGCACACTTGCTTAAGCAAGATAGACATAACAGTCCTCTAGTGTCCCTTGCTAACCAAAACTCTTAACAACCAAGTTACCTTATAAAATCCCTTGTTACTCCCAGGTAATTCCCATAACAAAATTATTCCCAAGTCTCCCAACAGACCACAACCAATTCTAGGCCAAAAATGTCTTGGCAGCATGCATAGTATATCAACTTTGCATGCTACAGTGCCTCATGATTTAGTAAAACTAACTCATACTCACCTGTGGACACAATCTAGAATTGTGATAAGAGTATCATATGGATACCCAAACATCCTAAAGGTTCCTAAAACCTCCCCTTAAACTATGATACAAAAGTTTGCTAAAATCATGCATGAACATAAAACATTTATGTCAAGATAGGAATGAAACATTCCAACCATCATCCATAAATAAAAACTTGTCCAAATGCTTCTACATTGATCCATAAGCAACTCTGTATCCAATGGTATACTGCTAACACCATCTGCACATTTAGATTCAAAACCACAAAACTAACATTGTTGCTGACAACGCCCCGATAACACATGACAGCGTTGAGGGAAGCTTTGTCAGCGTTAGACAATTATATTGCTGACAACGTTGCAAAAACACTTATCAGTGTTCAAGCAACCTTTGTCAGTGTTAGAAAAATATAGTGGAAAATCTAAAATATCAATAAGACCAATAACAATGCATCATCATGTACATAGTTTTACAAAATAGATTCCAAAACACATATTATGTGAGATTGACCATTCCAATACTTGTTACCAAGTATTGAAACCTCCCAGCATCAAAAGGTTTAGTTAATAAATCTGACACATTTTCCTCAGTGTCAACCCTATCTGGTTGTATTAAACCTTTTTCAAAGCAATCTCTTATAAAATGGTGTCTAATTTCTATGTGTTTAGTTTTAGAATGATGTACAGGATTCTTAATGATGCATAGAGTACTGTTATTGTCAACAAATATCTTGGTATGCATGAAATTATACCCATAGTCCAACAGCTGGTTCTGAATCCACAAAACTTGGCCACAACAAGTAGCTACAGCAACATACTCTGCTTCAGTTGTAGAATTAGCCACCACTGTTTGTTTCTTGCATTGCCAAGATATCAACCTGCTCCCCAGAAACTGACATCCACCAGTTGTGGATTTCCTATCAAATTTATCACCTCCATAATCACTATCTGAATATGCAATCAGCTCCAATGGTGAATCCTTTGGGTACCACAAACCAAGACCAGGATAGCATCTTAGGTACCTAAAGATCCTCTTCACAGCATAAAGGTGACATTCTTTGGGAGTCACTTGATGGCGTGCACAAGCACACACATCAAACATGATGTCAGGTCTGGAGGCAGTAAGATACATCAAGGATCCAATCATGGATCTATAGTGCCTGACATCAACATCTTTCCTATCTCCAATCTTTCCCCAAGGGTGTTCTCTATCCATAGGAGTAGTAGCCCTCTTTTCATGTGGAGAAAAGCCAAACTTCTTCAAGATCTCAGCAACATATTTATCCTGGGAGATGAAGATACCATCTTCTTTCTGCTGAACTTGTAAACCAAGAAAGAAGTTCATCTCCCCCATAGCACTCATCTTGAATTTGTCTGTCATAAGCTTGGAGAAATCCTCACTCATCTTTGGATCAGTAGACCCAAAAATGATATCATCAACATAGACCTGGACAAGCAACACATCCTTGCCTTTCTTCTTTGTAAACAGTGTCTGATCTATGGTGCCCCTCTTGAATCCATTATCTACCAAATAGGTAGACAAAGTACCATACCATGCTCTTGGGGCTTGATGAAGGCCATACATAGCCTTTTTGACTCTATACACTTTATTTGGATGCTCTGGATCCTCAAAACCAGGAGGCTGCATTACATATACTTCCTCAACAATAGTTCCATAGAGGAAAGCACTCTTGACATCCATTTGATAGACTGTGAAGCCCATGCAGGATGCATAGGCTAGAAAAATCCTAATAGCTTCAATCCTTGCTACTGGTGCAAAGACCTCCTCATAGTCTATTCCCTCCTCTTGTGTATATCCCTAAGCCACTAACCTTGCCTTGTTTCTGACCACAATTCCTCTTTCATCTCTCTTGTTCCTTAGAACCCATCTTGTACCTATAGGTCTGACATATTTGGGACAATCAACCAGATCCCAAACATCCTGGATTGCAAATTGGTGAAGCTCATCCTTCATTGCTTCCACCCAACTTGGTTCTTTGAGAGCATCAAATATTTTCTTAGGTTCCTGTTGTGACAAAAAATAGGCAAACAAACATGCTTGCACAAGAGGGGTATCAACCTTCTTGTGTATATTGGCAATAAACCCACCAAGACCTTGATGAGATCTTCTAGTCTGAACTGGAGTCATAATATCACCAATGATCTGGGAAGTGGGGCGATTCTTCATTGTAGAAGTAAGAACTCCTCCTTCAAAAAGTCTGGTGTCCTCAACCTCATGCTCCAAGTTGCCAATATATTCTTCATCAGACTCTCTTATATCAACATAAGGATGACCTTCTTCATATGAATTTGAAGGTTCACCTTGTTCAAAAGTGGAAGAGAAAAGATGTGCAAAAGTGTTGTCAACGTCTGAACCTTGTTTGTCAGCGCTTGGGCTAACAACGCTTGAACTATTGTTGTCAACGTCTGAACCATCAACGTCTGAATTGGTCTTGTCAGCGCTAGATTTGCCTTTGTCAGCGCCTGAAGAACCATGCATGTTTGTATCTGGTGGTGCTTGGAAACCACCATTATCTTGTCCAGCAGCAGCAGCAGCAAAAGCATCTGTCCAAATGGGAATGGAAACATATTCTAGGATAGGAGATGTCTTTTCTGCTTGTGATCCAACCTTTTCATGAACCTGAGTACCTGAAACATCAACAACTTGTTTCTCCATAACATTTGAAGTTACCTTCACAATGTCTGGATTAGTGACAGGCATATAATTTAAAGTTCTAGATAAAGGTTCCAAGTCAACCAACCAATTAGGACCAATTTCAGGACCACTAGGCTTATTTTCTAAAAACCTAACATGTACTCTTTCAAGTATACGTTTTTCTTCTTTAAGATAAACCCTATAACCCTTGCTCTGCACTGAATACCCCATGAAGTAACCCTCATAACCTTTTGCACTAAATTTCCCTAAGGCATCACTAGTATCCAACACTACTACATGACAACCAAAAGGTTTGAGAAAACCAATATTAGGTTTTCTACCCCAAAGTAACTCATAAGGTGTTTTGTTCTGAATTTTGTTAACCAATGCTCTATTTTGCACATAGCAAGTTGTATTAACAGCCTCAGCCCAAAAGGCTATAGGAACGTGAGCATCAGCCAACATTGTTCTGGCTGCTTTAATTAGGGTTCTATTTTTCCTCTCAGCAACCCCATTTTGTTGTGGGGTTCTAGCAATACTAAATTGCCTAGTAATTCCTTTCCTGGCACAGAAATCATCTAGCTTCTTATTCCTAAATTCTCCACCATTATCACTCCTAAGCATTTTAACCTCATTGCCAGACCTCTTCTCAATCTGAGTGATAAAATCAATTAGAATATCAGCTGTGTCACTCTTCATAGCTAGAAAGAATGTCCAAGTAAACCTTGAAAAGTCATCTGTGATGACAAAGCAATATGACTTACCATTCAAACTTTCTATATTGGTTAGACCAAAGAGGTCCATGTGTAGCATATGAAGAGGTCTAGAACTAGTATGCACCTGTTTGGACTTGAATGAGACCTTGTGCTGCTTGCCTTTAAGACATGCAACACAAGAGTGGTCATTGTGGAAGGCCTTCTCAGGCAAACCATCAACTAAACCAAGCCTCACAAGTCTATTTATATTTTTAAAATTTATGTGCCCTAGTCTCCTGTGCCACAAATTACTCTCATCTACTAAGGCCTTAGCATAAAAACAAGACATATTATTATTCATTTTAATCCCATTCAAATTCACATTAAATATGTCTTTATGCCTAGGTGTTCTATACTCAACATATTTCTCATCAGGGATCTTAAAATCCTTGCTTAACACCAAACACTCAGTATCAGTAAAAAGAACTTTATTTTTGTTATCACAAACTTGTGATACACTAAAAAGGTTGTAGTCAAGTTCTTTACCAGAAATACGTTCTCAAAACGCAAGTTCTTGGTGAGAAGGGTTCCTTTGCCTGTTATAGTGCCATATCCGCCTCCAAAGTAAACCTTGTCACCATCCTTAATGGGAGTGAAGTTAGTAAGATAATCTTCCTTCCCTGTCATGTGCCTTGAGCATCCACTGTCCCAATATCCATAATCATTGACCTGTCTTTGAATGACCTGCACATAAAGAAAACAAATTAGTTTTCTTTGGGAACCCAAGTCTTAAAAGACTTGGATTCATCTGGTTGTTCAATAAGAACAGACTTAGTTCTCACAACAACCCCATTCTCATCCTTCTTAGGATGAAATACCCAGTTAACCCCAATAGGTTTTGTAATGACTTTTGAAATGTAATTAAATCTATTGCAAGTCATTGAAATCCCATTATCATTAAGGTTCTGATCTTTCTTGGGTCTCCATGTTAAGCTTGAAGAAGCTTTAGACCCCTTACCTTGTGGTTGCAAATATTTAGGTCTGGTCACGTTTCTGTCAGCGTTAGAATTTGTCCTGTCAACGCTGAAATTACCCTTGTCAGCGTTGAACCTAGGGTTTGCTACAGAAACCCATTGCCTATTTGACCAGGTGTTTGTCTTTTGAAATGGTCTTTGTCCATGAGTGTTAGACCCTCTAGTAAAGAATGGGGCAGGTCTAATCACTTGTGGACTTTGCTGCACACAAGGTTTGGGTCTGACAACGTTTGACTTCCTAACAACGTTGACTTTGTTCCTGTCAGCGCTGAAATTGTTCCTGTCAGTGCTGGATTTGGGAGCGTTGACACACTTGTATGCCAAGTGTGAAAAGCTACCACAAGTGTAATAGGCTTTCCTAGACACAACCTTAGGTCTAGAAGAGAAGAAACCTGTTCCATGATTGCTAACTTGGCTCTTGGGTGACCTAGTATTCCTATACATCTCTGCATATTTAATGCTAGGTTTTCTATCAGTGTTTGAGCCTAGGTCAACAATTTTACCAGTGAGTGGGTTAGTAACCTTAATGGGTGTTGACTCATTGGGACTTTCACATAGTAAGCCACCCTTAACAAATAAAGTAGGGTTAGCTTTCTTCCATTCATTCAGGTCAGTCAACTTTTGTTGATACTCTTCAACTGGAGTGACAACTCTTGGTGGAGGAATGAATTCCTCCTCTTGGAGCTCTGGCAAACCAGTCCAAGATAGGTCCTTTTGTTGGATACCATAGAAGTCACCAGCTGGTGGTGGAACCAAAGAGTAATCATTCATCCCAATCCCAGTCATGTCCTTAGGATCCCTTTGTTTACCCACACATTCTCTTAGGGTTTGGGTGGCTCTATCAAATTTTTGAATTTTAAGGCCAACATTATCTTTATTCTTAATAGCCTCATCTAACTTAGCCTGTATCTCACCATTAACCCTTTCCATGATATTTCTAATATCCATACTAGCATCTAACTCATGTTTTAAGATATTGATTTTATCTTTTAAGTCAAATTCCATTTTCTTATATTCAGAAACGGTTTTCTCAGTTTCAGTAAGAGCTAGTTGGTAATTAGACAGTTTACATCTTTCAGTACTAACATCATCTAATAATCTTAACACTTCTTTGTTAATTCTCTCAGTATTTAACCTACAACCTTTGCTACAAAAAGCGTCATCATATACCTCATTATCAGATGAAGAGGAGGAGTGTGCCATGAGAGCATATTCAACATGCTCTTCTTTTTCAATATTAGCAACCAAAGCTTTATCCTCTTCAACATTCTTAGCCAGATAGCTCCAATCCCATCCTATACCATCAATTCCTTAAACTGCAACCATGGCTTTGGAATCCTGAGCTTTAACAACCTGACTTGAGGGTTTACCAGCATCAGATCTTCTAGGAGATCTGCATTCCCTCATGAAGTGCCCCATACGATGACAGTTGTAGCATTCAACTTTGGATTTATCAAATCCAGCTGTGTCTTTAGCATTGAAGGTCATCTTCTTTTTAAACCTTCTGTTCCACGTATTTGCTCTTATACTAGCAAGAGCCATGTTCCACTTAATGTACATCTCTTCCAAGTGCTCATCACTTATCTGCTCAAGGTCCTTATATGTAATTACTGAACCATTGGGCAAAGAAGCAATGTAAGCACAAACAGTATCCAAATCCAAACCAGCAGGTTTAACTCTTGGGGAGTCACTCTTGTATGTGTCAGCGTCTGAATAGGAGACGTTGACAGGACTTGTTCCAACGCTGACATATGATGATCCAGTAACTGGATGCATGTAAGAGTCCTTCTGATTGAATTGACCTTCACTATGAGAAAAGAAGGCCATGTTACTGTTGGTAGACTTGCTTCCATGTTCTAAAAGAGTTTCATCTTCCAACAGCCTTAGTTTGTTGTAGATGTCATCAAACGAGGAGCTCTTGTAAGTATTGTTGGCAAGAATAGATCTTGCCTCAATCTTCCATGCCTCACCATGACTTTTAAGAAAGGTAGCATTAATGTCAACATCACCAACTTGTGTCCCCATGAAGGATAACTTGCTTGTAATGTCAAGCAGTCTGCTTCTCACACTACTCAGTTTCTTATTGGGTTGAGCTTTGAAGACAGCATAATCATGCATGAGTTGCTTTTTCTTTTCTTCCTTAGTGTCTGCATTGCCACCATATGCAACTTCAAGAGCTGCCCAAAGATCCCTAGCAGATTCATAGCCTCTATATTTATGCTGGTTTTCTTGTCCCAAAGAGACTTTCAGAATATTTAGGGCTTTCATGTCAACCCTTTTCTTTGCTATATCATCAGCATCCACAGCTCTACCATCTCCAGGTTTTTCTCTCTTATCCTCTTCAGAACATCCAGCAACAGCTGCTCTTTGAGCAATAACATTAGCAATCTTTTGAGCCTTATTGAATGTTTTTCCATATTCAATAATCTCCCAGAGTGTGTAGTCATAGATCCCCAAATATTGTTCAAAGTTGAACTTCCATAAGTTAAAGTTGGTTGCATCAAGCATGGGAATCTTGATGTTTGGTAAGGCTGAGGAGGAGGAGGTTATTGCTTCAGACATGATGTTGTTAGGGTTTCTGAGAAAATTAGGGTTTTGGTGATTTTTTAGGGTTCTAGTCTTCTTTAAGATTAAAAGTTCCTCAACAAGCTCTTATACCACTTGTTGATCCCAAACTTAGATTGATTTAGCTTTATGTATACGAGATTAGATCAAGTAATACACTTAGAGAAACCTTTGTATATGCTTATGAATTTAAGTGTTATGCGGAATTTAACACTTAACCAAGAACACACAATGATATAAACAAACTTTCACTTTGATTATCAATATCAAACTTGTTTACAATGAAAGTAGTTTACAAACGAAAACTTATATAAAACATTAACCTAAAGGTCTTCTTTTATAGACATAAGAAGCCTTGTACAATAATCTACGTATCAGCTATTCTAGGTAAAGATAAATATAGAAAATACAATGTTGTTCCTATCTTTACTAGAAGTAATCTAGAATACAATAAACGCGTAGAGTATATCTTCCCATCAGTGCTTGTCTTCAATGTGTCAACACTTGACTTTATCTTGTCAACGCTTGAGCTGTAAGCGCTTGTTTTGTTCTTGTCAACGCTTGTATTGTTCTTGTCAGCGCTCAAGTGATCTGGCCTTAATTTATTCCCAACATGGAGGTCTCATAAGCTGTCCAATGGGGGAGATGCTTGGGAACTTACATTGACCTGGGCACGTTTCAAGACGATGTTCTATGACCAGTTTTTCCCGCATGCGAAGCAAGCTAAGATGAAGAGGGACTTCCACGTTATTCGTCAGAATCATGGCGAGAACAGTATAAAGTTCATGCACCGATACCTCAGGATGGCTGGATTCTTAGGGGAAGTTGCGGGTACCGTAGAGGAGCAAGCGAAGCAATTTCGCTGGGCCCTTCACTCTAGGACTGTAGATAGACTGATGAGTGCCACATTCACTAATGTGTCACAAGTATCTAATGCAGCTCGGGATGTCGAGATGCTTTCCGAGAGGGATGAGCTCGAGAATGTAGAGCGTCCGGAGAAGAGGTACATCTCACCCAACAGACTTAAACAATTTAGCCCCATTATTGCTTGTCAACTTATATGTTATGACTTATCAAATTATAATCTTACAGACACAGAGGAGGAGACCGATCCCAATCGGCTACTCCGCATCAGAACTACAGGAACCACGGTCAGTCATATGACCGTAATCGGTCAGATAAGAGGAGCGGCGGTGATAATTACCGCGGCTGCTCCAACTCATCTGGCAGCTACAGGTGAGTCTTTAAGCTCCAGAAATACTAAACTATCGTGTAAAACAGATCTTAAATTTTTGTAAATTCCAACAGAGATGCTGGACAGGGGCGTGACCAAAACAACAGGGGTCAGCAGGTTGCCCGACTGGCAAATTCTGGTAATTTTAAAATTCAGTCAATCAGCCTTATTTCAGTTAAGTTATCAGAATCGTGACACGTATTTATCATCGTAAATCAGGTTCTCAGCAAACCAGAGTTGCTTCTACCGTGTATACTTATCCCACTTGCATCACATGTGGAAAGAAACACACGTGACCGTGTCGTCGTGGTACAAGTGGTTGTTTCCAGTGTGGCCAGCCGGGCCATCTGAAGAGAGATTGCAAGAGCGGGAATACTGCTGGTACCTCAGGCCAGATTCCTCAGATTTTACCTCCACCACCACCGATACCACCAACCACTGGTCGTGTCTACACTACTACCCGTGAACAAGCAAATAAGACCACAGGTACCATTACTGGCATTTTGTTTATACACGGACATGCTGCTTACGTACTTTTCGATACAGGCGCCACCCACTCAGTTATATCTACTTCATATGCTGTTAAAATAAACATGACCCCTACGCCACTAGACAGTGTACTTAGTATATCTACCCCCATGCGAGACTCTGTATTCATTAACCAAGTATACAAGGATCTCCCTCTTGAGTTTGATGATAAAATCCGTCCAGTCAGTGCACTTCCTTTAGATATGTGTGAATTCGATGTTATTCTGGGTATGGATTGGTTGTCGGTTCATCGTGCCACTATAGACTGTCATGCTCACCGGGTTATCTCTGGTGATGTCCAGACACCAGAGTATATTCACTGAGGCTTCTACCAGGAAAACATGTTCAAATCATTTCAACTTTACAGGCTCGTACCTTACTATATCATGGTTGCGAGGGTTTCCTAGCTACAGTTCATGACACAACTTCTGAGACACCTTCAATTCATGATCAGCCAGTTGTGTCAGACTTTCCAGATGTCTTTCCAGAGGAACTCCCAGGTTTACCTCCCATGCGAGAGGTAGAATTTGGTATTGATCTCATTCCAGGTGCAGAACCAGTATCTAAAGCTCCTTACCGTATGGCTCCTGTAGAGCTTAAGGAACTGAAAGATCAACTGCAGGAAGTTCTAGAAAGGGGTTTCATTCGTACTAGCGTGTCACCTTAGGGCGCTTCAGTTTTGTTTGTCAAGAAGAAGGATGGTAGTATGCGTTTGTGTATTGACTACCGTGAGTTGAATAAGCTCACTATTCGTAACCGTTATCCACTTCCTCGTATTGACGATTTATTCGATCAGCTTCAGGGTGCCAAGCACTTCTCAAAAATCGATCTACGATCAGGTTACCATCAGCTGCGTGTAAAAGAGCAGGATATAACCAAAACTGCTTTTCGCACGAGGTACGGTCATTACGAGTTTGTTGTTATGCCATTCGGTCTCATGAATACGCCTGCAGTATTTATGGACTTGATGAATAGAGTCTTCCACGAATTTTTAGACAAGTTTGTGATCGTATTCATCAATGATATCCTTATTTTCTCCAAATCCAAAGAGGAACATGAGGATCATCTCCGTACAGTTTTGCAGATTCTCAGACGAGAAAAGCTATATGCTAAATTTTCGAAGTGCGAGTTTTGGCTGAATACAATGGCGTTCCTAGGTCATATTGTTTCTGCGGAAGGAATCACTATGGATCCTGCAAAGGTGGAGGCTATCACCAAATGGCCAAGACCGACGTCTGTCACTGAGATACGTAGTTTTCTTGGGTTGGCGGGTTATTACCGCAGGTTTGTGGAAAACTTCTCACGTTTGGCGTTACCATTGACCCAACTTATGCGGAAAGGTGAGAAGTTTATATGGACCGAGGAGAGAGAAAAGAGTTTTGAGGAACTCAAGCATCGATTGATCTCAGCACCGATACTCACTCTTCCAGACGGTACAGGTGGTTATCAGATTTACAGTGACGCATCAGGAAAGGACTTAGGCTGTGTTCTTATGCAGCATGGGAAAGTCATTGCTTATGCTTCGCGTCAACTGAAGCCGTATGAGAAAAATTACTCCACTCATGATCTAGAGCTCGCAGCAGTCGTTTTCGCCCTTAAAATCGGGAGGCATTGTCTATACGATGAGTCGTGTGATATCTTCACCGATCACAAAAGTCTCAAGTATATATTTACACAGCGAGAGCTGAATATGAGACAGAGGCGATGGTTAGAACTGTTAAAAGACTATGACACTAATATCCAGTATCACACAGGTAAAGCAAATGTAGTAGCAGATGCCCTTAGCAGAAAGTCAGGTATGATAAATGGCATCAAAGTTCAGGAAGAAATTATTCGGGACTTAGAGCGGTATGATATTGAACTCTTAGTACGCGGACAGAGGGGATACTGGGCTAGTTTGAGGGTAGAACCAGATTTACTCTCTAGGATTAAAGCCACCCAAAAGGATGAAGATGAAATCTGGGCGATTATCCAGAACATTGACCAGCAGACCGAATTTCGCATCGATGACGATGGTATCGTATGGCAGGGTACCAAACTCTGCGTTCCAGAAGACCCTGCTCTCAGAGAAGCCTTAATGACTGAGGCTCACAGCTCTCCGTTCTCTATCCATCCGGGTTCCACAAAAATGTACCACGATCTTAAGCAGCATTTCTGGTGGAGCCGCATGAAACAGGATGTCGCAACATTTGTGTCCAAATGCTTAACCTGTCAGCAGGTTAAGATAGAGCACCAGCGTTCCAGTGGTCTTCTCCAGCCATTAGATATTCCAATGTGGAAATGGGACAAGATCTCTATGGATTTTGTCACCGGACTACCATAGACTCAGCGGAGAGATGATGCAATCTGGGTTATTGTCGATCGTTTGACCAAGTCGGCTCATTTCATTCCTATCCGTAAAGATTTCACCAAGGAAATTGTACGGTTACATGGTACACCCTCAGAAATTATATCAGATAGGGATCCACGTTTCACTTCTCATTTCTGGAAAGGTTTGCATAAAGCTTGGGGAACTAGGCTCAAGCTCAGCACAACTTTCCATCCACAGACGGACGGTCAGTCAGAGCGTACCATCCAGACCTTAGAGGACACGCTACACGCCTGTGCATTAGAATGGACAAGACACTGGGATGACTATATTTGCTTGGTCGAGTTTGCCTACAACAACAGTTGGCATGCTAGTATCAAGCGTGCTCCATTTGAGATGTTATACGATAGGAAATGCCATGCTCCTATTTGTTGGGATCAGGTGGGAGAACGTTTGATTGAAGGACCAGAATTGATAGAACTGACCAATGAAAAGGTCGCCATCGCTAGGGTAAAACTGCAAGAAGCGCGTACTCGCCAGAAGAGTTACACCGACAAGCATCGCAGAGATCTATCTTTTCAGACTGGGGATCGTGTGTTCCTCAAAGTATCACCCGCACGCGGTGTCAGACGTTTTGGCCTCAAGGGCAAGCTCATCCCTCGTTACATCGGACCGTTCGAAATCCTTGAACGTATCGGTGAAGTATCATATCGGTTGGCGTTGCCGCCTCAGCTTTCACACGTTCACAACGTGTTTCATGTATCATTACTCAGGGGGTACAACTATCATGAGCTTCACAAAGTAAATTATCCACTCGATCAAATTCGGGAGGATTTATCTTATATTGAGGAACCTGAAGCAGTTTTAGATCGCCAGGATCGAGTTATGAGAAGGAAGACCATTCCTTTCGTCAAAATCCTGTGGAGGAACCATACCGAGCGGGAGGCCACTTGGGAAACGGAGGAGTCTATACGGACTTCTTATCCTCACTTTCAGTTTTGATTCGGGTATGTCCTTTCAGCTTCTATGTTTTCCAGCTTATTAGCATTTTCGACTTTTATTCCAGTCAGCTTAAGTACCTTATAATTCGGGGACGAATTCTTCTTTTGGAGGGGAAGAATTGTAAAACCCAGTACGGTCGTATCCTTAATTCGGGGACGAATTGTTCTTTTAGAGGGGACGAATTGTAAAACCCGTATTTAAATCGAGAAATGTAAATACGCGGTTTATTTACTTAAGCTAATTACGAAGAAATTATTGACAAAAACAAACGCAAGAAATTATATACAAGTAGTATTATATACAAGTTTTAAAAAAATAATAATAAATAAAAGGAAATAGAGGGGGCGGTTTTTTTATAAAAAAGGGGATTATGAACTTTAGCCCATTTTGGTTATACATAAATCAAACGGGGGTTTTTGTTTTCCCCAAAACAGTCGTACAAAAAAAGGGGAGATTAGGGTTTGGAGGAGTTGGCCGCCGGGTGTAAAAAAAAAGAGGGGAAAGATTTCAGACTTATTTTTCCATCATCATAATCAGTGTTTAATCCTTCGTTTTCCTTAATCACATCACGGTAATAACTCTTGTTTTCCGTTTCCCTTGGTCATCACGTTTTATTTTGATTTTAGGGTTATAGACGAAAATTATGAAGAGGATTATATAAACATGATAAGGGGTGTCGGGGTGTTGTCTTCTCACAGAAACCGAGACAAAAGAGTCTCGGTACACACTGCTTCGTGACAGCCATGACCACAGGCCACGGGGTGGCGTTTCTTTTGGCCCCGCCGCGAGCAAGAGGGGGGTCGGGCCTGGTGTGATCAACGAACCAAGACACCCCATGTCGTGGTAGTCCCTTCTCTGCCCAGTCGTGACCCACACAGGGGCGGCTAGGGTCAGGTTCGACCCAAAAAGGGGGCTGCCAAAACCACCGGCCTGTTTTTTAAAAAAAAATAGGGGTGCGTTTGGGACGGCAGAAAATAATAATGGTGCGTCTGGTTTGTGTAAACAGTGGAAACATAGCTAAAACGGTGGCAACTACATGTAGAACCAGTGGGAAAAAATGGGACCTTGTAATGGTTATGTTGAATAATTTTAGCGACAGTTTTAGCGACAGTTTTCTGTCGCAAAACTGTTATATATATGCAGTTTTTAAAAGGGACAGTTTTAGCGACAGTTTTAGTGACACATAATTCTGTCACTAATTCTTGTTGACAGATTTTGTATCATATGTTGATTTGTTAGTGCGACCGAGATGGGCTCGGTAGGCTCGGGACATTATTATAAATAATAAAATAAATATTTTTATATTATACCTTTTTAAATTAAATTGTTTTATCAACGTTTAAAATATATTTTAAATGTACTAATTTAATATAGTTCCTTAATATTTAAAAGGGTATAATTTTATTAAATAAATTAAATTATTTTGGGAACTTCTAAATTAAGAAACTTTTTATTTTAGCGGGATACTTAAGGTAGTATTTCTATAGCGTCAGAAATACGTTGTACCATAATTAATAGTAGAAAATAATACATTAAAATGAATTAATATAAGTTCAGATTTATCAGTTGGTATACGTACAGAATTTCATAATCAAAATAAAATGAATAAATAAGAAGCCAATAAGATCAGTAAAAATTCCATAAACGAATATCAGTTAACATATTCGCGTCCTTTATTCATGTAGCACGCGTGAAGCCCGAGTAGTATTCGTTCAGTCTTCCATTCAGTCAGTTACTAGACACGAGGTACGGACTTTCCGTCCTTTCAGTAAGGACTTCCTTTCTATGCATGATTAGGATTTCCCGTCTTCAGCCAAATGTTTTTCCTAGTATATGTTTAAGTTTTTCAGTAATCATATTAATAACTAAATAAATTGCTTGATAATTATATACAAGCACGACCAGTTTATGTACTAGTTACGGAGGTACCGTAACCACGGCACTAGAGGCACCGATGTCGTGACTCACATGCAGGAGAGTGATATCCTGCATCGTCCCACTCAGCTCAGCTTGGCCATTTTATCAGTAATTTTAGTGGGGCGTATGGATGCATCCTAGGCTTATACATGTTACAAGTTATCAGGGTGAATGTGGTGTGTGCTCTACATCCTTCACATTGGAGCTGATCCCTCCACCCAGCACAGTTATTTAGAGGTCACCCCTCTACAGCATGACGAGGTCACCCCTCCAATTATTCATGCACGGTTGTTACAGCACGTGACCTATATAAGCTCTGGCAAATAAAATACAGTAAATGCATGTTTCAGAATTTATAGATATATTTCAGTACCAGTATATATGAATCAAGTTTTTCAGAGTTTATGCAGAGTTCTACCACTTGTTACATATCAGTCTTATAGCTTCATTGTTGTCTTCTAATTCATTACTTTCAGTACATTCTTATCATGCTATATCCGTCCACTGAGCGTTATGCTCAGCCGTAGTTTCCTTTCATGTTTCCAAACGGCAGGTTCACAGGGACGATCTTAGGACTTCTAAGAGAGTACGTGCATTTGGATGGGAGCTATCCAAACTCCTTTATACTTATGCACACATTACGTTACTTTACTTTGGTTGTTTGGACACTGTTTCGTCCTTTTTCTTTCAGTACTTAATTTTTATATTTCGGGCTTATGTTGGACTACCGATGTTTGATTCCGGTACTTCCGTTTGGTCAGTTAATGTTTAATACATTGCCTTGCATGCTTTGATGACACGCCATAAATACACGTAACGGTCCATTTATCCAAGTGGGGTGTTACAATAAGCATGACATATGTCTTGACTGGTGTCTTGACATGTGTCTTCAGAAGGTATACGTGAGACATGTGTCGTGACTGATGTCTTGACATGTGTCTCGAGACATAAAACAATAGAACTACAATATTAGGTTATTATGCCAGACTTGGCGGATCGGTTGGACTACTGATCCTTTGTATGTCTGATCACGTCCGCGGCCGGAGCCTTGGTTGCGATTTCTAGGATAGTTTCTGTCATAGTAGTGGTTACTATCGTCCTGTCTGTCAGTTCCATGACGGTCATTCTCATGACCGTGATTCATGTAACTATTCAGCTGAGTGGCCGGCTGGTACCGGTTTGCACTCATATGGCTGAAATGACAGCCGAATGACGTGTGACATGTAACTAAGAATTAGGGACAATGATTGATGGCAATCATCTGATGGTGGAGCATCTTCTCGTCCAATTGATTTGGTCTGACGCCTTTGTCTTCGTCTTGTAGGATCTCCAGGTTGTGAACAACATCCGCATCTCGTAGCGTCTCCGAACGTCAGCAGCATCAACCTTTAGTAACATCTCTAAGTTATGAGCGGCATCAGCAATCTTGTAGAATATCAGCAATTGAAAATACGCCTGAAATGATTCAGAATCGACTAGCGAATACTCGTGAAGTATTGCAAGTGGAATACACATGGATTAAGGTACGTGTAATACACATGAGATACGGTACGTGGAGTACACGTGGAATGCATATGAAATGATCGGTATGGGTCGATCATTTATCATGATTTAAGGAAAGTATATCGGTTAAACGATTAGGAAAACCATCATGATAACCTGGTAGTATTAGCATAGACATCATTTTGGTTAAATCGAGAAACGTTAAAGTGTGGTTACACAAAATTCAACGATGATTTGCCTGACAGCATGATCAATGAAAACCAACCATGACTATCATGAAAACAGAATTCAATGAAATCCATCTATGTCTTGCCTAATAACAAAAGAGGCGTAAGACGTAATCCACATGAAGACAGAATTATCATGAAGGAACATGAAACGATTTAACATAAAGGAGTGTATAACATAATCAGCATGAAACTGAGTTTAACCATGACAGTATGAAAACATACTTGACATAAAACATAGTAACTTATGAGGGGACATGAAAAAAATTTATGCCAATAAATCATGAGAAAAAATTTATGCATGAAAAACAGTGCATGAATGCGTAATGTAGTTCATAAAAACCTTTATATGTGCGAGGGAACGCCTATGGGTCGGTTCCAAAACAAAAGACATGGCGAGGGGACGCCTATGGGTCGGTCCCAAAGTTAAAAGTTTCGATAAAAGCACATGCGACTAAATAGGGCCAGTCATGTACCAACCACTACTTAGTCATAATTCCTGCAACAATGATACATGAAACATAAATAAATGAAACTCATATGTCAAAACTTATCAGAAAAAAATTTTATGTGACTAATTATGAACTACTAGGGTTCAGTCCACATAGCCACAGTTCTCGAGGAACATTATGCATGAAACAATGACACATAACTAAATATGAATGACGGTTGTCCATCCATATTAGTAAAACAATATCGATGAAAACATCAAGGTTAAAACCTCAAGGTGCTGAAAACATCATGGTTAAAACAACAATGCGCTGAAAACATCAATACGTAGAATAACAGACGTTGGCTTAGGAAGCTCCTGGTGACTACCCACTAGTCACAGGTCGAGTTTTAGAGCCTACAGGTCGAAGCCTTGGCTCTGATACCATAATTTTAACACCCCATTTTAGAAATGGAATGCCACACGTAATTATGGCGTGTCATCAAAGCATACAAGGAAAAATGTCTAAAACATTACATGACCATAGGGTAAACTAGAATGAAACATCGGTTCCCCAAACATAAGCCCAAAACATAATAAAGTAAATGAAATGAAGAAACACTTTAACAAGCATAAGTATATGAAGGCAAAGGAAGAAGTCTATGGCAGCTTCCATCCATTGCACGTCCTCCAAATGCTCGAGTCCTGGGTACCTGCCGTTTTGGGAACATGAAAGGAAAAACGGCTGAGCATAACGCTCAGTGCACGGATATACAAGTATAACATGAATTATATGAGCATAAAAACATGGAACAGCGGAAGAAACTAAGTCCTGGATAACCTGGTTAAGTCTTAATAAAACAGGTTTTATAGTTTGAAAAGCCTTATGTTTATCTTGTAAAAACTGTTTAACATATTTTACCATTAGCCAATATAGGTCATGAAAATCCACCGTGCATGAATACTTGGAGGGGTGACCTCATCATGCAAATTAGAGGGGCTGCCTCTAATTTAATATACTGGTTTTGGGTAGGAGGGATCAGCTCCTTGTGAAGGATGCAAGGCACACACCACATTCACCATGAAATCCTGACTGAAACATGTAACTAGGATGCACCCATACGCCCCACATGATAAATATAAAAATATGGCCAAAAGCTGAAGGGATGCCACGAGCAATCACTCCGCCATAGTGAAGTCATAACACCAGTGCCTCTAGTGTTATGGTTATGGTACCTCCATAACTAGGTGAAATTGGTCATGCATGTATATGGCTTTAGGTATTCTAATTAAACATAAGCAATTCAGAAACATATAAAACATATACTGGGAAACAGTTGGCTGCATACGGGGAATCCTAATAAGGAAAGAATGTCCATCGTGAAAGGACGGAAATCCGTACCTTATGTCCAGTGAACGAAGAAGACGAACTGAGAGGAATCCTACTTCCATATCACTAATGCTACATAAATACATACATGAATAAGTATCTGCTTACTAAATACGTAACTGGTTTTACGTCATGTCTTAGCTTATTTATATGTTCATATCATGTTTTACTGTTTTTAAGCCTTAAATTGTGTTTATCTTATATTCTGTCTATTCTGATTAAGTATTTCTAGTATTTCATGTATTATTATACTTACTGTGTAATAATAAGTAACTTTCCAAAAATAGCAGGTTTCCTAAAATAGAAAGTTTCCAAAAATAGAAAGTTTCCAAAATTAGAAAGTTACCAAAAATAGAAAGTTTTCAAAAATAGAAAGTTTCCAAAAATAGAATGTTTCCAAAAATAGAATTACTTCTTAAAATAGATAAGTTTCTAAAAATAGAAAGTTTCCATAAATAGATCAGCTGCCTTAATTAAATAAGTTTCCATAAATAGATCAGTTGCCTTAATTAAATAAGTTTCTATAAATAGATTAGCTTCCTGAATTAAATAAGTTTCTAAAAATAGAAAGTTTCCATAAATAGATTAGCTGCCTTATTTAAATAAGTTTCTAAAAATAGAAAGTTTCCATACTTAGATATAAGCTGGTTAAATAAGCTAAGTATATAAGCCTAAGTGTTTTCATGATTATTTTCTAAGTCATAATGATATAATGTATAGTTTATTAATTATTTCATGTAATTTAAATAAACTATAGGTTAAAATATTTAATTAAAGTATATCATGTTTTTAAATAAATAAAGTTAAATACTTAGGTTAAAACATGTATTATTATTTATTAATAATATAACATAAGTCATGTTAATTAATTAATTATAACCATGGTTTTTAAATAATTAATTAATTATAAGTCTAGAAAATATAAACTACTTAGGTTAATAATTTCATGATTTTAATAAATAAATATAACCTAAGTCATGTTATTAAATTAATCATGTCATATTTATTAATTTAATTTTAGCATATGATTATATAAAAATAATCTTAGCATAAACCGTGAACCGGATCTTGACTAGAAACCATGAACCGGACATGAAATCGACACCATACCCCGAACCACTTCGGGGTTCCCCTTGTCTTGCTGCTGCCGTGGAACCCACACCACCCAACCGGGACCATATGGTCTCGGTGGTGGTCGAGTAGCCAAACCGAGACCCCTTTGGGGTTCGATTTAGGCGCCGGCCAAAACAAACACCCCTAAAACACCCTTTTTGATTTCTCCAAAAACCATTTTCATGTTAGTTCTATGTTTTTAATTAGGTTTTAAAAACATCTTGTTCTTAATTAATTATTAGATCAAATCAAAAAGAAAAAGGGTAAAAAGAATATACCGAATGCGTGGATCTAAACGAGGATGAACAAACACGAACACTTGCACCAAAAACCAAGATCAAAATCAAATAAACACCCTCCTTGGTCTGTTTATGTGTGGCGGCAAAAAAAAGAAAAGAGGAGGAGGAGAAAAACTTTTTTAGGGTTTTTGATGTTTTCTTGTAATGTGAAAAATGACCAAAATCTTTCCTAATTCCTTGTTTTAGTAAAAATTGATGGATTAAGCCCATCTTTCCTCCCTAATTTCGTGGTATGGGGCCCACATGGGGTAACCCATACATTTCCCGAGTCAAAATATTATAGTGTGTTCTCGTGTTCGTAATTTACGTGGTTTAATTAGTTATCGACCGTGACTTAATATATTTATTCGTGTGAGTAATAAATATATATACGTAATTAATATTAGCTCGTGATTTAATTACGTTCATGATTTCATGATCGCATGTTCGGGATTATAATTATTATCTAAATAATTATCGTGTGTTCATACGTAATAAATACTTATCGTGTTCTAACACGTACGTAATACTTAAAATTCTTATACGTGAACGTAAGCATACTATAAAAGGGAAGTTTTAATCTAGTACGTACGATCTTAAGGGTACTATTCATGGTAAAAGCATGCGGGTTTTACAAGATAATCGGATGTGATGCTCACGATACAGTCAATGACCTAAATAATTATAAGGTCTCAGTAAATGCATAACAGAATGCATAAAAGTTTAAGAACAAGTCTGTGCATGCTTATACTGGTTTTAAGCATTTTATTACGATATCTGTAATTTAGTTCATCGTTGTATAAGCTATAGCAGTATTTATTTTAAGTGTAAAATAAATAATATTGTTTAATTAATTAGTCTGTTTAATTAATATCCTCGTATTTGTATAGTTTATAAAGTAATTTAAATATTTATAAAAGGAAGTTTTATATATATTTAAAGTGAAAAGAAATAAATATAATTAATATATTTATTTTTATAAGTTAAACATGTTTAATTTATATAGTGTATATAAATAACGTTTGTAAAAATGTTTAACATTTTAATTTAATTCAATGTTCTCGTAGTGTGTATAATTATTAAATTATAAGTTTGGAAAAATAGCGAGTGTTATGTTTATTTAAGTTTTACGTTTTTAATATCGGGTATAAATATATAGTAAATTAGAGTTTGTTATAGTTCGTATAAATTACATTTTAGTCCCTCGATTTATATAATTACTGTGACAACCCAAACCCGAGGTCATTTATTTAATATTATATAATATTATTTTTACGAATAATTTTGAAATTTTTGATGAGTTGAATGAAATGACGATTGATGGTTTTATTGATAACCGACGTTGGAGATCTTATTTTTATCTTTTTACTAATAACGAGGATTATTTGTGAGAATCCGTCAATTTATAGTTGATATTTTGTTCTCAAATATTATTTAAAAATATTATTTTAATGTTATATTATGAACTCACTTATTTTTGGGAAGTAATTTAGATTTACGTCTTGAAGTAGCGTCGACTACGTCTAAACCGGAGGATTCAACGTTACGTGCAACGTTTACATACACCGTCTTTGGTGACAGTCCGACATTTCAGAAAATAAATTTATCCGTGAATATTATTTTGAGATTTTAAATTTGTGTTCGTTCATAAACTCACAAATTTACGAGAAGAGATTAGGACTTACGATTTTAATTTAACGTCCTTTACGACTAAACCGGATACCTTAGGATTACGTATTTACGTTTTCGAACTCCGTTTTTGATGAGACAATTTTTATTAGATTCGTTTTGTGCCGTTGATTCATAATTTATAAAAACATTTTTCGTAAAACGACCCGAGGGCACTGAAATCGAGGAAACTAGAATCGAGGAGTACCCGTAAATTAGTGGGATGAGACAAGATAAATCTTGCCCCACCCCACACATGGGACGGCCAACTTGCTACACCACACCAACCTTGGTGTCAAGTGTAAGCTAAGTTTACTTACACTTGTCCATTAGCTTACAATGTAAGCCACCAACACACAAAACCATCTATCCTAAACCACTTTTCATTTGCAACTCATGCAAACAACTCAAAACTCTCTCAACCCACTCACCATTGCCGTCCCATCCTCACCAAAAACACCCTCACTTGATCTTGATTCAACCATAAATCCTATGTTATTTACATATATGATGATGCCCTTTTGAAGCCCTATTGATTGGTGGTGATTATAACATCCAAGGAGGAGTTACTATGGAGTCTTGGGGCTGATTTTCCACAAGGAGTTCTTGGAGAATGGTGGTCTTGAAGATGGTCTTGGTTATTCACAAGTTTCTCCATCAAAATCCATGTCTTGATCATAACCTACATCATCATGGTGGTATAAAGATTGTCCTCCCCATCCTTTTGTTAATTTTGATTATGTAATCATGTATTTTCTTCTTAAATTTATATATGTATGATGATATATGATGATAAAGATATTATGTGGGGATTTGGTGTTGATAATCATGGGTAAAAAGATGAAAAACTATATGTAAAAGTGGTTAATCTTGCTTAATTTAGTAGGCTGTATAAAACAGTAAAGAACCATATCATGAACTGATAAAATGGCATAGATTAATGGATATACAGTAAGTAATATGTCTTGTACACATGTGAGAGTTGGCCATGCAATGGAATCATTAGGATGAGTGAGATATGATCAAAAAGAAGTTTAGAGTACAAATCTGAGTACACTGTTTTGGACGATTTTTATAAAATACTTAGAGGCTGATTCAACAGTAGCCATAGTAGAGTTAAATGGATCAAATATCATGTAGTTTATGCCATAAAAATTTGGGCTTCTATCTCCATATAGAACTCTATATATGGCCATTTTGGTGAACATGAAAGTAAAAATCAGATTTTGGGAAAATTAAAGTATAATAGTATTATATAAGCACTCAAATAAAAATAGTATAAAATGTGAATTAAAACCCACTAACTTATATAATACATTTATATAAATATTTATAAGGATAAATAAATGTACATTTTATAAAAATAGTAGTTTGATAAGTTTTATAAGTTATAAAACTATAAACATGATTTTTACGACTTTTTCGGCTATACCGTAAAATTAACGTTTTTGTTAAATAAAATTTAGACGGTTGGACCCGTCTAATGTAAACTTTTATAAACTCATATAATGATATATAAACATATATAACAAGTAAAAACCGATAAAACCCGAACTATATAACATACGGACATTAACGGACTAAGTTAACGTTATTGGACTAATAATACAACAAAATGGGCTAAAACACTTATAAACTTATTTATTGGGCTTAACCTATTTGGGCCCAACATATAAAGTATAATAATACAAGTATGAAATGGACTAATACAAGTTAATGAACTTATAATAGGCTTATTAGACCTAAAACACGTAGATAGGTAAAACTAGTAAACTAGTAAGAAGTTACCAATACATAAACACTAAAATGAGTAAAAGAGAATATGTAAACCCACTTGATCATCATATATATAAAATCATCATATGTATACATTATTGTTATTTTATAAAGTCATTGGACATGAGTCTAAGACAAGTATTATTTGTCTAGGTTTTCGTGATTGAAGCACGTACCGTACGTCCGAATTGCCGATAACCCGTCTTCCCACATCAACGTGAGTTCATAGCCTCGCACTCTTTTAAATGTTTTTATGAAATATTTTATAAACCCGCGAGGGAGATAACATGTTAGTTTTACTAAAATAGGACATCATTTGTCCCGATTGTTTGTTTATTGATTTGGACCTGAATGATTGTATGACCCGATGTATGATTATATGACCCGATAGATGAGATAAAATGGATTATTAAAGTTAGGTTATGTCACTAAAAGTCCCATTAGCATGAATTGTGAACTACCGGTATTTGGTAGACGCTTATGCATATAATAGTACTATTTGGGGACGATCACCCCAGTTCGCGCCTTGACGGTTGATCCCCGTCGTGCCACATTGATTGGTAAGCGAATTTATGTATGAGAAGATTTCCATAGTGTGACCTTTGTGACGACACGCTAACTTAGATGGGCAAATTGAGTTTCGGGCTAGCTACCCGTTGTTTGTTGTAGTAAGGTAACAATGTCATGCGGCTTATAATAATCGAATTTAACGAAATACTGCTATACGCACCGAATTACGATTTATTGCCTGACTAACAATACGGGGTCATAATATTGATATTATGTTTGTGTTTTGGTTTTACATAACCATATAACGGTTTTTATTTAATTTATACAACGTTATAAAATGTATTGTATGATATTTTTACGACATTGGTTCGTATAATGGTTTTGAAGGCGAAAGCCTATATTATGATTTTTTATAAGGATTTGTATAAAATGACTTTGGCTATTTTATGGCCTATTACAAAGATTTGTACAAAATGATTTTCGGTAATAATTTTATACCGATGTTATATTTATGGATTTTATTAAACTCTATGAATTCACTCGGCGTTATCGCTGACCCTTTTCTTTTAACATGTTTTATCTCAGGTACATGAAGGTAATTCTCGGGAAGACAACAAGAATTCATGGCCCGCACTTAAACAATAATTTCAATTCAATTCTTTGTAAAACTTGTATGAAATACAATGACTTGGGACCTATGTAAATTTGATATTTATGAATGGAAAATGCTTTATTATTAAACGACGCGATTTTTAAGCGTTGTCTATGATGTGAGTAATGTGCTATCCCGTAACACCAACGAGCCTTCCGCTGTATTGAATCGTATAAATTTGGGGGTGTTATAGTTTGGTACCAGAGCTCTCGTTATAGAGAACGAAAGATTTTTAAAACTAAGGTTTTGAATAAAACATTTCAAAATCTTTTAACTATAAACATTTTTCTAAAAATGTCTAAAAATCTTTTGACTATAACGGTGCCGAATAATTCTCGAGTTACCGACAAGGCCAGACTGAGAAGTGTTATTTTAATATATATATATAACTTGGATTATATATATATGATGTAATTTTATTACATGATTGTTTGATGATTATTTTGATATTTATACGAGGTATTTATACGACGTAGATTGTCACAAGGAACCCTAAATCCCCTAGTAAATTAATCGAAGCTATTCTCGTAGGAATTCTAGCTATCCTAGATCTAAACCAAGTTATGGATAATTATGATCCCAACAAATGGTTGATATTCGTAGAAATGTAGATATTAGTTGATTGTGATATTAAAGAAGAATTGGCGAGATTAAATCTGATACCGATGTCATGACGATCTTTTCTTATAGAGTGTAGTTTGACAAAACGTTACCACCTAGAAAGATGTCATCTGATTCGTTGTCACCCAATTCTTAAATTTGGAAATCGAAAGGGTGAATGTTTCACTTGAGGCTGTCATTAGAACCATTACCCAAAAGCCTCATGCCACTAATACCTTTCCGAGAAGTCTAATTGAATGTGTGAGTCATTTCATACTAGTGGCTCATTTGTTAGCTATTGTTGTAAGAGCTACAGGAGTGGAATTAAGTGTTGATAATATCGAGCTTTTATTGCCCTATTAAGGTCTATGAATAAGATTGAAAGTATTGGAGAATGAGGTAGGATATTGCATTGAGTATAAGTTGATTGAAACTTGAATAAAGTAAAATTTAACTTTTATGGAATAAGAAATTGTTAAGAGGAAGTCGTTAAGTCCTGTGATTGAATTATAAGGTTTTAATTGATTGTTAGTTTGTGTTAAGTGTTGTTCCTAGGCCATTGTCCAATGACGAGGATGCCCCAGTGTCCAATAAATAAATTGAAGAAATCTTCTTCTGAATTGGGACCGATGGATCTTCCGGGACAGGCGGGACACCTAATGACTCTTGTAGATTAGTATTCATTGTGGTATCTTTTAAAAATAATCCCTAACTTAACTGAGACATCAGTTGGTAGGATGAGTTCTTGGAATTGTATGACATAGTGACACGTAATGTGTTACGGTACAATTTTGACTTGTTTGTGATTAATGAAAAGACTACCTGTTAGCCCTATATTTTATATAGTCGAACAAGAATGTAATAGGTCATCTTAGTCGTTAAAAGGTCTTATATTGTAATAGGTTAGTCGGGAAAACCGGGCTTGGACTTTAAGCTAATATTGTATAAGTTAGGGGCGTAAGCCCAAAACAAAGCCAAGCCCGGCCCAAGGAAACAAAGCCCACGGCCCAAAAGGCCAAGGGTATATAACCCTCTTTCACATGTGAAAGAGGGTGTTGGTTCATTTCATTAAACACATAGTTTTAGTATAAACCTTCCACTTCTCTCTCTACTTTCTCTTTCTACTTTTCTTCTCTTTCTCTCTCTAAGAATCTTGTGTTATGGATTAAATAGGAATAACATTTGGTATCAAGAGCCTATAGTGGATAGGTGATTGAAGATTCGTGTGTGGTGTTCTTGAATTTTCGTGGCCTTTTTGATCCATATCTCACGTCCCATATCTTTTTTTTGTGTTTTTATGGTCTTTTCTTGATACAAATCATCTACATACTAGTAGTAGTGATTTAGGTATCTTGGTTTTGGCTAAAACACAAATTTTTTTTGGATCAAAAGTTGCGAAATCTCTTGTTTTTCTATGTTCCGAAATTCTAGCAGAAACTTCCATCAGAAAGTACAAATTGTACTTGGGCTTCCATCGCAATAACCTTACCATCGGAAAGGGTTTGGTTCTACATTGCGGTCGTGGGTTTTTGTTACTTATTCCGATCTGGACATTCCGATTGTACTTTGCGATCTGGATTCCGACGGGTATAAGGAAGTATTTTAAGTCGTTACTCTGCTTGAATTTTGACAGCCACATTGCGATCTGGACATTCCGATAGGCTTTGCGATCTGGACATTCCGATAGGCTTTGCGATCTGAGTATTCCGACAGGCTTTCCGATCTGGACATTACGATCTGGACATTACGATCTGGACATTACGATCTGAGCATTGCGATCTGAGCATTGCGATTGAGCATTCCGATTGAGCATTACGATCTGGACATTCCGATAAGTATTCCGATGGACATTCCGATGGGTATTTTGTTTGAGTAATTTTTAGATTTAGCCACTATCTAGACTAGTTTCGGAACGTAGTTTACACGAAGATTAAAAAAAAAAAAAAAAAAAAAAAAAAAGAGTTAAAATTTTTAGGTCAAGTAAATTAAAATTTTTTCCCCACTAGTTTTTGGCTATTTCTAACTCAAATTCAAAATTTGGCGATACAAAATTTTTCGGCTTACCGTTTTGTCAGACTGAGGAATTTATTGTCGGACTGAGAAAATTTTTTTTGAATTTTCGGAATTTCAATTTTAACCACACATCATCACAACAAATCCACTAAGATCTGCAATTCATCCACAAGTATTCACCATGTCTAACAACAACATCAACATTGCAACTGCTAATCAAATTCGTTTGGAACAAGGTGGCAACGGTAATCCACCTGTGCTCACTGCCGGTTGCTACGTTCAATGGAGATCTCGTTTTCTCAGATTTCTCGACGGAAAAGAAAACCGAACTGCTCTTCGTCACTGCCTTGAGAACCCACCTCCAGTTTTTGAATTCAAACCAATTACAACACAGGCAGAGGATGGTACTTCATCAACTGTACGAGCTATGGAGGATTTTGACACATGTTCTGCTGAGAAAAAGAAACTCCTCCAAGCTGAAGCTGATGCTGTAAATTTCATACTCACTGGAATTGATAATGATATCTATTCCACAGTTGATGCATGTCCTAATGCTATGGAAATGTGGAATGCAATTCATCGATTGAAGCAAGGTGAGTCAATCAATGTTCAAGATCTCGAGACTAATCTACTTTGGGAGTTTGGAAAATTCACATCTGAAGATGGTGAATCCATTGACTCATATTACTCGAGATTCTACAAAATGATGAATGAGCTTGTCAGAAATCAGTGCACCATCTCCAATCATCATGCCAATGTTCAGTTTCTACTTCAACTCAAACCGGAATGGCAGAGGTTTGTGACTTTGGTCAAACAAAGGGAGGATATCAAGACTATATCTTGCCACAAACTTTATGATATCTTGAAACAACATCAGAATGAAGTGAATGAACTAAGGGCTGAAAAGGCAGAACGGTCTGCTAATTCTATTGCTTTTGTGGCTGCTACTTCAACAAAACCCGTTCCCCGTCAACAACCACCTACTCATTCCTCAAAGTCATCAAGCTCATCCACCAAACCTCTAGCTGTTGCTAAACACAAAGCAAAAGCAATTGTCCCCACTCCACCTCCAAAGTATGACACCGAGTCAGATGGAGACAGTGATGATGAACAAACTTCAAGGGACAAGAAGATTGAAGAACTCATGTCTTTACTCACCACAACTTATAAGAAGATCTACAAACCTACCAACAACAACCTCAGATCATCATCCAATGCTAGATACAAGGAAGTTGATCATGCACCTAGGTATGATCGTGATGCTAGGTATGATAATCAGAGGATGCTGAATCAAGTTGGGGCTAGAGATACTGTAGGCACTCCGGTTGTGCAGAAGACTGGGATTCAATGCTTCAACTGTAAGGGATTTGGGCACATGGCTAGGGAATGCAAGAAGCCAAAACGGGTTAAGGACTCAAGGTATCACAAGGAAAAGATGCTGCTGTGTAAGAAAGAAGAAGCAGGAATTCCACTAACAGCAGATGAAGTTGACTGGCGTGATGACACTGATGATGAAGCCGATGATCAAGAGCTAGAGGAACATTATGTGTACACGGCAAAGATTCAAGAAGTGCTTCCAGAGACTGCTGATACTTCTGGACCTATCTTTGATACTGAGCCAATTGAAAAGGTACCAACAAATGATAACTATAATGTGTTTGCTAATGAACGACGGCATCCTGAGCAACCCGAAAGCATCAATGACACATATGTAATGGACACGGAAGATAGCAATATCTCTACGGATTTACAGCATATGTGTAATGATGACGGAAAAGTTGTTCAGGATACTGACTCGGATGAGGACCGTGATTTGCTTGCGTCTATTATTGATTCTTTAAAACATGAAATTGAGGAAAACAAAGATGCTAATAAACGTTTGAAGCAAGCAAACACATCCTTAGCCGAGGAGATAGACAGGCTTAAAGAGTGTGATTATGTAAAAGAAGCTGATCGACGGGTTGCAATAGCTAATGGTTTGGTATATGAACGTAAGGTGCTCAACGAACAATATTGTTCTGAAGTAACACACGAAATTCATATGTCAAAACATAAGATATCGGAACTTGAAGAACAACTGCTGCTACATAAACTCCAAATTACTGAATTAGAGTCGGTTAACAAAGAACAAACTGAGCTTTATAAAACTCGTGAAGAAAAGGATATTGAAAAAATTCTTGCTTTGGAAAAGAGAGTCGACACGTTAAACAACATTGTTTACAAAACGGGTCAGTCTATTCAAACTATGAATATGCTCAATAGAAATATGAAAACGAGTTTTGTCAAGCCTGAATATCTCAAGAAAGCTCAAAGTACCAAGCCTGCTCTTTATGATATCGGTTGTTATGTTGATAATCTTGCTCTTATGCTCTCCCCTGACTGCGACGAAATCATTCGTCAACAAGAAGAAAGTCGATCAAACTTAAGTGATTTAATAAACCTTTCTGATTCTAACAATCATATTAAGTTTGTCCCTCAAAAAGAACTTTCAAAAGAACAAAAGATGTATAACAGTGTTCCACCACCAAGTGATGAACCACAAAAGAAAGTTTCTTTAAAAAGGAGTTTCAAAAAGCAATCAATTTTGTTAGAAAAGTGAATTTTGGATGAAAAACGTAAATGGGATGAGAAAAGCAAAAGTGTTCAGCAATTTGAGTTTATAAAACAAGGGGTTTTAAATTTGTACAAAGGTGTCGTCGACTATGAAAAAGTTTCTAGGGATACCATTTGGAATATTAAACCTAACCCACAAGTAGAAGTCGTCATCCAACAATGCATTGTTCCAACCATTGATGATCTTTCAAAAAATGTGGAAATGTTTTATAATGCTCTCACTGAGGAAATGTTAACTGATTTAAGCTATGTCAAATCTCTTGAAGATGAAGTTGATTTTCTTCAAATTAAATTAAAGACACAAGAACACCAACTTTCTAACGAAATTGATCGACTTTCCAAGGAATATTTTTATGCTGACCATATGAATGCTATACTTGGTGTGTATACCGATCTGGATCAATATTGTCATGTAGCATGTTTAGTGTCAGAATCGGACGCGAAATGTCGCAATCTTGAAGTAGAGCTTTCGAAACAAATTCAGTCATATAACAAACTTTCGAAAAGTTTTTCTCAACTTGAGAAACACTCCATTTCTCTTGAACTTGCTTTACAAAAAGGTGAAAAATCTCATAATCATAAAAAGTGTCAAGAAATGTCAGCTTCTTCGTTTCGTCTACTAAATGAAAAAGATTTCGAAATAAATGATTTGAAAGCTCAGCTAAAAGAAAGGGACATTGCCATTAGTGAGTTACAGAAACTCATTGCGAAAATGAAAGGAAAGTCTGTTTTGGGTAAACCATCTGCCGTTCGTCAACCGAATGCGGTTAAATGCCCTAAAACATCTATTTTGGGACAACCCCCACAGACTTTGCCTAAGATAGGAAATGATAAGAGCACTAATGTGATAGCACCTGGAATGTATAAGATGAACACTAGGTCCACTCAAACTAGAACAACGCAGTTACCTCAGAATACTAGGAAAACTAATCAACGTGTGTCTTCTTCTACAGGAGTAAATCCCACTACTAGTGTTAGCGGACCACAGCTTAAGAGCACTAGAGTTGAAGATAGAGTCATGCCTAACAATAGTCAAGGGAAGAAGAATGAAGTAGAAGATCACCGTAGGAATTTTAAGTTTTCTAAGAATAAAACGTCTGTAACTGCATGTAATGACAGTATAACTGCTAAGACCTCGAATGTTGAATTTGTTTGTGTTGAATGTGGCAAATGTGTTCGTACTTTCAATCATGATGCTTGTGCTCTTAATCATAATGGCGTGAATGCTAGAACTAGGAAGCCTATTCTTGTGCCCACTAGTATTAGAGAACCCACAAGAACTTTGAACCAATCCACTGATCAACCACTTAAGAAACTAAGTGCGTTAGACTCCACTACTCTGCGTAAACAAAACAGATTAAGGAGGTTATATGAGAACATGATTAGGACATGTACACGGGGGTATTCGAGATATACACCACCCGGATACAAATGGGTACCTAAGTTAACCACTTTAGTGATTGGGTCTAGGAATATCAGCTTGCCTGTAGACTTTGCATATAGGCCCACTACTATTTTGGAACCCGTCTCTATCCAGGGATCCCATTTGTCAAATGCTACATTGTCTTCTAATTCTTCTGCAGCTCGTCGAACTCATCCTATTCATAATGGACTCCGGGTGCACAAAGCACATGACGGGCAATCTCAAGCTTCTCATTAACTTCGTGGAGAAGTTTCTGGGTACGGTACGGTTTGGAAATGATCAATTTGCACCGATACTCGGATATGGAGACTTGGTTCAAGGGAATATCACTATAAAACGGGTTTATTACGTCGAGGGACTGAATCACAATTTATTCTCGGTTGGTCAATTTTGTGATGCGGATTTGGAAGTGGCTTTTCGGAAATCTACTTGCTATGTTAGAGACTACGATGGGAATGACCTTCTTACAGGTTCTCGTGGTTCTGATCTCTACACAGTAACTCTTCAAGACACATCTTCAACAAATCCAATTTGCTTAATGGCTAAAGCTTCATCATCTCAAGCATGGTTATGGCATCAACGATTGTCACATCTCAACTTTGACACCATCAACTTGCTTTCGAAGAATGATATTGTGACCGGTCTTCCTAAGTTGAAATTCGTCAAAGACCATCTTTGTTCTTCTTGTGAGTTGGGGAAAGCAAAACGGAAGTCTTTCAAAACAAAGACCACCCCTAGCTCAAAAGGACGATTGGAACTTCTACACATGGATTTATGTGGTCCCATGCGTGTAGAGAGTATTAACGGGAAAAAGTAAATTCTAGTGATTGTTGATGATTACTCTAGATACACATGGACTTTCTTCTTAAGGTCCAAAGATGAAACACCAGAGGTCCTCAAAAACTTTCTCAAGATGATACAACGCAATCTTCAAGCTCAAGTCTTAACCGTAAGAACGGATAGGGGTACTGAATTTTTGAACAAGAACTTGCAATCTTACTTTCGAGAAGAAGGCATCGAACATCAAACGTCTATTGCTCGAACTCCTGAACAAAACGGCGTTGTCGAAAGACGGAACCGTACTTTGGTTGAGGCTGCTCGAACAATGCTTTCTGCTTCAAAATTACCGCTATTCTTCTGGGCTGAAGCAATTGCAACTGCCTGTTATACTCAGAATCGTTCTCTCGTCATCCCTAGACATGAAAAGACACCTTACCACATCATCAATGGCAGGAAACCTACTGTAAAATTCTTTCACGTATTTGGATCTTTATGCTACATCCTTAAAGACGGTGAGAATCTCGACAAGATGAAAGAAAAAGGTGATGCATGTATTTTTATGGGGTATGCGACATTGTCGAAAGGATATCGGGTCTATAACAAGAGAACAAAGATCATTGTCGAAACAATTCATGTGAACTTTGACGAATTGCCACAAATGGTACTTGATCACAACAGCTCAAGTCCCGCACCTCAATGTCCAGCGATGGCACCTACACAAAACAGTGTACGTCCCGTGCAAGAATGTCAACAAAGTACTCCTATAGCAGACTCGACGGATACGACACATATGAATGAGTTGGTTGACTTATATGATCCTATGTTTGATGAATATTACTATGGAAACAATCAAGTTGTGTCAAAGCCTTCCGCTGTCAATACTGCTGATGCACCTGAACAAAATCAAAAAGACACAACTGCCTCTACTTCAGCAACCGTTGCTCAAGAGACAATTCCAGTGGATACTCAACAAACTCAAGAAACTGTCATACAACCAACATCACCAACCGTCAATGCTGAAGGAGAAAACAACAATCAAGCAGTCGATGCACAACCTGACAATGAAGAATTTATCAATCCGTTCGGTACATCGGTACACGAACTCGGAGAGTCTTCTAGTCAACATGTTGATCCGTCCAACATGCATACATTCTACCAACCATATCCATCCACTCACCATTGGACACGTGATCATCCATTGGAGCAAGTCATTGGAAATCCTTCACAACCGGTTCGAACACGCAGACAACTCGAAACCGATGGCGATGTGTGTATGTATGCACTCACCGTGAGTTCAACTGTACCTACAAACATCAAACA
Organism: Glebionis coronaria; assembly: GCA_025667525.1. Lineage (NCBI taxonomy): Eukaryota > Viridiplantae > Streptophyta > Magnoliopsida > Asterales > Asteraceae > Glebionis > Glebionis coronaria. The sequence goes on from CM046874.1 coordinate 646,332,249, forward strand.
AGCCATGACTGATCATGCGTGGATTGAATCAATGCAAGACGAAATTCATCAGTTTGAACGCCTAAATGTTTGGGAACTTGTTGACCGACCCTATGGAATGTCAATTTTAGATTTCAAATGGATCTGGAAAAACAAACTGGATGAAGAACAAACCATCATCAAAAACAAATCTCGTCTTGTGGTTAAGGGATACCGTCAACAAGAAGGCATAGACTACGATGAATCATTCGCTCCAGTCGCTCGTTTGGAAGCAGTCAGGATATTCCTTGCTTATGCTGCACATAAGGGCTTCACGGTTTTTCAGATGGACGTCAAAACTGCTTTTCTCAACGGTCATTTGAAGGAAGAAGTGTATGTGAATCAGCCGGAAGGATTCGTCGATCCTCATCATCCTGACAAAGTCTATCGTCTCAAGAAGGCTGTATATGGACTTAAACAAGCTCCAAGGGCATGGTACGAAGAACTTTCAAACTTCTTGGTGTCCAAAGGATTCTCCAAAGGTTCTATTGATCCTACTCTGTTTACTAATAAATATGGGGATGACATAATGCTGGTGCAAGTTTATGTTGATGACATTATTTTTGGTTCTACGAACCCAAAACTTTCAAAACGTTTTGAAAAATTAATGCACAGCAGATTTGAAATGTCAATGATGGGGGAGCTAAAATTCTTTTTAGGCCTCCAGATTCATCAATCCCCACGTGGTATCTTCATTAACCAAGCTAAGTATGCTCAAGAGATACTTAAAAAGCATGGTATGACCTCATGTGCTCGCGTTGGTACACCATTGTCGACCACATCCCTAGACGCTGACTTGTACTCATATCCCGTAGATCAAACGCGATATCGCAGTATGATCGGGTCACTTATGTACCTTACAGCCAGCAGGCCTGATATTCATCATGCCACATGCTATTGTGCACGATATCAAGCCAGACCTACTCAAAAGCACCTCAAAGAGGTTAAACGGATCTTTCGGTACCTTAAGAATACCATTCACATGGGACTCTGGTATCCGAGGGAAACCGGTTTTCATCTAACGGCTTTTTCAGATTCTGATCACGCAGGTTGTCTTGATAGTCGTAAAAGCACTTCTGGTAGCATACAATTTCTAGGGGAAGACAAGCTTGTCAGCTGGTCGTCAAAGAAGCAGGATTGCACTTCGCTCTCATCAGCTGAAGCAGAATATGTGGCTCTATCCGCGTGTTGTGCTCAAGTCCTTTGGATGAGAACTCAACTCACGGATTATGGCTTCCACTTTGATAAAATACCTATGTATTGTGACTCAAAGTCGGCCATAGTTATATCTTGCAATCCGGTTCAACACTCCCGCACCAAGCACATCGATGTCAGATATCACTTCATCAAGGAACAAGTGGAACGCGGCATCGTGGAATTATACTTTGTCAGAACTGAGTACCAGCTGGCAGACTTGTTTACAAAAGCTCTATCGAAAGATAGGTTTGCGTATCTCGTTGGCCGTCTTGGTATGAAGTATATGACTACAGAAGACTTGGAGGTTTTGGCAAATGAAGCGGCTTGATATTCTCTCATTATGACTTCTAGGCGCATCACAGCTTAGAACTCGGACCTCATCTAAGGAAAGTTTATCTCGGACGATAACTTATCCTTCTAAACGAGAAATTCATATTTCTCGGTCATGAGCTTCTCATAAAAACATTCAAAGTTTTTAAGTTCATGAAAAACGATTTCTAAGTAAATGTCAGCTTAGAACTCGAACTTCAACTTAAGGAAAGTTTATCACGGATGATAACTTATCCTTCACAACGGGAAATTTATTTTTCTCGGTCATGAGCTAGTCACAAAACAATCAAAGTTTTGAGCTCATGAAAAACGGACCCGAAAGGGGAGTGTACGTTTCAGTGCGCTTTCCCTAATCAATAGAAGAGAAGTCTTCTATCCTGATTATTTTAAAACCGTTGAACACAATTTTTCAAGAATTTCTCAAAAGGTTTTTCTAAATCTTTCAAAATTGTGTGTTCAACACTCCCTTCCTCATAATAGGTTTTTATATCTAAAAATGTCATATGTTATTTTGATCAATTTTTGAGGGGGAGCGTTTTAAAATCAAGCCTTTAATGTTGTTGGGTACATCTCTAAAATTGTCATATTTTATGTATCCAACACATTCCGAAAATGATATGAAATTGTCAAATGTAATATATTATATCGGAAAAGGCATCTCAACTCCGTACCTCAACATATTTTGTGGTGTCGTTTTTCTAAAATTTTGTCAAATTTTGTCTCAAGACACACATATATTGTTGAGGGGAGCGTCCCGACTAAAAATGTTCCATGATTCATGCGGGCACACATGTTTCTCTCCCAATCGGTTTTCAAAAATTGTCATATTTTAATCAATTAGTATCTCTAATATGATGTTTTTATATTAGAGATAGGGGGAGAAAATGTGATTAAAATGTAATATATCGCAATATGTGATCTTAAAGACTCAAGTGCAACTCTTTCCTTCACATGCCAAACTATTTCGTATATCGATGCATGTGCGTAGGGGGAGCTTTTCAGAAATGTAAAACTTTCAAGTGTTAAAAGTTTTGATTTTTATCAAGCACTTTGAATGGTTTTCAATGGTTTTATGGTTACGATCTTTACCCAAAACAACCTACTATCCACGACGGAACGATGGAGTCAAAAGGTGGTTTAGGATAGGAAACTAAGTCCTATGATCCAACCAGAACCGGAGGGATCTACCCAAGGACGTTCCATAGCTAGAAATAGTTGTCCTTAGGAAAGATGGAGTGGAATGAAGCTGAATGCGGACCAAGTACTTAAGTTAGCACTGGAACAATCACAACAAGGTGCTAATGATGACGTATTGGTAAGCATTGAAGGAGTTGAATATTCTATGCAACTTAGGTAGAAACCGGGTTAACACATCTTTTGAAGACAAGTGTCATGGACCCAGTGATACGATGCACAACCCTTCCCCAGCCATTTGAGTTTCTCTCAAAAGAAACTTGTCTCATTGTCACGGAGATCAACACGTATCTATTGACTTTCTCACTCCGAGTCAGTTAATATTGAAAAGGTGGCAGTCTGCTCCAGCCTCCGATTACCAAAATGCACTTATTGAGTCTAGAGCCAAACGAGATCAATTTATCATCTCATTAGGACACAATCGAGTCCTACGCATTATCCTTGTGATATTGCCAGAACATCTGAGTGATACGACTCACAATGAAGATGGAAATCCTGCTTGAGCCAGCATTAAACAAGCTCATGGTAGGTAACTTGTGCGATTCTACACGAATCAAACTTGTGAGAACTGGAAAGCAACTAAGTTTCGATTCTTAATTGATTCAAACTTGATTCCAGGTTTCTTCGCAAAATCCATGTGATCTTGCCAGAACATTCAGAGTGACACTCATTAGTGTTCACAGTGACGAATGGAAATCCTTCCAGTGTCAACATCAAACAGCACTGCGGTAGGTAACTCGCAAGATTCTCTATGAATCAAGCTTGTGACAAACTGGAAAGAAACAATGGTGCGATTCTTTTAGAATCAAACTTGTTCCAGGAAATCTGAATTGACGACTCTAATCAGACGGATAATTTATCCTTATGATTCACTCTTTATGTTCGCAGTCTGCTTTGAGACGGTCGAGTAAAGAGAACTGGCTACTACCGCCGGGAAACCCTGTCAAGGAGGTTCTTAATCGAATCTACCTGATCACAGGTACGGTATTTAAATACCGTTCAACGGTCTTCACCGACCGGAGGTAAAACGCTACCGAATTAGGGTGAAATGTTCAAAGCCATTTCATCCGTGTCTATATATGTTGCTGCATATCAAGAAGGTGGCGTAGCTGTGCAACCGATGTCGATTCAGAAGTCACAAGAGCACAAGATGGTGATAATCAAGATACCTAAGAATGTAAGAATGTAATAGGTCATCTTAGTCACAAGGAGTACAGATGAAGATCTCAAGCACTCGAAGTCAAATGACAAAGGCTCAAGATAAAGATCACGAAAGCATGAAGGAACAAAGCTGTTACAAACAAGATCAAGACCAAGATACAAGACCAAAGCAGGAAGATCTCCTCTACAAGAATGTATTCACTCAACCATCTTATGCTTTTTAAGCATTTTAAGATGACCGATACATTGGGGGAGATTGTTAGCCCTATATTTTATATAGTCGAACAAGAATGTAATAGGTCATCTTAGTCGTTAAAAGGTCTTATATTGTAATAGGTTAGTCGGGAAAACCGGGCTTGGACTTTAAGCTAATATTGTATAAGTTAGGGGCGTAAGCCCAAAACAAAGCCAAGCCCGGCCCAAGGAAACAAAGCCCACGGCCCAAAAGGCCAAGGGTATATAACCCTCTTTCACATGTGAAAGAGGGTGTTGGTTCATTTCATTAAACACATAGTTTTAGTGTAAACCTTCCACTTCTCTCTCTACTTTCTCTTTCTACTTTTCTTCTCTTTCTCTCTCTAAGAATCTTGTGTTATGGATTAAATGGGAATAACACTACCACTGATTGCTAAATTCTACGTGTATCGATGTTTTCTATCCTTTATTGCTTCATCCTAATGTTCGCATTAGTGATGCAACCATTGAACAAGTACTCATCTTGATTTGAGTTACGTTGTAGATTATTCTTTTTGAGTGCCATCGAGATCATTGATTGTAGTGTTTTACTACTCTTTAGGAAAAGAGCGTAAATAGCGGAAAGTATTAAGTACGACGGTTTAGGAAAACCGTGCACGAATGACCCACAATCAAATAAAAAGAGAGAAGAGATTCGTTTCCCAAGGAGGTATGGTGTTGTGAATTAACTTGTATGTATTTGAGATTAATATTGAGAAGATGGAAGACGGTCTCGTGGAAATTACACTATGACGTAAAAACGAAAACGTAAAGCCGTAGAAAAACCACAAAAATTAAAAATTAAGCTAAAACCAAAAACAAAATCAAGAAAAGATTAAAAAGACTAAAATAAGTCTTAAATAATATAAACCAAGATAAAAATCCAACAAAGATATTTTAAAACCCTTTATTAATTAAATAATTAATTTTAAATGCTAATTAAAGCCCTAAAATTAATTACAACTAATAAAATATCCCAAAATATGATTTTATTGGACAAATACTTAACTTATATTATTAGAAGACTAAAAAGTAATTTTCTAAAAATTAAAACCTATTAAAACTATTTTTAAAACCCTAAAAATGATTTAAAATAATTAAAACCTAATTAAACTTAAAATAATTATAAAAATAAATCTAAAAGCTTAAAAATTATTCTAAAAATGGAAAAGGTCCTAATTAATGATAAAGAATCTAAGAAAAATGAAAAAGAAAGAAAAATGAAATTTTGAAAAATTAATAATAAAATATTATTAAAATAATACTAAAAAAAAAATAAACGTTTCTAAAATTTGAAATAAAAAATTTATAAAAATCCTAAATAATATAACTAAGAGAAAAACACAAATTATAGCTCCTAAACCTTTTTTAATAATTTTATAAAAATCTTTAAAGTTTATAAAAAACCTTAAATTAATATAAAATTAAAAATTAAAGTTTATAAAACCAAAATAAGATGTAAACCTCAAGATATATATTAAAAAGCTAAAAACTATTTTTCCTAAAAATTTAAACTCTTTTTGGTATTTTTTATTGATTTTCTAAATTACGTCTAATAATTAAATCCTAGAAAATAATTTAATAAACGGAAAAATGTGAAACCAATTTTTAAAATTCACTAAACCTAATACTATCCTAAGAAAAATAAGAAAAACAAAATAAGTCAAATAAATAAGCTGAAAATGAAGTAAAAAGCTACGGCTTTCTATAAAAGCTACAAGTGAAAAACGGGTTAAAAGAATTAACAATCCACCCTTGGTCAGTAAAAGACCCAAGGGCAGGATGGTTAAGTTGTTGGTGTGATGAACGGCAGGTCAGGGGTTCGAGGTGTGTAACCCCCCCCCTTTTTACACTTTTTTTTTTATTTTTTATTTTTCACTTCTCAAACCAAAACTGACACTTGAATGACTTGTAAACCAAACCACATAGCTTTTTAACACTGATATTAAGCAAATTGAGGATCAAAACTTTGGCCAGTTCAACTTAGAGCACAAGCAGGTTGCTGCTTTGTGTTTACTTTCTTTACAAGTGAGTAAGGCCAAAGGAGTTGGCCTTTGAGCTTATTTTGGTATTGATATTTGAGCAATAAGGCACCCTTGAGCTTATTGAAGCTCAAGGAGTCAGCAAATAAGCAAATACAAACACCTTGCACACAAAAGAAGGCAAATCAAAGCACACTAAGCACCTAGCAAGTTTCTGATATGATGAAGCTAGGTCTGATGACTAAATAGCTTCTAGCTAGCACCCTTGTGAGTTTACTTGACCAAATTAAGCACACACCCTTACCTAATGATGCACAAACTACTTGCAAACCTACAACATCCTAAATCTAAACAGTTTTCAAGAATCAAAGCTCATAAATTCATGACAATGAGCAAATTTGGCATGCACAGATTTTTGAACTCACTTTTCTTTTTAAACTCCACCAAACTTGTTACCAAATTGTTCCAAACTAACTCCCTACTAACTACTACCCTAACTCAATCTTTTTCAATTCCACTAACATGTTTTAATAGCCTAAATCAACACTATGACCCTGCTTAAACCTATTGCCAAACAGCCTGTTAAACTTTTTGAAAACGTTTTTATCACACCAAAATGCTTACAAAAGCTAAACAACTGGTTCTAAGATCTCAAAACATGCATACTAACATCACATAAGCACAAATCCAACACCTTAATCACACCAATAGCAGATAATCAATCATTCACATACACTTGCTATTTTTTCTGAAATTTTCAAAAGTAAAAGGAGATTACCTTAAGGTTTTACTTCCAAAACCTTAGAGGATGAAAATCCTCCTCCAATCCAACTCGGGTTGGAGCAGACTTAGATCAACAACACCACTCTTCCTGCTTAAAAACAATACAAAAGAAAAGACAAGAAAGATACTAACAAAAGTATATTTTCTGTTTACCTTTTTTTCTTTCTTTTCAAAACTTTTCCAAAACTTCTAAAACTTCTAAACACGTTTTAATAACCTGATATCACTAACAAATTCAAACTTCTTAATACCAAAAACTTTGGACAGATTCTTACCAAAAATCTTCCAAATTTTAAAAACCTTTGAACTATTTTGAACCCTCAGAATTACTCAACCAAATCAAACATGGAACTCAGAATCAAGCTTAACAACACACAACTTTTAAAAACAAAAAGGAATTATAATTGATTGAATCAAAAACCAAACTTTTATTTATTAAAAAGGAATTACAAGTTAAAAGCTTGAAACTGGAACAAGGGCTTCACACATTCTGTGAGCTCCTTATATAGAGACCTAAGAAGATACTAGAAAGCTAAAATTACAAAACCCTAAACTAGAAAATCTCAATAATACCCTTGGACGTTTTTGAGGTGAATTGTCCAATATTTGATCTTGGCCTTCTAATTTTGCGTTGGGAGGAAGCCTTTCATCTTGGACGTTCATTGTGGACACGTCATTTCCTTGGGGACAAAGGAATGATGCTATTGGTGGAATGGGGAATTGGGGGTTTGGTACACACGCTTGGGATTGGTGTATGGGTGTGTGGGATTAGTTCGTGTGTGTGGGAATTACAAGTGTGCAAAGTTAATTGGAAATTTACCCAAGTTAAGTAAGTGTAAATACTGGGCGTGTAAAAGATAAACAGTAAACCTGTTTGATCCTAAAAAGGGGGAAAGTAAGGTGTTAAGCGCCTTTTCTGTTTAAATCTTTCCAAGTGTGCACTTTTGGCCCTTCTCTTTTGATATTTTTGGCTTTTAAAGTTTCAGCCCTAGAAAACGTTTTATCCTTTGTATTTAACTTTCCCAACTTTGCATTTTTTGCACAAAAGTTTTCCAAAAGGTTTCAAAGGTGTATTTTTGACATGTTTGAATAATTCAAGGGCTGATCTTGTACTCTTTTGATCTTCAAAGGTCTTCACTTTAACTTTGACTTCATGAGGGACCATAATTGGAAATTTGAATTTGTTGAAGGACTATTCTTGCCATTTCTTCAATCTTGAAGGACCTTTTTGCAATTTTGACAAACTTAAGGGACCAAACTTGTAATTATTATTATACAAGGGTTTTAAGTGTCATTTCTTCATTCATTGAGGATCAATCTTGTTTTGTCTTCAAGTCTTCAAGGGTATTTGATGAAAATTCCATGATTAGGGCCCGGTTCATTGTACGGCTTCGTTTCTCGTGTTCGTTTTTCCTTGTATCTTGTGATCTTTTGTCTTTTTCACGATATCCATACCTAAAATACACAAGTAAACAAACACAAGCATATATATGGTATTTTATGACATTTTAATGCATTTAAAGCCCGAAAAGAACGATGAGATCATGTATAAATGCCATCTCATCACTCCCCCATACTAAGCCATTGCCGTGCCCTCACGCAATGCTAGAATAAAGTATCTAAGCATCACCAAAGTTCAATTTTATTAACCTTTATTGAAGAGTAAAAGACTTGCAACATACTACGAGATTGTGTAAAGACATAATGTATGATTTTCATCACCAAAATGTGACTTTTATGGTCAAAGAATAGAAACAAGTTAATGTCCCTTAGAGTAAACTTCGTCATCCTTGATTGTCATACATTCCATGCTAAGTGCAAAAACAAGATCATTGTTGGTACAAGTCACAATGCTAACACTACTCATACGTTCAAATTGTGTAATACTTTTTCTCCCCGCAATCCTAGTTATTATAAAAGGAAATGGGTTACTAGCATTTTTTTATCTAATTGTCATGGATCACAAGTGATTCATATTGACTTATTTTGTGTAGTTATTAGTCCGAAAGCAAAGTAGCACGATTTGATCAATAGTTAGCCGAAGGACAAAATCTTTTAAAACGGCTTCTCGTGTATCTCCTTAAGTTCATATCTTGGCATAACTCGTTTCACGATTTGAGACCTTTCTCGGACCGATATTTGGCATGTACTTCATACTTCAAATCTTGGGAAGACGTTCTCGAAATTATGGTCTTCTCTTCATATATTTGGAATTTCTTCACTTGACGTTTTTGAGAGATTCTTCATATAGGACCACGACTTCATCATTTTTCTTCAATCTTTACTTTGGATTTTGATATACAACGATCCGCCTCCTTTTCGGACTTGGATATATTCATCCTCATACCTTGTTAGGGTCTTTTTGGATAGACTTTCTCCATTCTTTAGGGGAGTAATAGCTTCTCGTCGTGTGTCTCGATCCTTCATATTGATTTTGGAACAATGATACTTCACATCATCTTTGGATCTTTAGCAAAAATAGAGCTCCTCATGCCTTGTTAGGGCCTTTTTGGATGATCGCCAATCTTCGCGTCCCGCTTCAATAAGTTATGCCTTGGCTATGAACTCTATTCAACCCCGAGCAACTTTTAAACGATCTTGCGCTAGAGGCTAAGTAACCTTTCAAATCGTACGACCTTACTTATTGCAATTATGATTTATTCCTAATGCATTGATCTTATGGGAAGAAAAAGCCACAATTAAAAACATATGAGTTTTTGAAAGAACATTTTCATGTTCTACGTTTAGCATGATCACTTGTCTAACTCTATCATTTCTCGTTCTTCACTATATAAAGACCTCTAATTAAAGAGACTCGTGAATACTTAGCCATGCAAGTCAAAATTAAGCCAAATTTGGATTAGCTTTCATTAAGACTATATCAAATCAAAGTTTTGGGTTTTCAAGCCACCTATAGGATCTTGCACTTTCTTGGACTTTTTCAAGTTTAGAGAATGCGTTTTAAAGTTCCCTTGATAAGTGACTTTCTAGAATCAATTATAGTAACTTGCGAAAAGTTCTTGTTCTTAACCCGAATGAATTAAGACTTTCGCGTTTTAAAGCTCCCTATATAAAAGTCTAGCAAAACTTGAATTGAGCGGGTTAAGGAATGTAAATGGCTCCAAATGCCCATCAAGTCAAAAATTAACTCTTATTCTACCCATCGGAAAATATACATTCGTGTCTTAAAAACACTTATGAAAACTAAGAAAAAATTTTAAAATTTGGCCATTTTTAGCCTTATTAGCAAAACAAAACATTGAAAATTGGAAAACGTGAGGGCGTAGCAAAGCAAGTATCTATTCACCCCCCCATACTAAAAGTAAACATTGTCCTCAATGTTTCGATTCTAAAGGTGGAGCACCCCCATACTAGAGACGAAGAGTCGAATGCTTAGGATCTAGCATGGAAAGGGTGATCAACAATATATCTAAAGCCGTTTATTAATTATGCTAAAAGATAATTGTTAGAACAATAAAGGATATGTCATGGATTCGTGAAAAACTTCTTCAAACGAACGATGGAGGCTCACGTAAACGAACACGAGAGTCTTCAATCGTAGACGATGATGATGATCTAGATAACACAATCACAAACAACCACGAGACAACGAGTTGGAAGGGTACAAGTCCCCTTATTAGTGAATAAAAAGATAAGCATGGGATCTCCCCCACGAGGCACCTCGTTTTTGATTACCGAGTCATGAGCTCGACTCGATCCCCTTAAAATGTGAACATTTAGGGAAATCATGGTGTGGTCAATTTTTGATGGGGCTTACATGATAAACAAGGCCCAAAAAGCAACCGGTAAAAAGGACTAAGTCCTTAAGTGATGCAAAATACCGGGGTCGAAGATGGCGTTCTCGTTTTCATGGGAAAAACAATTCAACGCCACTTCACCATGTGCCATAAACTCAAAGAGTTTGAAGAAAATAGATGAGAAGTAGAAGGGTGAGACAATTGGTAAGACAAACGTTTGAGCTACTCGAGGTAGACTCGCACCAAGCAAATAGATATAGTTTCCATTTATTGCATCGGTGGAAGACCGAGATTTCCCTTTACATGAAATTCCGGGATCGAATATCTCGTCCTCGGTGGACAAGGATGAGGGAACATAAGGGGCTTCCCCCATACTAGAACTACACAAAACATCGTCAAAAGGAGTAGACGAGTTTGTAGCATTCAAAGCACGCGGTGATGACGGAGTTAGATTTGTAGAAAAATCAATTAAATCACATTTAAGATCTTTTTCCTTTTTATCTTTTAAACTCTTCTTATGAAAACCCTTGTTGATTATGTCGAAAATATTCGGTGTTTCTAAGACGATGTTAGTTACACTAAAAATTCTCACATTTTGAAACCGTTTTGGTTTTGGTGGTGGCAAGTTCTCAAAACGTTTATCGACGAAGAAAACCTCCCCATCGGGGCCAACATATTCATCATCCGAAAGATCTTCCGTAGAAACCGGCAACTTATCAATACTTTTCAAGAATGAATGTTCGAGATGAGGCGAAGAATTTTTTGATTCAAGTATTGATGGTTTCTTCTTTGTAGGCTTAGTACTCATAACCTCCACCGGCGGAGGAAATGGTAAATTGTTTTTGGCGACATTCCCTAAAACTCTTGGTGAAAATTCTTTGCAAACGACATTGGTCGAGTCACCATGGTTTAAAGTTGCAATAGAATATACATGAGAAAGATTGGAGTTTTGTGTTGCATTGATGACAAGTTCTTCTTCATTGAAACGAAGGGTGATTTTACGAGCATGAACATCGATAAGTGCTCTTGATGTATCCAAAAATGAACGACCCAAAATGAGAGGAACTTTTCGATTGATGGGAATGTCTACAACGATAAAGTCAACGGGATAGTAAAACTTTCCGACTTTAACGAAAACGTCCTCGGCTACTCCACATGCCATGATCGTAGAATGATCGGCCATCTCGATGGACATGTTCGAAGGAGTAAGAGCCGGAAGCGAAAGCGATTTGAAAATCTCGAGAGGCATTAAATTAATACTAGCACCAAGATCGGCCAAGGCGTAGCATTCCTCCATATCTTGTATAGCACACGGAATCAAAAATTTACCGGGATCACCGACTTTTTGTGGTATGCGGCTTAGAAAAACCGATGAACAACTAGACGATTGTTGTAACTTTTCTTTGTTGTTTAGCATACTTTTGAAGTTTGCGGCGAATCGAGGCATCATGATTAAAGCATCGGCAAAACTTATGTTAAAGTGCAAATCACGAAACATTTTCATAAATAGCTCAAATTGATAATTGTTCCTTTCTTGTGCTTTCTCTTTGTTACGTCTCGAAGGGTAAGGTAAAGGTGGTGTGGGTTGGTCATTAGGCAACGGCCTTGGAAACTCGGGTTCCACAATTGGTATTGGTGTAACCGTAGGTGTGGTTTGAGCGGTACTTCGTGGGATTGTAATGTGCTCCTTTTCGACCATCACCTCGGGTTCTTTCTCGATTTCCTTCTCCGTAGAAGTACTTGGACGAGAGATTGGTTCCTTGAAAGTTTTACCACTTCGTGTAGTAATAACCTTCATTTCTCCCTTCGGGTTTGCAATGGTATCACTAGGAAGACCACCCGAAGAAGAGGGCTTACACATGATAGCTTCAAACATCTTAGCCATTCGGTCCTCAAATTTTGATTGCCTAGCATCCGCTTTCAATAACTCTTGCTTAATCTCATGTTGTCCTAATTCCATCTTTTGTTGGTTTTGTTGAAGACGTTGGACATTTCCTTCCATTTTGTTTGCATGAGTTTTAAGTTCATTAGCAAGTTCATTTTTAAGCTCGTTTTTCAACTCGGACCTTAAGCTAATCATCTCACGTTGCATGTTATCAAATTTAGCATCATTTGCTTTAGCATAATCTAAAAATTCTCCTTGCAAATTTTTCGTGTGAGCATTTTGAAAACCTTGTGTAGTGTTTTGAAAATCACGGTTTTGATTTTGATTAGAGATTTGTCCATTCCCACTTTGATAATTCCCTTTGTTGTAATTGCGTGTGTTGCCTTGGTAATTACCTTGGTTGTTGTTTCGATAATTGTTAACATTTTGGTTTGGTGGAGCTTGATTTTGGCGGGAACCTTGGCCGTTTTGGTTATAAGTTCCCGTTGCTACATAAGCACTCGAAGTGTTACCATCCGCGGTAATGCACTCGGAAAGATCATGAGCTCCCCCACACGATAAACAACTCTTAGCAACCGCTTTAACCGAAGCGGAATTGGAAGCTTCTTGAGCCTTCCAATGGGACATTAGATTAGCAAATCTATCAAAAAACCGATTTTCCTCATTAGCTTCATCATGTAAGGCGTTAATGCTACGAGACGATTGTGACGAAGATGACGAACCCATATTGGCAACACTCGGTGTGTTACGAGGGCTATAAACCTTAGATCGATTCTCAATTATTTGTAAAGCCTCATTTGTCATCTTGCACAAAAAATTACCACCCGCGGCGGCATTCAAATAATCTCGTTCATGATCATTAAGCCCATTATAAAAGGTATCAATTTGATGCAATTCCGAAAAATCATGATGAGGACATTCATGTAACATCTCCTTAAATCGTTCCCATGCCATTGAAAAACTTTCATTGTTACGTTGCACAAATCGTGAAATCTCATTTTTTAAGTGTGTTGTTTTCGATGGTGGAAAAAACTTGTTCACAAACTTAGAAACGAGATCGGCCCATGTCAAAATCGAATTTGGCGGTTCTTTCTCGAGCCAAATTTTTGCGGGTCCATCCAACGAATATGGAAACAACATCATCTTAATGGCGTCATGTGGAACATCTTTGAATTTGCTAGTGGCGGTGAGACGGTTGAAATTCCTAATGTGGTAATGCGGGTTGTCTTTCTCATGACCTCGAAATTTGTTTGCTTGTAGCATCGACATTAAACCCGTCTTAATCTCGAAATTCTCCGCAAGGATGGCGGGAATCACAATAGCCTCTCCAAAACCCTCGGTGGGTGCTTGTAGCAACTCCATCATAGTACGATTAGCCATTACGACTTCTTGTTCTATAATAGGTTCAACAATTGGAGGTTCTTCAACAATCAACGATCCTTGATTTGCTTGCTTTTGAAGACGTTTACGAGCTCGTTTTGCTTGATTACGAGTGATCATAAACTTCACGAAGAATGGGAGGTGAGCAAAGAAGATTCTTTTTGGTTGTTTTGTGGATTTTCAATTTTTTTGTGTTTTTGATGATATTTAATTTTTTTGGATTTTGGTGTATCTTTGTAGACAACAATCTACAAAATCTCTCCTCGAATCAAACTCTTGATTAAAGAAGCCTCAAAGGAATGAAAACGATCACGTGGAGTGAACGCCTTCGGATGACTTTAGAACTTTGGTGAAAACCAAATTGTTCACGAGGGTTTAATCACAAAGAAAACCAAGCAAAATATAGTATACGTATTAATACTTTGGGCGGCAAAACCCTCGATTAGCTTTCAATCTCAAAATACTCACAAGCAAGCGGGGAAACGAGGCGGCGCGAAGCACTTAAGAGCCTTTTTCCTTAGGGTATATTTTATAATACCCGCCTTATACCCACCTTATAGTTCGTATCTTTCAAAATCGAGCTTCACGAAAGTATTTATCTATTTTTGCCTTTTCTTTTTGTTTGAGATTCGAATACAATAATTAGGAGATCAAATCCCAATTAAGGTTGTGTTTTCACACTTTTGGAGATATTGTAAATTTATTGTGATACTTAATACAATATATTAATAATATTCACAAAGAAAAACCAAGAAAACCGATAATACGTGTTAAGGGAGTTCCACTTAACACAAATACTATTTATGGATAATATCAAAAACAAAATTTTCCAAATTAAAGCACAACACACCTCCCCGGCAGCGGCGCCAAAAATGATTGTAGTGTTTTACTACTCTTTAGGAAAAGAGCGTAAATAGCGGAAAGTATTAAGTACGACGGTTTAGGAAAACCGTGCACGAATGACCCACAATCAAATAAAAAGAGAGAAGAGATTCGTTTCCCAAGGAGGTATGGTGTTGTGAATTAACTTGTATGTATTTGAGATTAATATTGAGAAGATGGAAGACGGTCTCGTGGAAATTACACTATGACGTAAAAACGAAAACGTAAAGCCGTAGAAAAACCACAAAAATTAAAAATTAAGCTAAAACCAAAAACAAAATCAAGAAAAGATTAAAAAGACTAAAATAAGTCTTAAATAATATAAACCAAGATAAAAATCCAACAAAGATATTTTAAAACCCTTTATTAATTAAATAATTAATTTTAAATGCTAATTAAAGCCCTAAAATTAATTACAACTAATAAAATATCCCAAAATATGATTTTATTGGACAAATACTTAACTTATATTATTAGAAGACTAAAAAGTAATTTTCTAAAAATTAAAACCTATTAAAACTATTTTTAAAACCCTAAAAATGATTTAAAATAATTAAAACCTAATTAAATTTAAAATAATTATAAAAATAAATCTAAAAGCTTAAAAATTATTCTAAAAATGGAAAAGGTCCTAATTAATGATAAAGAATCTAAGAAAAATGAAAAAGAAAGAAAAATGAAATTTTAAAAAATTAATAATAAAATATTATTAAAATAATACTAAAAAAAAAATAAACGTTTCTAAAATTTGAAATAAAAAATTTATAAAAATCCTAAATAATATAACTAAGAGAAAAACACAAATTATAGCTCCTAAACCTTTTTTAATAATTTTATAAAAATCTTTAAAGTTTATAAAAAACCTTAAATTAATATAAAATTAAAAATTAAAGTTTATAAAACCAAAATAAGATGTAAACCTCAAGATATATGTTAAAAAGCTAAAAACTATTTTTCCTAAAAATTTAAACTCTTTTTGGTATTTTTTATTGATTTTCTAAATTACGTCTAATAATTAAATCCTAGAAAATAATTTAATAAACGGAAAAATGTGAAACCAATTTTTAAAATTCACTAAACCTAATACTATCCTAAGAAAAATAAGAAAAACAAAATAAGTCAAATAAATAAGCTGAAAATGAAGTAAAAAGCTACGGCTTTCTATAAAAGCTACAAGTGAAAAACGGGTTAAAAGAATTAACAATCCACCCTTGGTCAGTAAAAGACCCAAGGGCAGGATGGTTAAGTTGTTGGTGTGATGAACGGCAGGTCAGGGGTTCGAGGTGTGTAACCCCCCCCCCCCCTTTTTACACTTTTTTTTTTATTTTTTATTTTTCACTTCTCAAACCAAAACTGACACTTGAATGACTTGTAAACCAAACCACATAGCTTTTTAACACTGATATTAAGCAAATTGAGGATCAAAACTTTGGCCAGTTCAACTTAGAGCACAAGCAGGTTGCTGCTTTGTGTTTACTTTCTTTACAAGTGAGTAAGGCCAAAGGAGTTGGCCTTTGAGCTTATTTTGGTATTGATATTTGAGCAATAAGGCACCCTTGAGCTTATTGAAGCTCAAGGAGTCAGCAAATAAGCAAATACAAACACCTTGCACACAAAAGAAGGCAAATCAAAGCACACTAAGCACCTAGCAAGTTTCTGATATGATGAAGCTAGGTCTGATGACTAAATAGCTTCTAGCTAGCACCCTTGTGAGTTTTACTTGACCAAATTAAGCACACACCCTTACCTAATGATGCACAAACTACTTGCAAACCTACAACATCCTAAATCTAAACAGTTTTCAAGAATCAAAGCTCATAAATTCATGACAATGAGCAAATTTGGCATGCACAGATTTTTGAACTCACTTTTCTTTTTAAACTCCACCAAACTTGTTACCAAATTGTTCCAAACTAACTCCCTACTAACTACTACCCTAACTCAATCTTTTTCAATTCCACTAACATGTTTTAATAGCCTAAATCAACACTATGACCCTGCTTAAACCTATTGCCAAACAGCCTGTTAAACTTTTTGAAAACGTTTTTGTCACACCAAAATGCTTACAAAAGCTAAACAACTGGTTCTAAGATCTCAAAACATGCATACTAACATCACATAAGCACAAATCCAACACCTTAATCACACCAATAGCAGATAATCAATCATTCACATACACTTGCTATTTTTTCTGAAATTTTCAAAAGTAAAAGGAGATTACCTTAAGGTTTTACTTCCAAAACCTTAGAGGATGAAAATCCTCCTCCAATCCAACTCGGGTTGGAGCAGACTTAGATCAACAACACCACTCTTCCTGCTTAAAAACAATACAAAAGAAAAGACAAGAAAGATACTAACAAAAGTATATTTTCTGTTTACCTTTTTTTCTTTCTTTTCAAAACTTTTCCAAAACTTCTAAAACTTCTAAACACGTTTTAATAACCTGATATCACTAACAAATTCAAACTTCTTAATACCAAAAACTTTGGACAGATTCTTACCAAAAATCTTCCAAATTTTAAAAACCTTTGAACTATTTTGAACCCTCAGAATTACTCAACCAAATCAAACATGGAACTCAGAATCAAGCTTAACAACACACAACTTTTAAAAACAAAAAGGAATTATAATTGATTGAATCAAAAACCAAACTTTTATTTATTAAAAAGGAATTACAAGTTAAAAGCTTGAAACTGGAACAAGGGTTTCACACATTCTGTGAGCTCCTTATATAGAGACCTAAGAAGATACTAGAAAGCTAAAATTACAAAACCCTAAACTAGAAAATCTCAATAATACCCTTGGACGTTTTTGAGGTGAATTGTCCAATATTTGATCTTGGCCTTCTAATTTTGCGTTGGGAGGAAGCCTTTCATCTTGGACGTTCATTGTGGACACGTCATTTCCTTGGGGACAAAGGAATGATGCTATTGGTGGAATGGAGAATTGGGGGTTTGGTACACACGCTTGGGATTGGTGTATGGGTGTGTGGGATTAGTTCGTGTGTGTGGGAATTACAAGTGTGCAAAGTTAATTGGAAATTTACCCAAGTTAAGTAAGTGTAAATACTGGGCGTGTAAAAGATAAACAGTAAACCTGTTTGATCCTAAAAAGGGGGAAAGTAAGGTGTTAAGCGCCTTTTCTGTTTAAATCTTTCCAAGTGTGCACTTTTGGCCCTTCTCTTTTGATATTTTTGGCTTTTAAAGTTTCAGCCCTAGAAAACGTTTTATCCTTTGTATTTAACTTTCCCAACTTTGCATTTTTTGCACAAAAGTTTTCCAAAAGGTTTCAAAGGTGTATTTTTGACATGTTTGAATAATTCAAGGGCTGATCTTGTACTCTTTTGATCTTCAAAGGTCTTCACTTTAACTTTGACTTCATGAGGGACCATAATTGGAAATTTGAATTTGTTGAAGGACTATTCTTGCCATTTCTTCAATCTTGAAGGACCTTTTTGCAATTTTGACAAACTTAAGGGACCAAACTTGTAATTATTATTATACAAGGGTTTTAAGTGTCATTTCTTCATTCATTGAGGATCAATCTTGTTTTGTCTTCAAGTCTTCAAGGGTATTTGATGAAAATTCCATGATTAGGGCCCGGTTCATTGTACGGCTTCGTTTCTCGTGTTCGTTTTTCCTTGTATCTTGTGATCTTTTGTCTTTTTCATGATATCCATACCTAAAATACACAAGTAAACAAACACAAGCATATATATGGTATTTTATGACATTTTAATGCATTTAAAGCCCGAAAAGAACGATGAGATCATGTATAAATGCCATCTCATCAATCATGAACCTCATGATTAATTGGCTAAGCTCATTTCCTATTATTTTGAAGTTAGTTCTTGGTGAACAAGCTTTCATCACTCTTTTGCAGATCACTCATTCTTTTTATAAGATAAAACAGTATTCCTTGAGAAAAATTGGATTTTATCACTATAAGGATTATTCAAAGTGAGATTTATAAGTGATTGTTATCGAAATGAGGTTGTTTATAAAGTACCTTGGAAAACTTAACTGTTTTCATAACAAATAAAATCTTTGTAAATTTATTCTTGATTCTTATTTAAGAATTAAGCATGAAAATGTTTTTATTATAAACATGATGATAAAATTTTGACGAACTGAGTATTGCATCGTTAATCTTGATATTGTATATAGTTGCGCGCCAACATACAATTTGGAATGGACCATGCAAGGCTGATTAGTAGTCACCATAAAACTGATTAATAAACACTACATTTTCTTTAAAGATTGTTAAAGATTAAATTTTATGAGATCTGCAAGAAGTGAAAAATAAGGACATAGTGTAAGGGACACCTACATATGTGCCTGTAGCGTCTATTCTCCTGAGTCGAATTTACTCATCTGTCGAAATTGTCTTATTTGAAAATTGACAATTCTTTCTTGTCTAATTCTCCCGTGGTGAGATTCTTAGGAAAAGTATCTGAATACCGAGTGTTGATACCCGACTGGATGTATCGACGTTCCTATCATTTCTTTTGATTTTATTTCATTTGAATGACCTGGGTAACGATCCGAGGAGCTTTCGAATGCGTACCTGAATTATGAAAACATGGGATATACTCATATTCGTTAATGTTTTCGTCTGTATCTGATTTGAAATTCTCTCGCATAGATTATGCGTTTACATTACTCTTTGGATGATAGTTGTGTCTCCATATATCCTTGAATTTGCGAAGGATTATGAGTTATTATTATTAGTCTTTTGAGGAATTCATATCATATCGACGGCAATAAAACTGAAAAGTTGATAGTGCTAGTAGAATGGATTGATTGATTATGACATGACGACATTGTCTTAATTGATGGGAACTCGAATAGAATTCCTCTAAATGATAAGATGTTGATTATCAAAAGTGATCTAAATAATTCTTGATGAATGACCATATCCTGCATTTAGACTTGGAATTATACCATGAATGGTTGTGAATTAGTCATAGATATTATAATCTAGAAAGAACTTAAAACTAATGTATTAAAAGAAGTTTATGTTATCTGAAACTTTAGAAGGTATTTATTGGTAAATTACCTAGAACTTTCGCCAAGGAAAGTTGAATTTGGTATTGATTATATTCCCGGTGTTGCACCTGTGGCATGTGCACTGTACGTCACCACCATCTGAATTAAAAGAATTACCGTACAACTGAGGGAGTTGTCGGAGAAAGATTTTATTCTACCGAGCTCGTCATTATGAAGAGCTATGGTGTTATTATTTCTTATATTTATTGATTACTGTGAACTGAGTAAATTGACAATCGAAAACGATATCCATGACTCGAAATGGAAGATTTGTTCGATCATTTACAAGGTTCTAGCGTATGTTCTAAAGATTTGATCCATGGCATGGTTATCATCAACTTCGCATCTACGAAAAAGATTATCTATTCCAATCACTACATCCAGAACTTGTAATGAACACTATGAGTTTCACGTGATGTCGTTTGGATTGACTAATACACATGTAGCATCCATAAATTTGGTGAATCACGTGTGTAGGCTATAATTTGATAAATTCATGCTCGTGGTCATTAAGAACCATCTGTTTGTTTATAAGAATAAGAAGAAGTTAATAATTAATTATAGATTGCCCTGAATTGGCCGAACAATGAAAACTGTACCTTGAATAATTAACATGTGATTTAAGACTTAATCCTTTACATAAAATGACCGTGTGATTAATAAGATAATTGAATCTATATTGACTTTTCAAATATTAGAGCCATTAAGGCTTAGGGTTATACCAAAAAGAAAAGTGCAAATATGTTTTGACAAATGTTTTAACAAATGATTTTTAAGGGATTATTCCCTTATACACAAATCATTTAACTAAACTCCTGTTTAGGGGTAAATGTTTGTGTATACATCAAAACAACCTAAGAGGGATTGAGGAAACATTTAAACCATAACTTGAAATTTGAAACGACAATTTTTGCTTTCAATTAAGAAAATTTTGACCAAAGTATAACCAAGGATTTTTCGAACATTTATGAATCTTATTAATTATTTTAATCATTTTCGATAAATCAACAAAAATCTTGTTAAATAAATTCAAATTTATTCTTTTGAACATTTTCCTATAATTGGACGAACCGAGAAATTTAAAACTTTTTACGGTTACGTTTCATAAAATTTAATATTTATTATCTAATTACTTGTAATACTTATCGACGCTTTAAACGTCGAATTGAGCAAAACTGAAAAAAAAAATATAATAGTTGAGACGAAACTAAGACATAGAAAATATGAAGAAAGAATTTTTGAGTAAATTGTAGACATGATAATTATTTCATCAGGAAAGATGAATGTAAATACTGACACATTATATAAAAAGGATAAAGAATCAATTAGGATGTGTTCCTTAATAATGAATGTGCAAAATAAATTGCCGAGCAATTTAAAATATAGCCGATGCTAATAAAAAGGATAATATAGATAATAAAAGGGGTTCGCGGCTAATGTGAACCATTAGATTTGAGAAGCCGATGGCGTTGAATGTATAAAAGGTCGTTTGTGGTTGCCTAAATATGGAGATTTTGAGATATAGTTATGTTGGAATCTTGTAAGTATAAGTATTCTATTCCTGTCATTTCTGATTTAATGTATCTTTATCTGAAGAGGTTGTACTAATGGCAAATTATGAAGGAAGAAATTGCTTCTTACATTAGTAAACGTCTAGCTATTGCAAAGGTCATCATCTGAATTTGATTCGATTTGGGTCATCGTCGACAGACTGACCAAATCTACTAATATCATTCTTGTTAATGATAGATTCTTGATGAAGAAATTGACTCTTTATATTTAAAGGAGTTGTGTAAACATGGTGTGCCTGTATCGAACATCTCTATCAAGATCCTCGATTCACATTGAATTTTTAGAGATTTGCTCAGAAGTCATTAAGAAAGAATCTTGATGAGAGTACTGTGTACCACCCCAATCGAAGGGACGAGGTAAAGTAACGATACAAAATACTATAAGCTTTGTTCTATGTTTGAATGATTGACCTTTGGTAATAGACCGTATAATCGTTTTCCTTTGAAGAGATTATCATTGATAATTATCGTGTTAGTATCGAGATCGACTCTTGTTAGGATCTATAGTAGAGTATCTGTAAGCAGGAGTTCGGATGAAGACACCCGACATACACCCATTGTGAGTTGTACATGTCTTTTAGGTTTAAGGTTTCCTATGATGGCGAACCTAACCTTGCAAAATACCCAACCCGCGAGACCTGAAATGATTGTTGAAATTAGGATCTGATTATTGACTGCCGGTAGTGGGAAAGAGGTTATGTGAATATGAAATGTAGATCTTGAAGTGCACGATGGGTAGCGAAGTTATGCCAAAAATTTTAACCATGGAAAAATGAATTGATGATCTGAAAGATCATGGGATTTAAGTCCCCGTCATATGGGACCATTGAGATGATGTAAAAATTTGTTTGAAAGGCATATAAGCTGGATCTACCCTAGGACTTCAAGGGCTGCGTGAATTATGATTCGTATATCTAACTTGATAAAATGTCTATCAAGTGAAAATATGATTATTTCTTAGTAAAGTTTAGATCGGCGAAAAGTTGCATTCATCAAAAACCCGTGAACATCATGGATAGAGAAAGTAAGTCAACATTAAGCCTGATCTTATTCATGTAGTTATGTTTGATGAAACTCGCGTATTGTAATAGGATTACACTTGTGAGAAAAGACCGAATGTGGAGGAAATACCCACATGGCTTTAACTCTATAAGATGCGAGTAGTAAGATGATCTTTGAGGACAAAGATCCTGTTTAGGGGTAAATGCTGTGACAATCCGTCAATTTATGGTTGATATTTTGTTCTCAAATATTATTTAAAAATATTTTTTTAATGTTAAATTATGAACTCACTTATTTTTGGGGAGTAATTTGGATTTACGTCTTGAAGTAGCGTCGACTACGTCTAAACCGGAGGATTCAACATTACGTGCTTACGTTTACATACACCGTCTTTGGTGACAGCCCGACATTTCAGAAAATAAATTTATCCGTGAATATTATTTTGAGATTTTAAATTTGTGTTCGTTCATAAACTCACAAATTTACGAGAAGAGATTAGGACTTACGATTTTAATTTAACGTCCTTTACGACTAAACCGGAAACCTTAGGATTACGTATTTACGTGTTCGAACTCCGTTTTTGATGAGACAATTTTTATTAGATTCATTTTGTGCCGTTGATTCATAATATATAAAAACGTTTTTCGTAAAACGACCCGAGGGCACGCAAATCGAGGAAACAAGAATCGAGGAGTACCCGTAAATTAATGGGATGAGACAAGATAAATCTTGCCCCACCTCACACATGGGACGGCCAACTTGCTACACCACACCAACCTTGGTGTCAAGTGTAAGCTAAGTTTACTTACACTTGTCCATTAGCTTACAATGTAAGCCACCAACACACAAAACCATCTATCCTAAACCACATTTCATTTGGAACTCATGCAAACAACTCAAAACTCTCTCAACCCACTCACTATTGCCGTCCCATCCTCACCAAAAACACCCTCACTTGATCTTGATTCAACCATAAATCCTATGTTATTTATATATATGATGATGCCCTTTTGAAGCCCTATTGATTGGTGGTGATTATAACATCCAAAGAGGAGTTACTATGGAGTCTTGGGGCTGATTTTCCACAAGGAGTTCTTGAGGAATGGTGGTCTTGAAGATGGTCTTGGTTATTCACAAGTTTCTCCATCAAAATCCATGTCTTGATCATAACCTACATCATCATGGTGGTATAAAGATTGTCCTCCCCATCCTTTTGTTAATTTTGATTATGTAATCATGTATTTTCTTCTTAAATGTATATATGTATGATGATATATGATGATAAAGATACTATGTGGGGATTTGGTGTTGATAATCATGGGTAAAAAGATGAAAAACTATATGTAAAAGTGGTTAATCTTGCTTAATTTAGTAGGCTGTATAAAACAGTAAAGAACCATGTCATGAACTGATAAAATGGCATAGATTAATGGATATACAGTAAGTAATATGTCTTGTACACATGTGAGAGTTGTCCATGCAATGGAATCATTAGGATGAGTGAGATATGATCAAAACAAGTTTAGAGTACAAATCTGAGTACACTGTTTTGGACGATTTTTATAAAATACTTAGAGGCTGATTCAACAGTATCCATAGTATAGTTAAATGGAGAACATATCATTTAGTTTATGCCATAAAAATTTGGGCTTCTATCTCCATATAGAACTCTAGATATGGCCATTTTGGTGAACATGAAAGTAAAAATCAGATTTTGGGAAAATTAAAGTATAATAGTATTATATAAGCACTCAAATAAAAATAGTATAAAATGTGAATTAAAACCCACTAACTTATATAATACATTTATATATATATGTATAAGTATAAATAAATGTACATTTTATAAAAATGGTAGTTTGATAAGTTTTATAAGTTATAAAACTATAAACATGATTTTTACGACTTTTTCGGATATTACCGTAAAATTAACGTTTTTGTTAAATAAAACTTAGACGGTTGGACCCGTCTAATGTAAACTTTTATAAACTCATATACTGATATATAAACATATATAACAAGTATAAACCGATAAAACCCGAACTATATAACATACGGACATTAACGGACTAAGTTAACGTTATTGGACTAATAATACAACAAAATGGGCTAAAACACTTATAAACTTATTTATTGGGCTTAACCCATTTGGGCCCAACATATAAAGTATAAATACTGATAATACAAGTATGAAATGGACTAATACAAGTTAATGAACTTATAATAGACTTATTGGACTTAAAACACGTAAATAGGTAAAACTAGTAAACTAGTAAGAAGTTACCAATACATAAACACTAAAATGAGTAAAAGAGAATATGTAAACCCACTTGATCATCATATATATAAAATCATCATATGTATACATAATTGTTATTTTTATAAAGTCATTGGACATGAGTCTAAGACAAGTATTATTTGTCTAGGTTTCCGTGATTGAAGCACGTACCATACGTCCGAATTGCCGATAACCCGCCTTCCCACATCAACGTGAGTTCATAGCCTCGCACTCTTTTAAATGTTTTTATGAAATATTTTATAAACCCGCGAGGGAGATAACATGTTAGTTTTACTAAAATAGGACATCATTTGTCCAGATTGTTTGTTTATTGATTTGGACCCAAATGATTGTATGACCCGATGTATGATTATATGACCCGATAGATGAGATAAAATGGATTATTAAAGTTAGGTTATGTCACTAAAAGTCCCATTAGCATGAATTGTGAACTACCGGGATTTGGTAGACGCTTATGCATATAATAGTACTATTTGGGGACGATCACCCCAGTTCGCGCCTTGACGGTTGATCCCCGTCGTGCCACATTGATTGGTAAGCGAATTTATGTATGAGAAGATTTCCATAGCGTGACCTTTGTGACGACACGCTAACTTAGATGGGCAAATTGAGTTTCAGGCTAGCTACCCGTTGTTTGTTGTAGTAAGGTAACAATGCCATGCGGCTTATAATAATCCAATTTAACGAAATACTGCTATACGCACCGAATTACGATTTAGTGCCTGACTAGCAATACGGGGTCATATTATTGATATTATGTTTGTGTTTTGGTTTTACATAACCATATAACAGTTTTTATTTAATTTATACAACGTTATAAAACGTATTGTATGATATTTTTAAGACATTGGTTCGTATAATGGTTTTGAAGGCGAAAGCCTATATTATGATTTTTGATAAGGATTTGTATAAAATGACTTTGGCTGTTTTATGGCCTATTACAAAGATTTGTATAAAATGATTTTTGGTAATAATTTTATACCGATGTTATATTGATGGATTTCATTAAACTCTATGAATTCACTCGGCGTTATCGCTGACCCTTTTCTTTTAACATGTTTTATCTCAGGTACTTGAAGGTAATTCTCGGGAAGACAACAAGAATTCATGGCCCACACTTAAACAATAATTTCCATTTAATTCTTTGTAAAACTTGTATGAAATATAATGACTTGGGACCTATGTAAATTTGATATTTATGAATGGAAAATGCTTTATTATTAAACGACGCGATTTTTAAGCGTTGTCTATGATGTGAGTAATGTGCTATCCCGTAACACCAACGAGTCTTCCGCTGTATTGAATCGTATAAATTTGGGGGTGTTACATTATTAGTGACCATGATATCGACGGATGCCCGAGATTTTATGTTATATCATTTGTTGTCTTGATGTTTATATTTTTGATGTTTTTATTTTAAGTTCATATTAAGTCGAACCGGGATCATATTATCATCATATTTTGAGTGCGTTTTAATTTTTGAAAAGTATTTTTATGAAACCCGAGCCTCGTAAATATTTTCAAAATTTACAATTTACATTTTCCACCCTTACAACTATTTAATTTCATTTTAGACCAAAACTATCACAAATTGGCAAAACTAGTCCCTCCACCACTATATATAAGGTGATTTGTCACCTAACTCTCTCACACACATGCAAGCTACATCAAAAATCTTCCCACCCCTCTCTCCCCTATCTAAACCGTCACCCCCCTTCACCATTTCAACAAATTTTCTTGCAATTTCAAGCTTGATTCATCCAAAAACAATTAAAGACCACCTCATAAAATTCAGTTGCGCATCTAATGGTATAATGTTTATACACATGCAAGAAATTTTATTTTTTTGATATGATCCATGCTTGTTTGATCTATTTTTGTTGTGTGGGTATGTTGTTAGTAGTGTTTTATATATATTTTAGTCATTGCATGTTGAAATTTTTGAGTGGGTAATTTTTGTATGATCATTTAAATGTGTTATGGGTTAGTTAAGTTGTTGGTAATGATATTAGGGTGATATTAGGCATATGAGAATGATTAAAATGTGGTGAAAAATTAAATTTGAATGATTTTTATATATATTTTTAAACAGATTATTAAACTTAATTTTCTAAAAATATGAGTTTGAGCTTGAGATGAACTAGTTAGATATTGTTGTAGAGGATGTTTTTAGCTTCGATTTGATATAAGGTAGGGCTTCTAGCTCCAAACGAGCGAAAAGTTACGTTAGTTTGATTATTCGTGTACCGGGAGACGAGTATCGTCACAATATATAATTGTTGTCGATATTTGGATCGAATCTCGGGGACTATAAAATGGATTTTTAAAATGAGTCATGGACTGATTTTGAATGATAAGTATGATGATGTTGAGTTATTTTCAAAGTTGAGTGTCGGTTTTGTAACCGGAGAAAAATAAATGGTTTAAAAGCCTATATGAGTTGTTGACGTAAAACTGTCGGATTTTTGTAGTTCAAAGATGTGTCGGGCAGGGAACTTTAAAAGTAAAATCTTTTGATGGGCTTTTAACAGGTCTTTCTATATATAGTAAGTGAGGTTTCTGATTAGTATCATAAATATTTGATGTGTTTAAGTGGGGTAAATGAGCTCGTACATTTGGTGTGTACCGGCAGATTTTTATCGAAAGAATTAACTAATAGAATAAACATATAGAATGGAGTAAAAGGTCACTTGTATTATTTTCTTTTGGGGTTGTTGAGATTTCATGATTTTGAGTTTGATATTATTAAGTATGGATTTTATTCGAGTTTATTATTGATGAACGCGCCTTATTTGATGGGTTGCGGTTTTTGTGTTTATAGGGCATCAACTATCGTCGAAGGTCGTCTTGCTACTGCTATTACTCCAGGTGAGTCTATAGCCTCGCTTTTGTAATTGTTTTGAATGATTTTAAAAACCGAGAGGGGGATACATGCTATTTGAAAGTAAAATGAACACAAGTCATGATTGATTGTTTGGACCCAAATATTGCCTTTGTTGCCTTTGTTGTTTTGAATTGTATAAGTACCTAAGCTGCAATAGTCCCTAAATTCATGAGCCGTTAACTATCTTCTGAATTGATGTTGTGAGTTGGGAATAGCCGCTTATTCTAATAATAGTACTATTGGGCTGAAGACCCTATCTGAGACCAGGGCTTTACGCTGAGTAACCCGCTGGGAAGGATAATTTTACGAGAATGAGAATGTGGTATACTTGCAACTGATACCCTAGTAGGGTCACTGGAATTCATCTAGTCATGCCGGCTTTAGGCGTGGGTGACTAAGTTAAGGGGTCGGTGTCATGAGCTTAATACAATTCAATAGCTATTGCTATATACCAGAATGCCTGACTAATAGATTGTATGCGCACAATTCTATTAAATGATCTTGATTGATTTTTCTCTTGTGTTCAAATGTTTATTTGGAAAACCTATAGACTCGCTCAACCGTTGTGTTGATGATTTTAAGCATGTATTTCAGGAATTGAAGATGATGAATTGCGGAGCTTGCTGGAGAAGGATTGCGGATTGCTTTTGTGGTGATTGGTCTAAAACGGATTTCTTCCCTTTTGTCTTAAAAATAATAATGTACGGTCATGCACTTTGGTAAATTGTTTGTTGATTTGATAAAATCTTTGGGGGACCTAAATATAACTCTGATATTTCTAAAATTGTTTTACTTGGGATCGAAAGTTTTAGACAATGGTTAAATTATATCCTTTTATACTTCAAATGTATCATTTTGAGATTGTTCAAAGTGCCTTGTATAACGATGTTTGTATTTAGCACCCAAATGTGTATTTCCGCTACGCAATGTAATTTGGGGGTGTTAAAGATTGGTATCAAAGCTTTTTAGTTATAGCGAATTAGGTCGATTTTTGAAAAATGTCCTAAACTATAAGTTTGTTGTTGAAAATATTTTACAAAAGCAACGCAACTTCTCCGCAAGGCTCCGGTAAGAATATTTGTTTTGTATTGTTTTATTGATTGATGTATCCCTTAAAATTTGAAATGATTTTAGAGTATTTATTAAGTAAATACTATGATGATGTATTGATGATGTATTGATGTTGTTAAAAGTACGTTGAGTACTTTTTATCGTATATTTTCTTTATGTAATGCATATGTATATAATTTTAAATAATGACCTTATATACTGACGAGAGTCTAGAACAGTAGACCGGATGATAAACGATTTTACAATTGATTTCTTGCGACTTGTATCGGGTATGAGGAAGTTTGATTAGTTGATGTATGATAGATATATGGTTGAAATTGGTGTGAATAGGAGGTTGATGTGAAAGAAAAGTGGTTTTAAAAGGTTGTAGTTGGTATGTGGAGAATTGAGTTTGTTAGGACTTGGAAGATGGATGAGATTGCTAGCCTTGGGTCGATTGTGATGCATTTGTATGCTTGAATTGAAAGGTTTAAAGAGAAGTAGGTAAGCTTTGAAAGGATAAGCGAGTGGGAGTCTCATGTGAGATTGATTTTGAGTCAAGCTTGGAAGTTTAGGAATGTTGAAAGTCGTACTGAGATTTGCCTTGTGACTAATCTGCCGTGTAGCAGCGAGTATTTGGATTTTGAGAGTGAGCTGCCATCAGGTTATGGATTTGACCTTGAGGTGTGAAAAGGGAAATAAACGAGTGTGATGTAGCTGACAACAATATTAAGGAGGATGAGGAGCTAATGTCTAAGGAACTAATCGCGTAATAGATTTCCTTGTATATTATTTTCTTTTGTGATCGGACTTATTTAAAACCTTTTGTTGTAGCATTGTGATGGAACTTATTATCTTTTAAGTTTGTTCGGTAGATGATTGTAGTGACAGACACTGCCACTATCTTGTTGAATCCTCAACGCAATCTGAATTACCATCATGATCTATGATGTGCCTTTATTAACTCTTTTGAGTTTTGGTTGATGAACCATTGTAGTTTGTGTTGTTCGTGCATGTAGTATCCATGAGATGTCCTGATAAAGAATTCCTTCTTTTATCTTGATATGTATACCTAACATGTTTCTTTCTTCCGTGATGATGGAAGGAGGAGTAGGGGAATCATATTTCTGTCATTAGTAGATCGCTACGTGACTAAGTGTCTTGAAATATGTTGCCAAAACAAACGACTGCTACTGTGAACACTATGATTGAACAAGTTATTGCTGGAACTTTTGGCCCTGATCGTGCTGCAAGGAATCAAGATGTTGGAGTTAATTGTGATGGAGATAATGGGGTTGCAGTTGATGCTGCTGAGAATAATGATGATGCTGCTGAAAATAATGGCGATGCTGCTAAGAGTAGTGAGGATGTTGCTGATCTAGATGATAGTGTTGCTGCTGTTCTGCAAGTTCAAGAGAATGTACTTATGTTAGTTTTCAGAAGTGTGGTTCTGCGTTGTTTGGTTGTATTAGTAGTGCATTAGAATTGCATAGTTGGATTGATAAGATAGAGAGTACTTTGAGATTATTGGGTGTTCATAAATTAATAAGGTGAAATTTGCTGCTGCTATATTCCAGGATGGTACACTAAAATGGTGGAATACCAAGTGACTACTTTAGGATTGGTTGTGACTAATAGTAAGGCATAGCCCGTGATGAAAGGACTATTGACTGCTAGGTTTTGTCCTAAGAAGGAACTAGGACAGTTGGAATCTGAATTGAGATAATTCGTGCTAAGGAACGATGTTATTACTGCTTACTGGGAAATTTTTCTTAGCTATATTTGCTATACCATGATACTTTTGTGAATGACCGTAAAACAACGAAGCAGTGCATTAGAGGATTGTCTAGTAATATCAAGAATGAAACTACTTCTTTAAAACCTAAATCTTTCGATGAAGCTGTTCAGATGGCGCATGATTTAATGGATGTGAAAGTGCAAGATAGGAAAGATAGTATTGTTGAAAACAATAAGAGAAAGTGGGAATCTGCTCAGTTTAAGCAGAATCAAGGTCAGAATTGTGAGGATTACAGTAATAACAATAGCCAAAGCCAGAACCGAAATCAATATTTAAACCCTAGAAGGAATGACGAAATTCGTGCTGCCACTGTGTCTAGATATAACAAGATAAATCTCGAGTGTGTTTGCTGTACTATATACCATGTAGGTAATTTTCCACAATTGCGACTAGAGTTAGGAAAACCTGGTCATAAAGCTGCTAAGTGCAGAACAAGAGGATTAGTCAATGGAATTAGTATCCTGGAGTTGTGATATGATTCAGCCGTGGCGAGAAAGAATACAAACAAAGGAATTGTCCAAGGAAAGGATATTGACAAGATAGGAATGCTACCGCTCTAGCTTACGTTTGAGTGATGCTGACAAACCTTAAGGTCTGAATGTTGTAAATGGTATATCCTTACTTGAGATTCTTTATGTCAGTATGTTGTTTGGTTTTAGATCGGGTAGAACTGTAGAACTGTAAAGATTCAGTTGTTTTATCAACGGAGAGTCAATAAGATTGACAATTAACTATGATGTGGAGTTAACCGATGGAAAGGTTGCTAGTGTTAGTTTTACACTGAGAACGTGTTCCTTGAATTTAGGAAAGTAGGTGTTTAGTATCGACTTGATGCTCAAAGAGTTGGAATCTTCGGATGTGGATTATTGGTATGAATTGGTTAGTGGTGCGAAGTGCTGATGCTTAAGATTGAACTAATCTTCACTATAAATTGATTGTTGCTGGTTTAGATTTTGCTGCAAAAGCTGAGTGTTGATTATGAGAGGTGATGAGTGAATTTTTCGTTTGAGAAGTATCTTGTTTGGAAACAAGGAAGTATGTGGAAGAGGAATTTGATGCATTCCTAGCTCAGGTAATTAGTGATAGGGTGGTTGAGGAGAAGTTGAGAGATCTGTTAATGACTCGAGAGTATTCTGAGGTTTTCCTAAAGTTTTGCAGAGTTGCTGGCGTCTTGTGAAGAGGGATTCGTTTCGATTGAGTGTTGTGAGCGATAGGTGTAGTGCTTCTGCGTTTCGTTGTGTAGTGCTTCTGTGTTTTGTTGAGTAGTAATTGTATGCCTTATCATTTGGCACTGTCAGAGTGGAATGAGTTATTCGGTCAACTGTGAGAAGTGATGGATAAGAGATGTATTATATTAAGTTTCGTTGCAATGACAATCACCTATGTTGTTTGTCAAGAAAGATGGATTGTTTCGGATGTGCATTGATTATCGAGAGCTTAACAATTGACAGCCAAGAATCGGTATCCATTACCGAGGATTGATGATTCGTTTGATCCTTGCAACTTGTCTGGATCTAGTGTGTACTCAAAGATCGCTTTGAATTCTGGTTATCATTAACTAAGAGTTAGGAAGGAAGATGTTCCTATAGTTGTTTTCGTTTTTGATGTGGGTACTTTAAGTAGCAAGTGATGTTTTTGGAATGGACGAACGCGTCTTCCGTATTAAAGGATTGGGTGAATCTTGTGTGTAAGATGTACTAGGATGAGTTATTCATTATATCTATTGAAGATATTCTATTTTATTCCAAGAGGAAAGGAGGAACATAAGTAGCATATGAGGATTATTTTTGGATGGTTGGGAGAAGAGAAACTGTATGTAAAGTTCCCTATGTGTGGATGTTGGTTGAAATATTTACGTTTTAAGACAGTTGATTGACAACAAAGGTATTCGTGAAGATCTTGCCAAGATTGAAACGATTAAGGATTGGTCGGTACCAACGACGCTGACGGAAATCTGTTAATTCCTTGGTTTAAGCTGGGAATAATCGGAGGTTTATCGAAAGGTTTTCACTGATTGTTAAACCATTGATTAAGCTGACTAAGAAGAATTGGATGTGTGAGTGATATGTGTGTAAACACACATCTCTTCTACCACTTAATTACAATAATAACCGGACCAAAACGTATATTTTATGTCTTTTACGTCGGAATTATGCGTGGTTTGTGTTTTTGTTGTGATTTAGGACGAAAAGGTGAAAAGTGGAGAAAACACGGGAATTCACGGGCATTTACGGACTTTTATTGAAGAAAAAGATGAAAGACGAAGTCAAGAAGTCAAGAGTGCAAAAAGAACGGAAGTCCAATGATGTAGTTGTTTTTACACACCTTTAGGAAAAGGAGGTAAAATAGTGGTAAGCGTTAACGAGCGATTTAGGAAAACCACAAGTTATGACCCTTAATGGGGATCATTCTCTCGAGGAGGCACGTGTGTTGTGTGATGAATGATTGATTTTGTTTTTGATTATTAATGAGAAGAAAAGAAGAGAAAATGACGAAGACGAAAAAATAGAAAAATAAGGCAAAAACACTACTAGAAAGTTACGACGTAGAAACGTAAAAAGCACAAAATTTAAAATTTTAACCTAAAAATTCCTAAAAATTACTAAAAATCCACAATAATATTCTAAGAGTTTATAAAAAATCCAAACTTGCCAAAACCTTTTAATTAATTTAATAATGACTTTTTAATGCTAATTAAAGCCCTAAAAATCACTTTTAAATGTTAATAAGCCCTAAACAAGATTTAATGGTTTGTAAACCTCAAAAATGACCTAATCAAGCTAAAAACTATTTTTAAAAATTTTAAAACCAAATTAAACTATTTTTAAACTCCTAAAAACTATTAAAATCTATTAAATCTTAAATTAATTCTAAAAATTAATTGAAAAGCCTAAAAATTAATTGGAAAGTGAAAAAGTTCCTATTTTAATGTCTAGGATCTAGGAAAAATGAAAAAAAGTTAAAAACAAAACTTTGAATTTTTATGAATAAAATAATATTAAAATATTGTAAAAAATAAAAAGTTCAAAAATAAATTCTAAAAAATTCTCAAAAATCCTAAATATTCTAACTAAGAAGAAAATGCAAATTAAAGTTCCTAAAACCTTTTAGTTAATTTTATATTAATTTTTAAATTTTAATAAAAAACCTAAAATCAAATAAAATTAAAAATTAAAGTTTCTGAAAACTTTTTGATATGTAAACCTCAAAAATATAAATTAAAACCTAAAAACTATTTTTTTGTATTTTTATATTACTGTTTACTATTTTTTAATTACTTCCTAAATATAAAACTAAAAATAATCCTATTAATTAATTAAATAAAAGGAAAAATAATATTTTGACCCAGAAAAATCTTAAAACCTAATCAAATCCTAGGAAAAATGAAATAAGCTAAAAAAGTTACTTAAATAAGCTAAAAATAAACAAATAAGCTACGGCTTATTTAAATAAGCCAAAACCAAAACGTGTTTAAATACTTATTGAAATGGAAGGTTAACATAAAAACGCATCTAGATCACTGGTAGAACCCCTTACTCCTGAGCTGCAGGTTGGGGGTTCGAGTCCAGTTCGGGCGTAGTTTTTGATTTTTATTTTCTTTTTTTTTTCTTTTAAAAACTTTAATCCAGTAACTTAATTACTTACTGAAACACAAACAAAGTACAAAATAGATCAAGATTAAGCTGTTTATGAGCAGAAACGTGCCCAGGTCTGCTTGTTCTTCTGATGAACAAGTGAATCTTTTCACTTGAACAAATAAGACCCAAGAGGAGCTTGGATGCTTATGATTTGTGAGTGTTTGTGGATGACAAAGGAACCCTTGTACTCAGTTGAGTACAAGGAGTCAGTTAAAGCACAAAACAAATAGCTTCTAACACCAATTCACACAATCAAAGCACACAAAGGCCAAAATCAAGTTACTGATGTCTTTTTAAGGGTCTGGTGGAATTTTTGCTTAACAGCTTGCACACCAATGAGTATCAAAGGCCTATATCTTGCATACACACTCACCAAATAACATACAAACAATCTACAGTCCTATAATACCCTATAATCTAGCAGATTTCCAAATCCAAGCATCAAAATCATCAAAACTAAGCAGAAAAATGTTCATGCAGTATTTTAAGCTTTCTTTTTCCAATTTAACAATTAACTTGCTTCAAAATTGTTCCAAACTGACAACCAAAGCTAACTTACAAACTTTTTGACCCCTACCAAGTAATTCTAACAGGTTTTACTTCTCAAAATCTATCAATCTTACTCAATAAAACCCGTATCCAAACACCCCTTAAAAACTTTTTTCAACTTTTTTCAAACAAACTCTTCTTAAATCTACCCAAACTGCTTCATATAGCATCTAACATGCATACAATACCATTTAAACTCAAATCAAATCAACAATACACACTTAACATGCAATTCAACAAATCACATACAAATTCACTTTTTCTGAAAATTTCAAAAGGGAATAGATTCCTTACCTAAGAACCCCACATCCAGGGTTCTTTGTGGTTGCAATACCACCTCCTTAAACACCCGGGTGTATGCAGACTATGATCAACAAACAAATCAGCACCTGTTAAAGAAAAATCAAAAGAAGAACACAAGCACAAGCAATATATTCTGTTTTATCTTTCTTTCTTTCTTAAAAACTTTTCACAAACCTTCAAACCTTTTAACACACGTTTTAAAAACTCTTACAAGTCATAAACCAAAATGTGCTATTCCACTTTCACTTCACAACACCTTTTGATTCCTGAAACTTATAAAAATCCTTTAAAACCTTTTTTGAAACTTTTTGAAAATCCAAACACACAAAATGTGTATAATAACAAATGGAACTCAGACTTTTCTCTTCTCACTTAGTACCAACTTTTTAAAAACCAAAAGGAATTACACTTGTATTTTAAACAAACACCAAACTTTGCATTTAATAAAAACGGGTTACATAAATTTGAGAAAGAAAATCTGGAACAAAAGGGAATGAACAAGTCTCATCCTCCTTTTATACTAAGCTATAGAATAATCTAGATGATAAAACCCTAGCTCTTGAATTGCCAAAAGTGCCCTTGAGTCTTTGACTGAAAATGGGTCAAAAATCGTCCCATGTGACTTGACAGCTTTGCTTGTGATGCTTGAATGAATCAAAGTCGTTCATTTGAGCTTGGGGACCAAGGGGATGATCCTGTATGTTCAATTGGTCGGGTGTGGGTTTTGGTGCGAAAGTGATGTAGCAGGGGAGGTCTGGGGTGGGTCCCTTAGGCCATGTGGGTTTGTTGTTTTGGGTGGGAAAAGGTGAGAGTGAGGTAAATTAGTGATCTGGAGTGTTTAAGCTAAAAACCCTTTGGTTTGTTCTTAATTGGTCCTGGGGATTAGTAGGGTTCTAGGGTGATTAGTGGCTGTTTTAATCCAAATTGGGTATAAATGATTTTAAAACTTGTGTTTAGGAGGGAAATGGGGAAAGTGGGTTGACCATTTGACCACTTATTTAATTAAACTGGTTTGGGTAATGGATACTGGACTGGGTAGGGTCGGTTTTGTGGGTGGGTGGTGGGTAAATGGGTGGGGTTTGTGACGTGTCAGGGTCTGAGTGGGTGTAAGGGTTTGGTTAGTTGGCAGTTTTGACCCCCAAACTTTCTTGTTGTCTTCACTTTGTAATAAATGTCCATCAGCGCCCAATCTTCCTTTATCAACTTTTGGTAAGTTGTCATTTTTGGCACAAAGGCTTACAAAACTTTATCCAAGGGTATTAAATGTATATTCTTCATATTCCAGGGACTGGTCTTGTACAATCTTCAAACATTAAGGATTATACTTGTACAATTGATATTTGGAGGGTCAATTGTGACAAGTTCTTCAAAGATGAGGGACTAATCTTGCCAATCTTCAATTCTTCAAGGGTCTTTTTGCAAAATTCCAAACTTGGGCCCGGTTCATTGTGCGACTTCGTTTCCCGTGTTCGTTTTTGAATGATTCTTGTGATCGTTTGCCAATTCCTCAATATCCATACCTAAAAATACACAAGTAACAAACACGAGCATATATTTGGCATATTTGATGATATTTAATGCAATTAAAGGCCGTTTTGGACGATGAGACCATGTATAAAAGCAGTCTCATCACTCCCCCATACTAAACCATTGCCGTGCCCTCACGCAATGCTAGAATAAAGTATCGTAACAACTCCAAAATTTAATTTTATTCACTTTTATTGAATGATTAACTAACTATACTACTACTACTACTTGCGTTTTAGACATAATGTATGATTTTCATCGCAAAATGGAACGTTTAGGTTCATAGAATAAGAACACGTGAATGCTTCGTTAGAAATAATTTCGTCGTCCTCGATTTTCACCTTAATTCCATGCCAAGCGTGCAACGAGATCATTGTCATTATAAGTTAGTAATGCTAACACTACTCATATGTCCTAATCACATACTTATTCTCCCATTATTCCTAAGTTGTATCTCTTATATTGTATTTTGTCTTTAATGATCACGAGGATACATTGTTGACTTATGCGATAATAGAGATTTAGGTCTAAAAATAGAGTCCTAACGGTGTAACCAAGACCATCAAATCAATAACCCCTCCTAATAGACAACGATGTTAAAAAATTAAGTTGACAAGAAGAATCGATAAACACGGTTTTATAACGGTTTTGAACATGAGACTTATTACCAAGACTTTTATACGCCCCCTAACGGAAGGACCTTATTATCTTTGGTTTACCTCCATCTTTTATTCAACTTCGCCATGAAGCTTTTATTATGACTTCGGTCTTGCCTTGCCTTTTATTATCCGCCATCATCGGTGGTTTTATTAGCCAAAGACGTATATCCTCACGCTAAAGCGAATTTTGGATCTTTAAAGCTTCGAAGATTAAGGCTTGATTCACTTTTAATTTTGCATAGATTTTAGGCCTTGTGGGGCTTCAAATTGTTTGCTAGATTTAGGTGAGCACTTGAAATCTTATTATTAGGTGAAGCTTTCGATTATTGGGGTGCCAATACTTCAAAACCGTGACGCTGGCGATACCTTAATGTCTTCCCAATTTAATTACATGGAAGCTACTAGAAAAGACTAGAAACCCAACAATCCTAACTAAACCGCTAAATCAATATTTATTAAGCAAAAAATATTTACAAGCGAAGGGAGAATAAGCAAACAACGAGAACACATGAGTTTTTGAAAGAATACGAGTATTCTACGTTTAGCATAGTAACTTATAATTAACTCTATCATTTCTCGTCCTCATTTAAGAGACTTAGCCTAATGTGTAGTTAAGGAATCAAAGCTAAGTGCTCAACACGCACGGTCGAGTAAAAAAATACTCTTATTCTCGCCATCGGAAAATCTACATTTGTGTCTTCAAACACTTATAAAACATGAGAAAATTTTTAAAATTTGGCTATTTTTAGCCTTATTTTGCAACAAAACGATAACAAAACGATAAACTTTGGAAAGCGTGAAGGTTTGGCAAGGCAAGTATCTATTCACCCCCCCATACTAAAGTTAAACATTGTCCTCAATGTTTCGAGTCTAGGGGTACAAACACCCCCATACTAGAGACGTAGTCGAATGCCTAATCTAGCATGGAAAGGGTGTAACCAATAAGTTATAGCCGTTTATGAAGTGTGCTAAAAACCTAAGGTTAGAACATAAAAGGATATATCATAATGTGGATATTGGGAATGGCCTCCAAAGCAAACGATCGAGTGCTCCCATAAAACGAACACGAGAGGCTCCAATCGTGAAGATGATGATCTAAAAACCACAATGCACAAACAACCACGAAACAAAGGTTGGAAGGGCACAAATCCCCTCACATTACACTAATTAGAAAGCAATAATATGTACATGGATAAGCATGGGTCTCCCCCACGAGGCACCTTGTTTTTGATAACCGATTCAAAAGCTCGACTCGAATCCCCATAAATGTGATCATTTAGGGATAATCATGGTATGGTCAATTTTTGGTGGGGCTTACATGATAAACAAGGCCCAAAAGCACGTGGAGTACTTTAAAAATCCGATAAACGTATACCGGGGTCAAAGATAGCGTCCTCGTTTTCGGATGAAAGACGAGATAACACTACTCCAACACAAATCCCAATGGGATAGAAGAAAATAGGAGAGAAGAAATAGAAGGGTGGGACAATGGGTAAGTCATAACATTGAGCTACTCGAGGTAGACTCGCACCAATCAAATGAAAAGATTTTCCATTTATTGCATCGGTGGAAGACCGAGATTTCCCTATATAAGCAATTCCAGGATCAAATATCTCGTCCTCGGTGGAGAAAGGGGAGGGAACATAAGGGGAATCCCCCACACTAAGTCCACACAAAGCATCGTCAAAAGGAGAAGACGAGCTTGTAGTACTCAACACACGCGATGATGACGGAGTTAGAATTGTAGAAAAAAATTTTAATTCAAAATCTTTTCCTTTTTCATCTTTTAAACTCTCCTTGTGAAAACCCGATTTGATTATGTCAAAAATATTTGGTGTATCTAAAACAATGTTAGTCACACTAAAAATTCTCACATTTTGAAATCTTTTTGGTTTGGGTGGTGGTAAGTTTTCAAATCTTTTGTCAACAAAGAAAACCTCCCCATCGGGATCAACGTATTCATCATCCGAAGAATCACTCGAGATTGGATTTATAGGCTTAACACTCTTAACCTCCATCGGCGGAGGGGACGGAACT
The DNA here is from genome assembly GCA_025667525.1 of Glebionis coronaria. Lineage (NCBI taxonomy): Eukaryota > Viridiplantae > Streptophyta > Magnoliopsida > Asterales > Asteraceae > Glebionis > Glebionis coronaria. The sequence goes on from CM046874.1 coordinate 646,371,418, forward strand.
TCATTTTTATCAACAACTCCTAAAACTCTATTTGAAATCTTTTGACAAATGTTTTTGATAGGATTGACATTGTACAAAGATGTGATAGAATAAACATGAGAAAGAGTGGAGTTTTGGGTTGCATTAATGACGAGTTCTTCCTCATTGAAACGAAGAGTGATTTTTCTTGCATGCACATCGATAAGTGCTCTCGAGGTATCCAAAAAAGATCGACCTAAAATTAACGGAACTTTAGGATCGATGGGAATATCAACAACAATGAAGTCCACGGGATAATAGAATTTCCCAACTTTCACGAAGACGTCCTCGGCAACTCCACAAGCTAGAATCGTAGAATGATCGGCCATTTCGATTGACATTCTTGAAGGAGTGAGATTTGGAAGATTGAGCGATTTAAAAATCTCAAGAGGCATCAAATTAATGCTAGCACCAAGATCGGCCAAGGCGTAGCATTCTTCCATGTCTTGGATAGCACATGGGATTAAAAACTTTCCAGGATCACCGACCTTTTGAGGTATGCGGCTTAGAAAAACCGATGAACAACTAGACGATTTTTGCAATTTTTCTTTGTTATTCAACATACTTTTGAAGTTCGCGGCAAATCGAGGCATCATGACTAAGGCGTCGGCAAAACTTATATTGAAATGCAAGTCACGAAACATTTTCATAAAGAGTTCAAATTGATAATTATTTCGTTCTTGTGCCTTTTCCTTGTCTCGTCTTGATGGGTAGGGTAAAGGTGGTGTGGGTTGGGGCAAATTAGGCATAGGCATCAGCCTTGGAATCTCGGGTTCCATGATTGGTGAAGGTTCAACCGTAGGTGTGGTTTGAGCGGTACTTCGTGGGCTTGAGATGTGCTCCTTTTCAACCACAACCTCGGGTTCTTTCTCTTTTTCCTTCTCCATAGAAGTACTTGGACGAGAAGTGGGTTCTTTGAAAGTTTTACCACTACGAGTAGTAATAACCTTCAATTCTCCTTTCGGGTTCACGATGGTATCACTAGGAAGACCACCCGAAGAAGAGGGCTTACACATGATAGCTTCAAACATTTTAGCCATTCGGTCTTCAAACTTAGATTGCCTAGCATCCGCTTTTAACAATTCTTGCTTAATCTCATGTTGTCCTTGCTCCATTTTTTGTTGATTTTGTTGGAGTCGTGTGACATTTCCTTCCATTTTATTAGCATGAGTTTTAAGTTCATTAGCAAGTTCGTTTTTAAGCTCGTTTTTCAACTCGGATCTTAAGCTAACCATCTCACGTTGCATGTTATCAAACTTAGCATCATTAGCCTTTGCATAACTCAAAAACTCTCCTTGAAGATTTTTGGTGTGATCGTTTTGAAAACCTTGGGCATTAGTTTGAAAATCACGGTTTTGGTTTTGGTTTGAAATTTGCCCATTACCACTTTGATAATTACCCTTGTTATAATTCCTTTGATTTCCTTGGTAATTTCCACCTTGATTGTTGTTTCGATAGTTATTAGCATTTTGATTTTGTGGAGCTTGATTTTGGCGGGAACCTTGACCGATTTGGTTATAAGTTCCCGTGGCTACAAAAGCATTCGAAGTGTTACCATCCGCGGTAATGCACTCGGAAAGATCATGAGCTCCCCCACACGACAAACAACTTTTAGAAACCGCTTTAACCGAAGCGGTGTTGGAAGCTTCTTGAGCCTTCCAATGGGACATAAGGTTAGCAAATCTATTGCAAGGCATTAATGGAACGAGATGATGACGAGCCCAAATTGGCAACACTCGGTGTGTTACGAGGGCTATAGACCTTAGACCTATTTTCTATGATTTTCAAAGCCTCATCGGTCGTTTTGCACAAAAAATTACCACCCGCGGCGGCATTTAAATAATCTCGTTCATGATCATTAAGCCCATTATAAAAAGTGTCAATTTGATGCAATTCGGAAAAATCATGGTGTGGACATTCATGTAACATTTCTTTAAACCTTTCCCAAGCCATTGAAAAACTTTCATTTGGTCTTTGTGTAAAACGTGAAATCTCGTTTTTCAAATGTGTTGTCTTAGATGGTGGAAAAAATTGATTCACAAATTTAGACACGAGATCGGCCCATGTCAAAATCGAATTCGGCGGTTCTTTCTCAAGCCAAATCTTGGCGGGTCCATCTAACGAGTAAGGAAACAACATCATCTTAATGGCATCGTGTGGTACATCCTTAAACTTGCTTGTCGCGGTAAGACGATTAAATTGCCTAATGTGATAATGTG